>JARQOC010000004.1:416742987-417342987 GCA_033576535.1 Allobates femoralis | reverse complement strand
TGCTTCCCCCTGTCAATCAGCGGCAGGGGGAAGCAGTTCATATATGCCCCCCAAAAGCTGGCACTGTCCCCCCTTGTAAGGGCCCCCCCCCCCCGCTGCTTATACATTACCATCCCGGTGTTCTGATCGGCGCCGCTCCTCGGTGCTGCGTCTTCATCCTCCCGTCCGCGCTGGCTGCATCCGGGATCTCCGGCTGTCGCAGCGATATGACGTCATCGCGCGACGGCCGGAGATCCCAGATGCAGCCAGCGCGGACGGGAGGATTAAGAAGAAGCACCGAGGAGCGGCGCCGATCAGAACACCGGGATGGTAATGTATAAGCAGCGGGGGGGGGCCCTTACAAGGGGGGACAGTGCCAGCTTTTGGGGGCTGTTGGTACCCCCAGGGGGCTGCTGGGTACCCCCTGGGGGCTGTTGGTACCCCAGGGGGCTGCTTGGTACCCCCTGGGGGCTGTTGGTACCCCCAGGGGGCTGTTGGTACCCCCAGGGGGCTGCTGGGTACCCCCTGGGGGCTGCTATATGTACCCCTGGGGGCCTGCTGTATACCACTGGGGCTGCTGTATACTACCACTGGGGCTGCTGGGGCTCCTGTATACTACCACTGGGGCTGCTGGGGCTCCTGTATACTACCACTGGGGCTGCTGGGGAATCTGTATACTACTACTGGGGCTGCTGGGGAATCTGTATACTACCACTGGGGCTGCTGGGGAATCTGTATACTACCACTGGGGCTGCTGGGGCTCCTGTATACTACCACTGGGGCTGCTGGGGCTCCTGTATACTACCACTGGGGCTGCTGGGGCTCCTGTATACTACCACTGGGGCTGCTGGGGCTCCTGTATACTACCACTGGGGCTGCTGGGGCTCCTGTATACTACCACTGGGGCTGCTGGGGCTCCTGTATACTACCACTGGGGCTGCTGGGGCTCCTGTATACTACCACTGGGGCTGCTGGGGAATCTGTATACTACCACTGGGGCTGCTGGGGAATCTGTATACTACCTCTGGGGCTGCTGGGGAATCTGTATACTACCACTGGGGCTGCTGGGGAATCTGTATACTACCACTGGGGCTGCTGTATACTACCACTGGGGAGGCCTGTATACCACACTGCTGGGGGCTGTATACCTGTGCTGGGGTCCACCCTCGGCTTATACACGAGTCAATAGGTTTTTCCAGATTTTTGGGGCAAAAGTAGGGGGGTCGGCTTATACACGGGTCGGCTTATACACGAGTATATACGGTACTTCATACACTCGAGTAATATGCATATGAAAAGGACAACATAGTGTTTCAGCAGGGTAATGATCTGAAACCCATGTCGAGATTGGTGGTTCAAAGACAATGAAGTAGAGGAGCTGTATTGGCCCCCACCGTCCCCAGAACTCAACCCAATCCAACACTTGTGGGTAGATTTGAACAAAAAGCTGTATACATACCCAAGTGAGCCGACCAATATGGATCAACACAGGTAAGGCTGCTTTCACATTACGATTTTTTGGGATCCGTGGGTGTCCATTGTAAAACGGACAGCCACGGATCTGATTTGGCCCCCATGTTAGCCTATGGGCACGGGTTGGATCGGATTTGCCCTTAGTGGCATCCAATTTTTGTCAGATCCATTTTGGTCTGATTTTTTGCTGTACCCAAAATCGGAGACTGCTCCGATTTTGGGCACAGCGGATCAAATCGGACCGAATCAGATCCGACATGATCCGTGGCCCATAACATGGGGGCCTATTGACCATGGTCCTAGAAAACATTGGATGCTTTCTCGGACCCTATTTTAGTATACTGAGCATGCTCAGTACACTTGGACTGCTCCTCTCCAGCTAATTTCAATTCTGCAATGTATGTATACATTGCAGAATTGAAATTTAAGTAAAATCAAGTGTTAAAAATAAAAAATAAAAAAATCGATCCTCACCAGTCCAGCGATCCAGCGCCGTCGGCATCTCTGGATGCACAGGACCTGGCCTGACGTTACAGTCACATGACCGGTTACCACGGTAATCAGTCATCTGACCGATGACTTTGAGCGGGTAGCCCTGCCCAGCCAGGTCCTTTCAGCATTCGGAGCTAGATGCCGACGGCACTGGATCGCTGGACAGGTGAGGATCGATTTTTTTTTTAACACTTGATTTTACTTACATTTCACTTCCGCAATGTATATATACATTGCCGAAGTGAAATTACTCCGCACAGCGCTTTCTGTGTCCTGATCCATGATAATCACGGACCCGGACATAGAATAGGTCACCCCCTGTGGTATCCGTTCCTGTCCGTGGTATCCTACAAAAGGTAGGATCCCACAGACAGGAAAAAAATCATAATGTGAAAGCACCCTAATGGTACCTTTACACCCCGCCACAGCGGGTAGCAACAGGTAGGCACTGCACGTGCACGCGCGTGTTTTCAACGGTTGCTAACGGTACCTGATGCCGCAAATACACGCCGCCTCATGGTGCTCCACAGAAGGTATTTTCGTTCCCCGGAAGTGCCGACGGGTGCCGCAGGTTACCTTCTGTGGAGCACCTTCCCTGATTTACACGCCGCTACAACAAGGAAATATGGGCGTACATATTGTGCGCCATAACTACATAGGTATGACAGAGTAGTGTATTACGCGACGCTCGTACGGTGATTGGACAATGCAATAACATCATGATTGGCCAGCCAGCGCAGGGAGGCTGGCTAATACATGACGCTATAGCAAATGTGTATTGTGACTGGTCAGCTCGTTAAATATGCCGCCCTGTGCAGGGACAGCCAGTGGGTACACAGTAGTCCCCACCAATGATAGCTGATGGGGCGTGGTATACATAACGCTCTAGCACGCCCCAGGTAACTCAAATACCGTGCCTGTGCCCGATTACACGCCGCCACTATAGGGGTTATACCTGCTTGTTTTTCAGCACGGCTGAAAGACAGGTATCCAAAGAGACAGGAAGGTACAACCTGAATTACACGCCGCCACTTCGCAGTATTTTGAAAGTAAAAGGTACAATTGTCTCCGACACCTGCCGGTTTCTACCTTTCGGTGGCGGCGTGTAAAGGTACCATTACATGTAAAAGAGACCTGCAGTCATTTATAGGTTCGAGCCATGCTTGAACCTGAATTAGAGTATGCCCAGAAGGATTCAGTCAGTGTTGAAAGCCGAAGTTGAATTTCCAAAATACTCACAAAATAAAATAATTTAACATTTTTAGAAGCAGAACAAACAATTCAACAACATGAAAAGAATCTGCATAATTAATCAATTAATCATATGCTAAATAGTTGCAAGTCACATTTATGTATGAGACAGCCAAATTAATAATTTGTTTTTGGTTTTTTTAAACCTTATTTTTATTGAAAATAAAAGCTTTCATACATTAATGCAAATATTATTTGAAATAATTATGGTAACTCTATTATGAGATAGTAAATAGCAGAATGTACATTCCAAGCATGGCTGCATCAAGTCAAAAGAGTAATAAACCAAAAACTAGGAGGGGTGAGGGAAGGAAGGGAGAAAAGAAAATGTCTGAAACAGGTACTTTTCTAGCATATAGATGACATAACAGGGGAGCATAACCTAAGTCTCTCCTTGACAGTTGTGCGAGACCCACTGACACCAGGATAGACCTCTGACACCAGATGTATCTCCACACGACAGCTCCCATAAATATATTTCTATACAGGCTTCTCTCCCAGTATTAGCTGCTCTTCAAACCACACTGTTGGTTGGAAACAAGTTCTAATATCATCCAAAATGATTGTTTATATAATGAAGGTAGTCTCACACTCTAAGCTGCAGTCAATGGTGAGAACCTGAAAGTCAAAAGTTCAAAACATTGTTACCCTTTTGCTCTTCAGTGTAAACAATATTTTACAGTTTAGAGATATAGATCTACTTTAAAAAAGTGTTATCTTGTATTTATTCTAAGCTACAGCCTATATACAGTTGTGCTCAAAAGTTTACATACCCCGGCAGACTTTTTGCTTTCTTGGCCCTTGTTCAGAGAATTTGAATGATAACACAAAAAAACTTTTTTTTTCCACTCATGGTCAGTGGTTGAGTGAAGCCATTTAATGTCAAATTACTGTTTTCTATTTTTTTAAATCATAATGACTACCAAAAACATCCAAATGACCCTGATCAAAAGTTCACATACCCCGTTTATTAACCCCTTCGGGACCCAGCCTATTTTGACCCTAAAGACCTTGGCATTTTTGTCAATTCTCACCAGTGTCCCTTTATGAGGTAATAACTCTGGAACGCTTTAACGAATCCTAGCGATTCTGAGATTATTTTTTCATGACATATTGGGCTTCATGTTAGTATTAAATTTAGGTCAATAATTTTTAGGTATATTGGTGATAATATAAAACATTTGGCAAAAATTTTGAAAATATCACAATTTTCAAATTTTGAATTTTTATTCTGCTAAACCAGAGAGTTATGTGACACAAAAGAGTTAATAAATAACATTTACCACATGTCTACTTTACATCAGCGCAATTTTGGAAAAATAAATTTTTTTTTGGTAGGAAGTTATAAGGGTTCAAAGTTCATCAGCAATTTCTCATTTTTCCAGCAAAATTTACAAAACCATTTTTTTTGTGACCACATCACATTTGAAGTCCCTTTGAGGCAGGGGCGTAACTACCGGCATAGCAGACGTAGCAGTCGCTTTGGGGCCCGGCCCTTGTGGGGGGCCCGGACCCAGCGCCGCTACGCTGCTATCCGGTCAGCTACAGGCCCCCAGTGTGTATATACAGGTCCCCCACTCCTCCTCTGCTGCACACGTCACCTGTAAAGGAATACATCATACTTACTTATCTCTGCCGGCTGCCGCCGCTCTGCACCGCGCTCCGTCTTCATCCAGCTTCTTCCTGGTTGTGACGTCATTTCCTGCGCCCGGCGGTCACAACCAGGAAGAAGCTGGATGAAGACGGAGCGCGGTGCAGAGCGGCGGCAGCCGGCAGAGATAAGTAAGTATGATGTATTCCTTTACAGGTGACGTGTGCAGCAGAGGAGGAGTGGGGGGCCTGTATATACCCACCAGGGGCCTGTATACTACCACCAGGGGCTCTGTATACTACCACCACCAGGGCCTGTATACTACCACCAGGGGCTCTGTATATACCACCAGGGGCTCTGTATACTACCACCACCAGGGGCTCTGTATACTACCACCACCAGGGGCTCTGTATACTACCACCACCAGGGGCTCTGTATACTACCACCACCAGGGGCTCTGTATACTACCACCACCAGGGGCCTGTATACTACCACCAGGGCCTGTATACTACCACCAGGGGCTCTGTATACTACCAACACCAGGGGCCTGTATACTACCACCAGGGGCTCTGTATACTACCACCAGGGGCTCTGTATATACCACCAGGGGCCTGTATACTACCACCAGGGACCTGTATACTACCACCAGGGGCTCTGTATACTACCACCACCAGGGGCTCTGTATACTACCACCACCAGGGGCTCTGTATACTACCACCACCAGGGGCACTGTATACTACCACCACCAGGGGCTCTGTATACTACCACCACCAGGGGCCTGTATACTACCACCAGGGGCTCTGTATACTACCACCAGGGGCCTGTATATACCACCACCAGGGGCTCTGTATACTACCACCAGGGGCCTGTATATACCACCACCAGGGGCTCTGTATACCACCACCAGGGGCCTGTATACTACCACCAGGGGCCTGTATACTACAACCAGGGGCTCTGTATATACCACCACCAGGGGCCTGTATACTACCACCAGGGGCTCTGTATATACCACCACCAGGGGCCTGTATACTACCACCAGGGGCCTGTATATACCACCACCAGGGGCTCTGTATACTACCACCAGGGGCCTGTATATACCACCACCAGGGGCTCTGTATACTACCACCAGGGGCTCTGTATATACCACCACCAGGAGCCCTGTATACTACCACCAGGGGCCTGTATATACCACCACCAGGGGCTCTGTATACTACCACCAGGGGCCTGTATATACCACCACCAGGGGCTCTGTATACTACCACCAGGGGCCTGTATATACCACCACCAGGGGCTCTGTATACTACCACCAGGGGCTCTGTATATACCACCACCAGGAGCCCTGTATACTACCACCAGGGGCCTGTATAAACCACCACCAGGGGCTCTGTATACTACCACCAGGGGCCTGTATATACCACCACCAGGGGCTCTGTATAATACCACCAGGGGTCTGTATATACCACCACCAGGGGCTCTGTATACTACCACCAGGGGCTCTGTATATACCACCACCAGGGCCTGTATATACCACCACCAGGGGCCTGTATATACCACCACCAGGGGCCTGTATATACCACCACCAGGGGCCCTGTATACCACCACCAGGGGCTCTGTATACTACCACCAGGGGCTCTGTATATACCACCACCAGGGGCCTGTATATACCACCACCAGGGGCCTGTATATACCACCACCAGGGGCCCTGTATACCACCACCAGGGGCCTGTATATACCACCACCAGGGGCCCTGTATACCACCACTGGGGCCTGTATATACCACCACTGCGGAGGCTGCTGTAATACTGCTGGGGCCTGTATATACCACTGGAGAGGCTGCGGTATACCACTGGGGCTGCTGTATATACTGCTGGGGCCTGTAAGGGGGTGTGTCTTGAAGGGGCGTGTCATTTGGGGGCGTGTCTTGGAGGGGCGTGTCATTGGGGGCGTGTCTTGGAGGGGGCCCCGTTCAAAAGTTTGCTATGGGGCCCTGCCAGTTCTAGTTACGCCCCTGCTTTGAGGGGTGTACATGATAGAAAACACCCAAAAGTGACACCATCCCAAAAACTGCACCCCTCACGCTACTCAAAACTACATTCAAGAAGATTATTAACCCTTCAGGTGCTTCACAGAAACTAAAGCAATGTGGAAGGAAAAAATGGACATTTTAATTTTTCTAACAAAAATGTTCTTTTAGCCTCAATTCTTTAATTTTAACATGGGCAACAGGATAAATTGGATCCTAAAATTTGTTGGTCAATTTCTCCTGAGTACACCGATACCTCATATGTGGTCATAAATCACTGTTTGGGCGCATGGCAGGGCTCAGAAGGGAAGGAGCAATAAAAATGAAAAAGTACTTTTTTTTCCACAAACATTTTCTTTTTTCATTTTTACGAATTAATTTGTGTAGCATCTGGGGGATCAAAGTGCTCACTATGCATATAGATAAGTTCCCTGGGGGTCTAGTTTCCAAAATGGGGTCACTAGTGGGGTGCTCCAATGTTTAGGCACACAGGGACTCTCCAAACGCTACATGGTGTCCGCTTACAATTTGAATGGAAAATCAGCTTAGATTGTTAGCGGACGCCATGTCGCGAATGAAGATTCCCTGTGTGCCTAAACATTGGAGCTTCCCCACAAGTGACCGCATTTTGGAAACTAGACCCCCCAATGAACATATCTAGATGCATAGTGAGCACTTTGATCCCCCAGGTGCTTCACAAATTGACCCGTAAAAATGAAAAATTACTTTTTTTTTCACAAAAATCTTCTTTTTTCCCTTTTACAGACTAATTTGTGAAGCACCTAGGGGTTCAAAGTGTTCACTATGCTTCTAGATAAGTTCTTTGGGGGGTCTTGTTTTGAAAATGGGGTCACTTGTGGGGGATCTCCAATGTTCAGACACACAGGGAGGGACTCTCCATACACAACATGGTGTCCGCTAACAATTGTAGCTAATTTTCCATTGAAATTATTAGCGGACACCATGTCGTGTATGGAGAACACATGTGCCACCAGCATTGCCACCAGCACAAGGACAACTGGAAGAGTTGGGGTACAATTTGCAGCGTGGGGGGCCCATGTTTGGATCTCTCCATGCTGAGGATTCCAGCCCCCAGCTGTCAAGTTGTACCTGGCTGGCAACCAAAAATACAGCAAATGCCTTTTTTTTATTTCTAGAACTGATTTTTGAAAAAAAGTGACTTGGGGCTCTGCCATATTTATGGTCCAGCCAGGTACAACTTGGCAGCTATGGATTGCCACCAACCTCCAGCTTCCTCGTTGTACCTGGCTGGCAACCAAAAATACAGCAAAGCCCATTTTTTTTTATTTCTAGAACTAATTCTAGAAAAAAAATGATGTGGTGCTCCACCATATTTTTGGCTCAGCCAGGTACAACTTGGCAGCTGGGGGCTGGAATCCTCAGCATGGAGAGGCCCAAGCATTCTGGGCCCCCCATGCTGCGAATTGCAGCCCACAGCCGCCCCAGAAAATGGCACATTCATTGAAGCACCATTCTCTAGCATTGTACCCGGACTCTTCCAGTTGCCCTGGTGCCAGTGGCAAACTGGGTAATAAAGGGGTTAATGCCAGCTTTTTTATTGGCAGCTGGCACTAAGCCCAAGATTGATAATGTTGGGCCAATGTTAGATCCGGCCATTAGGAATCTCGAGTAAACAGTCAAAAAAATACACCACACAGAGAAAAAAAATTTTATTTTAAAGAAAGCACAAAACAAAATTCGGACTCCATCTTTATTATAAAAAGATCCGACGTAGTCCACAACAAAGGTGCCACGACACTCGATCGCCTCTGACGTAGTCCACAACGAAGGTCGCATGGCGCTCAATCGCCACTGCTACATCCAGAGACTACAACAAGGGATCAAGTGTCCTCTTGTTGCAGTCTCTGGTGTCATAGTGATGATACACTGTATGGCAGATCATTTCCATACAGTAGAGCATCACTGTGCAAACCCAAGTCTCAGAGATCACATAATCCCTGTGGCTTGGGTCAGGTGACCTGACATTGCAGTGATGTGATCTGACAGCCCTGGCACAGTGATCACATAATGGATCACTGTGCCAGGGATGTCAAATCTCTTCTCTGCAGTCTGATCCTCCTGCATAGGGATCGGGCTGCAGAGAAGCAATCTGACAGCCCGGACGCAGTGATCCACATAGCGCCTGGGCTGTCAGATCACTTTTTGCAGCTTGATCCCCATGCAGTGGGGATTGGACTGCAGAGTAGCGATCTGACAGCTCGGGCGCAGTGACGTGAATCACTGCGCCCGGGCTGTCAGATCACTACTCTGCAGCTCGATACGCCTGCATAGGGATCGAGCTGCAGAAAGCGATCTAACAGCCCATGTGCAGTGATCCACTATGTGATCACTGTGCTAGGGCTGTCAGATCCACTTCACTGCAGCCTGATCCCCCTGCTCGGGGATCGGGGCTGCAGCAAAGTGATCTGGCAGCTCTGGCACCGTGATCACATAATGGATCACTGTGCCAGGGCTATCAGATCCCTTCACTGCAGCCTGAGCGATCAAGCTGCAGAGAAGGGATCTGAGAAGATCCGGATCCACTCACCACGGCGATGGTGGCGGCAGCAGCGGTGGGAAGGGAGGACCGGAAGAGGAGGCGCGGGACGGCGGCGTTGAGGTGAGCAGGAGCAGGTGATCACAGGAGATAAGGGGTGATCTCCGGTGATCACAAGAGGGGGGCAGGCAAGAGAAAGCGGAGGGCAGGGAGGGGAAGCGGGGCGCAGGGAAGAGAAGTGGGGAAGCAGGGAGGAGAAGCGTGGGCCAGGGGGGAGTCATTGGAGAACAGGTGGGAGACACCGGAGGAAAGGGGGGAGACGCGGAGACAGGGGGGACCACAGACTATTACAGTCTCGGTGATTAGCGGTTTCACTTTCAACTGCCTATCACCGGGACTGTAGCCTCAGGGGGCAAATCCACCCCCTGGGGTATAGACATGTCTTCATGTACGTGCAGCTCGAGTGACAGGTCAGTGACACCGTCACTCGAGCTGCAGGAACAGAATCCCCAGATGACACAGCATATGTCTCATCTTTTTTGTTCTCATCACTCCATATCACCTTGTTCCAGTTGTTTCTGTGATGTTTGGCATATTTTAGGAGAGATTGTGGCATTTGTGCAGTAATGGCTTTCTTCTGGTGATTCGACTATGCAGCCCATTTTTCTTCAAGTGCTTCCTTATTGTGCATCTTGAAACAGCCACACTGCTAGTTTTTAGTGAGTCCTGTATTTCAGCTGATGTTACTTGTGGGTTTTTCTTTGCGTCCCCAACAATTTTCCTGGCAGTTGTAGCCAAAATTTTTGTTGGTCTACCAGATCGTGGCTTGGTTTTTACAGAGCTTCCAATTTTTCATTTGTTAATAACAGTTTGAACACTGCTAACTGGCATTATCAATTTCTTGGATATCTTTCTGTATCCCTTTCCTGTTTTATACAGTTCAACTATCTTTTCCCGTAGATCAGTTGACAATTCTTTTGTTTTCCCCATGACTCACAATCTAGAAATGACAGTGGCTGGATAAAAGATGTAAGAGTATGTCTGGATCCCAGAAACTCACTCAGCTTTTATGCACACTGATTACAAACAAATTTTGATCAGGGTCATTTGGATGCTTTTCATTGTCATTATGATTTAAAAACAGAAAACAATAAATGGCTTCACCCAACCACTAACCATGAGTTGAAAAAAGGTTTTTGTATTATAAATTAATATTCTCTAAAAAAAAAAAGGCCAAGAAAGCCAAAAAATCTGCTGAGGTATGTCAACTTTTGAGCACAACTGTAATAGCCAAAATTGCATTCATAATTCTGCAGTTTACATAGCTGAAATCCTGCACCATTTATTGCAAGCACAATGTTTACCTAAAGCTAGCTTTCTATATTCTAGAAAAATGCATTTGTATACCAAGCAATATACTGTACTGTTATAAAACAGTCTGCATTATTAAAGAAGTTTACCATTTTCTGTTTAAAAAATCTGTAAAATACATAAGCTAATGTGTACTTACATAGAAAAGAAACAGAATTTTCTGTATTGGCATGTCTGCTAAATACCTTCAGAACCTGCACAGTAGTGAGCACAGTGGGGAAATAGGACACATGAGTAAATCAAATGAAAACCAAGATCTTAATAATTCTGGACAGGCCGACCACCAAGTCATGGCTCTATAGCCACCAAAGGGGGGCTTGTACTAAGTTGCTGCAGTAAGCGAAGAAAGAATTTAGCATTTTGTATGTCAGTGTACATTGGTTTATAGCCTTTTACCAGAAGGTGGACAACTCCTTTAAGGATGTGCATGAAAACAAGTTAATCGAATGCTTCAAGTGATAAACTGAAAAATTGGTTATAGAGCTGTGACATATTATACTGACTTTCATTTAAAGGGAACCTGATAATATATTCATGCTACCTGAACCAGATCCACCCTGGATAAGAGATTGGCTCCGTTATTACAGCTGAATATGCTTCACTTGGGAAAACATAGTTTCAAAACCCAACTGGATGACTAGACCAAGTGAAAGGTTCCCTATATTAGTTTTCCAGCCCACTCCCTTAGATTGACAGGTCATTCCCCATACACACACGCACATAAGGAGACATTTGTCAATCTAGGAGAATGGGGCAGGGAGCAAAGTAAGAAGAAGCTGCCATGCACTTTTTTATTGGTCTACTCACTTCAGTCGCTTCATTCCCAACTGGTTTTAAATTTATATTTTTCTTAAAACACCAGAGTATTATAAAAATAAAAGAGATAAGGCTGCGATAACAGAGCTAGTTTCTGACTAAGGCAGGGGCCAGATGGCCATATAACATGGACGAAGATTGTGTCAAAATGCCCGGACTGGCTGATGGCTCCCCTGACTCAAGTGAGACATCTTCATATAAACACATGAAGCTGTCATGCTCGGGTCAGTGGAGCCGCTGGCCAGTGTGGGCATTTTGATGTGTCCATGTTATATAGCTGTCTGACCAGAGCCTAATGCTCCCTATGATTTGGGCAAAATGAATCAGCTGTCAGGTTTCATTTAAAGTCAGTGCAAGAGAAGAATTTCACTGTATTTACAAAGTTACTCAACATCTTATATAGTCTTCATGTATAAATATACTTTCTATCATATTGCTCAAGATTGTATATGCTTTAAATAGCTGATTCAGCAAAAATGGATTTAAAACATTATTATTATTACTGTCACTTTCACTGCAATCTGTTATACTAATAAGTAATATGCAGCCTTTAAACTCGGATGTGATTGCCCAGTGATGAAACTATATTCAACCGCAAAATGCAATAAGGTTTAACTTACCAAATTAGTAACATTTACCAGGATAAGAATGCATTATTATTACTGTTCACTGGTTACTTGCATTCCTCTGATATTGCCTCTACATTATCAACTGGCTGTATTTTCTCAAAGGTGTTTTTTTGCAATGTGTTAATATCGTCATTCTGCTTACACATCACATATCTTCATATATAACTATTCCTGAGGGCAGGCTGGGATGTAGTAAGTATTTTAAGACCGGGGACACATTTGGAATTGCAATTGCGGTTACCACATCCAGATTTGGATGCAGTAACCGCAATTGCCTTCACACACATTTTAGGAACAAAAGTTGTTCCTAAACCGCAATCTGGCAACCAGATTTCTCTGAATGTGCAATCCGGTTGCCGGATACTTTGTTCATCGCTGCTGCCGCAGGGATGAACAAAGGGTTAATGTAGTTAAAAGATGTGGGCACATGTCTGTAGGGAGTGTTCACTCTCCCTACAGATATGTTGTCCCATTAGGTGGGCACAGCAAGGGTTAAACAGCATTAATTCTTAATTTGAGGTTATTACCGGCTTTTATTAAAACTAAATGTTCGGTGGCGACTATTAGCAGTGAAGCAGATACAGTACACACTGTACTGTATCTGCTTCAATGCTAATAGCCACCACCGAACATTTAGTTTTAATAAAAGCCGGTAATAGCCTCAAATTAAGAATTAATGCTGTTTAACCCTTGCTGTGCCCACTTAATGGGACAGCATGTCTGGAGGGAGGGTGGGCACTCCCTACAGACATGTTGCCCACATCTTTTAATTACATTAACCCTTTGCTCATCCCTGCTGCAGCAGGGATGAGAAAAATGTTAAATATTAATTTACCATGTGGGCAACATGTCTCTGGGCGTGGGGCCCACCCCCCTAGAGACATGCTGTCCACACAGGATGATGGCATGTTAGGGGTTAATGTGACTGTTAACCCCATCGCCGCTATTGTTGGCTTTCATTTTTTCTTTCTATTACAAGGCGTCGGCTACAGCATCAGGACCACTATGCTACGCAATTTGCATAAGCATTTTACAGTACAGCATCCTCAATGAGGAGCTGTCTGTGGTGCTTATGTGGAACCCACTGGGAAAGGGTACTCTGTATCAGACCGGGGTATATGCTGGGGATGTCATGGCAGTCTTAGCCCGCACCGTGTCCCGGGTTCTGCAAGTAAATGGGGGGATATTTACAGAGGAGTTTGTTGTGACGCCACCCACGGGTTGTGGTCAGGGTGATCACCGCTGCTGCAGAACCTTCGGGGATGATGTTTGGCAGCGGGAGATGTAATGGCTCTCCGCAGGTAGAGCCTGGTTCCCCTGGGCAGTGATAGTTAAAGTCTATGATTGAAGCTATGGGTGTTGCAGGATAGGGATGATAGTGGAGGCGATGGCTGCTTCTGAGGGAAAGTAGGCCTTGAGTACAAGGATCACACACACTCACGGTTTTGAAGTTTTCCAAGACTTTACTGCAGATATTCTTTAGCAGAGTACTGTCCACGGAGTCTGTACCTGGGCCGGGTTGCTCCCACCCTGTTCGGGTCCTCAGCTTCCCACTGCTGTGCTGTGTGGCTGGCCCTGCTGCTTTAGCTGAGCTGCTGGCCTTGTCTCTCCTCTCAAGTATCCCTTTGCTAGGCAACTTCAGTCTTTCCGTGTGCTTCTGACCCCACCGTGTTGCTTCGCTGAGGTACAGTGTAGATGTATAACCTCCACTATTCAGGTGTTTACTGTGCTGCTTGTTTCAGTCACAGATTAGGATCCGGTATCCGGTCTCTGCGTGCCTCCTGGGCGAGTTATGAGGTAACCCAGTCTTCCAGATGTGTTCTTCTGTTCTCTAAACTCCTTCCCTCAGACCCTGGCTAGGCCTGGAATTGAGTAGCACATTGTGGAGAAGCCTGATGCAGCCTTTTTACACCACAATCTCCCTCTCTCAGTTCTCCCAGGAACTGAACTAACTACTTCCTCTTGACATCAGAATATATAAGGGAGCTGCTTTAGCTCCCCTTCTGGCCTAGAGGTGCTAGTGCAGTGTCAGGTGTTGTGTGGGGAGTTAACCCTTGGTGTTGTTACTGTGACACTTAACCCCTGGGGTGCCACACTTACGCAATTTGCGTAGGATACTGGCTGCTCTCCAGGGTCCTGATCACTAATACAGTAGTTCTATGGGCACCGCACACCCATAGAACTACTGTATATTAGATCAGGATCCTGGAGAGCAGCCAGTATCCTACAAAAATTGTGTAAGCACCAAAGACAACTCCTCATTGAGGATGCTGTACTGTAAAATGCTTACGCAAATTGCGTAGCATAGTGGTCCTGATGCTGGAGCCGCCGGCTTGTAATAGAAAGAAAAAATGAAAGCCGACAATAGCGGCGATGGGGTTAACAGCTAAGTTAACCCCTGACATGCCGTCCTGTGTAGACAGTATGTCTCTAGGGGGGGTGGACACCCCCTAGAGACATGTTGCCCACATGGATTCTTATTATTTAACCCTTTATTCATCCCTGCGGCAGCTAGGATGAACAAAGCCGCCGGCTGCCGCAGGCATTCACATATGCCTTGAGGCAGCCGCATGGGCTCCCATAGGAGCCCATTATAGCAATCCCCGCTGCGGTTTCCTAACCGCTGCGAAAACTGCAGCCTGCATGATTTTACCGCAGGCTGCAGATCCGCAAGCGGTAACCGAATTGCATGTAGTGCAATCCAGTTACTATAATGGGCTCCTATGGGGAGCGGTTCCTGATCCGGTTTTGAGGTTTTTGACAGCTCAAAACCGGATCAGGATTTAAAAATGTTGCCGCAAGTGTGACCCTAGCCTAAGTCACTGATTTAGCAAATATGTGTAATTTCTAGGTAATAATTTCTAATAATTAACAATATAGAATAAAGTTTTGTTGGTTTCATAATGGAGAAGGACTGTCAAGCATTCTAAGGCCACGTGCACACGTTCAGTATTTGATGAGTTTTTTACCTCAGGATTTGTAGCCAAAACCAGGAGTGGATGATTAAATACAGAAGTGGTGCAGGTCTTTCTATTAGACTTTTCCTCTGATTGCTCTACTCCTCATTTTGTCTACAAATCCTGAGGTAAAAAACTCATCAAATACTCAGCGTGTGCACATGGCCTAAGGCTATGTTCACATGTTCAGTTTTTGATCAGTTTTTTACATCAGTTATTACAAACCAAAACCAGGAGTGGATAAAAATGACAGAAGTGGTGATGTCTTTCTACAAGTATTAGGCCACATGCCCACTAAGTATTTGGAGAGTATTTTACCCCAGTATTTGCAGCCAAAACCAGTGGAACAATCAGAAGTAAAGTATAATGGAAACATGTCACCACTTCTGTATTTTTCATACAGAATGCGGTAAAACCCAACCCTTTTTAATCAGAATCAGATACTGAGTATTTTTTGTTAGAATTAAAACTTATATAACCATAGTAAGCATTAAGATGATATTTTATATAAAATAAGATAACACAGCAGATTATACATACAATATACCACTGTACATACAACATATATATTTTCACATGTATTCCACATATTAATATTGACTTAGTCAAGTTTGTCAAAAAGTAACCACATTGTTCTAATGTGTTTCATAGAATGTGATGAATGAAACAGAAGTCCCCAAGTAGCTACTATAAGCCTTATGACAACAATGTACCGAAAAGCAGGCACACCATCCCACATAACAGCTCATTCAATAGCTTCATTTCTATCATTGCTTTAAGTTTTTGCCATTTGCTTTTGCTTGCTTCTGTGTCTCTCATATACATTTGAGTGATTTTTCCATAAGCGACACTTGGATGACACAATTGACGAAGATTTTCAACCAGCAAATTAATAGAAGACCTTATGGAAGACTTTATTTAGGAAGACCATTGGTCCTTCTATGTGATCTTTGGAATTTCATTATAATTATATGATCATCGTGCCGATTCTGCTCTTCGATGTCTTTAATAACTCAAAATATTGGATCTATAACGGAGACGTTGATAAGAGTAATATCCTGGAATCTTGGATGAAGACCATGACAAAGGAAACACTTTACAGATGACTTCAGTTCTTTTCAGGCTTGTTTTGGAAAGAGATCCAAAAATTATTGTAATGCTATATGGATATAATTAGATGAAGCTACCTTCATTCTGCAGTATTCACTCAGGCTGGCCTCTTGTAAATATATCACTTGGGTACTGAATGAAGAACTAGACTAGTATATCACAACAGTACTTATTAAGATATCTTATATTTTATGAACAGTGTAAAGGGGCTGTCTAACATCTTCTTGCAGCAATTCTAGGGCAGTGATGTAACTTATAGGCTCTAATGCAAAATACTTACCATGTGCCGTATTTAATACCGGATTCTTCTGATTTAGAATAGCTGCCATATCGCTGGCTAAATCAACCATAACTACTAATGATGCAGCAGTGAACTAGCTTTGAGATTTGTCATTTTTTTTAGGCTTATTACAACTGTTAGACAATGAAAATAAGGATTTAATATTAAAACAATAATAGCATTAACATGCCATTTTATAACAATTTGCAATAAGCTAATTATCGCTATATGTTTAATGGAGAAATTAGCATTCATACACAGTGTAAAACCCCTTAAACATATTAGAGTAATGTCAGACTAACCTGCCAATATGGACTAGTTCGGCAAACGGTCTAATGTATTTGGGAGCTCCAGGCAGATGATTGTTGAAGAAGTTAAGGTTCCAGTACCTCCAATTTCAGACTGCCTATCCTTTTGCTCTCCGTGAGATAAGCATCTACCAGAGATGTCTAACAGTGGCTTTCTCATAGACAACACACATCTGGCTAACAAAGTGAGTGTTCCCATGTATGGCAGTGTAAGGCAATCTAGCTGTTATATAAGGGGCATCTGTTTATGACAGCCATCTAAATTTTAATGGGGCTCAAAGAAGCAGTTTGGAAGAAGCATCCTTGGCAGGGAAAGGGAGGAGGCAAATGGGTCATGAGTTGAAGAGGAGGATGAACTCATGCAGGGAAAAGTGACTTTTTGTTTGTACATAGAGTAGAGAAAGGAGAAGAATTAACTGGGTAGAAATGCAACATAATAAATTGTAAGTATACTGTGCGTTATAAGATGATGATTGCAATATATTAAGAGGATAATGACTTTGATTGGGATACGTACGTTATTCAAAATTGGCAAGATGCATTTGAATAGAAAGAAAGATAGATAGATAGATAGATAGATAGATAGATAGATAGATAGATAGATCTGGTTAGGTGTTGTGTGCTCTTGTTTTTGCCTGCATTACTTCCTATACCTGTGATCTTTTATATTTTATATGAACTCTTTACAACAAATCCACAAGACTATATCAGAAGTTTGTGTAAAGGTCAAATATTTAGATGCAAAGATTAAGAATTGTTATAATTATAACTTCAATTTGTGTGAATACTACGGCACATTACATGTTTTATACAACTTTTTATTAGCGGAAGAGTGGATCGTTGCCAACTCAGAACTCACTGACAAAACAAGATTTACAATAACCGGGCTTCCTACTGGTTCAAAAATTTTTGTGAGAGTTAAAGCGGTAAATGCTGCCGGTCAAAGTGAGAATAAATTACACCCAAATCCAATCCTGGTAAAGGAAGTTATAGGTAATGACCAGATTTAATGTTGTGAATTACATTGATTTCAGTTTCTGGATATATTGCATATAATTTTCCATTTGTTAAATTAGCAAATTATAACAAGTCTTTATTGCATAGCATCTAAAAACTGTTTCTAAAGAAAGGTATCTCACTTAAGCACCAAACACTACAGATGTATTATCCTTTCTTAGGCTCAGTGGCGCACCCAGAAATTTCCCAAGGTAGGGGTCCAAGAAACACACACCGGCCCTGAAAGGGGGGTGTCACCCCCCAGCGGGGTTCTGAGGGGCAAAGCCCCAGTGGGGGGGTTTGGGGGAGTGAAGCCCCCTAAAAGCAGCCTCTTTTGTGGGCCCTTGGGTGCTGTGTAATTGTTCCTGTCTCCTGACATAGGGTCCCAGCTCCTTGTGTACTGCACCACTTTCTCAGGGCCGTCCAAAGGGGGGGTCCAAACACGTAGGTCCCCCCCCTTGGGTGCGCCTATGCTTAGGCTACTTCCACACCAGTGTTTTTTAAAACAGGCAAAATCTGATCTGGCATGCCTACTGAGCATGCACGATATTGTCACATGTAGTGATGGATAATCCCAAACTGGCTCCATACCAAACACCTAAGTGTTCGGGCACAGCAGTGCTCTGAAACCAGGTGGCCCCCGGCGAGCTGACAGGCGATGGGCTCCCATTGTGCTGCATCGCCGCTGGGGTTTTGAGACAACCCGGCGGCAATGCCGCCTGTCAGCTCGCCTGGGCATCGCCGTAGATGTGTCTCCCTGTGTAATCGGGAGGCGGCAATGCTGGCGGGGCGCCAAAAGCGTGCGCGCTCCCGCCCGTCGCCGCCGACATCTCCGGCGGTGTCACTTGGTGTGACGGGGCCTTTAGATTTTAGGTTTTTTTAATTGAGAAAATAGGCAACAACGCATATCATTTTTGCTTGATTGGAGTAAGAGATGATCAGGAGTCTGTCACCCATATATTTTTGTTTTGATGTTCCTAAATTGTATTGAAGTAGTATCATGTCCAATTGATTTTCTATCAGAGAAAAAAAATCAAATCATCTCTTATATAGGTTCAAAATTTTTCCTCACATATTATGATATCCTGAGGATACTCTTTAAAAAAATATTTCTACCCAAGTAAGGGTACTTTTACACTAGCGTTTTTTTGAAATCACGGCAGATGCGGTGAAAAAAACGCAATTGCCACGATTAGCGCATACCGGCTGCACTTTCGGCACACTTGCTGCACACTTGCGGCAAACCCCCTTACAATGTATAGGCGGGCTTGCGGCAGGTGCGGCAAGTGCAGTTTTGGCACTTGCGGCAGGTGCGGCCGCGAAAAAACCGAGGCTGACTGCGTTTTTTTTCGCGGCCGCCCCTGCCACAAGTGCCAAAACCGCACTTGCCGCGCCTGCCACAAGCCCGACTATACATTGTATGGGGCTTGCCGCAACCGTGCCGCAAGTGCAGCCGGTATGAGGTAATCGCGGCAGATGCGGTTTTTTTCACCGCATCTGCCGCGATTTAAAAAAAACGCTGATGTGAAAGCACCCTAAGTCTGCAGCTAGTTGCACATTTCACAATATTAGGAGTTTACATAGGAAAGTAAATCCATGATTTTGGTTTGCCCTTTTCTCATTGAAATCCACAATAACTAGTGAAATCCAGCATAGGATCTTTACATAAAGCTTAGGGTACAAATATGAAATTGCAGGGTTTTTTAATCAAAATTTTCTTGCATTTTAATGGCATATCTATACTTTTTTCTTAGTTCCTCCAAAGATTCGCCTTCCACGTCATCTTAAACAAACCTATATCCGAAAAGTAGGAGAAGCTGTAAACCTTGTAATCCCTTTCCAGGCAAGTTAGGACCATTATTAAATCTTGTTATATGATTTTTATCAAATTCAAACTTCAATGATAAATGTTTTATGTATTTTTCTTTCAGTCAATTTATACCTAGAACTACAACAATCAGGTTTTACTTAAAGCACAACTGCAGGATTTGTTTTTTCATTGCACCCTGAATCGGTGCTTTAAATCTAAATCCTCTTCTCCTGGTCTTGTACTCAGCTTCCGGTGTCTTCATCTTTATTCCAGCATTGCTCTGGTCGGTCCTCTGTGATTTATGACCTGCCAGCAGCTCCACTATTTCATGTAACTCGCTCGAGGTCACAAAGAAGTACAACTCTATGAGATCCTCTCTCTGGCCTCGTTCTGGCTCTCATAGACTTGTATCGAGACCTTGTGATGTAACTTTTGACTTCTACCAATGGAAGGTGAGTACATGCACAGGGTGCTTACATTTAAAATGCCACTTCAGCGCTGAAATAAATGCTGAAGTGGTACTTTAAAATAGCTTGCCAAGTATAATAGGTATTCCTTTATCGTTTCTAAATATGTATATTATGTAGTTGTATTATAATATTTACCAATCACCATCTTCACTAGTTTCCAGATCCATTGAGGTCATTTTCTGGATCACAAGACTGTTCTTTGTCTTTGCTGGCTCACACAGAGTGGGGAAGTGCTCCTTTCCAAGTGTAAAGACCTCCCTACACATTAGACTAATGTAGAAACTCTAATGTGTATGGGGCAGATATAAACAGATCATAGGGTCAATTGGTATGTCCGATTATAGATTGTTTTGTCGACTTTCTTATAAAGCCAGCAGCGCTCGGCTGAATGAGCACTCCTGTGTATGGTAGAAATGGTTGAGATGGTTGTCGGACAAATGATTGACCAAGACGTCACTTGACCAACAGTCATCTAATGTGTATGGCTTAAGTCTCAGAAGCATGCCCTATAGACTTACATTGAGAAAGTGACATCTAGTCCACACATAAATCCTTGTGTGACCTGGCCATACTGATTTGAGGTCACATGGTTAAAAAGAGTCAGGAATCCAAAACACATAACATTTAAAAGGGTTCAGGATTTTTTTCAAAATTGCTGAGATTAATACATTAAATTAACCTCAGTTTTCCATAATAGTCTACAAACATAAGATCTATGTGGTTTCTCACTGGCCTTTAACCTGGTGCTCTCCAGCTCTCGTGAAACAGCTAGAATTCTGCAAGTTGAAGCCCATTAGTATATATTGAATTAGCATGGAAATTACATAATGACCTTCTGTCCCAAAAATATAGCTGGAAATTGTGGATTTGTTACTTTTCTCTTTATTACTGCAAAGCTTGTATGATTACTAACTATTCAGGAGTCTTGGTCATAATAACTATTGGACTGCGAATGGGGTTAAGCCATTTGGAGGAAATAGTTAGGGATGGGCGAATCTACTCGTTACTACTCGGTACTCGCCGAGTAGTAAGGGATTCGCCCGACTCGTTACACTGCGAGTAATCTCAGGGATGACTCGCAGTCAGTAACGAGTCCGCAGGGAGCGAAGGAAGAGAGGGGGGAGAAATGCTCCTTACCTCTCTTCCGGCTTCTGCTATGTGCTGTGTGCTGGGCTCTGGGACTTGCGAGCTGTGGCAGCTCCAGGGTCCTAGAGCCCGCCTACACAGAGATGTAGCAGAGCTGAGAGAGTTCTCAGCCTGCTCACTCCCTGTGCATAGATATGTATATGTATGCACAGGGTTGTGGCAGTGAAGATGTCGTTTTTGGACTACGTCGGACGGAAGAGGATTTTTGGAGTAAAGATGGAGTCTCTAATGTCTTTTTTGTTTTATTTTTAATAAAAAAAATTTCTCTGTGTTGTGTTTTTTTTTTATATTGAGTACTGGAAATTCATGGCGGTCATGTCTAATATTGGCGTGACCGCCATAAATTTCGGGCTTAGGGTCAGCTGATAATACAAAGCTGGCCCTAACCTCTTTATTACCCAGCGTGCCAATGCCACCAGGGCCGCTGGAAGAGCGGGGTTCAGCGCCAGAAGATGGCGCTTCAATGAACGCGCCATCTTCTGGGGCGGCTGCGGGCTGCAATTTGCAGCGGGGGGTGCCCAGAAAGCTTGGGCATCCCTGCACTGTGGATTCCAGCCCCAGCTGCTTAGCTGTACCTGGCTAGACATAGAAATTGCGCGGAGCCCCACGCATTTTTTTTTTTATTATTTCATGAAATTCATGAAATAATAAAAAAAAGGGCTCGCCTATATTCTTGTGTCCGGCCAGGTACAAATAGGCACCTGGGGGTTGGGGGCAGCTCGTCGCTGCCTGCTGGATCCGGCTGGTTACAAAAATACGGCGAAGCCCACGTAATTTTTTTTTTTGAAAAATCTATAAAACAATCCTAAAAAAGGATTGCATCTTTACTAACCCCTCGACCATGGTGGAGGGGTTAATAAAGAGGCAGTCCCTTTTTTAGGATTGTTTTATGGATTTTTCAGAAAAATTTCACGTGGGCTTCGCCGTATTTCTGGAACCAGCCAGATCCAGCAGGCAGCGACGGGCTGCCCCCGACCCCCAGGTGCCTATTTGTACCTGGCCGGACACAAGAATATAGGCGAGCCCTTTTTTTTTATTATTTCATGAATTTCATGAAATAATTAAAAAAACAATGCGTGGGGCTCCGCGCAATTTCTATGTCTAGCCAGGTACAGCTAAGCAGCTGGGGGCTGGAATCCGCAGCGCAGGGATGCCCAAGCTTTCTGGGCACCCCCCGCTGCAAATTGCAGCCCGCAGCCGCCCCAGAAGATGGCGCGTTCATTGAAGCGCCATCCTCTGGCGCTGAACCCCGCTCTTCCAGTGGCCCTGGTGGCAATGGCTCACTGGGTAATTAAGGGGTTAGGGCCAGCTTTGTATTATCAGCTGGCCCTAAGCCCGAAATTTATGGCGGTCACGCCAATATTAGACATGACCGCCATGAATTTCCAGTAATCAATATAAAAAAAAAAAAACACAGAGAAAATTTTTTATTAAAAATAAAACAAAAAAGCCATTAGGGACTCCATCTTTATTTTAAAAATCCTCTTCCGTCCGACGTAGTCCAAAACGCAATCTCAGCTCTGCTACTTCCCTGTCTGTGCTTAGACAGACAGGGATGTAGCAGAGCTGAGAACTGACTAAACAGTCAGAGTTCAGCTCAGGGCATTAGGACCTGAGCTGAACTCTGCTGTCAGCCAGACTCGCTCTGCTCCGGAGATTCCCGAGCAGTGACGCAAGTTAATTTATTCACTGCTCTTGTCACCATTCGGGAATCTCCGGAAACAGAAGCAGAGAGACTCGGGGAGTGAGTCTGCAGCTGAGGGCGGCAGCGGCGGCGGAGGCAGGGGTAAGTAGCCGGCCGGGCCGGTGCACCCCCCCCTCTCCCCCCTCACCCCCCCTGACCCACCCTTCCCCCCTCCCCCCTTCAATCTTTTTTTTTTTTTTATTATTATTCTTTAAAAGCCAGCGGCTTTTTGCTGCTGGCTTTAAAAGAATAACAGGGGGATTTGCAGGTTTTTCCTCTGCTGCCAGACCCCTTATAGGGTTCAGCAGCAGAGGAATCGCTGCAATACTCGCCTCCCCATTCATTTACATTGGACTCGCTAGACTCGCAACGAGTAGCGAGTCCTGGACTCAGACTCGTTACAGTCTAGCGAGTCCGAGTAATTTAGGATTCGCCCATCTCTAGAAATAGTTATAACTAAGAAATGAGGAGGGGTATGTGTGCATGATGTGTCATAGATGTCTACAAATGTGGCAAGTTTTTAAGGACGAAGACAATTATTGACACATCAGCATCTTTCTTGGCGTCTTTACATCCTTTTTTGCAACATCTTTCTTTAAGTTGCATTGAAGAAAAACTAATGAGTGACTTCCAAGCAGAAGCCACAGGAAGATGATAAGGGTATTTTTTTTTAACTGTTTTGCGTCTTTGGAAACCTTAAAGGGAACCTGTCACCTAATTTTAAGCCCCTACACTATCTCTAGCTGTCCCTACACCTTCCTAGCAGCTCCCTATCTCTCCCTTTCTTATCTAAAGTCTCCCTATGAAAGAAGTGTAAAATAAGATAAAACTTACTGCAGTCCCCGTAGTTAGAGGACTGGGTAGGCGTGGCCACGCTTCCACAGCACTCCTCCATGCTGTAATGCACGCCCCGCTGGGCGGCATTATTCAGAGCCCTCTCTGCCCCATGTCTTTGTAATCTGCCGCCATGTTTGTAGTTCTAAGCACCGGCCGGACGTCACTTCCGGCGCGGTGCATTATGGGGCCGGTCACGTGATCGGCCCTAGTGCATTATGGGGCCAATCACGTGACCGGCCCGGCTTCAGTAAGCGCATGCGCGGAGCAGTAAGTTTTATCTTATTTTACACTTCTTTCATAGGGAGACTTTAGATAAGAAAGGGAGAGATAGGGAGCTGCTAGGAAGGTGTAGGGACAGCTAGAGATAGTGTAGGGGCTTAAAATTAGGTGACAGGTTCCCTTTAAGTCAGAGGTCTCCAACTCCAGGCCTCAAGGGCCGCCAATAGTGCATGTTTTCAGGATTTCCTTAGTATTGCACAGGTGCTAATGTGATCATCTGCACAGGTAATGATTCCAACTCCTGCGCAATACTAAAGAAATCCTGAAAAGCTGCACTGTTGGCGGCCCTCGAGGCCTGGAATTGGGGACCTCTGCCTTAAGTAGTTTGAAGAACCTCAAAAGACTGAACATATGAATAGCAAGTTATTTTTATATTCTAGAGTATATGTTCATTCTTTTAGAGTTTATTTAGTGGTTTTTCAGGGGGATTACACAGCATTATAAAAAATCTTGAGAAGAGATGCACAAGGGTTAATATGATGTATTATTGTTACAATGTGTACTTACTAAAGATTGTTATACACCAAATGAAATGCTCACCAGTTAATCAACTATTTGCTTAATGACAGAGAGAGAGAGAGAGATCTCTTTAACCCCTTCATGACTTTGGAATTGTTTGTTTTTCATTTTCTTTTTTTGCTCCCCTGCTTCCAAGAGCCATAACTTTTTATTTTTCCGTCAATATAGACATATGACGGCTTGTTTTTTGTGGGACGAGTTGTACTTTCAGATGCAATCATTTATTTTACCATATAGTGTACAGGAAATTTTTTTTTTTAAATTCCAATTGCAGTGAAATTGCAAAAAAAAGGGCAATTACACATTTGTTTTTTAGGTATTTTAGTCACCATGTTCACTGTATGGTAAAGCCGACATAACGTTGTGATGCCTCGGGTAAGAACGAGTATGTAGATGCCAAACATGTATACCTTTATCTACAAGGTGAAAAAAATTCAGAAGTTTGGAAAAAGAAAAACAAATCACACTTTTTGCACCATCTTCTGCGATCCGTAGCGGTCTCATTTTTCGGGATCTGGGGCTATGTGATGGCTTATTTTTTGCGTCTTGAGCTGATGTTTCTAGCAATACTATTTTTGGGTAGATGTGCTCTTTTGATCGCCTGTTATTGCATTGTATAAAAATGTTGCAGCGACAAAAAAAACGTCATTTTGGCTTTTGGACCTTTTTTCCGTTGCGCAGTTTATGGCTCTCATTAATTGATTTTATATGTTGATAGATCGGGCAATTATGAACGTGGTGATACCAAACTTTTATTGTGAATGGTGGAAAAGGGGGTGATTTGAACTTATTTGGTTTGGTTTTTTTTTACATGTTTTTAAAAACTTTATTTTCATTCTTAGTTTTACACAGCCCCTTAGAGAGGCACCCTGCTGCACAGTCCAGTCGCTTCTGGGAGATACCGATGAGTTCATCGGTATCTCTCTGAATCGCGGACTGTGTGTGTTTGGCAGCGCCTGCCAACCAAGACCTGGAAGTGCTCCATGACAGCTTCCGAGGTCAAGCCAGGACCTCGAGCTGTCACGTGAGCACTGTAGATCCCGCAATACTATCGCAGGATCTCTGGTGCAGGTGGTGAACAGCGTGTTACCCGCCGCAGTGCCTTTGGATCCCGCTGTCAGTGCCTGACAGCAGGATCCAAAGGGTTAACAGCACTGATTGGATGCCGGATCAGATCGGTGCTGTTAGCCTGACATCTCAGCTGATGAGATCAGCTGAGATGTCAGGTGTTTGATGTGAGCTCCGCTCCGGAGCTCACATCAAACCCCCCTTACCACCCATGACGTTATACAATGTCATGGATTGTGAATGGGTTAAATTTTGTCCAGACCAGACCTGGTGGACCTGAACCTTCACAGGTTCCTCTGCTCACCACTGATAAAGGCTGTTTGGGCATTAGTGTGACAGTAGATCACGTCTGCCTTTCCTTCTGTTTGACATGTAATTACGGTAATATGTTTATCCAGATCTCCATAGACCCTGAAAGCGAGCTCTGCATTTCCATCTAGATCTATATCAGTGGCTGAACCACACGTGAATTGAGGTAACTCATGATATTCATAATTTCATTACCAGGGTAAACCCAGGCCTAAGGTATCTTGGAAAAAGAATGGCTCACATGTGGACAAGACACAAATAAGTATTCGCAATAGTGAATGTGATACTATCCTCTTTATCCGGAAAGCGGAAAGAAGTCATTCTGGAAAATATGACTTGAAGGTGAAAGTTGAGAACCTCCAAGATAAGGCATCAATATACATTCAGATTGTTGGTATGTTTTATTATTAATGTTATCCTAAATATGACATGATGATTATACATAGCGACATTTTTCCAAGATCTATTGAATAAAGTGTACTTTGTGGCAAAACTCCTTTAATGTACATTGCCCATGAGACTTAAGAATAGGGCAGGTACAATGACCTACTATGCTACAAAGCCAAAACATTCCCTTTACCACCATTTCATGCCTCTATACAATGTTATGGAAACCTCTAAAACACAAAATCTAATTGAATACGGTATATGAAGTTCAGGAGGACAGCATTATGGCTCAATAGTGGCATTATAATATGGTAGTATGAACTACAATTAACAGTAGAACATATTCGAAATATATTTCGAATAGAAGTGACATAAAACAATGCAAAAATCCTTGGCTTTAAATTTTTTTTAACAAGTATCTTTTTCAAGGAATGTAAGGCTGGCTTCACACCACAAATGTTTTGATCCGGGGCTGTCCGGTATAAACCAGACAGCCCCAGACCGGTTTTTGGCCCCATAGCAGCCTATGGGGCCGGATGGAGCCGGATGGCAGCTCTCTGCCATCTGGTTTCATCACTCCGGGACAATCCGGGAGAATACGGATTATTCTCTCCGGACACAAAAATGATGCTTGCATCATTTTTTTGTCCGGGGAAAAAAATCTCCCCAATTTGCCGGATCCCGGTCTCGGCCAGATTCTCCCGGAGCCAGGGCAATCCGGTGCTCCCTAACATGGGAGCCTATGGGGCTGGATTACCCCGGACCGGGAGGATCCAGGAACCGGACACTGGCGACTGCACGCCGCTGTTGTTTCAGGACCACGACTAGCTCCCTGCTAGCCGCGAACTTGAAAAATCAGCAGCTGCGGCTGCAATTAGCAGCATCCAGCTGCACACAGGACGGAGGGCACATTTGGCCCTCTGGTTCTGTGTGCTGATCCGGTCCGGGGCTATCAGGGTCATCCCAGACAGCTCCGGACCAGATCAAACCGTGGTGTGAAGCCAGCCTAAGGCTGGTTTCACACTGCAGTTTTTTCACTGATCAATGTCTATCCAGTTTGTCTGCCAAAACCAGGAGTGTCTCCAAAACTCAGAACAGGTGTCAATCTTTCAATTATAGTTTTTCTCTGCAAATTCCTCTCCTGGTTTTGCCACACAAACACTGATGAACACTGATCAGTGAAATCATGCAGTGTGAAGGGGGCCTGAGGCCGGCTTCACACTGCGTGTGTGATCCGATCCGTAGCTGTCCGCTTGAGGCAGACAGCTGTGGACCGGATCAGCACACAGGACTGGGGGGCTATTATGTCCTCTGATCCTGTGTGCAGCGCACGCAGCTGCAGCCGCTGACAGGTCAGGACCGCGGCGCCCGCGGTCCTTGCCTATCAGCAGCAGGAACTGCGTGCGCTGCACACAGGATCGGAGGGCATAGTAGCCCCCCAGTCCTGTGTGCTGATCCGGTCCACAGCTGTCTGCCTCAAGCGGACAGCTACGGATCGGATCACACACGCAGTGTGAAGCCGGCCTTAGTGGTGAATAAATTAGTTTAAATTGCCATTTTTTAAAGACAGACATGGCTCCAGTCTTTATTAATAAATCATTTAATTGATAAACCATTATTTGTTGATTTATCTAGAACGACCTGGACCCCCAGAATCAGTAGTAATTGAAGAAGTCTGGGGAGATAATGTTGCACTAGAATGGAAACCACCAACTGATAATGGCAATGCTGCTATCACAGGATACACTATTCAGAAGGCGGATAAGAAAACAATGGTTTGTTGTTTAGAGAGATCTTAATTTTGATAATAGTATTAGATATTATCTTACAACTTTACAAATGCTAAAAAGATCACATTATATAGTGTAAAAAGGGAGAAACCCTTCTTTAAGAGTCGTGTCACACCGCAGCTAGTTGCGTTGCGCATTTCAGATCCGCAGTATGTCAATATTTATTGCGGATGCACTGATTATTATGGGCAGATTTTTCTCATAGACTTGTATTAAATGTAGAAAATCTGCAGGTAAAAAAAATGCACATACAAAATGTGTTTTCGCGGTGGAAACGCATGGTAAATGCATGTATTCCACACCCAGGTATATTAATATTTTAGCAAAATCAAATACCAGTAAATATCAAAAGCAAAGCAGCTTTATTTAAAATGTGACATACCAACAAGAAACAAAAACTTCAGCATCAAAAGCGTGATAAGAACGCAATGAAAACAGCAAGTAACCTAACTTACCCTGCTTTCACATCAGCGTTTTTTCATAATCGCGGCAGATATCCCCGCATCTGCCACGTAACGGCTGACTTGCGGCACGAATCTGGCAAGTCGCATTCATTCTCTATGGGGCTTGCAGTCAGTTATGGCAAGTGTGGTTTTGATGCATGTGGCATTTGCGTCACTTGCGTATGCGCAAAAAAACGCTTTTAGCAGCATTTTTTTGCGCACCCGCAAGTGCAAAACCGCCACACCTGACTTCCAGCGCTATAGAGAATGAATGGGGCTTGCCTGATTCGTGCTGCAAGTTGGCCGATACGTGGCAGATGTGGCGAAATTTGTCACGATTATGAAAAAATGCTGACGTGAAAGGTCTCTTAGACCAAAGGTCCCCAACTCCAGGCCTCAAGGCCCGCCAACAGTGCAGGTTTTCAGGATTTCCTTAGTATTGCACAGGTGCTAATGTGATCATCTGCACAGGTAATGATTCCAACCCCTGTGCAATACTAAGGAGATCCTGAAAGCCTGCACTGTTGGTGGGCCTTGAGGCCTGGAGTTGGGGACCTCTGTCTTAGGGTGGAGGCACACTATCATGCATCTAAAACGCCGCGTTTTTGATGCATGACAGTGATGCGAGTGCTGTGCGTGTTTGGTGCTAGTGTGGTCCGAGTGTGGTGCGT
Source organism: Allobates femoralis (assembly GCA_033576535.1). Lineage (NCBI taxonomy): Eukaryota > Metazoa > Chordata > Amphibia > Anura > Aromobatidae > Allobates > Allobates femoralis. Next base: position 417,313,780 of record JARQOC010000004.1, on the reverse strand, counting down.
GTGGTGAGTGTGCCTGGCTGTATATAAGTGTATGTGGTGCGAGTGTGAGGTGTGAGTGCGTGTTTGCTGTTTTTTTTCTATGCTGTCCATGGTCTTGATGGACCATGGAACAGCATTCCTGCTATCCCCATACAGTTACAATAATGTTTCATTGCTGTGACAGCAGCAATGAAGCATTATTGTATGTCTAATTTATTATTTATTGCAAAGATACACTTATCAGCTTCATTTTACAAGTTTTTACAATGTCGGCTGTTCAGTTCATTCATTCAGCACTGTGCTACCGAGGGGGTTTTAAACCAGTGATTAAGGGGTTAATCAGATGCTGGTGTCATGACACCATCTGTCCAGGGGTTGTCCTCCACCCCTGGATTCATGGTGACATGACATCATGTGTCTGAATGGGTTAAATTTTCGGTCAAACAAGTTTCATTTAATGTCGGGAGCCGTGATTTTTAAGGAGCTGTCCATGGTGCTGAAGCCCTGGCTTCATTCATAAATCCCAGCTCTTTCCTCACTTCTCTACACCCGACACTAAATGAAACTTGTTTGACAGAAAAATTAACCCATTCAGACACATGATGTCAAGTTACCATGAATCCAGGGGTCGAGGACAACCCCTGGACAGATGGTGTCATGACACCAGCATCTGATTAACCCCTTAATCACTGTGTTAAAACCCCCTCGGTAGCACAGTGCTGAATGAATGAAATGAACAGCCGACATTGTAAAAACTTGTAAAATGAAGCTGATAAGTGTATCTTTGCAATAAATAATAAATTAAACATACAATAATGCTTCATTGCTGCTGTCACAGCAATGAAACATTATTGTAACTGTATGGAGACTGCGGGGGCCAGTGATTTTGACAGCACACCGCTGCGATTATCGCATGGTGTGCTGCCTTCATGCCAGAAAAATACGCCGCCATAGGCTTTCATTGGCCGTACGCGCGTAGGAAATGCACAAATACGCAGCATGCTGGGATTGTAAACGCATTGCCCTCGCAAAGCGAGTGTAATGCGTGAAAATCGCATTAATGTGACCTGTATCATTGAAAGATACAGGTCCGAGTTGAATGAGCGTTTTTCTCGCATTAGACTCGCGCGAGGTAAACGCCAGTGTGCCTCCACCCTTAGACAATAGGTGCAGAAATGCTGCAAAAAATCTGCATCATCAAAAACTCACTAAAACTCATCATGGGAAAGTAGCCTTAAATGGAACCTGTCAGCAGGTTTTTGCAACCTAATCTGAGAATAGCATTATACAGGACCCGAGATCACTTAGGCTGGCTTCACACTGCGGCGGCGTCCGGTCCGGGGCTGTCAGGAGTGACAGCCTGGACCGGAGTTTTGCTGCATAGAACACTATCGGGCTGCACGGAGCTGGATCGCGCCGGGTGGCAATTATCTGCCATCCGGCTGCTAGCTCGCCGGATGAATCCTGCAGAAGTGGGGATTTGTCTGCCGACTCCAAAAACGTTGCATGCACCCAGCCTTACTGGCCTGCTCAGTGTAGTTTTGATGAAATCACTGTTTGATCAGCAGGAGATTATCATTAGAAGTCTACTTGGCCTGCTGTCAGGTAGTCTGGCATATTCACATACTGCTAAATCTGCAACAGAAAAAACAGTAATTTTATCAAAATGACAGCAAGCAGCTCAATAAATGACACATCGCTGGAATCAGGGTCTCTATTTCTACATTATGCTGCTCTCAGATAGGATGGCAAAAACCTGGTGACAGGTTCCCTTTAAGTTGCTGGCTGTTCTATTACAACTATTTTGTTGATATTGTTTCCCATGACTGGACATCATATTTTACGATGCTCTTGTGCATTTTCAGGAATGGTTTACAGTTTTGGAGCACTACCACAGAACAAGTGCAACCATTTCTGATCTTGTGATTGGAAATGAATACTACTTCCGCGTATTCTCCGAAAATATGTGTGGCCTCAGCGAGATGGCGACAAAGACACCAAACAGCGCACTTATCGAGAAGGAAGGTCAGACATTGGGTTACTTTTCACTATATATTGCCTCGGCAAACAAAGTAGAATTCAGAATTTGTTTTCTAGGATATATTCATGTGATTTTGTTGCAAATTTTGACTTTTCTTTTGAGCTCACTGGGGAAAATCTATAAGCAGTATGCGTCATAAACTGACAAATTCACACTGCAAGGAACATTTCCACAAGATGAGGATAACAGCTTGCCATCTGAAAATGCTATTTCTTCCATCTGAAAATTTGTGCATAAAATCTGCAACTATTCTGGTATGGGTAAACCTACCTAAGGTCTGAAGGCCCACTTACATGGCACAACATTGAAACGATGTCGGCAACGATCTCGGGGGCGCGTGGTCGTTTTGACATTATTTCCACATCGCTGGTGAGATGTCACACGTCTAGATATCGTGAACAACTCACCAAGGATGTTATGAGTAGGTATCATTCGCAAACCCTGCGAACTATGCCTACTCATTGTTGTGAATGGGCGAAGTCGTCCACGACATCGTTATCGCGGTGTCACACAGAACAATGCAGCAGGTTGCTTGAGTTGATATAGTCAGGTTTTACAACATGTTGGTAAACCTGTCAACTCCCATCCGATTTATCATAGCAACTTGCCAGTCACACGCAACGAAGTCGCAGCGACGTCGCTGGTACGCCTCCAAACTCGTGATGTATCAGCGATGTCGTTAACGATGTTGTGCCGTGTAACGGGGCCTTATATTGTACCTTCATTCTTGTTTGGTGACTGCAAAAAGAATTGATTGTTTTTCATTCATGTGATGATCCTTTTTTCATCAGTTTGAATTCATTTCTTACATCTATATGTCATTATACTAGATGGCATCTGTGCGCTGACACATTCAATTAAATGGCCGAGTTTTGTTTGCAAAATAAACATGACTCCAAAAGAAAAAAGAAACAGGCATGTATAAATGTAGTCGTTTATGTAAAAAGATGGCACAAGTATGACAAATCCCGACCTCTAAATAAGACTTCACTCTTAGGCTATGTTCACACTGTGCATTTGTGATCCATTTTTTGTGATCAAATTTGCAGTTAAAATGCAGTTAACACATCACTCAAATGGAATCCCCGCAAAGTCAATGTGTTATCAAGTTTTGCTGTTCAATCTGTGCTTTCATGACCTGGTGCGTTTTTTCCCTTGAAAAGAAGGAGCATGTCAATTATGGGTGCGCTTTTCTGATCCACTTTTCCCATTTTAAACCATCTTAAAAAACGCACCAGAAAAAGCGCAGCCAACACGGATCAAAAACAGATTAGAAACGGATTATTTGCTTCTGATCCATTTTTTTATAAGCTGATCCAGATTTCCAGCTGAAAAAGAAAGAAAAACATGTAAAGCCCTCGTATTTATGGGCTTTCCATTCACTGCTATCCACCCCCATGCAGCGTTTACAGACGATAGAATGACCACAGACAAAGGTCTTGGGGATAACAGCTGCTTTACTTCAGCAGAACATAGAGTTATGACATGGAGTACATTCTTTACAGTTCATGTGGGTAGTCCACGGCAAATACAGTTCAGCGTTAGATTCTGATACAGAATTGAGGTTCTGGAGCTTTAAGAACCCATATTATTTAGTAGTAGTATTTGTTGGCAGTTATAAGAGAGTTCAAAGTCTTTTGTATAGTAGATATATATCAAGAGTATTTACCAACCTGGAATCCTGTATTATATCACATCTGGTCATGGCACGTGCAGAAATATATGAAGCAAATAATATAGAATTGCGAGTAAGGTGGAGACCCTCAAATTCCTCAACATGTGAGCCATTGGTTCTTCTAGACAGAAAGTACTACTGGAGAAGCATGGTTTAATCTAGACAGCGAGGTTCCAGGATTGAATGTCTTTAGCCATCTTGGCTGTAGAAATAAGAAAAAGATCCAAGGCATTAGGCCTAGCTGTTAATTATGAGATCACGGGAGAGGTGAACGTCCAGGCATGAGGCCTGAAAGTGGTGAGGAGACCACATGAGGTCTGCTCTGTCTGGCGTTCTCTTCTAGACTGGGAACCTTCCAGCTCTTGTCTAGACTAGGTGGAGGCTGGAATACTCCTCATATTGTACACTCAATTCTAATGTCAGAATTCACATTGTAAAATAATATTAATCATACATTTCACCAGTGCCATACATTTCATGGTGCTGCAATTCAACAAATGGGGACATTTCTGAAAAATAATGCATGAAACATACATTGTGTATAAATGGATTTACCTAAGAAATATGAGATATGATTTAAATGAGTCTGAAACTCACTAATAAAAGTAGAGTGATAGCTAAGGAGTGTACAGAAGCTACTCAGGGTCCAGGGGTACTTAAAGGGACAAACAATATCTGGACCGGGTCACTATAAACACACAAGGATAAGAGGATTAAAAATACACAGAGTGAACATAGCCTTAGATTAGCAATATTAATATTTACATGGAACGAGTTCCCTTACAGTCTCAATTTAAAAAAAGTTGCAGGTTTTTCATGAATATTTTTCGATTACTCTGCTAGGTAAACCATATAAGCGTCCAGAGTACAATGATTTTGACTTCACAGAAGCACCACAATTCACTCACCCATTAATCAATACAGTAGCCATTGCGGGATACAATGCTACATTGAACTGCAGCGTGCGTGGAAATCCAAAGGTAAGTTATAAATGTACTTTATTCTTTGGTTTAAATATTTATATATACACGGGGCAAATTTATCATGCCAACCTTTCAAATGTATGGTAAAACTCTATTTGACCTTGATCTTAATGCTGGGTTCACACAACCATATTTTCTCCATCTGAGAAAATTGGTTCAGTTATATTAATCAGACTCTGATCAGAGCAGGATCCATTTTTCTTGGATGTGTAGATTGAAAGGCTGTAAACACACTGGCATAAGACTCGCGCGAGTGTAATGCGTGAAAAAAATCGCATTGCACTGGGACCTGTATTTCTAAATGATACAGGTGACATCAATGCGATTTTCTCGCATTACACTCGCACTACACTCGGGTTTGGTGCATGACAGTGTGCCTTCAGCCAAAAAAAAACTCTCCATCTTCTCCATTCTGTCGGTCCATGAATGACAGACCACATTCAGATGTCAGTTGTCTTTTTCCCAGACCTGTAGACTTGAATTGCTGAGTGCTGTTTTTTTCCTCATTCAGGTATCGGTTATCTTTCTTACATGCAAAAAACAATCTGACTTTCATCAGCACTTTTGATTTTATTAGCGCCAAAGGACAAAACGAGGAGTGGATGATAAATTGTTAGAGGCAAGTCCTGGCTGTAATACATAGCCATTAGTGGAGGAAGGTCACTGGGTCAGCCCACTCTTTACACAGGCTACTGCGCCATACATGTACAGGGATGTCATAGAGGGGTAAATATATAGCATCCGGAGAGCCCATACTCTTTAGACATACTGTACATGTATACCTGCAGAAGCAACATACATTCTAGACATACAGTATATACCATCCGGAGAGCCCATACTTTTTAGACGTACATGTATGCCTGCAGAAGCAACATACATTCTAGACATATATATACCTGCAGGAGCCTAAGCATTTAGGACACTCACACACACACTCTAGAGAACTTACCACCATTCCTCTGTTAAGCCCCTCCAACAGTGACATTTCGGTCACAGGACCAGTCACATGATCATAATGTTACCAAAGGTTCTGAAGTCACACAAAATACAAGATGTGTGGTGATATAATGGTCAGATGACCGGTCAAAACATCACTCCATACAAACTATAACAGGTCTGTTTTTTTGCATTTTTTTGAGTGCTGCTTGTTTTTTTTACATATCTATTCTACCTATTCAATAAAATGTACAAATACTACAGCAGCACACTGCTAAAGCCAACACATGCAATTGAGAGTGTCAAATAGAATACAAAAATTTTTTGTCTGAGAAAAACTAAAAACTAAAACAGTTTTAAAAAAAAAAACTCAGATGAAAAAAAAATAAGGTTCTAAGCACATGTATTGGCCAATAAATGCCTGCCCATCAACCGTGGCAAGGTGACTTTAAATCTGATGGGAACATAACTACATTAAAAACATCTCCTGGACCCTGTAAGGTCTCTTGTTACCTGGGCTGTAGCAGGATATACACACATCAGTTGGCACCCTGTGTACTAATGGGAAGGAAGGAGTGCAGAGTCCAACAATGGAATTAGTGTCCTCCATATATACTAGAGAAAGAAAAAAAAACAGACAGCACCTCCTAGGGGATTAAGACACAGGTGCAGAGCTGCAACACTGAACAACATAATGTACAAAAACTGTACAAAAACTACAGCAGCACACTGCTAAAGACAATACATGCAACTGAGAGTGTCAAATAGAGTACAAAAAGTTTTTTGTCTGAGAAAAAATTAAAAATAAAGTTTATTTAAAAAAACTCAGATGAAATTAAAAAAAAAAAATACAATTATTATAAGGTTCTTGGGCTGGCTTCAGACTTGCGGACCCTCCGCAGGACGTGGTCGCGTTCCTGGTGCAGAGGAGAGTGTGTGATTTCCGCCTGCGTACAAATCACATATTGCAGTGAATGGGAGCACACGGTCATGCGCAGACCTGCGCAGCACCGTGCGTTCTCATTCTAAACATAGGCGCTGCGTTCAGCTTGGGGATCTCCTCCGCAGGATGCTGCGGAGGGTCCGCAAGTCTGAAGCAAGCCTTAGCTCATGTATTGGCTCTGCATCGGCGAGATAAGCTGCCATACGCAGCATGTTATGATTTTTTCCTCAGCTTGTCTCTCACTGAGGAAAAACTAGCTGGTGGGCATTGTTCTATAGTTTAACATTGTTGCGAGTGCAGCCGATGTTTTATCATATTGCACACGCTGAGTTTATACACAGATGTGAGCAAACCCTTGGCTATGTTAGGAAACAGTATTACACCAGTGAATTTACATGCGTCTTATCACACCTCTACTAATAAAAGCTTGATAAAAAAAAGTCCACTTCAATATTTATTGGGCTTTGTTCACATTATGTTTAGGGCATGTATATTATTATTTTTATTATTATTATTATTTATTATAGTGCCCTTTATTCCATGGCGTTTTACTTGTGAAAAGGGGCATATATACACAAGTACAATAATTATGAGCAATGCAAGGCACAGACAGGTACAGGAGGAGAAAGACCCTGCCCGCAAGGGTTCAAAGTCTACAAGGGATGGGTGAGGATACACTAGGAGAGGGTAGAGTTGGCCGTGGGGCAGTTTAGTAGACTGAGGCTCAATGCAGGTTGTAGGCTTGTCAGAAGTGATTTTCCAATGGGAAGGAAACACGTACGGATTCTGTGTAATAAAACAGAATATTCTTTCAATTTAATTTTTCTATTACTTGCAGCCTAAAATTACCTGGATGAAGAATAAAGTGGTTATAATGAATGACCCCCGATACAGAATGTTTGGCAATCAAAGTGTATGTACATTGGAAATACGTAAGCCAAGTCCATATGATGGTGGGACATACACCTGTAAAGCAGTTAATGAATTGGGTGAGGCTGAGGTTGACTGCAAACTTGAAGTGAAAGGTAAAATGTCTCAAGTATATTCAAGTTTAATAAAAATGTAATCTAAAGTAACATTAAAATTATTTAGTAAAACTATATTATGAAGTGCTCAACATTATCTTCTTATGTTAGGGAAGTACACAGTCAAATATAGGTAGCATTGAAGTTTTTGGCAAATTGTTTGACATATCACATTAATGTTATTTCTTAGCTGAGCATTTAAAGGAAACCAGACTTAATCTCCAGGTTAATAATGTTATGAAGGTGCCTAGCTGTCTAAGGGTGGAAACACACTATGCGAGATACTCGCATGAGTCTCACTTGACTAACCCAGAACGGCCCCTACCTCTCTGAATGGGAGTGCGTCAGCTCTATAGAAATACACGCAGCTGACCTGCTCCTGTCAAGAGAGACGACAGCCATTCCAAGTGAGTCATGTGAGACTCATGTGAGTATTTCGCATGCATATCGCTTAGTGTTTCTCCACCCTTAGTGAAAGTGTAGTAATCATAACAAAATTAACTATATCCCTCTTGGGAGCCACCAGCTTTCAGTTATAGCGGCATGCTGATTTAGCTGCAGTCACTGGTCAGTATTTGGACTGGCATGCCTCCATAACTGAAAGCCGGCAGCTCACAAGAGGAAAAAAGGTAATTTTCTCCTGTGTGTTGCATTTTCAGTACAGCATCTTCATAAAGCTATTCCCTTTAAATGAAGAAAATTACTACAAAATAGGGGGACACATTACATGTAAATGCTAGGGCATATACTGTAGAATGGTTATCAGTCATCCTGATCTATATCAGCAAATCACGTGGTGCAGTATATTGTAGACTCCCAATTGTCACTTACAGATTTATATGTATCCTCTGGAGATTCACTTTACATCTATACATATCATATAATTGTTTAACAAGCATTCTTTTCTGATTGGCAAAAGCTAAACTATTTTGCATAGAGTTACTCCTTAAATGATACAAAATTGGGCAAGGTCCAATGAGTATGTTTATAGGATAGTAGTGGAGTGACATCTAGAAAAATGATGACTTGAGCTTCCAGTAACAGACAACAATGTATCCTAGATGGAAGTATTGATGTAATATTGATAAGTCAAAATGAATGGGAGTTGTATTGGAATCTTTAAGAGGTTGGCCGCTAACATAATATTGATGACACTGGGGGTCCAGCATCCACACAGATCAGGGTTATTAGCGACAGTGGTGCCCAGAGGTTAACATTGAAAGAGCTGCACTGCTCCATTCAGTGTGCAGATTCCATGTATGCAGATCTTCATTGAAGAGCATCAGTGGGCACTAAACATTGAATAGAGCTGTGCTGTTCATCTCCATTCAATATTTACCCCTGGACACTGCCGAAGCTAATAACAGCTGATTGGTGGAAATGCTTGTTGTTGCACCCCCTCTGATCCGATATTGTGTACCTATCCTGAGGATACGTGAAAAAATGTATAAAAGAAAAAACAATCCTTTTGAAAAGCTCACTCACCTCATTTACACATGTCATAGATCAACAAACATTTCTAACAGATTCTCTAATTCCTTGGCCAATGCACCAGTAAGAGATCCCCAATCAGAGTGAAATGGAGAGCTCCAGACTACATGAATTAACCATATAGCAAATGAACGTGCCGGAAATTGATGAAACAATTCCATATATATCATTTGACATGTTCTAATTCTACAGGCTCTATAGGCGGAGAACCATTCGACTTGTGGAAACAGAAGCAGGTTTACCACACATATATTACACTCAGTGATACCTCATCATGAAATAATCTGTGCTCACGTTAAACCTTACTTTGCATGTAAAATGTATTTGTAATCTGAGACCAGATTGCAAATCTTGCTTCATGGTAAAACATGCCCATGTATAAATTAATTTTACCATGAACAAAATAAATAACACTCAGTATAATTCCTAATACAAATAAAAATAAAAATTCTAGAGCTTAAAATGTATTAATGTTAAAAATTCCATATTCAAAATTATGGATGAAACATAATGGAGCTCATGTATCAAGACTGGTTCCGAGGCATCATAGTAACTAAATGGAGTCCAAACTATATTCTCAATGGTTACTATGGGCGGCATGGCTTTTATTACATGAGACTCATAATGATGTAATTTAAAAGGGTATTTCCAGCTTTTAAAGTGATGGCTTTGGAACCATCATGAATCCAGATGCTGAAGGAGCTTGCAGCCATCTGGTTATGCAGTCGGCTTACTTCATTTTAATGGAGATGTGCTGCCGTTCCCTTGCAAAGCTGGAGGCCACAATTAAACTCTGCAAGAAAAAACAGTGAAGGGGGTCACATTGCTACTCTAGCTCTGAGGTCCCTTTATTCTAGCAATGGGGTACCTAGAGGCTGTATCCCCATAGGTCAGGATGTCATAACATATAGATATGGCATCACTATTTAAGATGGCAATACCCCTTTAACTACTCATTACCATAAATTGATCTATTACATAGTAATGCATATAAATTTGGAAAATAATAGGGTCCATTTACAAACATTTTTTAGCTGCCTTCAAGAACTTTAACACCTATATTAGGCTGGTTTCATATGCCAGTCCAAGAACTGAACAGTTTCAGATATAAATGTGGACAAAATTGTTGGTACCCATCTGTTAAAATAAGAAAAAAAACCACAATGGTCACTGTAATAACTTCAAACTGGCAAAAGTCATTTTTAGTTTAAATTCAATGAACATGAACTAATGAAAATCAGACATTACTTTAGAGTTGTGAATTTAAAAAAATAAATGTAAAAATAAAAAAAAAACAATCAAAACTGGCCTGGACAAAAATGAATGTACCCTTAACTTTAAATGTTGTTGTTCAACCACTTTGAGGCAATCACTGCAAACAAATCATGTTTGTAACCCTCAATCAGATGCTCTCCACAGATATTTTGGACCTCTCCTCATGAGCCAACTACTCCAGGTTCAGGTTTGAAGGATGCTTTCTATAGACTGCATGTTTCAGCTCCTTCCACAGATGTTCAATAGGATACCAAACAGCACAGTGACTACTTTTCTCTTTTTTTATAAATCTGATTATTTTTATTAAGTATTTTTAACATACAAATTGAAGACATAGCTCAAACATTTTTAACATTCAAGTTTGAGACATGCCTCTTATACACAACACAGAACCCACCCTCTCATATCACATTATTACTAATATAACCATGGGTTCCTTATAATGTGACCTATATATGTATAACAGAAAAAAGGGAGAGAGATAAAAAAAATTAGGGTGACAAAATGGAACAAAACAAAACTTGTACAGCATGGAACTATGAACAATCAGGCACATAATACAAAAATGTATGGGCAATAGACCTAGTCATAAAACCTATTCATAAAGCAAGAGAACAGATGGAACCAAGAAGGAATAAGGGGGTACTGTAATTAACAAATCATAGGGAACAGATTTTCTAGTACCAAAACTTGAGATGGCAAACCTGGGGTGTTGAGCCAGGGGCTCCAGATTTTATCAAATTTTCCGATAGCCTCTATACTCAGTCTTTACTAGGGATTGCATCATCTTTCTGCAGGCCATTTTCATTATTTTATTTTATTATTATTTTTCCACCAGCCTATACGGTGAGTGCCGCCTTTCTTTATTCTCTTTTTGAATCTCTGATTATTCATTTAAGGCTGTGCAACACCAGGCACGGGGATAGCCGACAGGCTTTTAGCAGAGCTCCACAGGTGTAGTGCCCGGTCATTGGACTCCTTTCCTGCATTATTATTTTTTTGTTAAACCTTAATTCAGAATCAATGTCTGATTTAATTAGTGAATATTCAGTAAATTTAAATTGAAAAGTATTTTTTTCAATTTCAAGTTAGTGCACATTAATTACTTTTTTTAGGATACCAACTACTTTGTCCATGTGTGTATGACTAATTGGTTGTTGAGTTCAGGTTATGATGGCCACTTTACAAGTCCAGATATCGGCGTCCAAATCCGATAAAAAGTCACGTGGTTCGTGCGTTGGCCCCGATATCGTTTGTGCGTTGTATGGTGTAAATGTCCAATACAATGCACGAACGATGCCAAAACGATATCGGGGATCAAATGAGCCTGCTCTCCAACGGCCCGATATTGGATGGACAATGTGGCCGGATCGTGCTGTGTGAAAGCCCAACAACGATTTGGAGTACAACTTCCCCTATTCTCTCCCATGTTAAATGGTCGTTCCTGGGCGCCCGTACAAGGGGGCGTACACATCGCAGTTGCGTTGCCTGCCGATATCGTGCTGTGTAACATCTCCTATGCGATCTTGGATTTCTGCCCAGCAAAAGCGCACTCCTGCGTCGTTGCATCCAACATCGGACCGATGTTGGGACGTGTAAAGTGGCCATGAGACTTGTAGCCAGTCCAGATGTGTGAAACCGACCTAGTAGAGTGAGTGGCAGCAAATCCCTGGTCATCTATTGCCAGTTTGGCTTCGAAAAGCAATTTTTGTACATGAACCCTAATATTTAGAGTATCAATCAATTTTTTTAAATATGCATATATACATTATTTCTATAAAATAATCTACATATATGTATATAACAACATATTAGGTGTGATGTGTGTGTCTATAAATATATATGTATGTTTGTGTGTATATATATATATAATTATATATATATATGTATATATATGCATTCTTTTATATATATCCTTTTAATTAAACTGACCTTTTCCCAAAAGGTTAACCTGGTAAAGTGCTTTCCTTTGAAAAACCTGTGTGCATTAATATGATTAGTTATTAATTCATTTATTATATATTCTTGGGTCCCATTTTCCATGTGCTTTGATCACATTTACTAAGCTCTCATGATATCACAGTGTGCTCCATTCAGCAATCACTATGTTCTTTCTTAGCTTCTAAATTTTCATTACTTCTCTTTCTCTCTCCCTTAGTTGCACAATAAGGATTATTGAATGTGTATTGTCACCTAAGGTAAGCTTTCATATGGTCATGTCATATGAAGCTTATGTCTTTCCATGCAGTCCATTATTGACTATCACTTCCATGTCTAACAGTAGTTTTTCATCATGCGCTAACACACTATTGCTGTTGCTTCACAGTTAAAAAAAATATGGTCCAACATGTTACTAATAATATTGGTTCGCTCTGGTTTTTTCAATCACAAGGTTCTGAATTTTTAAACCACGTTGTATTTTTTACAATCTCTTGAAGGCTTGGCATTCAGTATTTACACATTACTCCTCTCCAATTATTACTTTTCTTCAGCATATCAATTCTACAGGCTTAATAGCTATGGACTAGAAGACAATGGGCCCGATTCATTATTGTATTTACACCTTTTTTTTTTTTTTTGTCCACTTTTTTGTGTTTTTCAACTTTTTGTTAATTTGCGCCTAATTCTTCTTTTATGTTGCATCTTTTTTAAGTCTGTATTTTATGTCTTGCCCTATTTTTTATGTTTGTTATGATGGGCAGGTTTGGGGTTTCAAAAGGTTTTTAGCAGATTCATCAATTGCTACTTTTTAAAAAAATGTTTGCGCAAATGTACTTCAGTCTCCTCCCTTTAGTGACTTTATATATGCCAAGTATATTGCCACACATTTGGGGCTATTGAAAGGTGTTATCTGGTCTTCACATGTAAAACACCATGGAATAAATGGCGCTATAATAATAAATAATAAACTGATAATTCTGCAGTCACTCTATTTAACTGCAGACTTATCAATCCTTCTAGCGCCCACACTGGGCGCTGCGAAAGACTTGTGGTTTTCTAAACCAGGAACTAACCGCAATTATGCAATATGCATGTTCCTGGCAACAACACAACTAGTGAGTGCAGCCTTGCTCAATACAAATATATGGAGCAAGCATGTCTGACCAGTAGGCCCGGCCATCTAATGGGTTCAGCCATGCTCCATACACTTTTATTGAGTGAGGCTGCACCCACCAGTCAGGTGTTCCGGGTATGTGGCCAGAAACATGCATACCAGATAACTGCAATCTGTTCCGGTTTAGAAACTGGAAATCCTCACAGTGCACAGTGCGGGAGATAGGAGGATTGATAACTCTGCACTCACATAGAGTGACTGCAGAATTATCATTTTAGATCAGACAACCCCTTTAAAGGGAATCTGTCAGGCCGTTTATGCCCCCCCAGCTATCACTGTCTGTACCTGCAGATTCATTGTACTAGTCTAACCATCCCTGTCTTAAGCTAACAGTGTAGTGTTAAAGGTGAAAAAAAAGCATTTATACATTTACATTTTCTTATGTAAATGAGGCAGTTAGACTACATATGTAGTCTTTCTGGCAGGTTAATAGTTAACATTTCGGGTTATATGTGTTATACTTATACATACCCTGCTTTTATAATTTATTTCTTCACTTGTCAACTAAAAGTCTTCATCTTCATATGTACTGTTCATTTCAATTAACATATGAAGATGATGTGTTTTTCAGCTCCCTATATATGGAATTAGGACATGACAGCAAAGCTACATGTCCTATGTGTCATATCTACAGCAACAGATTAATCTACACATCATGTGTACATGACGGCTAATAAATCTACATGTATCTACATGGATTTGACAGCTCTGTCATCCACATGATATATTGATAGCAGATTAATCTTCAAATGATGTTATATGCAATGGATTCACTTGCATATAAAGACTCTTTTACAAATATAACATTAGAACACACATCAAATACACTAGTTTAGAGTCTTTAAATGGAGCCTGTCATGTCCTTTTTTGTTTTGAAACCACCCCCAATATTTAGATCATGCATTGTGCATCACTAATCTTATTTTAAAAAAATCTATGTATTTATCATAAAAAAGCAATTTAGATGTTTAGATGTTTGCATTATGTACCTGCACATTCAGTCACTAGGGTGAATACTTCAGCAGGAATCCATCACATTACTCGACTTCTATTATTCAGTTTTTTTAATGTAGTAATGACCCCTGCACTGTAATATATTGACATTAATCACTGAAGGTTCTGTTGGTGGTGAAGGACCTGTAGTGATGTCACGACCATGTGACCATAATGGGTAAAGCTAAGCAGGCCTGAAGTGAAACACCCTTTGGTCTTAACGCCGCCCATTATGGTCACATGGTTGTGACATCACCACAGGTCTTGCAGTCATGTCAATCAATTACAATGCAGGGGGCATGATGAAATTAAAAAAATATCATGAATGAACTTGAGTGACATTAAGCAAAAGTGCTACCTCAAGGACTGCAGCCAAGGTATTTGGTGCAGTCACCTCAGCATATAAGGTCTTTTTTAGGATAAATACGTGGAATTTGTTTTTTAGAAAACCTTGCTAGTGATGCACATTGGGGGCGGTTTAATGTCACAAAATGACATGACAGGTTCCCTTTAATATAAGTACTTTATATTTATCAGTTTATTGAAATCTAATGAAATCATTGAGGATACACCGGAAATTATTCAGTCAACCTACATTACTGTCTGTGAAGACTGACTGCATTATTACATAAATTATTTAAGAAATAAATAATATTTTATTTTTTGTGACAATCATAAGACATTTAAAAAAAATAGGTTCACATATGATAAAAAAGGATCAGGAAAGGTGATTACTAACATGAACTTATCTTTCTTTCCCTCTGCCATTGATGGAGAGCCAGGATACTCCTTACACATTATACTATCATCTGATCATGCCGATTTACCCAGCATACAACAAAAACTCGGTTTCTCCAATTGTAAAGACATACGTAGGTGTTTAGTTGTGAGCTCAAGAGAGACAGCATATCATTAGTAAAGTGCTATGGAATTAATAGCGCTATTAAGATATATTATTATATATAAGTTATGGAACCAGTGTTTGTGCAACAGCTCAGCTGCTTTCATTTCTAGGACAGGTATATGACAGCTACCATTGACAGCCTTATTAGCTGGCATGTCAGCTAGTTTCAATAATCCCATCCCACTTTCAGTTCATCCTGACAATAAATCATAGTAAATGAACTCTATCCTTTCAACTCTATCCTTCCCACCTCTCTTGCAATATAAACACAAAAATTCAACCACCAATGTGCTTTCAAATGATATATTCAGATCACTGATAAGGAGCTGCTGTCTCCAGGGACAAAAGTGGCCCTTTTTGCTGTTATTTTATACCCACTGCTCCTTTATATTCAATTTTATTTGTATTTTTTAAATCCTCCATAAGATTCTAGAGATCTAGGCCTTATTGTATTTAGTTTTAATTTCCATAGTCTTTACCAAACAGGGTGTGGCTAACGGGATTCTCTGGTACATGTATATTGGATGCTCTGCAATAATTACCCTGTGAGCCCAATTGGAAATATCATAAAAAAGTAGCACTAAATAAAAAAGGCCATCATATATCGCATGTAAAAGATACTAAATCTCAGAAAAGCAGTGAAAGTAAAATATAGCACTTTTGACCTAGTGAGATACTTTGTAAAGGGACTGTCCACTACTCAGAGCATCCATTCTCTATGTTTGCCCCGATAAAAGAACAAGACCTGTACTCACCTTCTGTTTCAGCATCACTCCAACAGTGTCCGAACTTTCTCATCTAGGCTTGCATCACTTTGTTACATCAAGTGAGCCCTGTGTCCATCAGCGCTGGCTTCACTCTCCCCACCTTCAGACATCTCAAACATCTCAAGGAAATCAGAACTGCAGCTGTTGCTAACTTCCTTATAATGTTTGATATATCTGTGGCAGGGAGAGTCAAGCCAGTGCTGATTGGACACAGGGCTCATGTCATTTAACAATGTGACATGAGCTACGGTGAGAGTAAGTGCTGACACTGGAGGTGAGTTTAAGGGATTGAGAAGGGGTTGTCTGAGTAGTGGACAACCTCTAATGAGTCGGGCCGGCAGGGAAGGGGTTACTCTGATACCGGGACGGTGGTTTCGGTGGGGGATCACGGCTGCTCGGTTCCCATTCCGTGCCCTGGGCACTCAATTGGCTAATGGGGGATGAGGGGAATGGGGGTAGGGAAACATGACGCCACCTGTGGTACCTGGTAATGTGGTTACCAGCGCTGCAGCCGGCCGCTGAGGTGATGGTGAAACAGCTTTGGTAGTACAGCTCCCCATAGGCGGAGCTTTTACTTCAGGGCAGCGGGGTGGATGACAGGAGTCGTATTCCTTGGCCCTTTGGTGCTGTAGAGACCTTTCGGGCAGCGAATAATTGATGCCAGAGCCCGATTAGCTCAAACAGTTCTTTACTGGTACCAGATGATAAGGGGTACATGGTACAGTCGGATTCACTGAGGGTTGTAGTCGTGGATTTTGGAGGCCTTTGCAGAGTCTGTCAGTGATGTCCCTCGGTTACTTTCTCGGTTGCTTCCCTCCCACACTAGAGTTTGGTTACTGGTCCCCAGGTCTGTTACCTTGTTACCTCTTGGCGTCTTGGACCTAGCTATGGGACTGCGGTTAGGCTCTTGGAGGGTGTCGTGCCTCCCTATTGAGGGCCCACAATGTGCTTGTCTGCAGTTTGGGATAAACCTATCAAACCGCCTTGGCACCAGAATACCGGAGTTGACCTGGGCACTCCAGACGGCTCCAACCAGACCTGGAGTGTCCCCCTTCTTTGTCTGGGTCACTTCTCTCCTTAGAAGTGCCCTCCTGTCATGACCACAGGGTCCCCTGCATCCATCCTCTCTGCTCTTCTGTCACCATCTGACTGACTGTGTGTAACTGTCACTCACGTTTTCCAGCTCTTCTAGGCTCCACCCCCCTGAGACCTACTGAATACCAGTCCCCTGTGCTAAGGTGTCCTACGAGCATGTTTTGGGTGCTCACTCTGTATTTTCCTCCTCATCCACGTCTACGGAGGTACTACATCTTCTATTTGGGGTGCAGTACCTGCCTGTGGCATTCCGCCAGAGGGCGCCATATCTAACAAACTGTATAAATGAGCCTTCCTCATTTTCCAAGTATATGTCTACACATAGACTGTGATTTTATGACTGTGATCTTTACTTCAATGCAATTGTTTTTTAACTATTATGATGCAATTTTGTATTTTCAGTAGCCTTGCAAAATTGCAGGCCATATATTCTTCAAGAAATAATACCCATCTTAGGAAAGTAAATGACAATTTATTTTTTATTCTAGACATGTACGGTATATACAAACACTCATCATCATTAAACATTTTCCTTTAAATTTAACAGTAAAATTAATTTATATGTTCCTCAAATTACTCAATGCTGTTCTTTAGTGTTTACCTAAATCTTTTTCTGCATTGGTGTTTTGCAACTATTACATCAGTAGTGTACCTTGAAGCTCATGGGCCCCATTGAAAATATTTAACAGGGCGGGCCCCCAATATCTCTGGTGTTTAATAGTATTGGTGTTCTCATAAGGTCAAAGTAGTTATTTTGTGCCTTTGTAGTTTCAAAGGCCAAGGTGCGACTGCAAATCTGCCATTTTTAATAGTGTTCCATCTGACTAATGGTGCCAGAGGGATTATCAATAAATTTGCCATCAGACTTTTTATTGTATCCTCACCCTTGAACATGATTTTCTATTTTATTCTTTTTATGTTGCTTACCTACAATATTGTATGTTGATGAATTTAAAAAAAAAATATGTATATTGGAGCCTGAGTTTTACTTTTCTTACTTTTTTTGTATTTAATATTTTACTATAATTGAGAAATCAAAAGGTACAGGGAAGAATATAAAGTCCTTTAACATGAAGGTTTACAGACAATCAAAAAAAATTGCAAACAGGTCTATAAGAAAATACACCATGCTATCGTATATAATGGAAAATCAACAGCAGAGCAATAAAATAAAGAAAGTGATATAGGAAGATATACAATTTACGCATATACTTTAATTTAACTTCTTCTGATACCAGCCTCAGTCTCAGATCCTAACAACTCCAATACCTGATTGTATTCAGCATAAAAATGTTCTTACAGTGATGGCTAAAAGTATTGGCATCCTTGAAATTGTTCCGGAAAATAAAGTATTTCTCTCGCAAAATTATTGCAATTACACATTTTTATATACACATTTTTATTTATTTTTATGTATGTTGGAAGAACGCAAAAAATAGAAAAATGGGAAATTGAACATAATTTCACTCAAAACCGTAAAAATGGGCAGGACAAAATTGTTAACACCTTTCAAAAACTGTGGGCAAATAACTTTGTTTTAGGCATGTGATGCTTGTTCAAACTCACCTGTGTCAAGTAACAGATGTGGGCAATATGAAAATCACACTTAGGCTGGCTTCACACCACGTTGTGATTCGGTCCGGGGCTGTCCGGGATGACCTTGACAGCCCCGGACTGGATCAGCACACAGAACCGGAGGGCCAAATGTGTCCTCCGGTCCTGTGTGCAGCCAGATGGCTGTGGCAGCCGCAGCTGCTGATTTTTCAAGACCGCGGCTAGCATGGAGCTAGCCGCGGTCATAAAAAAACAGCGGTGTGCAGCCGCCAGTGTCCGGTTCTCGGATCCTCCCGGTCCGGGGCAATCTGGCCCCATAGGCTCGCACGTCAGGGAGTGCCGGATTGCCCCGGATCCGGGAGAATCCGGTGAATCCGGGATCCGACAAATTGGGGAGATTTTTCTCGTCGGACAAGCAACATTTTTATGTCCGGAGAGAATAATCCGTATTTTCCCGGATTCCACCGCAGTGATGAAACCGGATGGCGGAGAGCTGCCATCCGGCTCTACCCGGCTCCATAGGCTACTATGGGGCCAAAAACTGGTCCGGGGCTGTCTGGTTTACACCGGACAGCCCCGGACCGGATCACACCGTGGTGTGAAGCCAGCCTTAAACCAAATAAAAAATGGAGAAGTTGACTCAATCTTTCGCATTGTGTCTGAGTTTGGGACACTAAAGCTCCCGTCACATACAATGACGCACCAGCAATCCCGACAATGATAACGATCCTGTAGGGATCGTTGGTGCGTCGTTACCTGGTCGCTGGGGAGCTGTCAAACAGGCAGATTTCCTCAGTGACCAGGGAGCCACCTCCACATCGCTGGTAACTATAATAAACAGCGGGTATCTAGGCAGCACGCACTGCCTAGATACCCGGTGTTTATCATAGTTACCAGCATCCTCCTTGCTTAGCGCAGCCTGTAAGCAGGGAGGACGCTGGTAACTATGATAAACACCGGGTATCTAGGCAGTGCGTGCGGCCTAGATACCCACTGAGAGGCAACGGGAGATTAGGGAGATAAATAAGTGGCTCAGGAATTGGTGTAGGAAGGAGGGGTTTGGGTTCCTGGAGAACTGGGCCGACTTCTCTGTTGGCTACAGGTTCTATGCTAGGGACGGGCTGCACCTCAATGGGGAGGGTGCAGCTGTGCTGGGGGAGAAAATGGCTAGAAGGTTGGAGGAGTGTTTTAAACTAGGGATTGGGGGGGAGGGTATTCATTGTATAGGAGGGGAAGATAGTGTAAACAGTAACCTGGGCACAAGTAATAAAATTGGGGGTGGCATGGGGGGTGGGGTTAGAACAGTCAATCTAGTAGGAAGGAATAGAGGTAAAGAGAGATGCATAAAGTGCATGTTCACTAATGCCAGAAGCCTCACCAACAAAATGGAGGAATTAGAATTGATTTTGTTGGAAAATAATTATGACATGGTGGGGATTTCGGAGACTTGGCTGGATGAGAGCCATGACTGGGCTGTTAATTTACAGGGCTATTGTCTGTTCAGAAATGACCGTACAAATAGGCGAGGAGGAGGTGTATGTTTATACGTAAAATCATCCTTAAAACCCATCCTGCGTGATAATATAGGTGAATCTAATGGAAATGTAGAGTCTCTGTGGGTGGAGATAAGGGGAGGGGGAAAAAATAATAAATTACTGATAGGGGTTTGTTATAAGTCCCCAACAATAATGGTAGTGGAGGAGAATATCCTCATAAAGCAAATAGATGAAGCAGCGACTCAGGGAGAAGTCATTATTATGGGGGACTTCAACTACCCTGAAATACATTGGGATCAGAAACCTGCAGTTCCAGCAAAGGTAATAAGTTTTTGAAAACTATAAGAGACAATTACCTTTCACAACTGGTTCAGGACCCAACAAGAAGGGGGGCACTGCTGGACCTAATATTAACCAACAGGCCAGACCGCATATCAAATATACGGGTTGGAGGTCACTTGGGTAATAGTGATCATAACTTAATAAGCTTTCAAGTATCCTTTACTAAGACGTGTAGTAGAGTGGCCACAAGGACACTAAGCGTCAGGAAGGCAAATTTCCAACGGTTGAGAGATGATCTTAGTGCAATAAACTGGGACGATGTCCTGAGACATAAAAGTACACAACACAAATGGGAGATGTTTATTAGCATCCTGAATAGGACCTGTGCACAATATATACCCTATGGGAATAAGCA
The DNA here is from genome assembly GCA_033576535.1 of Allobates femoralis. Classification (NCBI taxonomy): domain Eukaryota; kingdom Metazoa; phylum Chordata; class Amphibia; order Anura; family Aromobatidae; genus Allobates; species Allobates femoralis. The sequence continues at coordinate 417,292,811 of JARQOC010000004.1, read as the reverse complement.
TGCTAGAAATAGGAGGAAACCACTATGGCTAAATAAAGCGGTAAGAAGTGCAATATGTGACAAAAAGAAAGCATTTAGGGAATTAAAGCAAGTAGGTAGTGATGAAGCATTAAATAAATACAGAAAATTAAATAACATTTGTAAAAAGCAAATCAAGGCAGCAAAGATTGAGACAGAGAGACTCATTGCCAGAGAAAGTAAAAAGAATCCCAAAATATTTTTTAACTACATAAATAGTAAGAAACTAAAAAATGATGGTGTTGGCCCCTTTAAAAATAGTCTGGATGAAATGGTGGATGAGGATGAGGAAAAAGCAAATATGCTAAATGACTTTTTTTCAACAGTATTTACACAAGAAAATCCCATGACAGACAATATGATCAGTGATAACAAAAATTCTCAATTAAACGTCACCTGCTTAACCCAAGAGGAAGTACGGCATCGTCTAAAAATCACTAAAATTGACAAATCCCCGGGCCCAGATGGGATACACCCCAGAGTGCTGCAGGAATTAAGTACTGTCATAGATAGACCATTATTTTTAATATTTAAAGATTCCATAATAACAGGGTCTGTACCACAGGACTGGCGTATAGCAAATGTGGTGCCAATATTCAAAAAGGGGACAAAAACTGAACTTGGAAATTATAGGCCAGTAAGCTTAACCTCTACTGTGGGTAAAATCCTAGAGGGTTTTCTAAGAGATGCTATACTGGAGTATCTGAAGAAAAATAACCTCATGACCCATTATCAACATGGTTTTACGAGGGACCGTTCCTGTCAAACTAATCTAATAAGCTTCTATGAAGAAGTAAGTTCTGGACTGGACCAAGGAAATGCAGTGGATGTGGTGTATATGGACTTTTCAAAAGCTTTTGATACGGTGCCACACAAAAGGTTGATACATAAAATGAGGGCAATGGGGATAGGGGAAAATATGTGTAAGTGGGTTAAGAACTGGCTTAGTGATAGGAAACAAAGGGTGGTTATTAATGGAACACACTCAGAATGGGTCACAGTTAACAGTGGGGTACCACAGGGGTCAGTGTTGGGCCCGCTTCTATTTAATATATTTATTAATGACCTTGTAGGGGGCATACAGAGTAGAATCTCAATATTTGCAGATGACACTAAACTCTGCAGGGTAATCAATACAGAGGAGGACAATTTTATATTACAGGAGGATTTATGTAAACTAGAAGCTTGGGCTGCTAAATGGCAAATGCGCTTTAATGGGGATAAATGTAAAGTCATGCACTTGGGCAGAGGAAACAAAAGGTATAATTATGTGCTTAATTGTAAAACACTGGGCAAAACTGTCACTGAAAAAGACCTGGGTGTATGGGTAGATGACAAACTCACATTTAGTGGCCAGTGTCAGGCAGCTGCTGCAAAGGCAAATAAAATAATGGGATGTATTAAAAGAGGCATAGATGCTCATGAGGAGAACATAATTTTACCTCTATACAAGTCACTAGTGCGGCCACACTTAGAATACTGTGTACAATTCTGGTCTCCGGTGTATAAGAAAGACATAGCTGAACTAGAGCGGGTCCAGAGAAGAGCGACAAAAGTCATTAGAGGACTAAGGGGTCTGCAATACCAAGACAGGTTATTAAACTTGGGGTTATTTAGCTTGGAAAAACGAAGGCTTAGGGGTGATCTTATAATAATGTATAAATATATGAGGGGCAGTACAGAGACCTTTCTAATGATCTCTTTACTCTTAGGCCTGAGACTGGGACAAGGGGACATCCTCTACATCTGGAGGGAAGAAGGTTTAATCATAATCACAGACGCGGATTCTTTACTGTAAGAGCAGTGAGACTATGGAACTCTCTGCCACATGATGTTGTAATGAGTGAGTCACTACTAACATTTAAGAAGGGCCTGGATGCCTTTCTTGAAAACTATAATATTACCAGTTATATATACTAGATTCTTTGATAGGGCGTTGATCCAGGGAATTAGTCTGATTGCCGTATCTGGAGTCAGGAAGGAATTTTTTCCCCCAATGTGGAGATTAGTGTTGCCACATGGGTTTTTTTTTTGCCTTCCTCTGGATCAACATGTTAGGCTATGGGTTGAACTAGATGGACTTAAAGTCTTCCTTCAACCTTAAAAACTATGTTACTATGTTTATCATAGTTACCAGCGTCCTCCCTGCTTAGTGCTGCCTACATACCCGGTTTGTCATAGTTACCAGCATTGCTGCTTAAAGAATGAATGGGGCTTGCCAGATCAGTGCCGCAAGTCAGCCGTTACGCGGCAGATCCAGCAGATCCTGGATATGCCGGGAATTACACTTTACCGCAGATGTGAAAGCACCCTAAGTCAGGTTTTTGTGTGTAATGTATTTTTTTTTGTTATTAGCAAAACATTTGTTACATATTACGATCTAAATAAAAGATTTTTTTTTTATACTAGGCAGATTTTTTTTTTAACCACTATCTTCCTATTGTTTAAAGAAACAACATATGTACAGAGTCATAATCGTCAGGCCACAACCGTATTTTTTGTGTTGAAGTATCTAATGAGCCTGTGCAAAAGTCATTGTAAAGGGGAGAAGAGCAGGGTCAGCTATGACATCACATATTAAAACTGGTAGATCCTCTACTATCAGCTCTGTATAGAGGTGTTTCCAGTCATTATAATCCTGACTTGATTGTAAAAAGCCTGCTGAAAACTATTTCTTAAAGGACAGGATGTACAAGCCAAAAAATGTCCCAGTGGCCAATGTGAAAACCGCACTAATATTTTTTTCAGATAAAGACTGGGATATGAAAAGAAACACTATTAAAATGTTTTAAAAATGCAAGTGATACAAAAACCAAATTTAAACAATAGGCCATTTTATGAAGCCACATCCAACATTATTATTATTTATTATTTTTAGTATAGCGCCATTTATTCCATGGCGCTTTACATGTGAAAAAAGAGCATACATAGACAAGTACAACAAACAAGAGCAATACAAACCACACATAAGTACAGAAGGAGAGAAGAGCCTACCTGCGAGGGCTCACAGTCTACAAGAGATGGGTGAGGATACAGTAGGATAGTGTAGAGTTGGTCGTGCAGCGGTTTGGTGGACTGAGGATCATTGCAGGTTGTAGGCAACATCCTATTTATCATAGTACCGTTCATGGCAATTTTTTAATGGTGATAAATTCTTTCGAAAGTGGGACAATCATAGAAAATCTGTCTAGTGAAAGAGAACCTGACAGCTTTTCCAGTCTCCCCCGCTTTGTATTTATTGGTGCCAGTATACCCTTCCTAGGCTTTTTTTTTTATCTTTATTATTACATATGCCAAAAAAATATTTTTTATAACTGTGGTGCTAATGATAATTAGTGGGTAATTAGTCATAGGGGTGTTGCTTTCCCCAGACTAATTTTCCCTGTAATCAAGTTAAAACACCCTCAAGGTTGTAAGAAACATGATTTGCTAGAGCAATGAGTCCACCAGTTCTTGCAAGTCTCAGCCTCCATGAGATGAGCAGTAAGCCAGTGTGTGCACACTGGCTTCAGCACCACACGGAGCATACCCAGGGAGGCAGTAATGACTAGGCACACAGCTAGCCATTTTCCCCAGTTCTGCAAATCACACGACTGGCTGTTTCCTTTGTCACCACCACCTCCCTGGGCATGCACAGTGCACTTATGAAGCCAGGGTGTGCACACTTGGGTTCAGTGTATATTTTCAAGGAAACAGAAATTTCTAAAGACACGGCAGTAATGCAGCTCTTGCAAATCATGTTACTCACACCCACAAGATGATAGATGGAATGACTAGTTTGGGGAAAATAGTGCCCCACCCGCTAATTAGCATATTGCCACCACAGTTATAACTATGATTTTCGGAAATTGCAGTAATTCATAAGACAACAAAAACTGATTGATAGGAAGAGTATAATGGTACCAATAAATACATGCTGGCAGTATTGGGCAACTAGGGAAGCTGTCAGGTTCCCTTTATCTACTCATTGGAGATACATAACTAACCAAATATACTGATTAAAACCAAGCTCTGGAGAAAGAAATCTAACAAGAAATAGTAGACACTGATTTTTCACAATTCAAAAACTTACACTTGGTGGCATTGCTCTACAGGACCTGGCATTTATGTTAACCCTGCTACATTCTATATTGTTTCAGCTGTGCAGAGTAATTCTACCAATTTATGGATTTCAAATCATTTTATTGGAACAGAAGAAGACCACTTTTGTGGGTGCACACTAAATTGGTAATACGAGAATGGTTTCATGGAACAGTTGCTTAGTCACTGACAACATGCCAATACAAAGCTGAACACATATATGAATCTGTGTATTCCTTAGATTTAATTTTCCAAGAAATGCCAATGTTAATTCATCATGAAAAGATGTTGTTTTTTTAACTGCATGAACTGGATTTTTATGGTGCAACAGTGGTAGAAGGTATCCATCAATATAGTGTGTCAGCTGAAAGGATTCAATCAAATGCACTTGAGCAGAACTGTACAATGCACAGAGATTACAAGGAGGATGCTAATTCTTTCTATACTCTGGTTTCAGGTGGAGTGACATTTTTCCGCCTTCTAAGGCAAGGTGTGCCTCTGTCTATCATCGAATCTTATTTACGAGAGCTGGATGCTAGTAAGAAGGAGAGAGCATGAGCAAGTCCAGACAGTCAGCTGCTTTTTCTACTGTTTTAGTCTGGACATCAGTGTGAACATGTTTGATGGTGAAGCCGCATCTATACAAGTTTAGTCAATTTCTGTCTGCCGACTTTCTGTGTTAGATATATACATACAAATATTGCATGGGTTGGTCTAGGGAGGGAGGGATGAGCATAAAGTTTGGCTTGGGGCCTTTTTACTCTCAGAATCAGTATGGATCATTAGTATCTTTACTTGGAGCACGACAACACTTGACATGATGGCAATGAACTGCTTACGTAACACTAGTAGATTACAAGAATGTTCTCTTTCAATGAAGAAATTAAAATTACTTCAATATTTAATTTAACATAACACACTTTGGTACCTGCTTATTAAAATGAGTTTGCTGCGGAAAAGCTGGAAAACATTGTGTAATTCAATGTACAATAAATAAGAACATTTTTCCATGTTTGATTTATGTGGTTTTATTTAAAAAAAAATTCTACAAATATTAAAAGATGCATGACATATTGCTAGAATATAACAGTAAATGATGAAAGAACACAGGGCAAGCAATGCGTAGATAACCTACAAGATGGGTGGGCTCCCTCCTAAAGAAATGCACAAATCAGTTTTTCATAAAAAAGAAACATGAGAGTGCAATAGAGAACAAATAACGATTACTATGCAAATTAATTCTTCATAATGTGTTCAAATATGTCCATTTCCAAATATATAAAGTGTAACCACCATTTAAATTGTTAATTAATAATGTAGAGCTAGTGATTATAATGAACTTTCAAATGTACTTCATAACTGAAATCCAAAAGAAAACCTTTCTTAAATCTTCCACAAGATGTCCCCTCTAGGCTGTGTCTGAAGCAGCCATGTGATCATTCTCAGTGAGATCTGTCATGAAGCTCCACATGCTGAATTCCGCCATGTAACCATATAAGGGTTAATGGAGTAGGGGCTACATAGCGTTCTCAGCTGATCAGTGAATCAGATTATCTCAGGCACAGAGAGCTCCAGGCTGACAACACAAAGCTGCTGTGATGTTATCTCCTGCATTCACATCACTCTGCTCACTCTGCGTTATCAGTGAGGAGTTGTGAGGAGGGCATCAGCTGTTGACAGAAGCAGAGTGTTGTAAGGGTGGATTCACACTGGCGTTCTGCGGAGGGGAACCGCCATGTGAGCTCAGCCACCCCAAGTCCCTATGTTTATAATGGGGACGCACGGTGCTGCACTTGACTGTGCATGACCGTGCGCTCCTATTCATTTGAATGTGTTATTTGTATGCATGCTCATGCTTGCGTACAAATCATACATTGTCGTCTGCACCAGGAACGCGACATGTCACGTTCCTGGTGCGGATGAGAGAGTGTGATTTGTACGCAAGCATGCGCATGCATACAAATAACACATTCAAATGAATAGGAGCGCACGGTCATGCACAGTCAAGCGCAGCACCGTGTGTCCCCATTATAAACATAGGGACTTGCGGTGGCTGCGCTCACATGTCGGTTCCCCTCCGCAGAACGCTGCGGAGGGGAACGTAAATTTGAAAGCCAGCATAAATGCAGGCGATAAAATCACAGAAGCCTGTGCACTGCTGACAGCCTGGACCGTCCATTGTCTGAGGTAAACTGACTATACATTTATTTCCTGTATCCAGTCATGCTGTGTAGGCAGGGGTGAACCTAGCCTCTCTGCTGCCTGAGGCGAACTGCAAAACGGCGCCCCCCCCCCCCCCCCCCCCCCGCTAGAAAAAAATTTTAATTGATAAAAATAAATCTGGTTCCTACAGATTTATATTTGTCCTGTAAAAATGAGCAAAATAGTGGACATTTTAGTTTACTGAAACAGAAAAAAAAGATGTCCACACAAAGATGTCTGCGCCATCACACGCACATACAAGAACCACACAGAAGAATCCAGAACAAGGATCATTAATGGCAATGGCAGCTTGGCACAAGCATTTAGACACATAATGACAACTGGCAGAGCCGTGGTCCTGCAGGCAGAACTGATTGCCAACCTCTGGCACACGCCTGCAAAACTCTGGACCGCTGCCTGGCACTGAATATTCAGACAAGTCGCCATGCCGCACCTTCCACACAACACAGGTAAAGACCTGCAGTCTGAGCATCAACAAGCCGCCACTGCACTAAGTTGGTAAAATGGCGCTTCTTCTCCATCCAACAGACCACACTTACTCCCGAATTGCTTAGCCAATCACAAACGCCACACACGGGGCTGTCTTTATGTAATTAATAACAGGGTCCTTCCTATTGGGTTGAGCAAAGGATATGGGAGCAGGAAGGGGGAAGAGCACCACCGACCAACCGCTGCTCAGGAGAAAGATGGCTGGATGCCTGAATGTACCGAGGGGCAGCACTGGACCTGGTGTGTAAGGGTGGTTTCACATTTGCATTCGGAACGCAAGCGTAACAGAACGCAGCCAAACGCTGCGTTCCTATGTTTAACATGGGAACGATTCCGTTTGGATGCGCATAATTTATACGCCCTCCTCCGCCCTCCAAATGCAACATGTTGCATTTTTTGTGCGTTCACAGGTGCTTGTTTTATCAGCAAGTGCCCGCGAGTGCACAAACAATGCATGGATCTCAATGGATCCGCACTGTCCTCCGCATGGCAGAGCAGGAGAACGCTGCGGATCACATTGAAATTTCGTCGGCGGCAGCTGGGAGGTGGAGGATCTCCGCCACAGATCTCCGCCTCCCGGCCGCCGTCGAGATCACTGATTGGCTGGCCGAGCACCATACTGATGAGAATCTCCTCTGCGTTCACATCAGTATGGCAGCGTTTGCCCTGCGTTTGCATGCCCTGCGCATGCAGACACAAATGCAAATCTGAAACCAGCCTAAGTTATGGCCAATCAGTCCTGCAGCAGAGGGACAATGCATCCTGCATCATAGAAATCATAGGGCCCCATAGCAGAAGTTCTAATTGGGCACCCCCCAACAAAAGCAATATTTGGCTGGGTCACATAGGTACATCTCTCTCAATATGTCAGCCTTTACAAAGTAATTTTCCTCCTACTGAAGCCCCTAGATTCCCCTTTCATTGCCCCTCTAAAGTGTGATGCCAACAAAAGTGCCCCACAAACACTGTATGATCCCCCACAGTGCATTCCTCCACATGCACAGTATGATGACCCTACTGCACCTCCTGCAACTACCCCAGTACAGCATGATCCCCAACTATGACCGCCGCCCAGCCCTCCATATAGTATAATGGACCTATGTACAGTATAATGGCCCCCAACACAGCCCTCAAATAGCCCTTCATAAAGTATAAAGGCTCCCTTGTAGCCTCCAAGTATTATCATGCCTCCCACAGAGCCCTCCAAATATTATAATGGCTTCCAAATAGTATAATTTGCTCCATATAATATAATACACCCCCATAGTATTCCACATAGTATACCGCATTCCTCCATATATTATGCACCCCCATAGTCTTCTATAAAATAGAATGCACCCCCCACAGTACTCGATATAGAAAAACGCACCCCCACAGTCCTCCATATAGTATATTGCACCCCGTAGTCCTCCAAATAGCATATTGCACCCCCACAGAACTCCATAGAGAACAATTCACTCCCACAGTACTTGATATAAAATAATGCACCCCCACACTCATCCATGTAGTATAATGCACCCCACAGTCCTCCATATAGAATAATGCAGCCCCACAGTCCTCCATATAGAATAATCACCCCCACAGTCCACCATATAGATTAATGCACCTCCACAGTCCTCCAAATAGTATAATGCACCCCACAGTCCTCCATATAGCATAATGAACCCCCACAGTCCTCCATATAGCATAATGCACCCCCATATTGCATACTGCACTCCCATAGCTCTCCATACAGCATATTGGACCCCCATAGTCCTCCATATAGTATAATGCACCCTCATAGTCCTCCATATAGTATAATGCATCCCCTATAGCCTTCCTTATAGTATAATGCACCCCCATAGTCTTCCATATAATATAATGGGCCACAATAGTTCTCCATATAGTATATTGCACCCCCATTGTCCTATATTATATTGTACATTACATAGTTTCCCATCAGTGTACTCACTAAAAAAAACTATTAAAAAAATAAAAAGTAAATACCTCTTCTCCTCAGCATCTCCTCTGCCGCTCTGCACGTCTCAGCACAGTGGCGCTAAGTGATGACACGTGATCACACAAGCGGCTCTGCTCCGTACACCTCGTACACAAGCGGCTCTGCTCCATACACCTCGTACACAAGCGGCTCTGCTCCGTACACGTTGTACACATGTGGCTCTGCTCTGTACACCTCGTACACATATGACTTCGCTCTGTACACACCGTACACACGTGGCTCCGTTTCGTACACACGTGGCGCCGCTTCATACACCTCGTACACACTGGGCTCCGCTGCGAAAGCCTCGCACACACGGCTCTGCTCCGTACACCTCATACACACGCGGCTCCGCTCCGTACACCTTGTACACACTCGGCTTCGCTCCGTACGTCTCGTACACACGCAGCTCCGCTCCGTACACCTTGTACACTCTCAGCTCCACAATGTACACTCTACTGGCTTCACTCTATACACCTCGTACACACACGCCTCCGCTCTGTACACCTCGTACACACGCGGCTCTGCTCCGTACACCTCATACACACTCGGCTCTGCTCCGTACACCTCGTACACACACGCCTCCGCTCTGTACACCTTGTACACACGCGGCTCTGCTCCGTGCACCTCATACACACTCGGCTCTGCTCCGTACACCTCATACACACTCGGCTCTGCTCCGTACATCATTGTTCCCCGCCGTGCTGAGCTGCAGAGGGGTGGACAGCGGCGGCAAGGACTTGGGAGAAGAATGCTGCCGGCAGAGGCGGCCGGGACTATAGGAGCGGCATGCTCGGGGGGCCACCACTGGTACACACATGGCTCCGCTCCGTACACCTAGTACACACTCAGCTCCGTACACCACGTACGCCTCGTACACAAGCGGCTCTGCTCCGTACAACTCGTACACACACGGCTCTGCTCCGTACACCTCGTACACAAGCGGCTCTGCTCCATACACCTCGTACACAAGCGGCTCTGCTCCATACACCTCGTACACAAGCGGCTTTGCTCCATACACCTCATACACAAGCGGCTCTGCTCCGTACACCTCGTACACAAGCGGCTCTGCTCCATACACCTCGTACACAAGCGGCTCTGCTCCGTACACGTTGTACACATGTGGCTCTGCTCTGTACACCTCGTACACATATGACTTCGCTCTGTACACACCGTACACACGTGGCTCCGTTTCGTACACACGTGGCGCCGCTTCGTACACCTCGTACACACTGGGCTCCGCTGCGAAAGCCTCGCACACACGGCTCTGCTCCGTATGCCTCGTACACACGCGGCTCCGCTCCGTACACCTTGTACACTCTCGGCTCTGCTCCATACACCTTGTACACACTCGGCTTCGCTCCGTACGTCTCGTACACACGCGGCTCCGCTCCGTACACCTTGTACACTCTCAGCTCCACAATGTACACACGTGGCTTCACTCTATACACCTAGTACACACACGCCTCCGCTCTGTACACCTCGTACACACACGGCTCTGCTCCGTACACCTCGTACACAAGCGGCTCTGCTCCATACACCTCGTACACAAGCGGCTCTGCTCCGTACACGTTGTACACATGTGGCTCTGCTCTGTACACCTCGTACACATATGACTTCGCTCTGTACACACCGTACACACGTGGCTCCGTTTCGTACACACGTGGCGCCGCTTCGTACACCTCGTACACACTGGGCTCCGCTGCGAAAGCCTCGCACACACGGCTCTGCTCCGTATGCCTCGTACACACGTGGCTCCGCTCCGTACACCTTGTACACTCTCGGCTCTGCTCCATACACCTTGTACACACTCGGCTTCGCTCCGTACATCTCGTACACACGCGGCTCCGCTCCGTACACCTTGAACACTCAGCTCCACTCCATATACCTCATACATACACAGCTCTGCTACATTAATTTACACTGTAAAGCCTCAGCCCCACACATAAACTTCACCTCATCCAGCACCATGGTGGAGTCCTGGCTGCATACTGAGGAGCTGATCATGTGACCCGCCTGACTCCTCCCCTCCTTTGACATCATCACAGGTCCTGTCAGCGCGAGGCACAGTGAAGCATGAAGCCGGCTCACACAGTCACACAGCCGGCTCACACAGCCGGCTCACACAGCCGGCTCACACAGCCGGCTCACACAGCCGGCTCACACAGCCGGCTCACACAGCCGGCTCACACAGCCGGCTCACACAGCCGCACGGGGGGGGGGGTTTGGAGACCGCGGCCGCTAACACAGCTCACACTGCCACACTGGAGGGGGGGTGTTTGGACACCGCGGCCGCTGCCGCTGCGGCGGGAGATGCCCCGCCAGCAGCCCCAGATACGCCAAGCCTGGTCGCAGCGTCGGCGGCCAGGACTGTAGGAGCGGCATCTGCAGGGGGCCGCACTACCACCAGCTCCTGAAGACGCCGCCCCATGTCTACCAGCAGAGCTCGCCGCCTGAGGCTGACACTTCATGTCGCCTCATGGATGGTGCGGCCCTGTGTGTAGGCTTCACCCCCCCCCCCACTCTTATATGTGAGGTTTACAAACTCCATAGGCAGGACATCTTCTAGAAGGTTTTTGAAAGGTTTTCTTCCAGATTTCTCTTCTGAAGTATATTCGAAAGTTTATTAAAAAAAAACTTGCTCTACATTTATTATTAAATAAAAATGTAAACAGCAATTACACTTTAAAACCACTCACACTGGTCCCAACCAAATTAAATAGGAGCTGTCTGACTACTGTGACTATATACATAAAGTATTAAAAGCATTACTGTAAATATCCCAAACATACTGATTAGTGCTGTAGAGAGACGATAAGGCGTAATAGGGTCTTATTCAAGGGGGTAGAAATTATAATAGGTAAGGTCTACACCTTACCTATGAATTCCTATGAATTACTCACCCAATTGAGTTGTGTGAAACAAAACCACTGTATAAACTCAAGAGACAGCAGCTGCCGGGCCATAATGAGTTAATGATTGGAGAAAATAGAGGAGTGGGATTTTAAACATAAAAATAAAATTATTGAAAAACAGAAATGTTTTGTCTTTTTTATACACAATATGTGGAATAATGCAGTAACGCAACCTATTGTGTATAACAAAAAAGACAAAAAGTTTATTTTCTTCAATAATTTAATTTTAATCTTTTGGTATAACAAATTGTATTGTTTAGAACACTTGTTCAGCCCTCTTAAGGTACTGTCACACACAGCAATATTGCTAGGAATTTCACTGGCAATTTGCTGGTTGCAGTGAAATCATGGACACATTGTTCCATTTGTACACGGCAACAAGATAGAACAATGTGTCCATGATTTCACTACAACCAGTAAGTTGCCAGTGAAATTGCATGTAATGTTGCTGCGTGTGATGGCACCTTTACACCCCATGGGATAAATATTTCCTCCCTCATTTTTGTTGGTGTTTTGTTGGTGAATTTTGTTGGTGAATTTTCCATGTATTTAAGTGTATGTGTACAGTTGTTTTCTGTACATGTGGTTGTCCTGAAGAAGAAGTAATAAGACTTTGAAAGGAGTAGACATTAAACTAAATTGAATCATCTTCCCCTTTTGGGTGACTGATTACTAGAATTAGCAGAACAGAAATCCTGTTCCTTCATTTTCTCCAGTCAGTGAAATACTGATAACATCCTATCTGCAAATAAGTGAATCCATGCAAATCCATGAACAGTCATGAGACTGTCGCAAATTTTGGTTTTCCCAACATTTGCTGCTTCAGTGTTTTTGGATTGTTTAGTCAGATATTTCCATGGTTCCTAAAGCACAGTTATAAGCATTTAATAAGTTTACACACGTTTATTGACAAGTACATCAAGTTTATACAAAAACTCAGTATTTACAGTGTTGTCTATTATTTTTCAAGAATTCGGCAATTCGCCATGGCAGCTGGACATCAACTTTTAGATAAAATTCTGACTGATGAAAACCATTCTTGTCTAGTCAGTGCTTTGAGTTTAACACAACTTTGTTTTTGTTTGATCTTCCACGTTTTGAGGATTGACCACAGGTTCTCAATTATTGGATTGCGATCTGAGGCATTTCCTGATCATGGACCCAAAGTTCTATGCTTATTTCACCAAGCCATTTAGTTATCACTTTTGGTTTGTGACATGTTGCTCCATCATGCTGGAAAAAGCATTGTTCATCATCAAACTGATTCTGGATCATTGGGAGATGTGGCTCTTTTAGGATGCTTAGATCCTATTCTATTCATGGCAGTGCTCTTAGGTAAATTTGTGAGTGAGCCCACTCGTTTGGGTGAAACGCGACCCTACACATGAATAGTCACAAGTTTCTTGACTGCTGGATTTGCAGAGGACTCATCAGAAAAAATAACTTTGAAGAAAGTACAGAAATTACACACTAATATCACACAGTGTATAACATTTATTTTAACATTTATACATTGTGTTGAAAAAGTGTTCATACCTTGTGAACTTTTCTATATTTTTCACATTACACCCACAAACCTAAATCTCTTTTATTGGGATTTTATGTGATATACCAACACAAAGTAGAATGTATTTGTGAGGTATCAAGGGAATGACACATTGTTTTCTGAACATTTTAAACACCTTCATATGAAATTTGTGACATGCATTGTATTCAGATCCCCTCCCTGAGTCATTAGTTTATAGGACCATCATTCACTACAATTATTTCTGCAAGTCTTTTGGGGTATGTCTGTATTAACCTTGCACAACTTAAGGCTGAAATTTTTGTCCATACTTCTTTGAATATGAGCTCTAGCTCAGTGAGATTGGACAGAAAGCATTTGTGAACAACAATTTTCACATCTTGTGACAGATTCTAAATGGGATTTAGGTCTCGATTTGACCTGAGTATGGAAAAGGGAATAAAAGCCTTAACAGCAAAGATCAGGGAATGGGGACACCTCCTGACACTGACCTGCAGCTGTACTTTCTGCCCTAACACCCTAAGCAGGTCGTTCCCCTTTCCACCGTCATGTGCTTAGTCTCTCTCTCTGTCACCTAAGCAACCCTGGCCAGTGCATAGGCCGGTGAGTGCACTGTATGTCACCTCTAGTGTAATAACACACAAGGATAGGTAGACAGACTGGGGTACGACGAAAAGGATATCAAAATTGCAGGTAGAAGTCAGACTCCAAAAGGCTTCAACAGCTCTGCTCCAAGATAGCAGGTCTCCAGCAGTAGCAAGAAAGCTCCACAACTCCAGGATGGTCATGCATAGAAAACTCTTTAACGGGAGCGGGAGTGGTCATCAACCACATTACCTGATTAAGGCAACAGCAACGGAAAAACTGACATTAACCCTTACTGTCCAAAAGGAAATTAACAGCATGCAAAATAAACAGCCTGCAGAGCACTCAACTCATGACTGTAACATAAAACATGCATAAACATACACAGTAGCAAAATTTACGTTTTTACTGCAAGCAAGAATAGCCTACTACTAACTATTGGCAGAAGGGAGGAGTAGAGAAGATAGATATGGCAGCAAAAGAGATTAACCCTAGCTGATCTCTATCTAGCAGGCATACACGCTTGGCAGTGTGGATGGAACTCATAGCAGGATCCACTAGGAATATAGCCAGGGGAGACTACCAGGATGGGAAAGGTATAAATAGCCACACTCACAATGTGATAGGACAGGCAAAATGATAAATGGTAATGCCTGCTAACTGAAAAAAGTAAAAGATAATCTGCATTGTGTCAGAGACTGAACGTCCTGTGACTCAAAGGAGAAGGAAGCTGCTCACACAGCACAGGGTTGCTGGATCGATTCCCAAGGCATAATTACCGCACAACTAATAACCACAACTAAGACTTGATATCCTAAATGGTCATCAAGCTGTTTCTCGTTCCTACTGAGGAATCAGAGGGGAGACCACAATGCACAACTAACCAAAAGAGGGAGATTGAGCAGAGGTAGAGGGGGACCCAAGATGAGGAAACTTAAAGCACATGCTAACGGGAGGAAAAGGGCTATCATAAACTAAAACTAAATAACTGAGGTTAGAGTAAATATATTGGGGAGACAAATAAGAAAACAAAGAGAAATAAAACAGTTGGTATTTGCCAAGCAGGCAAAACCCCCTAGTTGCTGGGCTTAAGTTCCTTAGCAGTAATCCACCTATAATCCACAAATATAGCCAGCAAAGAAGGTTGGTGCAAGGTGAGTATAAATAGCCCTACCCAAACTGTAATAGGACAGAGACAAAATAGAAAGGAAAGTGAGAAACACCTGACTAGCTGCAAAGCAAGGTAATTAAAGCAAGGATAAGATAACCATCAGCAGTTGGACAGAGGCCAACCAGGCTGTGTCTCCACAGAGAAGCAGACTGACCATACAGCAAAACATCTTCAGATTGAGTACCAAAACTAAGGCATGACAGCTGTGAGGATTCTCCAGTGCTGGGAGTAAACGATCACATGACCGCAAGTATGTGATTTGCATACTTTTGGAAACATTCCATTCACTTTTATTGAACAAGGCTGAACACATCTAATAATAATTATTATTAATAATAATAATAATATAATAATAATAATAATGTTATTTATATAGCACCAATTTTTCCATAGCACTTTACAATTAAGCAAGGACATTTACAGACAATTACAAAGCACATACACATTACAAAGCTACACAAAGTTCAACAGTTACAGGAGCAGTGAGGGCCCTGCTTGCATGCTTACAATGTATAATAAATGGAAGGGGGGACACAATAGCTTGAAAGTGCTTGTCAGGAATAGTCCAGGAATCATTTTAATAAATAAATTGAGTCAGTCATCAGCCAGTAATTTAAAGTGAAAATTCCGCTGCAACACTAGACAGTATATGTATAGGGAATAGCTAATGGCTGACTGTGAATAGCTGGGCTGTCTGCCCAGCTAAAAAAGACATAGGGAAAAAAGACATGGCAGAAACTGCTTATGAATCTAAAGAAAATGGAGAAATCTTAGCTTAAAGTAGTGGCCACTGTGTCAAGAGCCCGATAACCACGTCACGGTCTTTCTCATTATATCAGGTCCTAGCCGTGTGCCTCTCTTGTGGTGTAGTGCTGTATGTGTGGGTTTGCATGCCTCTATATACAATTAAAACCAGCTGTGAGGGGTTATAATGGACATGACTACAACAAAATGGATACCAAACATGGCTACCGGGCGGGGGAAGGGAGCTCAGTCAAAAATCAAAAAGTATCAGCGGCTGATACTATACGTACATTACGTACAGTATCTCCTCTACTGTGAGGAGCCGCAGCTTCATTTAGAAATTTGTATAAAGCCGACAAAAGCAGGTAATAGTATAACTGCCTCAATAACCCCTCACATGCCCACATGAGTGGAGAGCATGTCTCTAGGGAGGGTGGGCACCCCCTAGAGACATGTTGCCCACCGCTACTATTAATATTTAATGTTTTAATAACATTTAACACTTTGTTCATCCCTGCAGCAGCAGGGATGAACAAAGTATACGTAACCGCATTGCTCAGGATTACACATCGGGAGCAATCCGGTTACCGCATTGCAGTTTGCAAAACCGCTCCGAAAACTACAGCCAGCATGATTTTTACCGCAGGCTGCAGATCTGAAAGCGGTAACCGGATTGCATGTAGAGCAATCAGGTTACCATAATGGGCTCCTATGGGGAGCGGTTGCTGATCCGGTTTTGAGCTTTTAAACAGCTCTAAACCGGATCAGGATTTAACAATTTTGCCGCAAGTGTGACCCTAGCCTATCTTTTTCCCTTCTCCCATGTGCTCAAAGGGAAGACAATACAGGGAAATCACTAATGAATTCAATACAAAAGGGGAAAAAAAACAATGGAAGAAAAGGAATTACAACAAGCCAAAGAAGCAAGGAGGGAAGGGGGAAAAAACAGATAACGTAATAGACAAATTTAGCATAAACTAATAGAAATACATTAAATCACTTTTGAAATTTAAGCCGCTAGGGTTATGTGCGTCCAATTCTAGGATCCAGTATGCCTCACAGTTATGAAGGGAACGCTCCAAATCACCTTCTCTGCGAGGCCTGAAAGCCCTCTCTATTCCTATTACTTTTAAAGATGATAAATTGTCCCCATGCATTTCTCTGACATTTTTCAACACTGGACATGGTGGTATGTATAGAGGTTGATGTTGGATTTGCTGCTGCATATGTTCCAACAACCTCTTTTTCAATGACCGGGTAGTACATCCCACGTAATACTTATTGCATTCCACTAAAATACCTAAATACACCACATGCGTGGTATTGCAATTAATGTAGGTTTGGATTAAGACATTTTTGTTTGTCCTGTTGTTAATAAAATGGTTGCCCATGTCTATACAGTTGTGGCCAAAAGTATTGACACCCTGCAATTCTGTCAGATAATATTCCGTTTCTTCCTGAAAATGATTGCAATCACAAATTCTTTGGTATTATTATCTTCATTTAATTTTTCTTCAATGAAAAAACACAAAAGAGAATGAAGCAAAAAGCAAAACATTGATCATTTCACACAAAACTCTAAAAATGGGCCACACAAAAGTATTGGCACCCTCAGCCTAATACTTGGTTGCACAACCTTTAGCCAAAATAACCGCTTCCGGTAACCATCAATGAGTTTCTTACAATGCTCTGCTGGAATTTTAGACCATTCTTCTTAGGCAAACTGCTCCAGGTCCCTGATATTTGAAGGATAACTTCTCCAAACTTCCATTTTTAGATCTCTCCACAGGTGTTCTATGGGCTTCAGGTCTGGACTCATTGCTGGCCACCTTAGAAGTCTCCAGTGCTTTCTCTCAAACCATTTTCTAGTGCTTTTTGAAGTGTGTTTTGGGTCATTGTCCTGCTGGAAGACCCATAGCCTCTGAGGGAGATCCAGCTTTCTCGCACTGGGCCCTACATTATGCTGCAAAATTTGTTGGTCGTCTTCAGACTTCATAATGCCATGCACACGGTCAAGCAGTCCAGTGCCAGAGGCAGCAAAGCAACCCCAAAACATCAGGGAACCTCTGCCATGTTTGACTGTAGGGACCGTGTTCTTTTCTTTGAATGCCTCTTTTTTCTCCTGTAAACTCTATGTTGATGCTTTTGCCCAAAAAGCTCTACTTTTGTCTCATCTGACCAGAGAACATTCTTCCAAAACGTTTTAGGCTTTCTCAGGTAAGTTTTGGCAAACTCCAGACTGGCTTTTTTATGTCTCGGGGTAAGAAGTGGGTCTTCCTCGGTTTCCTACCATACAGTCCCTTTTCATTCAGATGCCGACGGATAGTACGGGTTGACACTGTCGTACCCTACGACTGCAGGGTAGCTTGAACTTGTTTGGATGTTAGTCAAGGTTCTTTATCCACCATCCGCACAATCTTGCATTGAAATCTCTTGTCAATTTTTCTTTTCCGTCCACATCTAGAGAGGTTAGCCACAGTGCCATGGGCTTTAAAACTTCTTGATGACACTGCGCACAGTAGACACAGGAACATTCAGGTCTTTGGAGATGGACTTGTTAGCCTTGAGATTGCTCATGCTTCCTCACAAATTTGGTTTCTCAAGTCCTCAGACAGTTCTTTGGTCTTCTTTCTTTTCTCCATGTTTAATGTGGTATACACAAGGACACAGGACAGAGGTTGAGTCAACTTTAATCCATGTCAACTGGCTTCAAGTGTGATTTAGTTATTGCCAACACCTGTTAGGTGCCACAGGTAAGTTACAGGGGCTGTTAATTACACAAATTAGAGAAGCATCACATGATTTTTCTAACAGTGGCAATACTTTTGTCCACCCTCTTTTTTATGTTTGGTGTGGAATTATATCCAATTTGGCTTTAGGACAATTTTTTTTGTGTTTTTTCATTGAAGACAAATTAAATGAAGATAATATACCAAAGAATTTGTGATTGCAATCATTTTAAGGAAGAAACTGAATAATATCTGACAGAATTGCAGGGGTGTCAATACTTTTGGCCACAACTGTATATCCACAGAGATTACACCTCCTGCCTCCAAATTTATACGATCCTTCTTGTGTAAGCCAGACATGCTGTTTTTTTCTCTCTCAAAAAATATTTGGAGAAATAGGGCTACCAAAAGGCGTGGATTTTTTCACTACTGGTCGCCAACCCTGTTTCAATACACATTGCAGGATATTGTCTTGATATCAAATCAGTTCATTTTTCTTCAATAGTCCTACGATGTCACTGTAATCTAAGATAAAAGTCATTTTGAGACCCAAATTATAATTAAGATAGGGGTGATGAGTGTTATATCATAACTCCTTTTTTACATTACAAAAACAACAGTAAAAATGACTGAAGGAAATATTAAAGGACCGACGATCATATGATCAGACCATGTGAAGTCAGAATGATGTCGGCAGTTCCTAGAATCAGAGTCACATCCCCGAGCCCATGTCATTTGACCAGAAATGGGTCACCATGGTCTCAGATTGTGCACTCAAGACAGAGACGACACTGCTTTTAAGAAGACTCATTACTATAGAGGACATGTATACATTAACCTCTTAATGTTTGGGGGGACGGTGTTCCCACCACTGGATCTTTAAAATAGAAGTCAAAGAGGGTCCACTTATTTAGAAAACAGAAAATATCAATGTAATCCCCTTTACTAGTCATTTTGAGACCCAAGTTCTAATTAAGATAGTGGTGATGCGTTTTATATCATAACCCCTCTTTTACATTACATAACAAACAGTTATAATGAATTATCACACAATGATAGACAGTTAGTTGACCTTCATGATCTCATTTCATCCTTAATTTCTAAGGTCCGTATTGACTTTTTTATAGTCAAACACGTAGGTTAATTTATTATTCCTATCATTACTGTTCAACTGACTCATAAGTAATGAGAGCTGCTCCACTGTGCCCTAGCAAAAAAACAAAACATCATCTATATACTTATAGCGGCACTGCACATGTTCGGAGGCCCGCAGGGCCCCCCTCCAAAGATATACCTTTCCCAGTATCCAAGAAAGAGCTGTGGATAAGGGGGGCAACATTGCAGTCTGGCCATGTGAGAGAAGGAGCATTTTGCCAATTGAGAATTTTCTATTGGCTTAATGGCAATTCTCTAATGGCATTTGACAAGGGAATTATTAATAAAAAAGTGTTTGATAGGTTATCCAGCTAAAATCCCAAGATACCTATATTCTATCTTCTACCCAAGATCCACAAGGACCCCGTGTGCGTCTGATTGTGTCAGGCATCGAGGGTTTGCGCGATCAACTATGTAGGTTTATTGATTACTACCTTAAGCCTCTAGTGGGATACTCTTCCCTTGTATGCCCGGGACACAACGTAGGTCCTTAAGAGGGTAGATGGGGTCTTTGTGGATCAGGGTACCCTCTTAGTCACAGCTGACTTTGAGTCACTATATACCAACATAAATCATGAAGATGGTCTGGAGGTGGTCCGCTTATTCCTGGGGATAAGCAACAGGGACGTGAGACTGTGTGAATTGGTGCTAGAGTTGCACCACATTGTGCTCAATCGTAATTTTTTTCCTATCTAAAGATCGATATTACTTACAGATACATGTCATTGCCTGCATGCCCTCCTACGCTAAACTCTTTCTGGGACACTGGGAGAGGGTGATCTGTGGTGGGGGGGCTCATGAACCTCCGAATATGTGCAGTGCTGGTATAGGTATATAGATGATGTTTTATTTTTTTGGCAGGGCACAGTGGAGCAGTTTTCAGTATTTATGGGTCAGTTGAACAGTAATGATAAGAATATTAAATTAACCTATGTGACTGTTTTTTTTGGTATGTTTCTTGAATTTTTGTCCTTTTAGTGTTTTTCCTGAATGTATGGTTAGGGAGTTGTAAGCGTGAGAGCCCTTGTTGTGGATTTCAAGCTTACGTACTTTGGTCAAAATATCCACCAACACCTTGTATTATCAGTCATCTTTTTTTGCACTTTTTTATCTTTATGCAGTATGCAATTGGGCCCTTTTAGGGCATCTGTCCTGCGTGGTGCATATACATTGTGCTGGGCAGCCTGCCTGGTCAAATAGCATGGGTGTGATCAATGTACCTGTGTGACTGATTCCCCATGGAAACCTCATCTGTGTGCATAAAAAATACCACCAGCCATCTCCCCCATATTATGGCAGGTTGAGAGTGATTGCTGCATCGGTATTATGTACTTGTGTTGCTTTATCATTGGGGACAGCTGTGTCCTGCTAAGTGCAATGATATTGCATATTGATAGATATTGATAGATATTGATCTTGGCTGTTTTTTTTGGTAAGTTTTTTTTAATCTTTGTCCTTTTAGTGTTTTTTCTGAAAATATGGTTAGAGATTCATAAGTGTGAGGGCCCTTTACGTGACTTGCGAGCTTACATATTTTAAACACTGGGAAATTCTAAAATCTGAACCCACATTGAGGATTGTTTCCCCAATTTCTCTCCAATGACATCAAAGCAAGCTAAAAATCTTTGTGATATACTACTCCACACCCATTACATTAACAAAACCCTGAACATCTTTGGTTGGAAGGGTCCCAGGAAGGGCTGTTTTCCCTGTGGCCATTGTGTGGCATGCACCAACATAGCCCATGGGTTTTAATTTGAATCAGTAGATGGTTCCAGGCAATTTAAAACTTAGGAATATATTTCGCACGTCGTCTACTATGCAAAACACAGTTGCCCTGGGTCTATTTTGGACTAACATCTCATGAGTTAAGTGTCAGGATAAGGGAACATGTATGTGACATTTGTGTGGCTGCAAAAGTGTCCAACTCTTGCTCCCCATGGTCTAAACGAAACCATTAGCTACTCCCCATTTTTTAGAATTTCATAGGTTTCCTTCCTTTTTTTAATCACTATTCTATTTTAATTTTTGTGTATTGTCAAATCTCTCTGCCCTTTAAGATTTATATTTTCTTTCCTCGCGATAAAATATTAATACTAATAGTATTAGTCATAATACTAATAATACGGAATACGGACCTTACAAACTAAGGTTGAAATGCGATCATGAAGGACAACTACCGGTAACTATCGTTGTGTGATACTGTAATTCATTGAAACTGTTGTTTTGTAATGTAAAAAGGGGGTTATGATATAACACTCATCACCATTATCTTAATCAGAATTTGGGTCTCAAAATGACTAGTAAAGGGGAATACATTGATATTTTCTGTTTCCTAAATGAATGTACCCTCTTTGACTTCTATTATAAAGATCCAGTGGTGGGAACACCGTCCCCCCTTTTCCTCACACAAAGAGGTTAGCTTATACAGTATATGCAGGGGCGGGCTGGCCCAGGTGGCAGGGGGGCAAGTGCCCCCTGGGCTGGTGGTATAGTCCACATCTAGGGCCGCCCCCTACAGAAACGGGCCGGCCGCGGGCGTCGCTTTGCGGCCGGCACATGACGCGAGACGGCCCGGCCGCGGGAGTTGCTCTGTGACGCTGGAAGTCTCTGATCAGGTAAGGGCTGACAGCACCCCCCCCCCCCCCCGCTTCTCAAGTCAGACCTGACAGCACCCCCCCCCCCCGCTTCTCAAGTCAGACCTGACAGCACCATCCCCCCCCCCCGCCCGCTTCTCAAGTCAGACCTGACAGCACCCCCCCCCCCCCGCTTCTCAAGTCAGGGCCGGCAGGGCTAATCTGCCACCCAGGGATGGAGGCTCCAGCCAGCCCCTGAGTATATGTCCTGTCTAGTATTGATTCTTCCTACAAGAAGAGTTTTCTCTGCTTTGAGTGCACGCTCTGTGACCATGATGACACGTCCCTGGTCACATGACGGATAAGCTCGGCGATATGACTCTGATTCCAGGAAGTACTGACGTCATTCTAACGTTCACATACCACCGGTCACATGGTCCGATCATATGACTGTCGGGCTTTTAAAAGTCCCGGCGGTTTACACTGCGAGCTATTCCACGAAGAAGCGGGCGGCAGACCCGCTAAACAACGTTGGGCAATTTCACCTTATCGCCCCCTACCCACACATTACTTTAGGTAAGGCTAACTTTTATATCAATAGTAAGATTGTCCTTATGTAATACACCACTTATCTGCATTTGGTGTACAATTGACCTTATGTAATACACCACTTATCTGCAAGACATATTTATTGATTATTATTTTTTATGGCCAATAAGCAGTTTAAGTAACATGGTGTTTTACTACATATACAAGGAAAACAAACCAACCTTTGGATCAATTTTTGCTATTAGAATTTGCACTTTATTGGGGGTATGGTCTCATTGTGCTAGCATGAGATTTATACAGCATGTTCTTAACTGAAATCTGTTAGTTACCGAGTATATATAAAGGCAAGGGGGTGGTGCAATAATCAACTATCCTTTGTATCTGAGACTATTCATTTGCATATTTTCACTTTAAATAAAACTAATCTCATCACTAAAATACTGGTAGTTCCTCTATTGTTATAATACCTTGCTTCTGGATGGTGCATGATTTCCCTTATGGTAATTTAACACCAGAAAGGGAATTAATTAATAAGATGAACAGCCCAGAAAGAGGTGTATTAACACCACATGGTTAATACCATTAACCTACGCCCGCTAATTAAATTCCCAAATAGTGTTTTTTCACCGAAGAACATGACCAATTATCCAGCCTCTGAACTAGACCTATTCCCCACCAAAGGCCTGGTTGCTTGAAAGCTTGCACGACCTCGACCCGCCACACCATCAGAAATTGTTGATACATTCCTTAAACCTTAGGCCCACACAGACCATACCCCACGGATAGGGTTTTTAAACATCTCCAATTCCTCATAACACACTGCTATCCAACCATTCTCATGGCTACATAAACAATTCCACAGCCCTATGAATTTAAAGAGAACCTGTCATCTCCCTGGTGTTTTCCAAAGTGAAAGCACCACTGAATGCAGCGTGTTTACTGCATTCAGGAAAGGTGTGTACCATGTCTCTACCCCTGTATCCCAAAAAAAACACTTTAGAGAGTTGAGAGTTAAGGTGTTATCTGATTATGCTGTCCTTGCCTCTGGCTCGATCCTCCTCACCTCCAGCCTTTGTGTTCCGCTGCCTCTTGTGTGGGTCTCCCCTCTTCTTCGGCGCCTGTACCTAAGCGTGTCAATTCATGCAGGTCCATCCTGAGCACTTGGCGTGAGTGGGGCCCGGCTGCTGTAACGGCGCATACATGTACATACATCATAACATTTAACAGGGCCAGATCTGGTGCTTGAGTCACACGCACACAGCAGCTGGGACCCGCTCCTACCAAGTGCTCAATGTGGACCTGAGTGAATTGACATGCTAGGTGCAGGCGCCAAAGAGGAGAGTAGACTCACAAAAGAAGAGGCGGAACACACAGGCAGGAGGCGGGGAGGACAGTGTCGGCAGCAAGGACAGCGTAATCAGATACCACCCATCGGTCCCCTTAGCTCTCAATCCAAAGAGGTTTTTTTAAAGAAATCTGAGGAAGGCGCCAGGTGTGGCGCTGAAACGCGTAGGAGAAGGAGGAATAAAAAGGATGAAAAGTTGACTGACTCATTGGTGAGTTTTATTTAGCCCTGGAGCAGCGCGGACCGTGATACACCAGCACTCCCATCATTTCTTTGATTGATACCACTATCCAGTGGTGGGTGGAGGTCCTGCAGCAGCTTGGAACATTGCTTCCTAAACGCCTTCAAACCAGTTGTGGGGATCACAACTGGAACAGGTGAGCAGCTTCATAGCACCACCACATTACATCAGTGTCACTAGTGATAGGGCACTATTGCGCCTCTTGTCCCCCTCCCTATTTTATATTTTAAAGAGGTTTTTTTGGGTTACAGGGGGGGTAGAGACATGGTTCACACCTTCCCTGAATGCAGCATACACGCTGCATTTAGTGGTGCTTTCCCTTTGGAAAGCACCAGGGTGGTGACAGGTTCTCTTTAATCCTTGTTTAGGTTCTTTAACAACTGACCTTCGTATTTTCTGGCAACCTTACCACACTTTCCAACCAGAACATAAAACTACATGGGAAAGTAACCACAACTCCCAACCAAAATCACTACTTCACCGTGGAATACTGTGTTTTTTTTATGCTTCCTGACAATGGCGCCACACTAGCCCACTATATTATAAACCACACACAGGAAGGTAACCACAAATTTTCCCAACCAATTTAATATCTTCCAATCCTTTACAGGGAAGAATTCACACCGAAGTCATTACTTCCTTCCCTCTAAATACCTCCTGCCAACCGCGTCACACGCACCCATTATATCATAATACCACACGGGAAAGTAACCCCACACTTCCCCACCAACCTAATAACACCCCTCATCTACGGGGGAGACCTCACACTATTATTATTACTTCCCCCTGTAACCACCTCCTGGCAACCGTGCTACAATCACCTACCATATTACAACCACCAAACAGGGAAGTAAGCCACAACTGTCCCTTACCAATTAATATCTCCAAATCCTGTGCAAAAGAGACCTCAGCCAATGTCAATTACTTCCTACCTTTTGCAAATACCTCTTGGCAACCATGCCACACTCACCTACTGTATTACAACCACCACCTGGTGAAGGTAACCACACCTTCGCAATCCCTTTAGAATCTCTTTTCATAAACTCCTGGCAACCATGTCATACCCTCTTACGGTATTATGCGGCCTTGTCAATATACCCAAAAAATTTCATATCTCCAGTTACCAGAAAGCATAACGCAGCTCATAGTCCTAGATATAGTATAATACACCTTCTTAGTCCTCCATATACTATAATGAACCATCATAGTCCTCCATATAGTATAATGCTCCCTCCATAGTCATCCATATTGTACAATGCACCACATAGTTGTCCATATATCATAATGCACCACCATAGTTCTCCATATAGTATAATACAACCCCATAGTCTTTCATATAGTATAATGCACCACCATAGTCCTCCATATAGTATAATGCACCACCATAGTCCTCCATATAATATAATGCTCCTTCCATAGTCCTCCACAGAGTATAATGCACTCCCATAGTCCTCCATATAGTATAATGCACCCCCATAGTCCTTCATATAGTATATTGCACCCTCATAGTCCTCCATATAATATAATGCACCCATAGTCCTCCATATATTATAATGCACCCCCATAGTCCTCCATATATTATAATATACAATCCACAACCCTCCATTTAGTATAATGCACCCCCATAGTCCAACATATAGTATATTACACCCCAAAAGTTCTCTATATAGTATAATGCACCCCCTATAGTCCTCTTTATAGTATAATGCACCTTCATAGTCCTCCAGCTAGTATAATTCTACTTCCATAGTCCTCCATATAGTACAATGCACCCCATAGTCCTCCATATAGTATAATGCACCCCCATAGTCCCCCATATACCATAATGCACCACCATAGTCCTACATATAGTATAATACAACCCTATCGTCTTCCATATAGTATAATGCACCCCATAGTTCTCCATAGAGTATAATGCACCCCCAAAGTTCTCCATATAGTATAAAGCACCCCATAGTCCTTGATATAGTATGTTGCACCCCCATAGTCTCCATATAGTAAAATGCACCCCATAGTCCTCTGTACAGTATAATGCACCCCATAGTGCTCCATATAATATAACTAGTAAAAAGGCCCGATGCAATTGCATTGGAGCGAGTGAAATGAATAGTGTGTATACAGGTGGGTCGGTGGGTAGCAGAGTATACAGACGGCTCTGCGGGTAGCAGAGTATACAGACGGCTCTGCGGGTAGCAGAGTATAGAGGCGGCTCTGAGGGAGCAGAGTATGCAGGCGGCTGTGCGGGGAGCAGAGTATGCAGGCGGCTGTGCGGGAGCAGAGTATGCAGGCGGCTGTGCGGGGAGCAGAGTATGCAGGCGGCTGTGCGGGGAGCAGAGTATGCAGGCGGCTGTGCGGGGAGCAGAGTATGCAGGCGGCTGTGCGGGGAGCAGAGTATGCAGGCGGCTGTGCGGGGAGCAGAGTATGCAGGCGGCTGTGCGGGGAGCAGAGTATGCAGGCGGCTGTGCGGGGAGCAGTAGTATGCAGGCGGCTGTGCGGGGAGCAGAGTATGCAGGCGGCTGTGCGGGGAGCAGAGTATGCAGGCGGCTGTGCGGGGAGCAGAGTATGCAGGTGGCTGTGCGGGGAGCAGAGTATGCAGGCGGCTGTGCGGGGAGCAGAGTATGCAGTGGCTGTGCGGGAGCAGAGTATCAGGGGCTTGCGGGAGCAGAGTATGCAGGCAGCTGTGCGGGGAGCAGAGTATGCAGGCGGCTGTGCGGGGAGCAGAGTATGCAGGCAGCTGTGCGGGGAGCAGAGTATGCAGGGGGCTGTGCAGAGTATACAGGGGGCTGTGCAGAGTATACAGGGGGCTGTGCAGAGTATACAGGGGGCTGTGGGCAGAGTATACAGGGGGCTGTGCAGAGTATACATGGGGCTGTGCAGAGTATACAGGGGGCTGTGCATAGTATACAGGGGGCTGTGCATAGTATACAGGGGGCTGTGGGCAGAGTATGCAGGGGGCTGTGGGAAGAGTATACAGGGGGCTGTGCAGAGTATACAGGGGGCTCTTTCACACACCTCTTGTTCCTTTCTTTATTTGGTCAAATCTTCTCTCCAGCTTCTTGTATATCTCCTTCACGCTGGGTATATTCCATGGCTCCGCCCACCCGAGTCACATGCCTGTGACATCATCGCAGGTCCTGGTGCTCCATATAATCTCTTGTGCTGGGCAAGGTAATACAGCCCTGACGCTGACGTGAGTCACCTGGAGGCTGCTGCGGCCCCCCCCCCCCCACACGTGCCGGCTGGGGCGGACGGCCCCCCCCCCCACGCTACGCCACTGGGCTGATAGGAGAGTTGTGGCGGCGGGTGGGCAGCAGACACTGCTCGCGATGACGCTATGCGTCATCGCTCGCAGTGGCGCAATGCATTGTGGGATTCGGCTACAGTGCCCGAATTTCAAACTGCGGATTATATAAATAGATGCACTCCAAAGTTCTCTATATGGTATATTGCACCTCCTAAGCCTTTCACATTGTATAATGCACCCCATAGTTCTCCATGTAGTATACTGTTTGAAAATGTTTTTATTAGCAAGCAGATAAATGTAACAATACTAAAACAAGTTTATAAACATTTTGTTACATATATAATAATCAGAAGATTATTGATCTGCAGCATATATATCAGAAATATACTGAAAAAAAAGACAAAAGAAGTAATCAGGAAAATAAATAAATAAATCAAATAAATAGAATAAACTATTTACAATTGACATGACAATCGATGTATAGCAGTTTAATACATAGGCCTCTCAACCACAAGCCAGGCAAATAAAGATATGGAATACTAAATAAGTAACATTAACTAATATCAAATATAAAAGTCGGTGAATACATCACCACCCAACTTGACCACTTTGTCATGTATCTGAGCTTTAACTCCAGTTCCCCCTCTCAAAGCAAAGGTATATTCAAGCAAATTATGTATGGCTAAACGATCCATTAATTCTTCGAGAATAGGCGGTTTATCATGCTTCCACTTAGAGGCTATAAAATGATTTGCTACCAACAGTATATGCATAACCAAAAAAACACTGACACTTTGGCAAATCACAGACTCCCAGCAAGGGAACAGCGAAATCAAACATCAGTGTAACCTCTGGATGTAAAACCACATTAATTAGGGATTGCACTTCCAGCCAAAATTTAGTCAGAATGGGGCACGACCAGAAGATATGCCTAACCAGTCCACAGTGTCTCCAACATAAATAGTAGTTATCACACACCACATCTCTGCTAAAAATCTTGTAAAACTATTAGTTCTCCAGCTATATTCATTCCCAATCTACGCAACAAAAAGTCGACATTATTGGGCAAAAAGAAGTTTCCTTTATCACTATTGAGTTTTATCTAATATTATCCAAATATCTTTGTCAGCATCAGATAGATGATATCGAGAAGAAATATCTTCAAAGGAGGTAAGTTTATCACTAGTAGTAAGATTGACAGACGGGCATAACCATGTAAGAACATTACTGGACATCTACTGGGAGCCAAGTAGGACAAACAGGAGAAAGACACTATTGGAAGTTTGAGTAAATGTCCGCCAAGCTTTGACCGACGCTTTTAAAGAATTTAGCACTAGAAGACGTTTTTTTAGGAAGAAAAAGGTACAAAACAAGAAAAGTTGTTGGATCCATAGTACCCATAAAAGATCTCTCTATATTAGCCCATGAGGGGGAATCCACAACACTCCACCATCTCATACTAATTTTTGTCAATATAGCAAGATAATATACTTTAAGATTAGGGACGCTTAGGCCCCTCTTTTCCTATCTTTTTCTAAAGTCACCATAGTGACTCTGGGAAAACTTCCCCTTCCAAATAAATCTGGATAACTGTGTTTGTAAAGCTCTAAAGTATTTTTGTGGGATAACAACTGGGAGTAATCTAAATAAATAAAGTTATTTAGGTAAGAGTATCAATTTGTATGAGGTGATACGTCCCATCCAAGAAACCTCCAGATTAGATAAGTAACTAATATCTTTGGAAAGTTTTTTAATGATATCGGTCATATTTTTATCAACAAGTCAGAGGTGTTGTAATTATTATTCCCAAGAAGGAAATCTCTGTAATAACCCAAGAAAACTGAAACTCATTCTTCAAAATTGTCAAAAGACTGTTATCAACATCATATGGTAATATCTGGGTTTTACTAATATTCAAATTGTACAGTACTGTGAAAGTTTTGAAAATGTACTCGTAACATCTAATAAGTTTCTCAAAGAGACCAAGGGATCCAACAATAAAATTAACAGATCATCCGCAAAAAGGATGTTACATGTTGGCGGCCATGTAGTGGGAAATCTCTGATACCATAGTGTGTTCTTATTGCCTCAACAAAAGGTTCAAGAAAGAAATTAAACAAAAGTGGTGACAAGGAACCCACCAAATTCCTCCATATAGTATAATGCACCCCCCATAGTCCTTCATATAGTATAATACAACCCCATAGTCTTCCATATACACTGTGTGCAGAATTATTAGGCAAATGAGTATTTTGATCACATGATACTTTTTATACATGTTGTCCTACTCCAAGCTGTATAGGCTTGAGAGCCAACTACCAATTAAGTAAATCAGGTGATGTACATCTCTGTAATGAGGAGGGGTGTGGTCTAATGACATCAACACCCTATATAAGGTGTGCTTAATTATTAGGCAAATTCCTTTCCTTTGGAAAAATAGGTCAGAAGAGAGATTTGACGGGCTCTGAAAAGTCCAAAATTGTGAGATGTCTTGCAGAGGGATGTAGCAGTCTTGAAATTGCCAAACTTTTGAAACGTCATCACCGAACAATCAAGCGTTTCATTGCAAATAGCAAACATCGTCGCAAGAAACGTGTTGGGCAAAAAAGGCGCAAAATAACTGCCCATGAATTGAGGAAAATCAAGCGTGAAACTGCCAAGATGCCATTTGCCATCAGTTTTGCAATATTTCAGAGCTGCAATGTTACTAGAGTATCAAAAATCACAAGGTGTCCTATACTCAGGGACATGGCCAAGGTAAGGAAGGCTGAAAAACAACCACCTTTGAAAAAGAAACATAAGATAAAATGTCAAGACTGGGCCAAGAAATATCTTAAGACTGATTTTTCAAAGGTTTTATGGACTGATGAAATGAGAGAGACTCTTGATGGGCCAGATGGATGGACCAGAGGCTGGATCAGTAAAGGGTAGAGAGCTCCACTCTGACTCAGACACCAGCAGGGTGGGGGTGGGGTACTGGTATGGGCTAGTATCATCAGAGATGAACTTGTGGGACCTTTTCAGGTTGAGGATGGATTGAAGCTCAACTCCCAAACCTACTGCCAGTTTCTGGAAGACAACGTCTTCAAGCAGTGGTACAGGAAGTAGTCGATATCGTTCAAGAAAAACACGATTTTCATGCAGGACAATGCTCCATATTCATGCAACTACTCCACAGCGTGGCTGGCCAGTAAAGGTCTAAAAGAAGAAAAAATAATGACATGGCCCCCTTGTTCACCTGATCTGCACCCCATAGAGAACCTGTGGTCCCTCCTAAACTGTGAGATCTACAGGGAGTGAAAACAGCACACCTCTCGGCAGTGTCTGGGAAGCTGTGGTGGCTGCTGCACGCAATGTTGATCATAAACAGATCAAGCAACTGACAGAATCTATGGATGGAAGGCTATTGAATGTCATCATAAACAAACGTGGTTATATTGGTCACTAATTTTTTGTTTTTGTATGTCAGAAATGTTTATTTCTAAATTTTGTGCAGATATATTGGTTTACCTGGTGAAAATAAACAAGTGAGATGGGAATATATTAGGCTTTTATTAAGTTGCCTAATAATTCTGCACAGTAATAGTTACCTGCACAAACAGATATCCTCCTCAGATAGCCAAATCTAAAAAAAAAAACACTCCAACTTCCAAAAATATTAAGCTTTGATATTTGAGTCTTTTGGGTTGATTGAGAACATAGTTGTTGATCATTAATAAAAATAATCCTCTACAATAGAACTTGCCTAAAAATTCTGCACATAGTGTAGTAGAATGCACCACCCTAGTCCTCCATATAGTATAATGCACCAACGTAGTCCTACATATAGTATAATGCACCCTCATAGTCCGCCATATAGTATATTGCACCCCCATAGTTCTCCATGTAGTATAATAATAATAATAAATAATAATAATTTATTCATTTATATAGTGCTATTAATTCCATAGCACTTTACATACACCAGTAATGCTGTCCCTATTGAGGCTCACAATCTAAACATCCTATCAGTATGTCTTTGCAATGAGGGAGGAAACTGGAGTGCCCGGAGGAAACCCACGCAGACATGGGGAGAACATACAAATTCCTTGCAGATGTTGTCCTTGATGTGAATTGAACCCAGGACCTCAGAACCTCAGTGAGGCAAAGGCTGCAGTGCTAACCACTTGAGCCACCGTGCCGACCCGTAATAATGCACCCCATAGTTCTCCACATAGTATATTGCACCCTCATAGTCCTCCCTATACTATAATGCACCCCCATAGTCCTCCATATAGTATAATGCACCCCCGAAGTTCTCCATATAGTTTAATGCACCCCATAGTCCTCAATATAGTATTATGCACCCCCATAGTCCTCCATATATTATAATGCACCCCATACTCCTCTGTATAGTATAATGGACTCCATAGTCCTCAATATATTATAATGCACCCAATAGTCCTCCATATATTATAATGCACCCCCATAACCCTTCATGTAGTATAATGCACCCCCATAGTCCTCTATATATAATGCATCCCATAGTCCTCCATAAAGTATCATGCACCCCCATAGTCCTCCATATAGTATAATGTAAACCATAATCCTTCGTATAGTATAATGTACCCCATAGTCCTTCATACAGTACAGTGTACCACACATTCCCCCATATAGTACAATGCACTCCTATAATTCTCCATGTAGTATATTGCACCTCTAGTATTCCATATAGTATAATTCATCCCTTAGCCATCCATATAGTATAATGCACCCATAGTCCTCCATAAATTATAATGCACCCCCATAGTCCTTCATATAGTATAATGCACTCCCATAGTCCTCTCTATATAATGCATCCCATAGTCCTCCATAAAGAATCATGCACCCCCATAGTCCTCCATATAGTGCACCCCCATATACCTTAATACACTCCCATATGCCTCCATATAGTAGAAAGCACTCCGATAGTCCTCCATATAGTATAATGTTCCCTCCATAATCCTCCATAAAGTATAATGCACCCCATAGGTCTCCATATAGTATAATGCACCCCCATAGTTTACTATGTAGTGTATTACACCCCAGAGTTCTCCATATAGTAAAGTTCACCCCTTAGCCCTCCATATATCATAATCCACCTCCACAGTACTCCATATAGTATAATGCACCACATAGTCCTCCAAATATTATAATGCACCCCCCATAGTCCTTTATATAGTATAATGCACCCCCAATAGTCCTCAATATAGTATGATACAAACCCATAGCCCTCCATATAGTATAATGCACCCCCAAAGTTCCCTATATAGTATAATGCACCCCCTATAGTCCTCCATATTGTATAGTGCACCTCCATAGTCCTCATTATAGTTGTTACGCTTGGACTAGGGATGTCCAGCAAGCGTGCTTGATTAGCGCATGGATCAACGATGAGGGCCTTGCTCATAGGGAACGGGGGAGAGGTGACCTCCTGAACTCACCTGCGGCTGTGCCATGATCTCCCTACCATCCCTATACGAGTTCTTTCATCTCGTTGCTGAGCAGGAAACCTAAGCTCTCCGCTGGCCCTGATGTTAACCCTCACTAGGGAAGGCCGGCAGGAGCACTAGTCCCATCCACTACCATTAAGAGACATGAGGGAAGGGGAAGACAGACAAAGCACAACAGGACAGCTGCTTCACGTCTGCTGACGCTTCACCAGTCAGCAGACAGCTTGACAGCAAGGGGTTCTCCTCAGAGCTCCTTACACCTCAGGAGCTTGGCCAGGAATGAAGTTCAATCTCCAGCAAAGCATGCTGGAACCCTGTGATCCTATAAAGGCAGAGGTAATCAACTGGACAAAGCCCAGCTAGCTTGTTGGCAACAGAGACTAACATTAACTCCTCCAGTGCCAAAGGAAAAGGACATGATTAAAATGAAGTCTCAATTCAGAAATGAGACTTAGATCCAAAGCAGTCATAAGTCTCCTAGGAAAGGGAGACTATCGTGACAATAGTATAATGCACACCCATAGTCCTTCATATTGTATAATGCACCCCCATAGTCCTCCATATAGTATAATGCACCACTATATAATATAATACACCCCCATAGGCATCCATATAGTAGAATGTACCCCGATAGTCCTTCATATAGTATAATGCACCACCATAGTCTTCCATATAGTATAATGCTCCCTCCATAGTCCTCCATATAGTATAATGCACCCTGTAGTCCTCTATATATTATAATACACTAGCTGTGAGCCCGATGCAAATGCATCGGGATTCTAGAACGTGGCAATATTATTTGCATTAATAGCATTATTATTACCATTAATAGCATAATTATTAGCATTAACAGCATTATTATTAGCATTAATAGCATTATTAATAGCAATAATAGTACTAATAAAAGTATTGTTATTAGTATTAATAGCATTATTATCATAAATAGCATTAATAATAGCGTTAATAGCATTATTATGAGGAGTAATAGCATTATTAGCATTAATAAAATTATTAATAGCATTAATAGAATTAAAAATAGCATTAATAGCATTATTAATAAGATTAATAGCATGATTATTAGACTTAATAGCATTAATAGCATTAATATTAGCATAAATAGCATTAATAGCATTATTAATAACATTAATAGCATTATTAATAGCATTAATAGCCTAAATAATAGAATTAATAGCATAAATAATCGCATTAATAGCATGAGAATTAGCATAAAGGGCATTAATAGCAATATTATTAGCATTAATAGAATTTTGAATAAGCATAAATAGCATGATTATTAGCCTTAATAGCATTATTAATAGCGTTAATATGATTATTATTAGCATTATTAGCATTAATATTAGCATTAATAGCATAATTATTAGCAGTATTAGCATTATTATTAGCAGTAATAGCATTATTATTAGCATTAATAGCATTATTAATAGCATTAATAGCATTAATAATACAATTAATAGTATTAATATTAACATTAATAGCATTAATAATATTATTAATAGCATGAATAGCATTATTAATAGCATTAATAGCATTAATAGCATTATTAATAGCATTATTAATAGCATTAATAGCATAAATAATAGAATTAATAGCATAAATAATCGCATTAATAGCATTACTATTAGCATAAAGAGCATTAATAGCAATATTATTAGCATTATATAGCATTTTGAATAGCATAAATAGCATGATTATTAGCCTTAATAGCATTATTAATAGCGTTAATATGATTATTATTAGCATTATTAGCATTAATATTAGCATTAATAGCATAATTATTAGCATTAATAGCATTATTATTAGCAGTAATAGCATTATTATTAGCATTGATAGCATTATTAATAGCATTAATAGCATTAATAATACAATTAATAGCATTAATATTAGCATTAATAGCATTAATAGTATTATTAATAGCATGAATAGCATTATTAATAGCATTAATAGCATTATTAATAGCATTATTAATAGCATTAATAGCATAAATAATAGAATTAATAGCATAAATAATCGCATTAATAGCATTACTATTAGCATAAAGAGCATTAATAGCAATATTATTAGCATTAATAGCATTTTGAATAGCATAAATAGCATGATTATTAGCCTTAATAGCATTATTAATAGCGTTAATATGATTATTATTAGCATTATTAGCATTAATATTAGCATTAATAGCATAATTATTAGCATTAATAGCATTATTATTAGCAGTAATAGCATTATTATTAGCATTAATAGCATTATTAATAGCATTAATATCATTAATAATACAATTAATAGCATTAATATTAGCATTAATAGCATTAATAGTATTATTAATAGCATGAATAGCATTAATAGCATTAACAGCATTATTAATAGCATTATTAATAGCATTAATAGCATAAATAATAGAATTAATAGCATAAATAATCGCATTAATAGCATTACTATTAGCATAAAGAGCATTAATAGCAATATTATTAGCATTAATAGTATTTTGAATAGCATAAATAGCATGATTATTAGCCTTGATAGCATTATTAATAGTGTTAATATGATTATTATTAGCATTATTAGCATTAATATTAGCATTAATAGCATAATTATTAGCATTAATAGCATTATTATTAGCAGTAATAGCATTATTATTAGCATTTTTTTTTTTATTATTATTATTTTTTATTTTATTATTTATTATTTATAATTTTTTTTTAAATTATTTTTATTATTATTAAATTTATTTATTATTTGTTATTTTAAGTGAGCCTGAGTCGTCCTTCAGGTCCACTCAAAGGGGTGATAGAGATACATGGCGGATGATACTGGGCGCTGATTGGTCGCTTGTTCCCATAGAGAAACATGGCCATGTTTCTCTATGGGAAGAAGAAGCGACCAATCAGCCTCCAGCATTATCCGCTATGTAACTCTATGAGCCCTTTGAGCAGAGCTGAAGGAGAACTGAGTCATTTCTAAAGACACAGTTCTCCTTCAGGTCCGCTCAAAGGGCTCATAGAGTTACATAGCGGATGATGCTGGACGCTGATTGGTCGCTTCTTCCCATAGAGAAACATGGCCATGTTTCTCTATGGGAAGAAGCGACCAATCAGCGTGCAGCATTATCCGCCATGTAACTCTATGAGCCATTTGAGCGGACCTGAATGAGAACTGTATATTTAGAAATGACTCAGTTCTCCTTCAGGTCCGCTCGAAGGGCTCATAGAGTTACAGAGCGGATAATGCTGGAGGCTGATTGGTCGCGGACCTGAAGGACGACCCGGAGCTCGGTGGAGGAAGACAGAAGACCGGCGGATGGAAGACTCGTGTGGCGGGCTGAAGGAAGAGGATGCCTGGGCCAAAGGAAGGACTGGACCTGGACCTGAGGAAGCAGATGTCATGAAGACAGGTAAGTGATCTACGGCGTCGGGGGGGGGCTGTGCGGACATTGTGGGGGGGGGCTGTGCGGACATTGTGGGGGGGGCTGTGCGGACATGGTGGGGGGGGCTGTATATACATGGTGGGGGGGGGCTGTGTGGACTTGGGGGGGGGCTGTGCGGACATGTGGTGGGGGGGGCTGTGCGGACATTGGTGGGGGGGGCTGTATATACATGGTGGTGGGGGGGCTGTGCGGACTGTGGGGGGGGGGCTGTGCGGACTGTGGGGGGGGGCTGTGCGGACATTGGGGGGGGGCTGTGCGGACATTGTGGGGGGGGGGCTGTGCGGACATTGTGGGGGGGCGTGTGCGGACATTGTGGGGGGGGCTGTGTGTACATGGTGGTGGGGGGGCTGTGCGGACATGGGGGGGTGGGCTGTGTGTAGATGGGGGGGGGCTGTGCGGACATTGTTGGGGGGGGCTGTAGTGTACATGGTGGTGGGGGGGCTGTGTGCTGACATGGTGGGGGGGGGCTGTGCGGACATGGGGGGGGGCTGTGCGGACATGGGGTGGGGGGGCTGTGCGGACATTGGGGGGGGGGTGGGGGGGCTGTGCGACATGTGGTGGGGGGGGCTGTGCGGACATTGGTGGGTGATGGGGGGGCTGTGCGGACATGGGGTGGGGGGCTGGGACATGTGGGGGGGGCTGTGCGGACATTGTGGGTGGGGGGGCTGTGCGGACATTGTGGGGGGGGGTGTGTGGACATTGTGTGGGGGGTGTGGGACATGGGGTGGGGGGCTGTGCGGACATGGGGTGGGGGGCTGTGCGGACATTGGTGGGGGGGGGGTGGACTGTGGGGTGTGGAATGGGTGGGGGGGCTGTGGACATGGTGGTGGGGGCTGTGCGGACATGGGGGGGGGGGGGTGTGGGGGCTGTGGACATGGGGTGGGGGGGCTGTATGTGACATGGTTGGGGGGGGGTAGTGGGTGGGGGGGGCTGTGCGGACATTGTGGGGGGGGGGTGGACATTGTGGGGGGGTGTGTGCAGACATTGTGGGGGAGGCTGTGCGGACATTGTGGGGGGGGGGTGCGGACATTGTGGGGGGGGCTGTGTGGACATTGTGGGGGGGCTGTGTGGACATTGTGGGGGGGGCTGTGTGGACATTGTGGGGGGGGCTGTGGGACATTGTGGGGGGGGCTGTGTGGACATTGTGGGGGGGGGCTGTGTGGACATTGTGGGGGGGGCTGTGTGGACATTGTGGGGGGGGCTGTATGTACATTGGTAGGGGGGGGGCTGTGCGGACATTGGTGGGGGGGCTGTGCGGACATTGTGGGGGGGCTGTGCGGACATTGTGGGTGGGGGCTGTGTGTACATGGGGTGGGGGGGCTGTGCGGACATTGTGGGGGGGGCTGTGCGGACATTGTGGGGGGGGGCTGTGGCGACATAGTGGTGGGGGGCTGTGCGGACATAGTGGTGGGGGGCTGTGCGGACATTGTGTGGTGGGGGGCTGTGCGGACATATGGAGGGGGGGTGCGGACATTGCGGGGCTGGGAGGGGTGCCGGGGAGCGGGTCTGGGGGGCGGTGCTAGACTGTGGATAGGTGCTGGCGGCGGAGGTATGCGGGCAGTGAAGGGGGGGGTCTGTGCGGTGCTTGGGGGCGGTGCGGGGCTGGGGAGCGTTGCTGGGCTGTGGATCGGGGCTGGGGGGGAGGCACGGGGGGCAGCTCCATAGTCAGAGGTGGGCTGTGGGTAGCTGGGAGCTGAGGCGGCTGCGCCGCCTCCGCTCCATGGCCCCCGGCGAGTTGTGTGTGCGGGGAGCGGAGGCGGGTGCGCGCCTCAGCTCCATGGCCCCGGGCGAGTGTGTGTAGCGGGGAGAGAGGCAGCTCGGGCGGCGACTCGAAATGCCCGTTGCGCGAGTCAGTCGAGTTAGAACAGGTCGCAATGGCGCTTCGCTGGCCAATGCTTCGCGCGTATCACTGACCACGCGGAAGTAGCGCCGAAAGGGGCAAAAAAGCGATTCGCGATTATATAATAGATTCCCTATAGTCCTCCAAATAATGTAATGCACCCCCCATAGTCCTCAATATCTATTATATTATAATTGCCTAGAATTCTACTTCCTGTCAAAAGCCAACTTCCGTGGCTTTGTCCGGAGATAAATGTCCGGAGATAAATGTCCGGAGATAAATAAAAGGGGTGATCCCCAACCACTTTTTAAAGGGGCAGTCCCCAACCACGTCTTAAAGGGGCAGTCCCCAACCACATCTTAAAGGGGCGGTCCCCAACCACGTCTTAAAGGGGCAGTCCCCAACCATGTCTTAAAAGGCAGGTCCCAAACCATTTCTTAAAGGGGCCATCCCCAACCAGTTCTTAGAGGGCCGGACCCCAACCACTTTTTAAAGGGGCAGTCCTCAACCACATCTTAAAGGGGCGGTCCCCAACCACGTCTTAAAGGGGCGGTCCTCAACCATGTCTTAAAGGGGCGGACCCCAACCACTTCTTAAAGGGGCTGTCCCCAACCACTTTTTAAAGGGGCAGTCCCCAACCATATTTTAAAGGGGCAGTCCCCAACCACATCTTAAAGGGGCAGTCCCCAACCACATCTTAAAGGGGGCGGTCCCCAACCACGTCTTAAAGGGGCAGTCCCCAACCATGTCTTAAAAGGCCGGTCCCCAAACATGTCTTAAAGGGGCGGTCCACAACCACTTCTTAAAGGGGCCATCCCAACCAGTTCTTAGAGGGCCGGACCCCAACCACTTTTTAAAGGGGCAGTCCCCAACCACATCTTAAAGGGGTGGTCCCAACCACGTCTTAAAGGGGCCGTCCCCAACCATGTCTTAAAGGGGTGGTCCACAACCACGTCTTAAAGGGGCCATCCCCAACCAGTTCTTAAAGGGGTGGACCCCAACCACTTCTTGAAGGGGCCATCCCCAACCAGTTCTTAAAGAGCCGATCCCCAACCACGTCTTAAAGGGGCGGTCCCCAACCATGTCTTAAAGGGACGGTCCATAACCACGTCTTAAATGGGCAGTCCCCAACCACATCTTAAAGGGGCAGTCCCCAACCACGTCTTAAAGGGGCAGTCCCCAACCATGTCTTAAAGGGGCGGTCCACAACCACTTCTTAAAGAGGCCATCCCCAACCAGTTCTTAAAGGGGCGGTCCAAAACCACTTCTTAAAGGGGCCATCCCCAACCAGTTCTTAAAGGGCCGATCCCCAACCATGTCTTAAAGGGACGGTCCATAACCACGTCTTAAAGGGGCCATCCCCAACCAGTTCTTAAAGGGGCGGACCCCAACCACTTCTTAAAGGGGCTGTCCCCAACCACGTCTTAAAGGGGCAGTCCCCAACCATGTCTTAAAAGTCCGGTCCCCAACCATGTCTTAAAGGGGCGGTCCACAACCACTTCTTAAAGGGGCCATCCCCAACCAGTTCTTAAAGGGCCGGACCCCAACCACTTTTTAAAGGGGCAGTCCCCAACCACATCTTAAAGGGGCGGTCCCTAACCACATCTTAAAGGGGCGGTCCCCAACCATGTCTTAAAGGGGTGGTCCACAACCACATCTTAAATGGGCCATCCCCAACCAGTTCTTAAAGGAGCGGACCCCAACCACTTCTTAAAGGGGCTGTCCCCAACCACATTTTAAAGGGGCGGTCCCCAACCACGTCTTAAAGGGGCAGTCCCCAACCACATCTTAAAGGGGCGGTCCCCAACCACGTCTTAAAGGGGCAGTCCCCAACCATGTCTTAAAAGGCCGGTCCCCAACCATGTCTTAAAGGGGTGGTCCGCAACCACGTCTTAGAGGGGCCATCCCCAACCAGTTCTTAAAGGGGTGGACCCCAACCACTTCTTAAAGGGGCTGTCCCCAACCACTTTTTAAAGGGGCAGTCCCAACCACATCTTAAAGAGGCGGTCTCAAACCACGTCTTAAAGGGGAAGTCCCCAACCACATCTTAAAGGGGCTGTCCCCAACCACTTCTTAAAGGGGCCGTCCCCAACCTCTTAAAGGGGCAGTCCCCAACAACTTTTTAAAGGGCCAGTCGCAACCACGTCTCCGAAACCACGTGTTAAAAGGACGGTCCCCAACCACATCTTAAAGGGGAAGTTTCCAACCACGTCTTAGAGGGGCGGTCCCCAACTACATCTTAAAGTGGCGGCACCCAATCATGTCTTAAAGCAGCGGACCCCAAGTATGTCTTAAAGGGGCGTCCCCGACCACTTCTTAAAGGGGTGGTCCCCAACCTCTTAAAGGGACAGTCCCCAATAACTTCTTAAAAGGGCTGTCCATGACCATGTCTTAAAGGGGCAGTCCCCAAACATGTCTTACAGGAGTGAACCACTTCTTAAAGGGGCTGTCCTCAACCTCTTAAAGGGGCAGTCCCCAAACACATCTTAAAGAAACAGTCCCAACCACATCTTAAAGGGGCGGTCCCAACCATGTCTTAAAGGGGCAGTCCCCAACCATGTCTTAAAGGGGCGGTCTACAACCACGTCTTAAAGGGGCCATCCCCAACCAGTTCTTAAAGGGGCGGACCCCAACCACTTCTTAAAGGGGCTGTCCCCAACCACTTTTTAAAGGGGCAGTCCCCAACCACATCTTAAAGGGGCGGTCCCCAACCATGTCTTAAAGGGGCAGTCCCCAACCATGTCTTAAAAGGGTGGTCCCTAACCACATCTTAAAGGGACTGTCCACAACCAGTTCTTAAAGGGGATTTCCCTAACCTCTTAAAGGTGCAGTCCCCAACAGCTTTTTAAAGGGGCAGTCGCAACCACGTCATCCCCAACCACGTGTTAAAGGGGCGGTCCCTAACCACTTCTTAAAGGGGCCGCCCCCAACCTCTTAAAGGGGCAGTCCCCAACAACTTTTTAAAGGGCCAGTCGCAACCACGTCTCCGAAACCACGTGTTAAAAGGACGGTCCCCAACCACATCTTAAAGGGGAAGTTTCCAACCACGTCTTAGAGGGGCGGTCCCCAACCACATCTTAAAGTGGCGGCACCCAATCATGTCTTAAAGCAGCGGACCCCAAGTATGTCTTAAAGGGGCAGTCCCCGACCACTTCTTAAAGGGGTGGTCCCCAACCTCTTAAAGGGACAGTCCCCAATAACTTCTTAAAAGGGCTGTCCATGACCACGTCTTAAAGGGGCAGTCCCCAACCACATCTTAAAGGGGCAGTCCCCAACCACGTCTTAAAGGGGCAGTCCCCAACCATGTCTTAAAAGGCCAATCCTCAACCATGTCTTAAAGGGGCGGTCCACAACCACTTCTTAAAGGGGCAGTCCCCAACCACATCTTAAAGGAGCGGTCCCCAACCACGTCTTAAAGGGGCGGTCCCCAACCATGTCTTAAAGGGGCGGTCCACAACCACTTCTTAAAGGGGCTGTCCCCAACCACTTTTTAAAGGGGCAGTCCATAACCACATTTTAAAGGGCGGTCCCAACCACATCTTAAAGGGGCAGTCCCCAACCACATCTTAAAGGGGCGGTCCCCAACCACGTCTTAAAGGGGCAGTCCCCAACCATGTCTTAAAAGGCCGGTCCCAACCATGTCTTAAAGGGGCGGTCTACAACCACTTCTTAAAGGGCCATCCCCAACCAGTTCTTAAAGGGCCGGACCCCAACCACTTTGTAAAGGGGAGGTCCCCAACCACATCTTAAAGAGGCGGTCCCAAACCACGTCTTAAACGGGCAGTCCCCAACCACATCTTAAAGGGGCGGTCCCCAACCACATCTTAAAGGGGCCATCCCCAACCTCTCAAAGGGGCAGTCCCCAACAACTTTTTAAAGGGCCAGTCGCAACCACGTCTCCCCAACCACGTGTTAAAAGGCCGGTCCCCAACCACATCTTAAAGGGGAAGTTTCCAACCACGTCTTAGAGGGGCGGTCCCCAACTACATCTTAAAGTGGGGCACCCAATCATGTCTTAAGGCAGCGGACCCCAAGTATGTCTTAAAGGGGCAGTCCCCGACCACTTCTTAAAGGGGTGGTCCCCAACCTCTTAAAGCGACAGTCCCCAATAACTTCTTAAAAGGGCTGTCCATAACCACGTCTTAAAGGGCCCATCCCCAAACATGTCTTACAGGAGTGAACCACTTCTTAAAGGGGCTGTCCTAAACTCTTAAAGGGGCAGTCCCCAAACACATCTTAAAGGGGCGGTCCACAACCACGTCTTAAAGGGGCCATCCCCAACCAGTTCTTAAAGGGGCGGACCCAACCACTTCTTAAAGGGGCTGTCCCCAACCACTTTTTAAAGGGGCAGTCCCCAACCACATCTTAAAGGGGCGGACCCCAACCATGTCTTAAAGGGGCAGTCCCCAACCATGTCTTAAAAGGGTGGTCCCCAACCACATCTTAAAGGGACTGTCCCCAACCAGTTCTTAAAGGGGATTTCCCTAACCTCTTAAAGGTGCAGTCCCCAACAGCTTTTTAAAGGGGCAGTCGCAACCACGTCTCCCCAACCACGTGTTAAAGGGGCGGTCCCTAACCACTTCTTAAAGGGGTGGTCCCCAACCTCTTAAAGGGACAGTCCCCAATAATTTCTTAAAGGGGCTGTCCATAACCACGTCTTAAAGGGGCCATCCCCAACAATGTCTTAAAGGAGTGGACCCCAACCACTTCTTAAAGGGGCTGTCCTCAACCTCTTAAAGGAGCAGTCCCCAACCACTTCTTAAACGGGTGATCCCCAAACACATCTTAAAGAAACAGTCCCAACCACATCTTAATAGGGCTGTCGCCATCCACATCTTAAAGGAGCAGTCCTCAACCACATCTTAAAGGGGCAGTCCCCAACCACATCTCAAATGGGCGGAAGCAAACAATCAGCGATATTGGCGTGGGATTTAAACCATCTTCGCTGACTGGTCATGGCCGGCTGCGACCATTCAGTGATATTGCCGCAGGATTTAAATGATAATGTATATATTTTATCCCGAAAAACCTGTGTATTCATTGCATTATTCTTAAATCTACATAAATAAACTACATACGTATTCTAGAATACCCGATGTGTTAGGAGCGGGCCACCATCTATTAGTAAATAAAACTATATATGGATTCTAGACTACCCGATTCTTTAGAATCAGGCCGCCATCTAGTAGTATAATAAAACCCCGTAGTCCCCCATATAGTATAATGCACCCCCACAATCCTCCATAAAGTATAATGTACCACCATATTCCTTCATATAGTATAATGCTCCCTCCATAGTCCTCCATATAGTATAATGCACCACATAGTCCTCCATATATTATAATGCACCCCATAGTCCTTCATATAATATAATGCACCCCCATAATTCTCCATATAGTATATTGCACCCCTATAGACCTCCATATACTCGAATGCACCCCCATAGTCCTCCATATAGTATAGTTCCCATGTAGCATACTATACCCCCAAAGTCCTCCACATTGTAAAATGTCCTCCATGTAGTATAATGCATCCCCATAGTCCACCATAAAGTATAATGCACCCCAATAGTCTTCCATATAGTATAATGTACCTCATAGTCTTCCATACAGTATAATGCATGCTATAGTCATCTTTATAGTATAATGCCTCCCATAGTCCTCCATATAGTATAATGCACCCACTTAGTTCTCCATATAGTATATTGCACCCCTAGTCCTCTATATAGTATAATTCACCCCATAGCTCTCCATATATTATAATGCTCCCCCCAAAGTCCTCCATATAGTATAATGTACAATCTATAGCCCTCCATATACTATAATGCATGCCAAAGTTCTCCATTTAGTATAATGCACCCCAAAGTCCTCCACATTGTAAATTACACTCTAAAGTCCTCCATCTAGTATAAGGCACCCCCATAGTCCTCCATATAATATATTTCACCCTCAAAGTCCTCCATATACTATAATGCACCCCCATAGTCCTATAATGCATGCCCAAAGTTATCTATATAGTGCAATGCACCCCATAGTCCTCCATATAGTATAATGCACCCCCATAGTCCTGCATATAGTATATTGCACCCCTAGTCCTCTATATAGTATAATTCACCCCATAGCTCTCCATATATATAATGCTCCCCCCAAAGTCCTCCATATAGTATAATGTACAATCTATGCCCTCCATATACTATAATGCATGCCAAAGTTCTCCATTTAGTATAATGCACCCCCAAAGTCCTCCACATTGTAAATTACACTCTAAAGTCCTCCATCTAGTATAAGGCACCCCCATAGTCCTCCATATAATATATTTCACCCTCAAAGTCCTCCATATACTATAATGCACCCCCATAGTCCTATAATGCATGCCCAAAGTTATCTATATAGTGCAATGCACCCCATAGTCCTCCATATAGTATAATGCACCCCCATAGTCCTGCATATAGTATAATGCACCCCCATAATTCTCCATATAGTATATTTCACCCTCATAGTCCTCCATATACTATAATTCACCCCCATAGTCCTATAATGCATGCCCAAAGTTCTCCATATAGTGTAATGCACCCCATAGTCCTCCATATAGCATAATGCACCCTACAGTCCTGCATATAGTATAATGCACCCCCATA
Organism: Allobates femoralis; assembly: GCA_033576535.1. NCBI lineage: Eukaryota > Metazoa > Chordata > Amphibia > Anura > Aromobatidae > Allobates > Allobates femoralis. Next base: position 417,247,857 of record JARQOC010000004.1, on the reverse strand, counting down.
GTTCTCCATATAGTATATTTCACCCTCATAGTCCTACATATACTATAATGCACCCCCATAGTCCTATAATGCATGCCCAAAGTTCTCCATATAGTGAATGCACCCCATAGTCCTCCATATAGTATAATGCACCCTATAGTCCTCCATATACTGTAATGCACCCCCATAGTTCTCCATATAGTATATTCCACCCTCATAGTCCTCCATATACTATAATGCACCCCTTAGTCCTATAATGCATGTCCAAAGTTCTCCATATAGTGTAATGCACCCCATAGTCCTCCATATAGTATAATTCACCCCCATAATCCTGCATATAGTATAATGCACCCCTTAGTCCTCTGTATAATATAATACACCCCATAGTCATCCATATAGTATAATGCACCCCATAGTTCCCCATAGTATATGGCACCCATAGTTCTCCTTGTAGTGTACTGCGCCCCCAAAGTCCTCCAAATTGTAAAATACAATCTAAAGTCCTCCATGTAGTATAAGGCACCCCTATAGTCCTCTATAGTATAATGTATACCATAGTCCTCTGTATAGTATAATGCATCCAATAGTCCTCCATATAGTATAATGCACCCCTATAGTTCTCCATGTAGTATATTGCACCCTTAGTCCTCCATGTAGTATAATTCATCTTATAGCCCTACATATAGTATAATGCACCCCATAGTCCTCCATATATCATATTGCACCCCATAGTCTTCCACATATTATAATGCACCCCAAAGTTTTCTATATAGTATAATGCAGCACCTATAGTACTCCATATAGTATAATGCACCCCCATAGTCCACCATATAGTGTATGGAAACTGTTAAGTCCTCCACATTGTATAATGCACCCCATAGTAGCATACTGCACCCCCACATTGTAAAATACCCCCATAGTTCTCAATGTAGTATAATGCATGCCATAGTCCTCCATATAGTATAATGCATCCCAAAGTCCTCTGTATAGTATAATGCACCCTATAATCCTCCATATAGTATAATGCACCCCCATAGTTCTCCATATAGTATATGGAAACTGTTAAGTCTTCCACATTGTATAATGCACCCCATAGTAGCATACTGCACCCCCACATTGTAAAATACACTCTAAAGTCCTCCATGTAGTATAATGACCCCTATATTCCTCCATAATGCACACCATAGCCCTCAGTATAGTATAATGCTCCCCATAGTCCTTCATGTAGTACAGTGCACTCCACAGTCCTCCATATAGTATAATGCACCCCTATAATTCTCCATGTAGTATATTGCACCCCTAGTCCTCCATATAGTTTAATTGACCCCATAGCCCTCCATATAGTATAATGCACCCATACTCCTCCATATATTATATTGCAGCCTCATAGCCTTCCATATGTTATAATGCACCCCAAAGTCTTCCATATATTATAATGAGCAATCCAATGAACAATCCATAGCCCTCCATATAGTATAATGCACCACATAGCTCTCCATATAGTATATTGTACACCTAAAATTTTCTATACAGTACAATGCAGCCCCTATAGTCCTCTATATTGTATAATGCACCTCCATAGTCCTCCATATAGTATAATGCACCCCAATAGTCCTCCACATAGTATAATGCACCCCCATATAATATAATACACCCCCATAGGCCTCCATATATTGAAATGCACCCCGATAGTCCTCCCTATAGTATAATGCACCATCATGGTCCTCCATACAGTATAATGCTCCCTGTCACGAGGTCCTTCTCCAGTATCCCACAATCAACAGAGTGAGGGATGCGTGATTGGCCCAAGAACCTTTATTGCTTGAAAAGCATAAAATTCCATAAAACAATCCAGCTACATATTGTATGTCCATGTAATGCAGGTTTCTCTAAATCCCTTGGGAAGGTGGTCTGAACTCAGCTTCACGCACACACAGACTGAACTATACTGCTTCTCCTCCCCCCACCACCTCCCCAATCCAAAACCAGTTTTATGGAGACTCCAGGGGGGGTGGTACAAACCTTTACAGACAAAGGTCTTGAATGACCAAATAAGGACATGTCCACAGTAATTCAATTATGAACTCAGGAGTGCAATTTGTAAGGAAGTGAGGAAGGGTGGAATACACAGTATTGCAAGAACAAAGCACCTGTAAAATGCAGTTACAACTTAATCCACCATATCCACCATCACAACCTCTCCTCCCTTTCAATAATTGAGCATGCCATGAGGTCTACACAGACCTTTGGCCATCTCACTGTAGTCCACATTGCTTAATTGTTAATAAGTCTTTGCATAATGGCCGGGTAGATCGGCCTGAAGGAGTTGGTTCTTCTTGTTGAGTGTCAGCTCTCACAAAATGGCACTGTAACTCCCCAAGGTCGTTTTCCAGTAGGATATCTGTGGGAAGTCCTTCCATAACTCCTATGCAGCATAGTTTATCCCCATAACCATGATTCAAATGCACCCAAGCTTTCTGTATATATTTGCGAGTACCCCGCCAGGACAATGGGGAACCTGGGGCCTGGGTGAATTGCCTCTGGTTGAACCACACGGGAGTCAGCAATAGTCAAGAAAGCCCCTGTGTCTCTAAATCCATCAATTGAGACATCCTGCAGGTGACGTTGACATTGCTCTTGGTAGCTCGGGGACAAAGGTGGGAGGCCATACACTCCATATGGGATATCTGTGGTACAGGAGTCGGCGGTACATTCTGGTCAGTTAGGTGGTAACTCCTCAGGTGGGATGCAATGCTCATGCTGCACCGTACGAGGTGGTGGTGTGCTTGGCTACTTCCGAGTCCTTGAGATACAATCAGATTGCAGGTTGCCTACACTAATAACATTGGCTCTCAATAATTCCTCACGGCTGTGGTTGGAAATGTTGAGGCTCAAGATTGTAAGGTGTGGTCATCGACCTGCGGCTGGGTGATGGGGCAAATATATCTGTAGGGGGCTGGGGCGTGGGGACAGGCTGTGGTTTACAGTGCACAAGATTCACCGGATCAGGTGTTGGTACATGGGGCTCCCTCCAAGTCCTTGAGGGACAACTAGCTTGCAGGTACCCAAGTTTTCCGCACCCATAACATCTCCTCTCTGTAAATCCCCCTGGTTGTGGCTGGAACTGTTGGGGCCCAGGATTTTGAAGGGTGGTTGTCATCGGTCTGCGGCTGGGTGGAGGTGCAGATATAACTGGAGGGGACTGGGGCGCAGGGGCAGGCTGTTATTTATCTTGAAGTAGCCTCCTCCACTTCGGTCGGATAGTAAGGGCCTCAACACCCTGGGCTGCAGCTCTATCCAATGTGGGTGGCATGCATTCCCGAACCCATTCTCGTATTTCTGAGGGGCACTTGGTAAGAAATTGTTCTATATGAAATACCTGTACAATATCTTCCACAGTGAAGGCGTTTTCTGCTTCCAGCAATCTCCGACATGCCTGGGACATTTTATGGGCATAGATCCTAAACAATCCCCCCGTGGTGCATGGGGGGTCTCGGAACTGGGCCCTATACGAGTTTGGGGTGACAGCATTGTAATCCAAGATAGTCCGTTTTACAAAGTTATAATCCCGGTTCCACTATGAGTCAATAGTTTGATAAACCTCCGCCACGCTTCCATTCAGGAGTCTCACTAACAAACGCATCCATTCAGAGTGGGGTACCTCCTTCACGGCACACTGCTGCTCAAAGTCCTTAAAGAACCCATCCACATCTCCGGAAGTCTCATCAAATGGCTTGAAGTCTGTCCTGGTGATCTGTGCAGGCTTCTGGATCATTGGGTTTACACTCCAAATTACATTGCTCCCTCTTTCGAGGTCTATGGCTTCTTGTCCCCACTGTGCTTGGCGAAGAGCCTCCTCCTTATACTCCTGAGAGATGTCTGGGCCCAGAGCCGCCATCTCTTCTTCCTACCATGTCAACCACTGACCTTTTGGGGTGGGGATCCCTGACTCCAGCGCTTGTCCGCTAGACATCTGGGAGGAAGAGGGTGGGCTAGCACCCACCAGTAGATCAACTAAAGCCTCTTTAGTCAGTCCTTGGTAGTTCAGGCCCAGGTCTCTGGCTCTCTCCTCTAGACGGGATACAGTCCAGTGTCTGTTCTCACTCTGTGAATGGTTCTCCATTGGGCTGCGTTCTGTTGATCCCACCGCTTGCCACCAGTTGTCATGGGGTCCTTCTCCGGTATCCCACAATCAACAGAGTGAGAGATGCATGATCAGCCCAAGAACCTTTATTGCTTGAAAAACATAAAATTCCATAAAACAATCCAGCTACATATTGTATGTCCATGTAATCCAGGTTTCTCTAAATCCCTTGTGAAGGTGGTCTGAACTCAGCTTCACGCACACACAGACTGAACCATATTGCTTCTCCTCCATAGCCCTCCATATAGTATAATGTACCCCCATAGTTCTCCATATAGTATATTGTACACCTAAAGTTTTCTATATAGTATAATGCAGCCCAAAAAGTCCTCTATATTGTATAATGCACCTCCATAGTCCTCCATATAGTATAATGCACCCCAATAGTCCTCCGTCCATATATTATATTGCACCACCATAGGGCTCCATATAGTATAATGGTTCATCCATATTCCTCCATATAATATAATGCACTCCCCATAGTCCTCCATATAGTATAATGCACCCCCCCCATAGTCCTTCATATAGTATAATGCACCACATAGTTCTCCATATAGTATAATGCACCCCCATAGTTCTCCATATAGTGTAATGCACCCTTCATAGTTCTTCATATAGAATATTTCACCCTCATAGTCTTCCATATAGTATAATGCATTCCCATAGTCCTCCATATAGTATAATGCACCACTATAGTCCTCCATATAGTATAATGCTCCCTCCATAGTCTTCCATATAGTATAATGCAACCCAATAGTTCTCCATATAGTGTATTGCACCCTTATAGTTCTTAATATACTATAATGCACCCCCATAGTCCCCCATATATTATAATGCACCCTCATAGCTCTCCATGTAGTATAATGCACCCCATAGTCCTCCATATAATATAATGCACCCCATAGTCATTCAAATCATATAATGCACTCCCATAGTCCTCCATATAATATAATGCACCCTATAGTCCTCCATATAGTATAATGCACCCTGTAGTCCTCCTTATAGTATAATGCATCCCATAGTCCTCCATATAGTATAATGCACCCCCACAGTTCTCTATATAGTATATTGCACCTCCTAAGTCCTCCAACTCCATATTGTATAATGCACCCCATAGTCATTCAAATCATATTATGCACCCCCATAGTCCTCCATATAATATAATGCACCCTATAGTCCCCCATATATTATAATGCACCCTCATAGTTCTCCATGTAGTATAATGTGACTCACCGCGGCCGGGACTCCGGTTTAGACAGGCGATGCTTCCTTCCTCCTTGTCACGGGTGGACCGCGCCTGCCGGTAGTGGGGCCCGGTGTAGTGCAGATCAAAAGTGTTGAAGACGTCTTGCGGGAACAGATTAAAGGGGTTTTAATTTATTCGTGACGCCACCTATGAGTAGATTCGGTAAGGACTACCGACGCTGCGGAACCTCCGGGGGATGGACAGCAGCAAGATGTTACGCTCCCCACAGGCTGAGCGGTGATCCCCGGAGGCTGGAGCTGCTCAAGATGTTGTGCGGCAGCTGCGGTTACCTTGTAGTGCGGACGGACAGTTCATAAGGAAGCACGGACACAGAAAGTCTCTGCAACGGGTCTTTACTGTAACCAGCAGGCAGTACATGGCATACAGTGGTTGGGTAGTAGACCGGGTGGACTCAGCAGTGATGGTTGTCCCTTAGAAATCCGCAGTGTTCCTCCATTCTAACTAATTGGTTGCCAGTGTCGCCCAGGAATACCAGGTCGGGTACGGGGAGGCTGCTTCAATGCCCTATCCATGATGTACGTTCTGGATGTTTTGGGGAGCCTTGGATCCCTCAGTGGGTACACCGCTGGTTAGACGACTGGAAGTTGGCTGGTGGTGGGGTGCTCCTTTGAAGCTGCCCTCCACGCTTCTGGTTCGCGTAGCAGAGGTGAACTGCTGCCAGCTTCGGTACCAGTGAACCGGCTGTGAAGTTGTGGGCACGGGAGTCTTTTGGGAACCCGTGTGAATAATGCCCAATCCCGGTTGGTAAGGTCTCAGGTGCTAACACCCGACCGGTGACGGCCCGGGGGCTGCACGGGGTGCGGAGCCCCCGCTCCTCTCCAAGTTCTAGTCCTAGACCCTTCTTCTCCAGTTCTAGACTATTCTCTTCTGTTCTGTCTAGACTATTGTGTGTGTGTTCTACTACACTTCCCTAACACTCCACCCACCAGGACCTAGGATTGGTCCTCTGTTCTAGGTGATGCATGCAGGGTTGGATTTCTAAGTTAACCAGATCACTGCCGGGTCAGAGAATATTGCGGCTGCTTTTATGGCTGCAATAACCTCTTGTGACGCACTCGTTGCGGGGCGCCACACTCCCCCTTGGTTGAATACGCTTGTCCCCAAGCGTCACACTACCCACATTACAGAGGTTTTTGTATTTTATAACAGGTATTACACTTTTATTAATGACAGGTCATTGTATGGCATCATTATATGGCGTAAAAGTGAGGTAGACAAAATAAACAGGTAAAACACTTGGTGCGGATCCGGCGGGCGGTCGGCTGTTCTTATGTAAAAGTTCAGGCGGTGGCCGCGAGATCACACAGTCAGTGATTAACAGGAACAGAGTTATTGAATGAGTTCAAGTTTTAAAGTCACTGGCACGGAGAACGATGGCGCACCCGGATAGCGAACCAAACCATCTGGACAAGCATAGCGTTCATAGGTGATTACATCGCCCCGGTATAGGTCGCGATCGGGATGTCCTCTCGGCAAGTTTGACTCAACGTCCCGGCGCCCCACAAACACCTCCTCATTCAAACCCACCTCCCAAGCGAACCCCCACCCAGTATGTAAGTTAAAGGTGGAAATTCTACCTTCACGGTGGAGTTCAGCAGGCAGCGGCGGCTGGCTGCGAGCCTCGGCACGGGCCTGCATATTGGCGCGTTCTCGGGCTTGCCACTCCTCTCGTCGTTTCTGGCGTACATCTCCGTCGTTACGGCTCGGGGTGTAGAGATGAGTAATGGAGCTGGTGGTTTGGCGGGAAGCTTGAACTTGGCGGGCTGTCTGGACCGGCACCCGGTGGAACGGCACAGGGGAAGGTGTCAGCGTTGCACCTGACCAGTGTACCCGAGCTGTATGCCCGGTAAGAAGTTCCTCGGTGTCTCCCCAAGCGAACCCGGTGTCGAAATCCTCAGCGGTGCTGCAGGTCTCGTCGTCATCCTCTCCGACCTCTCCTTCAATGACTACATCAGGCTGCTCGATGGCTGGAGATGTTGAAGCTGGTTCCGTTGTACAACAGGGCGGTGGTGCTTCGGATCCTTCCACAGAGGTGTCCTGCAGGGCTTCCAGGCTGCCTGCCTCTTCATCTGTTTCTGTTGGTAGAGGGGTCTCAATCCCGGTTACCAGGTAGGCCTCGGCAATTGCAAGGGAAGCCTCCGGTACGGGGACGAAACAAGCGACTGTCTCTGTAGTGGTGAAACATGTCGCGGGTTCCTCGGTGGGAACCTGGTAGAGATCAAGTTCTTTTATGGAGCGTGTTATAAGCTCCGGCTCAAGAACGGGGTCGGTTGCGGTATTAATCGCTGGAACGGGTCGAGTTGGGCCTCCACCGGAATGATGCAGTCTATGGGCTCCGGTGACGAAGCAGGGCAGGTGGTAGGCGACGGTGAGGCGGTCGAGAAGCTGGTGACGTCGTCTGGGCTTGGAGTAGTTGTACCCGGTCGGCTCTGCTGCATCGCATGGTGTAGTCGTCTGCCTAGGGTCGCACTCCAGCTGCGAATCGTCCATTCCACAGTTTCAATTAGTCGCACCCGGAGGTCTTGTAGAGCCTCTAGCCAGAAGTTGGGGCTGCCGTCTATGGTAAGGGCAGGACCCGGACCCGGTTGGCCTATGGCTGCTCTGGCCTCCGCCTCGACCTCCCGCATCAGGTCTTGGAGTCTCATGCTGGCCATTCTCTTCTTCGGAGGGAAACCACACCCGTTCAACCGGTAAGCGTTCTGGTAGAGCTGGTGAAGAACTTCTGTGACACTCCCATTTCCTCTGGGCTTTTGTAGTCCAATGGTGGGAAAAGTCTTTGGGGTCCGCCCCCATGGTTGATTCGAGCAATCAGGGCGGACAAAGAGTTTGGCGCCTTTTGTCCTTAGCCCTCCCACGATGAGGGGGGGGTTGACTCACTCCTGGGCTTGCACGTGGCGGCTTCTTGTGGCGGGAACGCCATCTTGAGCGCCATCTTGGCCCACGGTTGTAAAGGCGGGAAAGTTCTTTTATGGACGAACAAAGTCCAAATTGTAGACAATAAAGTCCATTTTAAGCACATTATACCCGTTGGGTAACGGGCCTGCTCGTATCCTGTTCGTGACGCCATTTTCTGAGTCACCGCGGCCGGGACTCCGGTTTAGACAGGCGATGCTTCCTTCCTCCTTGTCACGGGTGGACCGCGCCTGCCGGTAGTGGGGCCCGGTGTAGTGCAGATCAAAAGTGTTGAAGACGTCTTGCGGGAACAGATTAAAGGGGTTTTAATTTATTCGTGACGCCACCTATGAGTAGATTCGGTAAGCACTACCGACGCTGCGGAACCTCCGGGGGATGGACAGCAGCAAGATGTTACGCTCCCCACAGGCTGAGCGGTGATCCCCGGAGGCTGGAGCTGCTCAAGATGTTGTGCGGCAGCTGCGGTTACCTTGTAGTGCGGACGGACAGTTCATAAGGAAGCACGGACACAGAAAGTCTCTGCAACGGGTCTTTACTGTAACCAGCAGGCAGTACATGGCATACAGTGGTTGGGTAGTAGACCGGGTGGACTCAGCAGTGATGGTGTCCCTTAGAAATCCGCAGTGTTCCTCCATTCTAACTAATTGGTTGCCAGTGTCGCCCAGGAATACCAGGTCGGGTACGGGGAGGCTGCTTCAATGCCCTATCCATGATGTACGTTCTGGATGTTTTGGGGAGCCTTGGATCCCTCAGTGGGTACACCGCTGGTTAGACGACTGGAAGTTGGCTGGTGGTATGGTGCTCCTTTGAAGCTGCTCCTCCACGCTTCTGGTTCGCGTAGCAGAGGTGAACTGCTGCCAGCTTCGGTACCAGTGAACCGGCTGTGAAGTTGTGGGCACGGGAGTCTTTTGGGAACCCGTGTGAATAATGCCCAATCCCGGTTGGTAAGGTCTCAGGTGCTAACACCCGACCGGTGACGGCCCGGGGGCTGCACGGGGTGCGGAGCCCCCGCTCCTCTCCAAGTTCTAGTCCTAGACCCTTCTTCTCCGAGTTCTAGACTATTCTCTTCTGTTCTGTCTAGACTATTGTGTGTGTGTTCTACTACACTTCCCTAACACTCCACCCACCAGGACCTAGGATTGGTCCTCTGTTCTAGGTGATGCATGCAGGGTTGGATTTCTAAGTTAACCAGATCACTGCCGGGTCAGAGAATATTGCGGCTGCTTTTATGGCTGCAATACCCTCTTGTGACGCACTCGTTGCGGGGCGCCACAAATGCACCCCATAGTCCTCCATATAATATAATGCACCCCATAGTCATTAAAATCATATAATGCACCCCCATAGTCCTCCATATAATATAATGCACCTTATAGTCCTCCATATAGTATAATGCACCCTATAGTCCTCCTTATAGTATAATGCATCCCATAGTCCTCCATATAGTATAATGCACCCCCACAGTTCTCCATATAGTATATTGCACCTTCTGTCCTCCAACTCCATATTGTATAATGCACCCCATAGTTCTCCATGTAGTATATTGCACACCCAAAGTCCTCCACATTGTATAATACACCCTATACTCCTCCATATAGAATAATGCACCCTCATAGTCCTTCATATAGTATAATGCACACCATAGTCCTCCATATAATATAATGCACCTCCATATAGTACAGTGCACCCCACCTTCCTCCACATAGTATAATGCACCTCATAGTCATCCATATAGTATACTGCCCCCCCATAGTTCTCCATGTAGTATATTGCTCCGCAGAGCCCTCCATACAGTATAATGCACCTCATAGTCCTCCAGATATTATAATGCACCCACATAGTCCTCCATATACTATAATCCACTCCCCAAAGTCATCCATATATTGTAATGCACAATCCATAGCCCTGCATATCGTATAATGCACCCACATAGTCCTCCATATACACCATTTCCAAATTATTAAGCAAATGTTCTTTTTCTCTGATTTTCCTAAATGGTTGGTGCAAATGACAGTCAGTGTAATAAATGTCATCACCCGTTAGAGTATACATCACATTTTATTGACGAAACCTCCCAATAATAACAGTATAATCTTCAAAATAAAAAAAACTCAAAATGCACTGTTCCAAATTATTAGGCACAGTAGAGTTTTTAAACATTTGATATGTTTGAAAGAACTGAAAATGCTCATTTGTTGAATTTGCAGCATTAGGAGGTCACATTCACTAAAATAAAAAGCTATTTAACTCCAAAACATCCTAACAGGCCAGGTTACATGTTAACATAAGAACACTTCTTTGATCTCACCTTCACAATTCTTGCATGCATTGAACTTGTGAGTTTCTGGAGAGTTTTTGCTTGTATTTCTTTGGATGATGTCAGAATAGCCTCCCAGAGCTGCTGTTTTGATGTGAACTGCCTCCCACCCTCATAGATCTTTTGCTTGATCCAAAGGTTCTCTATAGGGTTGAAGTCAGGGGAAGATGGTGGCCACACCATGAGTTTATCTCATTTTATGCCCATAGCAGCCAATGACACAGAGGTATTCTTCGCAGCATAAGATGGTGCATTGTCATGCATGAAGATGATTTTGCTCCTGAAGGCACATTTTTGCTTTTTGTTCCATGGAAGAAAGTTCTCAGTTGGAAACTCTATATACTTTGCAGAGGTCATTTTCACTCCTTCAGGAACTTTAAAGGGGCCTACCAGCTGTTTCCCAATGATTCCAGCCCAAAACATGACTCCTCCATCTCTTTGCTGACATCACAGCCTTGTTGGGACATGGTGGTCATCCACCAACTATCCACTACTCCATCTGGACTATCCAGGGTTGCTCGACACTCATCAGTAAACAAGACTGTTTGTCTTCATGTATGTCTGGGCCCACTGCAACCGTTTCTGCTTGTGAGCACTGTCTAGGCGAGACCGAATAGTAGGTTTATGCACCACAGCAAGCGTTTGAAGGATCCTACACCTTGAGGTCCGAGGGACTGCAAAGGCACCAGCAGCTTAAAATATCTGTTTGCTGGTTTGTAAGGCTTTTTTAGCAGCTGCTCTCTTAATCTGATGAACTTGCCTGGCAGACACCTTCCTCATTCTGCCTTTATCTGCGCGAACACGTCTGTGCTCAGAATGAGCCACAAATCTCTTCACAGTACGATGATCACACTTACTGTAAGTTTTCGTGCAATATCTAATGTTTTCATCCCTCATCCAAGGGACTGCACTATTTATTCCTTGTCGGCAGCAGACAGATCCATTTTTTTTCCGATGTTACTTGAAAACTCTGTGGCCTGCTTAATATTGTGGAGCACCCAGATTTCCTTTTATTGGGCTCGTCTGCCAAACTAATTATCACAGGTATCTGAGATTGATTTCAGTGATCCAAAGAACCCTTGAGACACAATACCATCAATGGGTTTCATTGACTAAAAAAAGCAAAAAAAAAAACCCTATGACACTTAAAACCAATTTGCACAATAATTTGAAACATGGTATAGTATAATGCACCATCATAGTCCTACATATAGTACATTGCACCCCCATAGTTTTCCATGTAGTATAATGCACCCCATAATCCTCCACATAATGTACCCCCATAGTTTTCCATACAGTATAATGCACCCTCATATTCCTTCATAAAGTACAATGCACCCCCATAGTCTTCCATATAGGATAATACACCCATAGAGTCCTCCATATTGTATAATGCAGACCCATAGTCCTCCATATAGTATAATGCACGTCTATAGTCCTACATATAGTAAATTGCACCCCCATAGTTCTCCATAAAGTATAATGCACCTCTATAGTCCTCCACATAGTATAATGCACCCCATAGTCCTCCATATAGTATAATGCACCACCATAGTCCTATATATAGTAAATTGCACCCCCATTGTTCTCCAAAAAGTATAATGCACCCTCATAGTACTTCATATCATACAATTCACCCCCATAGCCCTCCATATAGGATACGAAGAAGTCCTGGTGATCGGTACCGCGGTTAGGCCCGAACCAGTGACCCGGAGTGGCCCTTCTACCGTTGAGCCAAGCCTAGGAGTGGGGACAGAAGGCACGGAGGTTAGCCAAGGGAGTAGAGGAACTAGTGGAAGTTTACCCAAGACATACCAGACTTTGGGGATCCGCACCTGCAGGAACACTTTAGGACTGCAGAAAACCCCGGCACACCGTGGAGACTTCAGTCACCCGGTTCCCCTGTGTACCCAGCAAGAGGGAGCCAGACACCGTAGTGTGGAATCACATAGCAGTGATCAGAGAGGGTAACCCGTGGACCGCACAGGAGGAGAGAGAGAGAGAGGACCAGAGAAAGTGAGGAGTCCAGTCGTGTTGCATACAGACAGGGCTTCAGCAACAGCAGGGAACGTGAGGAGGCCTTATACCCACTTGCTGTGGAGACTCACTGTGCACCTGGTCACCCGACAGTGCTCTGGACATTTTTACCTGTGAATATCATCAGTAAAAGGTAAAAGAGACTTTCTTCAGAGTGTGTGCGTTATTTCTCTCCGTCCCCAGCCTCCCTATAGACTGCCTTACTGCTTCTTACTCTGGCCTCAAGTCTCACTCCAAGCAGCCCCTTTTCTCTACGCTGCCCCGGAGGTCCAGCTCCACCTGTATTTCAAAAAGAGTAATAGGTATTTGTGTGAGCGCTGGGGAATCAACCGGCACCAAGGCTATTATGAATAGTTACCTCTCGGCTTTATTTGTACAATAAAAAGGCAGGGTCCTTTAGACCACAACGCGTTTTACGCTCTCCAAGCGTCTTCTCAAGTGGAAGAGCGTAGAGCGTAGAAACGCTTTGTGGCCTAAAGGACCCTGCCTTTTTATTGTACAAATAAAGCCGAGAGGTAACTATTCATATAGCCTTGATGCCGGTTGATTCCCCAGCGCTCACACAAATACCTATTACTCTTTTTGAAATACATTCGTTCCTCCGCTATGCGGAGTGAGGTATGGAGCAGCTCCGGGCAATAGGACCTTGGATGACGTCCTGAACACGCCCACGGACCCACCACGTGACGACTCACATGTGAGGTGCTGGGATTAAGGACGCAGCAAAATCTTCATTATCCACAGCCGCTTATTAGCCGAGGACACAGGGAGATAAACATCAATACACTAATTCTTGTTGTGCAGACAGCACAACAAGCACAGGTGAGGTTCCCATTCAAATAACCTGCCCCCGATGACAATTACAGAGTGGCGCAACAATATTACCTTCTTTGTCAGCTCCACCTGTAGGGAGCTTTGCCATTCTTGCAATACCATTGCCCTCCAGAGGACTGTGTCGGCACTGGTGACCCATCACCAGGTACTACAGGTGGCGTCACGTGACAATAACTCTTATCCCCTGTACATAACCCCTCTATTAAAGTGTCACCCAGGCCATGGGCTCAGGCACCGCCACCCGTGACATCCCCGTGAACCCCTCTGAGCCTGATACCCAAGTACCCCAGGGCCCGGGGCTCGACAAATGCACACTAATAGTCCTTTATATAGTATAATGCATCCCATAGTCCTCCATATAGTATAATGCGCTCCCATAGTCCTCTGTATAGTTTTCACGTATTGACTGTCTTTGCAGTTCTGGAGTGTTGCTGCTGGGCAATTTTTTTCCCTAGTCTGCTCTGTGGCTCTGCAGTGGAGGTAAAAGTGAAGGGGTGTGTCTGAGCCTTTTGCTCTCCACCCTTACATAGTTCTGCTTCCCTACACCAAATGTCGCAGATTTAGTTCATTTCTAATCTAGGACTTGTGCTGTGAATTTGTGCTCTGCTGAGCTCTGACGCTGCTGCTGCTGTTGACTTTCATTTGAAGCTGCTGGGTTTCCCTTGTCCATGGGTGGAGGTAGTGGCTCGTAGCCTAGGGCTGATCAGGGGCAAAGAGCTAGGGTGGAGACTCAAAACTCTTCACCTTCAGAGGTTTCTCCAAGAGCGGTGCGAGCCAGGGACTCCCAGTATAACAGGCAGATTAGCTCACCCTGAATTCCTTTGCCTACCTTACCATCTGGCTTACTAATTCCTTCATCCTCTAAACGTGACATAATCTGCGACTCACTATATTTCCCAAAGTTGTTATGGCTTCAACAACAGCTTCTACCTTGCATTACCAGGTGGTGTGTCAGCTTCAGGAGGTTGTTGGGTATTTGGCTGCGGCTCATGACCTGGCTTTACCAGAACCCAATATATCCCTCCCTGACCGATTTTCAGGAGGTAGAGATAAATTTATTGTTTTCAGGGAGGCCTGGAAATTATACTTCAGGCTCCACCCTCATTCTTTGGAGAGTGAGAAACAGCGCATGGGGATTATAATCTCCCTTTTTAAGAGGGATCCCCAGGCTTGGGTCTTCTCTCTGCTGACCGATTCTCCTTCTATCCCAGTCGGTGGATGGGGTTTTTGTGGCTTTGGCCCTGGTGTACAGTGACCCTGATGGCGTCTCCTTGGCTGAGTCTAAACTTTGTAAGTTCAGGCAAGCAGTGTGACCGGCTGAGGAGTATTGCTCTGAGTTCAGGAGGTTGGCCACTGATGTGGTGCCCCTGCGGACCAGTTGCCACTAGATGGCACAGCAACCGGGATCAGTAAGTCCAGTCACCCCAAACACACACCCAACACACTTTCGATCTCAAGACTAGGGACTCTATGCCCAGCAACGGGATGGTGGGAGGAGATAAGTGGTGGGAGGGGAAGTTAGGACAGGAAGCGGTTAGGGGAGGCAACAAAACTAGACAACACCAAGTTCAATGAGCCTGTCATCCAAGTAAAGTCAAGGAGTCAAGTTCAGTCAGAAGGAGAGGCGAGAACACCAACAAACGGGACTGAAAGGACAAGGACCTGGAGCCTGTGCCACCATGAGGCTTGTCCGGGTCCCAGACTGCAGACCATAGTGAGACAGAGAAGGAGTCCTAGGTGTGCTCGAATTAGTGTGAATGCTGAGAGATTGGGGCCGAAACCAGGGTGCCACCTCTGCTGAAGTGGCCAGAATGCTGTACGCTCCAACCACAAACACCGGCGAGGTGCGGGGTTTTTATGTCCCGCAACTCAACCTCCGGCGCAGCAAAAAGAAGGCCGCTGTACTAGGGCTAGGGGACCAAACCGGTCGCCCACCAAAAGCCTGTGGCAGCTGGATCATAGCTTGCGTGCAGACAGACCGAGAGGCCGATCAAAGGAACACAAAAGGGGGTGATTTGGACGAGCCATCCCGGCTGCTATGAACCGCCATTGCACTGTTTGTAACCATCTGCTGAGAAAGTGAAGTAAACCGGGTTGAAGCTCAGCACTGTGTGAGCCTGTGATTTCTGCGCCTGAGGAGAGGTAGATTGATTTGCCGAGTCGGCAGCAGCAGCCTGCCTGAGTGTGACTTTGAACCCTGTCAGTAGCACAACCCTGCTGGCCTGCTATTCCCCTTATCACATCCACAAACTTTACGGTTGCCCTGGGGACCTGCTCTTCCCGTGGAGAGCTGAATCATCCTCGCTGTTACTCCCATCATCCCCAGAGGTCCCGACTGCAGCAGCGGCTATACTGGCCGCATCACACGGGTGGCGTCACGACAAACATTTTTATTTTTGCTTTTATTTTTCTCCATTTTTCAATCTCCTTTTCTTAACTGCTCGCCCGACGAGGGGATCACAGACCGGGTCATGCCACCATGACAACCTGCAGCCCCAGACAACGACGAAAGGCCCGGTTCTGAGTACCCCATGGTCCCTGCCAGGGGCGAGTCACTGACACTGTGTAATGACCCTGTTCTGAGGAGTCACTTATTTCTGGGGTTGTCAGATCAGATACAAGACTCAATGACTCAGTAAACTGCTCCAGAGTCGCTGGAGGCTGCTATGGCACTTACTATTAGGTTGGACAGACACCTGAGAGAAAGACCTGAAAAACCATGCCCCTGATGGCCATCGCTGCTGTTGAAGTTACATGTGTGGGTCCTGATGTACCTAAGCAGTTTGGGAATGTGATTTTTCATACTAGTTTATCTGCAGTTCATCAGGTTGGGAGGTCTTGTTTCTTTTGTGGTCAAGCTGATCACTTTATTAAGGTCTGACTACGTTTTTTCGAGTCCTGATTTTTCCCTTCCTGGCGACCTTCCTGCTCTGCTGCTCATAATAGGCAGCTACCCCCTGTGCTCCGCTTTAATTCTAGATCCCTGTATAGGGGTTAAAGATCTCGGGGTTTCTCGGGGTGCTGCCTTACCAGCAGCTCAGCCTCACAGCAGATGGTCATCACACTGACACAACTTGGGGAAGGTGGCCGAACTAGGGAGCAGTGCCAGGGAGAGGTACAAGAGCATCCGTAGTGTCGTACTTGAGCTCTGTGCTGCAGAGGCGCTAAGTAAGGAGTGGCAGGACAAGCTTTTAGCGCGAGGGGACCACCATAGACGGAAACACCTAGTGAGAAGCCAAGGGGCACCAACCAAGGCTCAACTGCACTAACCCAGTGTTGGAGACAACGTTGAACCAGAGGTTGGCAAGGGACGTACTCGCGGCCATGCTGAAACCACAAGTAAAAGTAACAGAACTGCAGCTGTGGTGTGTGAGATTTTCTTTAGCGGCGACCACTGGCCGCAGAGGCCGCATGAGACAGCGGGGTACTGATGACCCAGTGAACATCTGCCAAGGTACGAACTGAATCCTTCATCCAAGGGCGGAACCATCCAAGCTGCCGGGTTCTGAAGCAGCGGCGGACACCTGGCCGCATACCGCAGGTGGCATCACAAATACTCCTTTCCCTAGTCATCCTGCTTCATCTACCCCCGTTTATTAAAATGACACCGGCAGGGTCATGGGACCAGGTCTCGGCCCCCGTCTGTCCCCATGAAGAGAGCCGAGAAGTGAAGAAGAACAACTGCTGCCCGATTTCTGAGTCTTCCCCGGCCCTGGAGTGAGTGTGTCACTGCAGTCTCCTCAGCGTCTATCTGCCTCTATGCACAGCTCAGCACAGGGGCACTCACTGAGGACATCATCACTCCTGGCCTGCTGAGCTGCAGAGGGCAGTCAGCAGCCGGGATAGATGAATGGACACGCCGAGCAAGCAGGCACATGTACACATATCGTGAGTGGTGGGCTCCTTAACAGTCACGATCTGCAGGGCACCTGCCGCCTCCTGTCTAGTAGCAGTTTGCACCACCTGAGGCGCCAAACTCAAGTCACCACATGGTAGGAGCTCCCCTGCTCACTATTCAGCGTCCCTGTTTCCGGTTGTATGCACTCCCAGTTTCAGAGAGGCTCACTGCGCATGACTGACAGTCGTCACATGTCTCTTCATGTGCACTATGCTTTTCTGAAGCCAGATACATATGTGGCGCCCCACTAAGAGTGCGTCACCGGAGGGCACTACACCCCTGACTGAAGGTTTCGTATTCTCTGTTCCAGTGATGAGTAGGATAATCCTGAGGCTCCATCCACCACATGCAACACCTAGCATTAGAGGACCAATTAGGCGCCCGTTCCTAAGGTAACCAGTCCTGGTGGGAGGAGAGACTAGAGTATATAGCAGTGGGGAAAGTAGCAAGGAGTTAGAACAGAACAGTTAGATCAGTAGAGAGAATACAAAGAAGAAGAGTGTAACAGTCAAGTCGTGACAGGAGCTGCATAGAGCTGTGCAGCAGATGTAGTAGAGTGGGAAAAGAACAGGAAAAGAACAGAGACAGCTAACAGGGAGGGCACCTCAACCTGGTGACCCAGAAGAGACAGAAAGAGGCCAAAGAATAGAGAGGATAACTGACTATCCTGGCCCAGTCCGCAGAACCCGGAGTACCGGCTCCGACGTGGTCCAGCTGGTTCACCCCTGCACCACAGAACCGGGAGTGGTCGTACGCTTCATACAAGCTCGACTCACAAACCACCACCCACCGCAGCTATCCCGGGAGCACCCACCATTGAAGGCCAGGGGCCGTGAGACGTTAAGCGGTGACCCAACCGAAGGCCCTCGGTGTTCCGGCTGGGGAATAACAGAGCAGCGAAGTAAAGGGACAGTAAGAGATAGAGAAAGACACCTGTGGAGCTTCAGAGGGACACTACTCATTGCATGAACCACCCGGTCCACTACCTGGTATTAAGAACTACGTTAACCTGTATGCTGCAGAGTACCCGAGTAAATACCGGTTCAGAGTGAGCAGCGTGTCCGAGCCTTATTCCAGAACTGCTATTGATCTGCATTGCCTTCCAGAAACAACCGAGCTGCCCTATTCCACCATCACCAACTTACAGCCCGGGGAACCCACTCGTCCTGTAGGGAGCGACTGCATCTTGCTGCTTCCCATCACCCCGGAGGACCAAGCAGCGCCGGTGTCATCACCGAAACCTACAGGTGGCGTCACGATCTAAAACTTTATTCCCCTTTTATTATTTTCCCCCTGTTTTATTGACCACCGGGCCCACAGCCTCAGGCACCGAAACCGTGACCTACAGACCACGCCTGAGACCTGAGTCCCCTGGTCACAGTGAGTCACATAAACCCGGCTTTGCAGTAGTGCGCATGATCGGAAGTACGAACGACTTTCGATTACGTGTGGTGAGCATCTCTGAAGGCGGGGGTGTATACAACAGGAGACAGAGATGCTGAATGGTGAGTGACACACAGGCACGCATATGTGTGGTGCCCTGCTCACGCAGGTAGCCACAGCCTTCCCTACTGCACAGCTGGGTTTCCACAGCAGGTACCTACTACATGCAACACCTTCCACCCCGGCACAGTAGGGGGAGCTAAACTCACTGACTTTAGGTGAGATCCCCTATAAAAACGTTGCTGGGGGAGGAGTTAGTTAGAGTGTGCAGACTCCAGGAGTGCTGCGAAGACGTCCTGGTGATTGGTGCCGCGGTTAGGCCTGAACCAATGACCCGGAGTGGCCCTTCTGTCGTCGAGCTAAGCCTAGGAGTGGGGACAGAAGGCAAGGAGCAGAGCCAAGGGAGCGAGGAACCGGTGAAGGTTCACCTAAGACGTACTGGACTTCGGGGGTCCGCACCTGCAGGATTACTCCAAGACTGCAGAAAACCCTGTCACACCATGGAGACTTCAGTCACCCGATCCCCCTGCGTACCCAGAAAGAGGGAGCCAGACACCGCAGTGTAGAACAGCACAACAGTGATCAGAGAAGGTAACCCGTGGACCGCGCAGGAGGAGAGAGTAGAGACCAGAGAAAGAGAGGAGGCCAGTCTGGCTGCATACAGACAGGGCTTCAGTAACTGCAGGTAACCTGAGGAGGCCTTATAACCACTTGCTGTGGAGACTCACTGTGCACCTGGTGACCCGACAACAGTGCTCTGGACATCTTTACCTGTGAATACCACCAGTAACAGGTAAAAGAGACTTCTTCAGAGTGTGTGCGTTATTCCTCTCTTTCCCCAGCCTCTATATAGACTGCCTTAGTGCTCCTTACCCTGGCCTCGAGGCCCACTCCAAGCTGCCCCCTTCCTCTACGCTGCCTCGGAGGACCAGCTCCACCTGTAGGGAGCTTTGCCATCTTTGCCGCGATACCATCGCCCTCCGGAGGACTGTGGCGGTGCTGGTGATCCCTCACCAAGTACTACAGGTGGTGTCACGTGACAACAACAAACTCTTATCCCCTGTACATAACCCCTTATTGAAGTGTCACCCAGGCCACGTGCTCAGGCGCTGCCACCCGTGACCTCCGCCTGAAACACCCACCGACCCAGATACCCGAGTACCCCAGGGCCTGGGGAACGACATATGCACTGGTTAATAAAGCGATTGGGATGATGATGTTATGCAAAGCATGTTATCAAACCCACAGGGGCATGATAACATGCTATGCGGGGTGACTAGTCAGGGGATCTAATTCCTCATTGATTAGTGAAAGCCCTAATTAGAATCTCATAAACGATCTCTTTAGAAATTCTTTTCCAAAGATCTGATTATGGATGCTTCTATATGCTGGGATTATCAGACAGGGATTATAGATATGTACCCAGAACTGCTCGAGGTTCAGGGTGTCTAGGGGACCTGACAGCATAGCTGCAGAGAGAGTGTGGCGCCCCTGCGGCTAGGCGCCACAGAGTGGTATTGCACTTTATTATAAAAATGTAATATTCTTTGTAAGTTGCTAGTTCAGGGTTTAAAACTTATGGAGTCTGTTTCTACACTCACTTAGGACCACACCACCTATAATAGGGGGAACCAGTACATGGTAGGTCCCAGGAGGGTGGGGGTGAAGCCTAGGATATAGGAGAGAGAGTGACAGTTAGTTTACCTCAGACGGTGCTGGGAAGGCAGACAGAGAGGTCAGGCCAACAGCCCAGCTGAGAGGAGGGAGCCCCATCTTCAAGTGGGGGGCCCAGAACAGAAGGCAACGGGCCAGGACAGGTAGGAGCCGGCTGGTCACGTTGAGGGAACACCGGTGACACGGAAAGCCGAGGCAGCCAGGTTGCTGACAGCGCTACAAGGTACCTCGCCCCTCAGGACCACCATAGATCCAGAACCAGTGGGGTAACGGCCAGATTACCGACGTCGGGGGAGAGGTTGGACTCCTCTTAAATCCGGGAAAGGATAACCGTACCTTACTGAAGGAGATCAGGGGACTGGTGGGAGAGCTCTGCGAGGGTGGAAAAAGACAAATAAAAACAGAATAGACCAGGGGTCTCAAACTCGCGGCCTCCGGGCCGCAAGCGGCCCGCCACGCTCCCCAGTGTGGCCCGGGGCACCATGAAAGAAAAAAGCATGCCATGGGCCATTATACATGGAGCCGATGCGGTACCGCTTTACTGTGACGGGTACCGCCGGCCCAGCTCAAACAAGTGCCTTCGCGCTTGTACATTCACGCAAGCAGGCGGCCAGTGGACCAATCAGAAGCCTTCTGTGACGTCACAGGAGGCTTCTGATTGGTCCGCCGGCCGCCTGCTTTCATGAATGTGCAAGCGCGAAGGCGCTTGTTTGAGCTGAGCCGGCGGTACCCGTCACAGTAAAGTGGTACCGCAGCGGCTCCATGTATAATGGCCCAGGGCATCAGGTGTGTATGAGTGAGTGTTAGAGAGTGTGAGTATGTGTGAGTGTTATGTGAGTGTGTGTATGTGTATAATAGTGAGTGTATTTGTGTGTATATGTGAGTGTGTGTATGTGTATAATAGTGAGTGTATTTGTGTGTATATGTGAGTGTGTGTATGTGTATAATAGTGAGTGTATTTGTGTGTGTATGTGAGTGTGTGTATGTGTATAATAGTGAGTGTATTTGTGTGTATAATAGTGAGTGTGTGTATGTGTATAATAGTGAGTGTATTTGTGTGTATATGTGAGTGTGTGTATGTGTATATGTGAGTGTATTTGTGTGTATATGTGAGTGACTGTATATGTGTGAGTGTATGTGTGTGTGAATATTTCTGAGTGTGTATATGTGTGTGCGTGTATATTTGTATGTGAGTGTATGTATATGTGTGAGGATATTCCCGCGCCGCCTGAGCAGCACATCGCCGGCGGCTAGTGCCGCGTGCTGGCTGGTGCCGGCTGCCGGGTGCAGGCTGGTGCCACGTGCTGGCTGGTGCTGGCTGCCGGGTGCTAGCTGGTGCCGGCTGCTGCCGGCAAGCGGAAGACTGGGAGCCACAGAGGAAGAAGCTGCCGGAATGAGAAGAGTGGAGTCAGGTAAGGCGCTGTTACAGCCGAAGATAGCAGCCTGGGGGGGAGGAGAACGTGACCGCTGAAAGTGCCTAGGGCGGCAGGAACTCCAAATATGGCCCTATGTAAGTGTGTCAATGTGTGAGTGTGTATGTGTTTGTGTGAATATGTCTGAGGATGTATGTGTGTATGTATGTGATGTGTGGGTGTGTATATATGGGCTTGCCCACACACCTGCGCTCTCAGTATTTAGCGCTTCTGCGCTAAATACTTAGACTTTGACAGAGAAGCAGAGGTGCGTGTATGCGGCCGCTTTCAGCAGACGCTGTCCCTGGTTACCCGATGTGTATCGTGGTAACCAGTTCATACAGCAGGCTGCATAGTGTGCGCTTATCTAGAGCGCACAGGAAAACGCTGCAAGCAGCGTTTCCCTGTGCGCTCGAGATAAGCGGACAGTGGGCAGCCTGCTGTATGAACTGGTTACCTCAATACACATCGGGTAACCAGGGACAGCGTCTGCTGAAAATGGCCGCATACCCGCACCTGCACTTCTCTGTCAAAGCCTAAGTACTTAGCGCAAGAAGCGCTAAATACTGAGAGCGCAGGTGTGTGGACAAGCCCTATGTGAGTGTGTGTGAGCGAGAGAACAAAAAGAACAGAGACCGGGACATTACTTCAAGATGACAACGGAGGGAACATTACTAAAAGATTGGGACATTACTACAAAATGAGGACCAGGATGGGAGACATTAATATAGGATGGGGACCAGGATGGGGCATTACTACAAGATGGAGACCAGGGCGGGGACATTACTACTACAAGATGGGGACCAGGATGGGGACATTACTACAAGATGTAGACCAGGGTGGGGACATTATTACAAAAGGAGGACAGGATGGGGACATTACTACAAGATAGAGACCAGGGCGGGGACATTACTACAAGAGGAGGACCAGGATGGGGACATTACTACAAGATGGAGAACAGGGCGGGGACATTACTACAAGAGGAGGACCAGGATGGGGACATTACTACAAGATGGAGACCAGGGCGGGGACATTACTACAAGAGGAGGACCAGGATGGGGACATTACTACAAAATGGAGAACAGGACGGGGACATTACTACAAGAGGAGGACCAGGATGGGGACATTACTACAAGATGGAGACCAGGGCGGGGACATTACTACAAGAGGAGGACCAGGATGGGGACCTTACTACAAGATGGAGAACAGGGCGGGGACATTACTACAAGAGGAGGACCAGGATGGGGACATTACTACAAGATGGAGACCAGGGCGGGGACATTACTACAAGAGGAGGACCAGGATGGGGACATTACTACGAGATAGAGACCAGGGCGGTGACATTACTACAAGAGGAGCACCAGGATGGGGACATTACTACAAGATGGAGACCAGGGCGGGGACATTACTACAAGATGGGGACCAGGATGGGGACATTACTACAAGATGGAGACCAGGACGGGGACATTACTACAAGAGGAGGACCAGGATGGGGACATTACTACAAGAGGAGGACCAGGATGGGGACATTACTACGAGATAGAGACCAGGGCGGGGACATTACTACAAGAGGAGGACCAGGATGGGGACATTACTACAAGAGGAGGACCAGGATGGGGACATTACTACAAGAGGAGGACCAGAATGGGGACATTACTACGAGATAGAGACCAGGGCGGGGACATTACT
Source organism: Allobates femoralis (assembly GCA_033576535.1). NCBI lineage: Eukaryota > Metazoa > Chordata > Amphibia > Anura > Aromobatidae > Allobates > Allobates femoralis. The sequence goes on along the minus strand of JARQOC010000004.1, from coordinate 417,224,250 downwards.
ACAAGAGGAGGACCAGGATGGGGACATTCCTACAAGAAGATCATAATTTGTACTTTACTAGATTAGGCAAAAAATTCTGGTATTGCTAAAATGTCACTTAAGGTACCGTTACACGTCGCAACATTGCATGCAATTTCACTGGCAATTTGCTGGTTGCAGTGAAATCATGGACACATTGTTCCATTTGTACACAGCAACAAAATAGAACAATGTCTCCATGATTTCACTGCAACCAGCAAATTGCCAGTGAAATTGCATGCAATGTTGCGACGTGTAATGGTACCCTTAGTCCTACAAGCAATGCGGCCCCCCGATATCAATTTTTTTCTACGTGCGGCCCACCAACCCAACCGAGTTTGAGACCCCTGAAATAGACCCTGAACGACTTGAGAGAGGACATCTAGGGACTCCATAAGGGGAACCCTGAGCTGGCAACATCCACCCTGTAAACAAAACTGTACCATGTCTTGTTTATGCCATCAGCCAATACTGAGTAAAGTGGAGTTAAACTTGAACAGGTTTTCCGTTATTCTTCCCGCCGCAGCCCGGAGGGCTCAGCAACAGCAGCAGCTCAGCAGAGGGGTAAGAACTGCAGCACCAATTCCATTGCTGCCCTCCCTCACGATCTTCCTTCATCACTGCCCAGAGGTAAAGCACCACCTGTGGGGAGCTGTACCACACTTTGCTGCTCCAACCATCACTTCAGTGGCCGGCTGGCAGCGCCGATGCCATATTACCGGGAGCTACAGGTGGCGTCACGTTTCCCTGTAAATAGCCCCTTCTCCCATAATCAACATCCCCCTTCAAATGATCCCCAGGGCACGGCACCGGGATCCCGTCCACCCATGACACCCTACTCCGCAGACCCGGTGGCCGAGTACCCCCCCTAGCCCTGGCTACATCATTTTCTGGCGTCACGAACAGGATACAAACCAGCCTGGTATTTACCAGGTAAAGTGTGCCTTAAGACTTTATTTTATTGACTGTTTGTGTGGCCGCCATTGCATCGCCACAGGAATTTACAGCTGCGTCACTACAGCAGGAGAAAGAGCGGGAAGATAAGCCTCACCCCTCCGCTCTGCCAAAGAGTGACGAAGTGTAGTGGCGGGCTCCGGAAAAGCCCGAAGGACTCGCCTATAGGACTCTTGTGATGGGCGGACCTAAGAATGTAAAAAGAACTATGTGCTGGCCCAGGGACGTGCCTCGATCCCTCAGCATACATGGGCCATCCAAGAGGCGCCAAAAAGTCTCCCCGCCCCCATTGCTCTCAATCAACCAAGGGGGCGGTTGAGCACCGTAACGGAGGATCCAGCGAGCATGGAGCCCAGAAGAGAGAAGACCGCCGAACCGGAAAGCCTGATCCGGTTCTCCGAAGAGCCCGACATGACTGGGGAGGAGGACCGAGAGGAAGGAACAGCCGGCAGCGCAGAGGAGGCCGGGCCCCGCGAACTATGGAGGGTTGCGGTACCAGCACCAACAGCAGTGGCCGGAGAGAAGAGAGCAGCGTTCTGCACCGACAACAGTGGACACACTTGGCAACCGATAGGTCGCCCCTGGTTTACCCGCACCGAACCAGATGACGAGGCTGAGAGACATCGGCGGCGCGTGGCTTAGTATGCAAATGAACTGGAGACTCGCCAAGCCCGCGTCATGGCCCGCAATTAGCCCCACCTGCCCCTAGACCAACGTAAGCGGGGGGTGGTCACTACATTCAACCTCAGCACCGGGTACGGGTTTGCCAAAGAAGAGGGCCTCTACCAGACAGTTCATGTTGGGTGGAGAAATGTTGAAGAACACCTATCGCAGGGCCACCCGGACCGGGACCTGTACCGTGGGGACGTGATAACCTATGAGCGCCACGCAGGTCCCCGTGGGTGGTTCGCAATCCAGGTCAGTAAAGTTGAAAAGTGAAAAGTCTAGTGACCCGGTATTGCATTGCCAAAAATGCAAACGGTTCTTTTAAATGCCTTTTCTTGCAGTGACTTGTTGATGTTTTCTTGCAGTACATGGACATAAATGTATGCAGATGTTTTCACTTTTCTTAAACCCTGATGAACATTAATCAGAGATGTATTACCTGGTCCCTATTGGACCGATAAGAACTAGATTATAGTCAAAGTTTGATGCAACGTTATAAGCAGTGAGCCTCCCGCAAGGGAAGAAAAGAAGCAATATTATTGTTGATACCTGTTAAAAATGGAGATACGTTACCAGTGTTAATGAACTAAGGGTAGAGGAACTGGATTAGCCCCCATGCATCAAGTTACGTAAAGAAAGTGCCTGGGAGTGGTCTAAGTAAAGCCAGGCCTCCTAAGCAGATACGCCCGAAATGTTCATTGTTATGTGTAAGAATGTGCTTTATTCCAGGTTTGGTTTAACACCCGCGGACGGGTGTATTTCACCAAGGGGGGGTGTGGCGCCCCTGCGGCTAGGTGCCACAGAGTGGTACTGCACTTATAAAAATGTAATATTCTTTGTAAGTTGCTAGTTCAGGGTTTAAAACTTATGGAGTCTGTTTCTACACTCACTTAGGACCACACCACCTAGAATAAGCGGAACCAGTACTTGGTAGGTCCCAGGAGGGTGGGGGTGGAGCCTAGGATAGAGGAGAGAGAGTGAGAGTTAGTTTATCTCAGACGGTGCTGGGAAGGCAGACAGAGAGGTCAGGCCTGACAGCCCAGCAGAGAGGAGGGAGCCCCATCTTCAAGGGGGGGGCCCAGAACAGAAGGCAACGGGCCAGGACTGGTAGGAGCCGGCTGGTCACGTTGAGGGAGCACCGGCAACACGGAAAGCCGAGGCAGCCAGGAGTCTAGCCCTGACTGCAAAACCGACGAGCTGCAGGCCCATAGAGACAGGGTTGCTGACAGCACCACAAGGTACCTCGCCCCTCAGGACCACAATAGATCCAGAACCGGTGGGGTAACGGCCCGATTACCGACGTCAGGGGAGAGGTTGGACTCCTCTTAAATCCGGGAAAGGATAAATGTGCCTTACTGAAGGAGATCAGGGGACTGGCGGGAGAGCTCTGCGAGGGTGGAAAAAGACAGAGAAGAACAGATTAGACCCTGAACGACTTGAGAGACGACATCTAGAGACTCCATAAGGGGAACCCTGAGCTGGCAACATCCACCCTGTAAACCAAACTGTACCGTGTCTTGTTTATGCCATCAGCCGGTACCGAGTAAAGTGGAGTTAAACTTGAACTGGTTTCCTTTATTTTTCCCGCCGCAGCCCGGAGGGCTCAGTAACAGCAGCAGCTCAGCAGAGGGGTAAGAACTGCAGCACCAACTCCATTGCTGCCCTCCCTCACGATCTTCCATCATCACTGCCCTGAGGTAAAGCTCCACCTATGGGGTGCTGTACCACACTTTGCTGCCCCAACCATCACCCCAGCGGCCGGCTGGCAGCGCCAGTACCATATTACCGGGCACTACAGGTGGTGTCACGTTTCCCTGTAAATAGCCCCTTCTCCCATCATCAACATTCCCCTTCAAATGATCCCCAGGGCACGGCACCGGGATCCCGTCCACCCGTGACACCCTACTCAGCAGACCCGGTGGCCGAGTACCCCCCTAGCCCTGGCTACATCAAGATCATCTGGAAAATCACTGCTTCGCCCCCCCCCCCCCCCTGCACAACCCCATCTGGGGGTCTTAACCCAGACCCACGCTTTTGTTATAAACAACCCTATGCCCACATGGATTGTAGAAGTAAGGCTTATTTCTTTACTTAATGCCCTCAACACTGGGCAGTCTGCTCAGTCACACCGTCTACAAGTGAGCTCATGCCCATCTATGTCAGGGGCTTGGACATGCCCATTCTTTTCCTCCTTCTCCACCCACTGTACTTGAGCAATGACCCCTCCTCTGTATTTCCTGCCAAGGCCAGGAATTTCCAGACAATCTTTCTGCAACTTTGCTGACCTGACAGGTTCCCTTTAAGGACCAAGTTACTTTGCAGCTTAACTCTCAACTGGTGAGGTGGGGTTTTTGTCACGCAACTGGCTATGTGGGGTGTCCTATACCCCAGTGTTTAGAAATCTCTAATTTTTACAGAAAATGCAAAGATCGCGTTTTTTTTAATCGTTTTCCTATTGGCGATTGATTACACATGAGTATAACACATTTTTGACACCTACAAGTATCGGGTAATGTAATACTTTGATGATTCAATCCGAGGGCATTATGAAACATGACTGTTAGGATAATGTAAACAAGGCTGCCATCAGGGGGTGACAGCCCTGCCTGGAGTCAGGGGCCTCGAGCCTAGGGGGGCCCAGCCGTGACTCCAGGGGGCGTGGCCATTTGGAGCAGGCTCCTCAGGGCCCCGTCCCCCATGTCTTGCAGGGGCCCCCCCTTCTATCACCGCTGCCGGGCCCTGGAGCTGCAGGGAGAAGCTGCGGTAGCTAGCGGTGGGCACCGCCATGTTCTTTGTGGTCGGCGCCCACTAACTGTACAGCTTGTCAGTAGAGGCTGAGACTTCTACACAATGGCCGTGGATCTCCATTTGGACGCGGCCATTTTCTTGAAGTCTCAACTTCTACCGACCGGCTGTACAGTTAGTGAATGCAGCCGGCCACAAAGAACATGACGGCGCCCACCGCTAGCTGCGACTTGCCGCAGGCCCACAGCTACTCCCCCGCAGGCAGCTCCCTCCAGTCCTGCAGATGTGCCCTCCAGGCTCCGGCACCCCCGCTCCGCATCCACAGCTCCCCCAATGGTAGGATATGGGGGGTTCCGGGGGAGGGTTGGAGCAATGTATACAGAATAGGGGGCCATATATAGGGGGGCAGGCTGTGGGGATATAGGGAGGTTGTCAGGATATAGCGAGGCTGTCAGGATATAGGGAGGCTGTCGGGATATAGGGAGGCTGCAGAGCCATATATAGGGAGGAAGGCTGTCGGGATATAGGGAGGCTGTCGGGATATAGGGAGGCTGTCAGGACATAGGAAGGATGGAGGGATGCAGTCAGGATGGAGGGAGGCTGTCGGTATGGAGGAAGGATGGAGGGAGGCTGTCAGGATGGAATAGGTTATTGGGATACAGGGAGGCTGTCGGGATGGAGGAACATTGTTGGGATGGAGGAAGTATGGAGGGAGGCTGTCAGGATGGAGAGACATTGTTGGGATGGAGGAAGGATGGAGGGAGGCTATCGCGATGGAAGAAGGATGGAGGGAGGCTGTCAAGATGGAGGAAGGATGAAGTGAGGCTGTCAGGATGGAGGAAGGATGGAGGGAGGCCATCAGGATGGAGGCTGTCGGGATGGAGGAAGGATGGAAGGAGGCTGTCAGGATGGAGGAAGGCTGTCGGGGTGGAGGGAGGCTGTCGGGATGGAGGAAGGATGAAGTGAGGCTGTCGGGATGGAGGTAGTATGGAAGGAGGCTGTCAGGATGGAGGAAGGATGGAGGGAGACTATCAATATGGAGGGAGGCTGTCAGAATGGAGGGAAGCTGTTGGGATGTTGTCTATATGGCTAGCAGCCATCTCTATTGCATACGGCCAGCAGTAGTCTCTATTGTGTATTCTCTATTGTATATAGCCAGCAGCAGTCTCCATTGTGTATACGGTCCGCAGCAATCTCTATTGTGTATACAGATAACATCTGTCTCTATTCTGTATTCTCTATTGTATATACAGCTATTGTGTTTAGCGTTATAGAAAAGAAGTTGCAACACAGGATCAGTGGTGTTTATTCACTCTTCGTGGGATGGCACTTCAACAGGCATATAGTCAACAGGCATATGGTGGACTATATGTCTGTTAAAGCGCCACTTGTGGTGTGAAATGGCCATCGCCTTTGAGAACCCCCCGTCCTCCCACCCGCACCATGTAAGACCACACGAAGAGTGAATAAATACTGCTGATCCTACGATGTTGCAACTTCATTTCTATAACGCTAACCGGAAGTGATGAACCGCTAACTGGAAGTGGGCACCGGGTTGTTTGAGCGCTCAGCAGTCTGAATGCCGGAGCACTGGTGATCAGGAAGGGGGCACCCTGAAGCGATCTGCAAGCTGCCGCTCTCCAGAAACACCGTGGACAGATTGGTGCAGGCACCAAGAATTGTCAGAACCGTGACTGATACAGCTATTGTGTATTCAGCCCACAGCAGTCTCAAGTGTGTGTGTGTGTTGGTGTGTGTGTGTGTGTAAGATATAATAGAGAAAGTGTAAAAAAAGGAAAAACAGCACAAAAAAATAGAAAAAAGTGGACTTTATTGCCCAATGGCATGGCCACGCATTGGGCAATAAAGTCCACTTTTTTCTATTTTTTTTGTGCTGTTTTTCTTTTTTTTTTTAATCTATTGTAAGGAACCATTTGGATTGCTAGTTGGGAAAGCTTTGCACATAAATTGAGGTAATTTTTGGTGCTGTTCCAATTTTTCATTTTTTTTTTGGGTGGAGGCGGATCTAGGGTGGAGGTCGAGGCTGGGCGGAGTCTCAGGGGGTGGAGGCTGGGCGGAGTCTCAGAGGGGCCCCAAAATTTTGGCAGTCAGGGGGCCCCGAAATTCCTAGTGGCAGCCCTGAATGTAAATAAGGCTCGGGTCACACATGCACTTTTTTAAGCCCCTATAAAAACGCATCTGTTTTATTTAGGGTGACAATAGCGTCCCCTGAGGTCCTGGACGTTTATTGGAAATTTTTGGACTTAGTAATTTTTTCTTAAAAACGCATATGCGTTAACGCATTAGTTAACGCATGGTGCTTATATGTACTATGCGTTAAAACATGCGTTTCCTATAGGGTCCCATATTAAAAAAAACGCATGCGTTTTTTTACAACACCCAAAGATGCTGCATGCAGCCTTTTTTGGGATGCTGAACAAAAACGCATGTGCCGTTGAAAAACACAGTGACACTTAAGTGCACCATGCGTTAATGCATATGCGTTTTTGGACTTAGAAAGAAAAAGCCTAAAATGATCCCAAAAACGGATTTAAGGCAAAAACAGATTAAATGTGTGACCCTGGCCTAAAAATCACAAAAATGTTTAAAAAACAAGTGAATATAAGTATTAACATGAAAATTGAAAACACCACAAGCAGTTCAAGAGAAAAATAAAAGGAATATTGTCTTTTTTGGTTTGCATGAAATTAGTCCTTTTTTTACAGTCAACGCCATACCTTACGGTATAATTACCACAAATTGGGGTCTCGCACTCTTTGCACATAAATTTTGTCTTCATGTCCTTCTTCCTAGGACACTTGCCACACCTCACTTGTCTATCTAGTTGTCATTTTCTTGGTGTAGGCAGCTGTCTCTGAAGAATTTGGGCAATGTTCTACCGCAACTTCCGTGGAAGTCGATTGTTCAGCACCCTAACATTGAGGTAGGGTTCTGACAGAGCTCTGGCAAGAGACTTTACAAAGTCAAGGCGACTGTTCTTTGGATTCTCTGGATAAGATGAAAAGAGTACGTATGCATTCACAAGGCTGATGTTCAAGATGGAGTAGAAGATTGCAAGCGGCCATCGTCTACTACGTCGACTAGTTGACTAAAGCGTGCACTTTTCATTCAGAGCATCAACACCTCCTTTTGTTGTATTGTAAAATTCAATGATTTCTGGCTTGCCAGATTCTGGGTCGATGCTTTTCGCATGATGCATGGATGAAATCAAAATTACCGCTTTGTTTTTCTTTGGGACGTAGGAAACTAACGTCATGTAATTTGAAAATCCAAATATTGCGAAACGTTCTTCTTTGGTTTTCAATGGGCAGAATTGTGGTGGAATTTCTTTCTTGTTCTTTCTTATTGTTCCCACGTATGCAAGTCCTCTTTTCTTCAACTTTGCCACAAGTTCAATGGAAGAGAACCAGTTATTAGTAGTAATATTTCTGTTCGTTTTAAGTATTGAGGTTGATAGGCGCAAGACAGTCTGAGTAGATTTATAAAAAAAAATTTCCTCATTGGAGAGAGAGGTTCTATCGCTGTCTTTACCGATGTAAATATACGCATTTAGTAAGTAATGAGTTTTCGCATCAGTGATTGCCATGATTTTTATGCCATACTTACGAGGCTTACTTGGAATATACATTTTGAATGAACACCTTCCTCTGAAACCAACCAGCATTTCTTCTATGCAAGCATATTCCCCAAATGAGTAACACGCCTGGCCTAATGAACTTGTCAAACACACACGATATAGCTGCCGCACGGTCATTCTGCTGCCTTTCTTTTTGGTCAGTGCGATTATCGAAGTGAAGGGCCAGAAGTATGACATAAACTCACTTCAAAGACATAATGCAATGAAAAATATCTCGCCCCGTTCCATCAGTGGCAAAAAGAGCTGTGAGATCTTCATGACTAGATTTGAAAATTGCATAATACATCAAGATGGCCAGGAATGCTTTGAACTCGATAACATCTAAATCTTTGTAGTCACCTCGGTCGGTATCAATCAGCTTGAGTCGCAATTCAGCTTTTCATTTGTATAAAGTATTACTTCTTCAATGATGTCTTCAGTAAACAGTAACTCCCACGATGACTGATGTGTGCAATAACGACCTGTGACGACCATCCGCTGTGAAGCTGAGCTGCTGTTAAGGCAGCACCCCGAGAAACCCCGAGACCCTTAACCCCTATACAGGGATGTGGAATTACAGCGGAGCCCGGGGGGTAGCTGCCTATTATGAGCAGCAGAGCAGGAAAGTCGCCAGGAAGGGAAAAAATTCAGGACCCGAAAAACGTAGGCAGGAGTCCGAGTCAAAACCGAGAGGGCAGCAAAGGTACAAAATCGTCAGGCTGTAGCAGAGTCGAAAATCCAGGCAAAGGTCAGAGTTAATCTAAACACACACTATATAACTGGGGAACCAAAACTATATCTGGCGGCCTGCAAGGCAGGCTCCAATGTATTTGAAGGGCGCGGTTACCTCTCATAGGCTGGAGGTCACAGCCTGATGATCTCATCCAGACCGCCCCTAGAACCAGGCCAGATGGTGATGCACGACTGGCACCAACCACCCCACTTCTGACAGAAGAATGAAGGCTGCGCCTATCAGACACCTCTGCAGGGCCCGCTCCTCTGCTACCAACACCACCCAAAGGAGAAACACGGCAGCATTCAGCGACAGAGGCAGACGTCGAAGGAGCAGGTCCATATGAGGACAAGGCCCTCCTATCACCAGCGCCTGCAGCCGAAGGAATCCGGCACCTCCCAGTGGCCGAGGCAGGAACACCAGCCACCGAGTCCAATGGCGATGTGACACGACCAAGCTGCCTGGCATATAAAGTTTAAGGAACACTGCACACTCCAAAGTCTTTTCAAGGTGAAGATACGTGTTTATTTTTAGTGCATAAAGACAGTTTTGCGATAAGGCTGACGTTTCGATCACATTCCGTGATCTTTATCAAAGTATCGCTGTCTTTTTTAGAGTTTGCACCTATGGGAACCACAGGACCTGTGCAGGCTAGTGGAGGATTTTTCTATCCTCTGGTAGTGGTTTCTGTTAAGAAATCACTAAAAGTGAATATAAGGGACAGGTTGTCATGTGGGTTCAATTGGTGAGGTAGTTACCTTAGTATTGCATATATTGTGTATGCTTCATTAGAGAGGTCTATCCCGGTCTGTACCTCCAGGAATGTCCCCTTGCAGGGTAAAGTTTAGCCCAATGGGTGGATTATGTCCCTCCCGCTCCGGGCTTTGCCAGCGCTTCCTGCGCCTTGGCTGGGAAGGCGCAGGAAGTGCTGGCAAAGCCCGGAGCGGGAGGGACATAATCCACCCATTGGGCTAAACTTTACCCTGCAAGGGGACATTCCTGGAGGCACAGACCGGGATAGACCTCTCTAATGAAGCATACACAATATATGCAATACTAAGGTAACGACCTCATCAATTGAACCCACATGACAACCTGTCCCTTATATTCACTATTAGTGATTTCTTAACAGAAACCACTACCAGAGGATAGAAAAATCCTCCACTAGCCTGCACAGGTCCTGTGGTTCCCATAGGTGCAAACTCTAAAAAAAACAGCGATACTTTGATAAAGATCACGGGATGTGATCGAAACGTCAGCCTTATCGCAAAACTGTCTTTATGCACTAAAAATAAACACATATCTTCACCTTGAAAAGACTTTGGAGTGTGCAGTGTTCCTTAAACTTTATATGACATTGAGACCCAAGGGCCTCCTACACTAGCACCTCAACCATATCCATTAGGTGTGCACGCCAATCACTATTACTATCAAGCTGCCTGGCAGGCCCAATCACACCAGGCAAATGCGATATGATCTTGTGCCTTCTCGTACGGATGTTTGGTTTTGGCTGTTCTCCTGACCGCTTGAATTTGTTCTTTCCATAGAAAGTTTGTGAAGAATTCGTTGTACCTGGACGTGATGGTGGGGAGTCATCGTCATCTGAGGCTGATGTAGTGTCTTTTGTCTTCACTCGCATCTTCCTCAGACTCGCTATTGTCTTCGCTCTGAAAATCGGCTGATACAACATCTCCTTCATCGCTACTAAAATTACTCTCTTCATTGTCAAGGATTGAAGTTGCCCAATCCGGGAAACGGGGATCTTCTGACCTCATAGAAGTCCTGGAATTTGCAATTTTTTGCCTGAGAGCAAGTGCACTAACAAACTAAAACTCAGTTATAAATTTGTGCAAAAATAAAGAAGTTTTCAAAATTTGAAAATGTGTAAAAAAAGAATTACATGAGTGGTTATGTGGGGTTCAGCAAGGCCAAGACAGCACTTAGCGACAGGTAGCTCTGTTATGCGTGGCCAGAAGAGAGAGGCCTTGACGACCTCCTGTTGACAAGGAAATGGATGGAAGCTAGTGAGACACGTATCCTCATACCATCATTTTTCAATGAATGGCAGCCGAACAAAAATTCCCTGGGGTGTAGCAAACCAGTTGAGGGTTAATGACCAGACCAATTTTTGCAATTCTGACCATCATCATTTTATGAGGTTATAAATCTGGAACGCTTCAACGGATCCTAGCGATTCTGAGAATGTTTTTTCGTGACATATTGGGCTCCATGTTAGTGGTAAATTTAGGATGATATTTTTTTCAGTTATTTGTGAAAAAATCATAATTTTGGCAAAAATTTTGAAAATTTTGCAACTTTTAGATTTTTTATTTTTATTCTGCTTAACCAGAGAGTTATCGGACACAAAATAGTTAATAAATAACATTTCCCACATGTCTACTTTACATCAGCACAATTTTGGACACAAAAATTTTTGTTAGGAAGTTATAAGGGTTCAAAGTTCATCAGCAATTTCTCATTTTTTTAACAAAATTTACAAAGCCACTTTTTTCCGTGACAACATCACATTTGAAGTCCCTTTGAGGAGCCGATGTGACAGAAAACACTCAACACTGACACCATTTCAAAAACTGCACCACTCAAGATACTCAAAACTACATTCATAAAGAGTACCGTATTTACCCTTCAGGTGCTTCACGGGAACTAAAGCAATGTGGAAGGAAAAAATTAGCATTTTACTTTTTCCAACAAAATTATTGCGTTACCCTCAAATTTTGCATTTTCACAAAGGAAACAAGGAGCAAATGGACCAAAATATTTGTTGGGCATTTTCTCCCGAGTTAATCGATACCTCATACAGTTAGGGCCAGAAATATTTGGACAGTGACACAATTTTCGCGAGTTGGGCTCTGCATGCCACCACATTGGATTTGAAATGAAACCTCTACAACAGAATTCAAGTGCAGATTGTAACGTTTAATTTGAAGGGTTGAACAAAAATATCTGATAGAAAATGTAGGAATTGTACACATTTCTTTACAAACACTCCACATTTTAGGAGGTCAAAAGTAATTGGACAAATAAACATAACCCAAACAAAATATTTTTATTTTCAATATTTTGTTGCGAATCCTTTGGAGGCAATCACTGCCTTAAGTCTGGAACCCATGGACATCACCAAACGCTGGGTTTCCTCCTTCTTAATGCTTTGCCAGGCCTTTACAGCCGCAGCCTTCAGGTCTTGCTTGTTTGTGGGTCTTTCCGTCTTAAGTCTGGATTTCAGTAAGTGAAATGCATGCTCAATTGGGTTAAGATCTGGTGATTGACTTGGCCATTGCAGAATGTTCCACTTTTTTGCACTCATGAACTCCTGGGTAGCTTTGGCTGTATGCTTGGGGTCATTGTCCATCTGTACTATGAAGCGCCGTCCAATCAACTTTGCAGCATTTGGCTGAATCTGGGCTGAAAGTATATCCCGGTACACTTCAGAATTCATCCGGCTACTCTTGTCTGCTGTTATGTCATCAATAAACACAAGTGACCCAGTGCCATTGAAAGCCATGCATGCCCATGCCATCACGTTGCCTCCACCATGTTTTACAGAGGATGTGGTGTGCCTTGGATCATGTGCCGTTCCCTTTCTTCTCCAAACTTTTTTCTTCCCATCATTCTGGTACAGGTTGATCTTTGTCTCATCTGTCCATAGAATACTTTTCCAGAACTGAGCTGGCTTCTTGAGGTGTTTTTCAGCAAATTTAACTCTGGCCTGTCTATTTTTGGAATTGATGAATGGTTTGCATCTAGATGTGAACCCTTTGTATTTACTGTCATGGAGTCTTCTCTTTACTGTTGACTTAGAGACAGATACACCTACTTCACTGAGAGTGTTCTGGACTTCAGTTGATGTTGTGAACGGGTTCTTCTTCACCAAATAAAGTATGCGGCTATCATCCACCACTGTTGTCATCCGTGGACGCCCAGGCCTTTTAGAGTTCCCAAGCTCACCAGTCAATTCCTTTTTTCTCAGAATGTACCCAACTGTTGATTTTGCTACTCCAAGCATGTCTGCTATCTCTCTGATGGATTTTTTCTTTTTTTTCAGCCTCAGGATGTTCTGCTTCACCTCAATTGAGAGTTCCTTTGACCGGATGTTGTCTGGTCACAGCAACAGCTTCCAAATGCAAAACCACACACCTGGAATCCACCCCTGACCTTTTAACTACTTCATAGATTACAGGTTAACGAGGGAGACGCCTTCAGAGTTAATTGCAGCCCTTAGAGTCCATTGTCCAATTACTTTTGGTCCCTTGAAAAAGAGGAGGCTATGCATCACAGAGCTATGATTCCTAAACCCTTTCTCCGATTTGGAACTGGAAACTCTCATATTGCAGCTGGGAGTGTGCACTTTCAGCCCATATTATATATATAATTGTATTTCTGAACATGTTTTTGTAAACAGCTAAAATAACAAAACTTGTGTCACTGTCCAAATATTTCTGGCCCTAACTGTATGTTGTGGAAAACCACGGTTTGGATGCACAGCAGGGCTTGGAAGCGAAGGAGCGCCATTTGACGCTCCAAGGGGAAAATTAGCTGAAATCATTAGGGAACACTATGTCGCGTTTGGGGAGCCCCTGATGTGCCTAAACAATGGAGCTCCCCCACAAGTGACCCCATTTTGGTAACTAGACCCCCTAGGAAACCTATCTAGATGGGTGGTGAGCACTTGAACCCCCAGGTGCCTCATAGAATTTTAAAAAGTTGAGCTGTGAAAATGAAAAAGTCCTTATTTTTTCCACAAAAATGTTCTTTTAGTCTCAATTTTTTAATTCTAACAGGGCAATAGGATAAAATGTATCCCAAAATTTGTTGGGCAGTTTGTCCTAAGTATGCCAATATCTTATATGTGAAGGAAAACTACTGTTTGGATGCATGGCAGGGCTCTGAAGGGAGGGAGGGAGTGACATTTTGGAATGCAGATTTTGATGGAATGGCCTGTGGGTGTCATGTCACATTTGGAGAACCCCACTGTGCCGAAACAGTGGAAACCCCCCACAAGTGACCACATTTTGGAAATTAGACCCACAAGGAATTTATTTGGATGTGTGATGAGCACCTTGAATCCCCAGGTGCATCACAGATTTTTGTAAAATAGAGCTGTGAAAATAAAAATATGGAGGCTGAAAGAACATTTTTGTGGATAAAAAGTATGCTGATATTCCATATGTAGTGGGAATACAATTTTTGGGCACATAGGAAGGACTGACGTTATTGAGTGGGGACCTGGTATGTGAATTTTAGGCTATGTGCGGACGCTGCAGGTTTTCCTACATTTTTTCTGCACATTTTTGCCAATTCCGCAGTACAGCACCTTCCCTGCACAATGTATGGGAAATTACAAGTGCTGTACCCATGCTGCGGATTTATCTGCAGCAGAAGTGGCGCACATTTTACTGTGGAAAAATCTGCAGCATGTCAGTTCTTTTAGAGTATGTTGCATGATTTCACCCATAGAACTCCAAAATACTCTGCAAATACGCAGCACTGTTCACACAGTATTTGCTGTGTATTTATCGGCGATTTTACACTGATGATATGGGGCTCCGCTGTATTTTTGGTCACCAGCACAGGTACAGCAGGCAGGTACAGGTTGCCACCCAGCCCCAGCTGCCTAGTTTTACCTGGCTGGTAATCCTAATACAGTGGAGACCTTTATTTTAAATTCTTGAATAATTAAAAAAAAAAAAAAAAAACAACGTGGGTTTCGCTGTATTTTTAGTTTCCAGCCAGGTACAACTAGGCAGCTACGGGCTGCCACCCACACCCATCTTCTTAGTTGTATCTGGCTGGTAATCAAAATACAGCAGAGGCCTTTTTTTAATATTATTTTTTTAAATAATTTTTAAAAAAATTATGTGAGCTTTGCTGTGTTTTTAGTTTTCAGCCAGGTACAACTAGGCAGCTGGGGGCTGGAATCCACAGCGTGGAGAGTCCCAAGTATTCTTAGCCCCGCACGCTGAAAATTGCAGCCCACAGCCGCCCCAGAAAATGGTGCATTCATTAGAAGCGCCATTTCCTGGTGCTGTACCCAGACTCTTCCAGTTACCCTGGTGCCGGTGGCAAGCTGGTTAAAGAGGACCTTTCACCCTCTTGGTGCATGCATGGATGGATGTGTCCATGCTTGGATGGATGTGTGCGTGTGTGGATGTGTACGTGGATGTGTGCATGGATGGATGTGTGCATGTGTGGATGTGTGCGTGCGTGGTTGCATGCGTGCATGGATGTGTGCATGGATAGATGTGTGTGGATGGGTGCATGGATGGATGTGTGCGTGTGTAGATGTGTGTGTGCATGGAGGGATGTGTGCATGCATGAATGTGTGAATGCGTGCGTGGCTGTGTGGATGCGTGCGTGGATGTGTGGATGCGTGCATGGATGAATGTGGGCATGGATAATGTGTGTGTGCATGCGTGGATGTGTGCATGCATTGATGGGTACATGGATGGATGTGAGTGTGCGTGGATGTGTGCGTGCATGGATGTGTGTGTGTGCATGGAGGGATGTGTGCATGCACGGATGTGTGCGTGCGTGGATGTGTGTGCGTGGATGCATGCGTGGATGTGTGAATGCGTGCATGCATGGATGTGTGCGTGCATGGATGGATGTGTGCATGGATAGATGTGTGTGCATGCGTGGATGGGTGCATGGATGGATGTCTGAATGCATGGATGTGTGCGTGCATGGAGGGATGTGTGCATGGATAGATGTGTGTGTGCATGCGTGGATGTGTGGATGTGTGCGTGCATGCATGGATGGATGTTGCATGAATGGATGTGTGCATGGATGGATGTGTGCATGCATGGATGTGTGGTGCATGGACAGATGTGTGCATGGATGAATGTGTGCGTGCATGGATGTGTGCAGTGCGTGGATGTGTGCATGGATGGGTGGATAGTGCATGGATGGATGCGTGCATGGATGGATGTGTGCATGATAGATGGTGTGTGCTGTGTGCATGGTGATCATGATTGGTTCTGCGTGGATATGAGTGATGGGTGGATGATGATGCATGATGGATGGTGCACAAGGATAAGTGTCCCTTGGTAGTCTGGATATAGTCATGTGTACTGTATGACAGATCATTGCCATACAGTGCATCATAACTCTGACCCCAGAGACAGTAGGATGAGGACACTTGATCCTTGCTGCAGTCTCTGGATTGAGCAGAGGCGATCGAGCGTCGTGGGATCTTCGCTGTGGACTACGTCGGATCTTTATAATAAAGATGGAGTCCGAATTTAGTTTTTTTTTTTTTTTTTTTTTAAATAAAAAGATTTTTCTCTGTGTGGTGTATTTTTTTTTGACTATTTACTAGAGATTCCTAATGGCCGGGTCTAACATTGGCCCGACATTATGAATCTGTGGTTTAGTGCCAGCTGCCAATAAAAAGCTGGCATTAAACCCTTTATTACCCTGTTTGCCACAAGCACCAGGGCAACAGGAAGAGCCTGGGTACTGCGCCAGAAATGGCGCTTCAATGAATGCGCCATTTTCTGAGGCAGCTGCGGGCTGCAATTCGCAGCACGGGGGGGCCCAGAACACTTGGCCCTCTCCATGCTGAGGATTCCAGCCCCCAGCTGCCTAGTTGTACCTGGCTGGACCAAAAATATGGCGGAGCCCACGTAATTTTTTTTTCTAGAATTCGTTCTAGAAACAAAAAAAAATGGGCTTCGTTGTATTTTTGGTTGCCAGCCAGGTACAACTTGGCAGCTGTGGGGCTGGAATCCTCAGTGTGGAGAGACCCAAATGTGGGCCCCTACGCTGCAAATTGCAACCCACAGCCACCCCAGAAAATAGCGAATTCATTAGAGGCGCCATTTTCTGGTGCTGTACCCCAACTCTACCAGTTGCCTTGTGCTGGTGCACACAGGTTCTCCATACGAAACATGGTGTCCGTAACAATTGCAATGGAAAAATTACCTCCAATTGTTAGCTGAAACCATGTCGCGTATGGAGAGCCCCTCCCTGTGTGCCTGAACATTGGAGCTCCACCACAAGTAACCCCATTTTGATAACTAGACCCCAAGGAATTATATAGATGCATAGTGAGCACTTTGAACCCCCCAGGGCTTCAAAAATTGATCCGTAATAAGG
The DNA here is from genome assembly GCA_033576535.1 of Allobates femoralis. NCBI lineage: Eukaryota > Metazoa > Chordata > Amphibia > Anura > Aromobatidae > Allobates > Allobates femoralis. The sequence goes on along the minus strand of JARQOC010000004.1, from coordinate 417,207,382 downwards.
AAAAAGTACTTTTTTTTCACATAAATTTTCTTTTTCATTTTTACGGATCAATTTGTGAAGTGCCTGGGGGTTCAAAGTGCTCACTATGCATCTAGATAACTTCCTTGGGGGGTCTAGTTTCCAAAATGGGGTCACTTGTGGGAAAGCTCCAATGTTTATTCACACAGGGGCTCTCCAAATGCGGCATAGTGTCGCTAACAATTCCAATTGTTAGCGGACACCATGTCGCGTGATGAGGAGCCTCGTAAAAATGAATAAGTACTTTTTTCCCACAAACATTTTCTTTTTTCATTTTACGGATTAATTTGTGAAGCACCTACGGGTTCAAAGTGCTCACTATGCATCTAGATAAGTTTCAGGGGCGTCTAGTTCCAAAATGGGGTCATTTTGTGGGGGAGCTCCAATGTTTAGGCACAAAGGGGCTCTCCAAACACGACATGGTGTCCGCTAACAATTTGAGCTGATTTTCCATTCAAATTGTTAGCAGACACCATGTCGCGTTTGGAGAGTCTCTGTGTGCCTAAACATTGGAGCTCCCCCACAAGTGACCCCATTTTGGAAACTAGACTCCCCAGGAACTTATCTAGATGCATAGTGAGCACTTTAAACCCCCAGGTGCTTCACAAATTGATCCGCAAAAATGAAAACATTTGTGGAAAAAAAAGTACTTTTTCATTTTTACGGATCAATTTGTGAAACACCTGGGGGTTCAAAGTGATCATTATGCATCTAGATAAGTTCCTTGGGGGGTCTAGTTTCCAAAATGGGGTCACTTGTGCGGAAGCTCCAATATTTAGGTACACAGAGACTCTCCAAACGCGACATGGTGTCCGCTAACAATCTGAATGGAAAATTAGCTCAAATTGTTAGCGGAAACCATGTTGCGTTTGGAGAGCCCCTGTGTGCCTACACATTGGAGCTCCCCCTAAAGTGACCCCATTTTGGAAACTAGACCCCCTCAGAGAACTTATCAAGATGGGTGGTGAGCACTTTGAACCCCCAGATGTTTCCGTAATAATAAAAAAGTACTTTTTTTTTCACAAACATTTTCTTTTAGCCTAACGTTTTTCATTTTCACATGGGTAACAAGATAAAATGCATCCTACAATTTGTTGGGCAATTTCTCCTGAGTACACTGATACCTCATATGTAGTCATAAACCACTGTTTGGGCGCACAGCAGGGCTCAAAAGGAGGAGGCCATTTGATTTTTTTGAATAGTAAATTAGCTCCAAAAGTCAAATTGCCTCCTTCCCTTCTGAGCCCTGCCGGGCGCACCAGACAGTGGTTTATGACCACATATGAGGTATCGGTGTACTCAGGAGAAATTGCCCAACAAATTTTTAGGATCCATTTTATCCTGTTGCCCATGTGAAAATGAAAGAATTAAGGCTAAAAGAACATTTTTGTTAAAAAAATTTAAATGTCTATTTTTTCCTTCCACGTTGCTTTAGTATCCTGTGAAGCACCTGAAGGGTTAATATCTTCTTGAATGTAGTTTTGAGTAGCTTGAGGGGTGCAGTTTGGAATGGCATCATTTTTGGTTGTTTTCTGTCATGGACGCCCCTCAAACGGACTTCAAATGTGATGTGGTCACTAAAAAAAATGGTTTTGTAAATTTTGCTGGAAAAATGAAAAATTGCTTTTGAACTTTGAACCCTTATAACTTCCTACCAAACATAATTTATTTTTCCCAAAATTGTGCTGATGTTAAGTAGACATGTGGGAAATGTTATTTATTAACTATTTTGTGTCACATAACTCTCTGGTTTAACAGAATAAAAATTTAAAATTGCAAATTTTCAAACTTTTTGCAAAATTTTTGATTTTTTCACAAATAAACGCAAAAATTATCGACCTAAATTTAATACTAACATGAAGCCTAATATTTCACAAAAAACAATCTAGATTTGCTAGGATCTTTGAAGCATTCCAGAGTTATTACCTCATAAATGGGACACTGATCAGAATTGATAAAAATGCCCAGGTCTTTAGGGTCAAAATAGGCTGGGTCCTGAAGGGGTTAATAATGGGGTTATTGCCAGCTTTTATTGGCAGCTGCCACTAAGCCCGTGGTTCATAATATTGGGCCAATGTTAGACCCAGCCATTAGGAACATTTAAGTCAATGGTAAATAAGACACCACAGCATGAAAAAAATCATTTTATTATGGCAAAAAACACAAGCACATATTTGGACTTCCATCTTTATTAACCCCACATGCCCCTGACGTAGTCCACAACGACGGTCCCACGACAGTCGCCTCCAAAAACTGCAGTAAGGGATCATGGGTCCTTTTGCTGCAGTCTCTGAAGTCACACTGATGCTGCACTGTATGGCAATGATCTGCCATACAGTGCAGCTGTCAGTGCTGCAAACTCAAGTCCCAGAGGTCAATGATTTCTGAGGCTTGGGTCAGGTTACCAGATGTTGCCATGGGCAACCTCAAGTTACCATGGTGATCGGCCCACCACAATTACATTATGATGGGCCGCTAACCGCGGGGAGAGGTGAGTGACCCTGCACTCCCTTTCCCCGGACCCCAATTGCTTAGTAAGACCACAGCGCTTAGGGGATGGCACAGAACCAGGGACAGCGACCACACAGATCGCTGTCCCTGGCTGTCAGATCTCTCGTCCTCAGCCTCATCACCTCCATGCAGGGGATGAGACTGAGAGGAGAGCACAGGCGGTGGGCAAGTGGGCACAGGAGTGGAGGGGAACGTACGGAGGAGAGAGTGGAAGGAGGAAGCGGACAGAGGAGGTGAGCAGGGCACATGACGGGAGTTCAGAAGGAGGAGACCAGGAAGCGGAGGGAGGAGACCGGGGAGCGGAGGGAGGAGAACGGGGAGAGGAGGGAGATGACCAGGGAGAGGAGGGAGGAAACTGGGGAGAGGAGGGAAGAGACGGGGGAGTGGAGGGAGGAGACCGGGGAGAGGAGGGAGGAGACCAGGGGGGGAGGTAGGAAGCAGAGAGAGGAGGGAGGATGTGGAGAGCTGGGACCTGGCACAGGAGTGGAGGGGCAGTGCGCACAGGCAGGGATGAGTGCAGGAGCTAGGCACAGCTGATAGCCTGCCTCCTGCAGCTATCGCGCACAGAAGCACTTATATTCAGCACTTTCCTGCGTGATCATGATGTGATTGGTCATTTAGATCTACGGACCGATCACATTGCTCTGAATGTGGGAATGACACGCCCACCAAGGCCGTGGGGTTCTTGGAACCGGGCCGGGTTGGTCTTTTCTGGGGAAGTCATGGGGCTGTGACCCGTTCCGTCACCCTGGCGGTGTTGTTAAATGGGGAATTATTATATAGGATTATGTGACGCCACCTGTGGTATTCAGCTTTATAGGGCCGATGCTGCAGCTCAGGACCACTGGGGCAGTTGATGACGCAGCAAAGATGACACAGCTCCTCATCAGGTGGAGCAGGGCCCCGGGGCAGTTAATACCGTCAAACAGGGCTGTGGTGATCAGTGATCATTGGGGTGCAGGGTGACAGACGCTGGGAAAGAACCCGGAGGACATAGGGATGTAGTTTCCATTACCTTTACTTAGTGGTTGCAGATGCAGTCCGGGGCACTTATTACAGATGGTGATGGAGGTCCAGGTGGCCTGGAAGCAATTGGGGTGATCCACCACACCAGGTGAATTCGGAGACCTCCCTTTTGGTCCTTACTGCCTAAAGCTACACTGTGACCCTCTTCCTGCGTGTTTAGTTGTTCCTACCCTATAGGCAGGCAGCTTGGGCCTTTTACAGGTGCCGCTCCCCTCCTGGGCTCCAGGCTCTAATCTGCTGCTGTGCCGCTGGGTATTTGGTGAGGCCAGAAGACTTGCAGTCTTCTGCCCTCTAGACTCAGCTGCTGAGTCTTCAGTACCCCACAACTCAGGACTCCGGTGTCCTTTTCTCTGGCGCTCAGCTCCGGGATGAGCTCTGCACAGCTCAATTTCCCCTCAGAGTTCTCCTCGACTTCTTTCCTGTCTTCCCCTTCCCTCCCCTTCTCAGACCGTCTTTCCAACGGTTACCTCACATTGACTGAACTCCCACTTCATGTTTGTCTCTTCTTTTAGATCTGGTCCAATCGTCTTTGCACTGTGCACTTCCTGCTGCTCCCCTGAAACCAGGTTAGCGCTCCCCCTTCAGATTTGGAGCAGGAAAAGTGTTGGATGCTGACTATAACCCCATCTTGCTTCCAGGCATGACATCACCCCCTGTTAGGGAGGTAATGCCACAGTGGCAATTGGACCCTGGGTGCCACAAGGACCACTAACAAGGGTCCCCACACCTCTTGCCCTGACCCTTAGTGTGGCACCCCAGAGTCATAGTGCCACAGTGTCACCATTGTTAGGTGTTACGAGAGAGCAGTAAGGAGTATTCCACTAAGGCAACACGCAAACAACACCAACACCTCCCACACAGAAGGGGGAGACCAAGCCCGGCTTCAGGGTGAGCTCCCCTATATATTCTGGTCTGAGGAGCAACAAGTTCAGTGCAGTTCCTGTGAGGACTGTGAAGAGTGCAGTTTCAGTGAGGACTGTACAGAGGACCTGAGTGTAAAAGGGCTGTCCTAAGCCCATCTCAAAGTTCCATGACGAACACCAGGCCTAAGGCTAGGATATGAGGACAGAGGAGAGACAGAAACCTACTCGGAGGCTGCACCACTCTGTGCTTCCCTTCCCTGAGAGGAACAACCCAAGAACGGACACCGGAGTCCGAGACTGTGCAGGTTCACACACACCGACAGTCAACACCGGAGAGTGGGGACTCCAGATTCTCCAGCTACACAGTACCTATGGGGCACGGCAACATATAGAATCCAGAAACACTGACCTCCTGGAGTGGGGTAGAGAGGTGAAGGACTCGAGTTGCCTGTCATAATGGTAGATGCAGACAGAGACAGGGCCAGCAGCCTAGCTTAAGCAACTGCAAGGGCCACCACAAAAGTGCAGTGAGGAAGCCAACATGACCCGGCCGGGTGAGAAAAACCCTGAACTGCGCTCCAGACTCCAGGGACAGCTTGTAACATCTGCTTTAACTCCAGTGAACAGACTGAGAAAAGGCTATCAGGAGTCTGTGTGTGTTAATTACATCTATTGCCCTGTGCTCTATAAGGGTAGCGTCACATGAGGCAATATCGCCGCCAATTATATAGGTGACGCATGTGCGTGGCCTATCGCCGGCGACAGCACCGCTGCGTCGCCTAATGTAAAGGGGATATGTCGGCGCTAAATATCACCTCTGAGTGGTCGCCTGGTTTCTCTGCACTGCTCTGAAACCAGGTGTCCACTGTGGGGCGATGTGTATATGACTCACCGCGGCCGGGACTCCGGTTTAGACAGGCGATGCTTCCTTCCTCCTTGTCACGGGTGGACCGCGCCTGCCGGTAGTGGGGCCCGGTGTAGTGCAGATCAAAAGGGTTGAAGACGTCTTGTAGGAACAGATTAAAGGGGTTTAATTTATTCGTGACGCCACCTATGAGTAGTTTCGGTAATCGTTACCGACGCTGCGGAACCTCCGGGGATGGACAGCAGCAAGATGGAACGCTCCCCACAGGCTGAGCGGTGATCCCCGGAGGCTGGAGCTGCTTAAGATGTTGTGCGGCAGCTGCGGTTACCTTGTAGTGCGGACGGACAGTTCATAAGGAAGCACGGACACAAAAAGTCTCTGCAACGGGTCTTTACTGTAACCAGCAGGCAGTACATGGTATACAGTTTACGGGTAGTGGACCGGGTGGACTCAGCAGTGATAGTGTCCCTTAGAAATCCGTAGTGTTCCTCCATTCTAGCTAAGTGAGTTGCCATCGTCGCCCAGGAATACCAGATCGGGTACGGGGAGGCTGCTTCAATGCCCTATCCAAGTTGTACGTTGTGGATGTTTTGGGGAGCCTTGGGTCCCTCAGTGGGTACACCGCTGGTTAGACGACTGGAAGTTGGCTGGTGGTGGGGTGCTACTGTGAAGCTGCTCCTCCACGCTTCTGGTTCGCGTAGCAGAGGTGAACTGCTGCCAGCTTCGGTACCAGTGAACCGGCTGTGAAGTTTCTGTGGGCACGGGAGTCTTTTAGAACCCATGTGATGATGCCCATTCCCGGTTGTTAAGGCCTCAGGTGCTGACACCCGACCGGTGACGGCCCAGGGGCTGCACGGGGTGCGGAGCCCCCGCTCCTACTCCAAGTTCAAGTTCTCGATTCTCCTTGACTCTGTTCCAGACTACTCTGTTCTAGACTAAGTGTCTGTTCTCCCTACACACTTCCCTAGCACTTCCGCCCACCAGGACCCTGGATTGGCCCTAAGTTCTAGGTGATGCATGCAGGGTTGGATTTCAAAGTTAACTAAATCACTGCTGTGTCAGAGAATATTGCGGCTGCATTTATGGCTACAATACCCTCTTGTGACGCACTCGTTGCGGGGCGCCACACTCCCCCTTGGTTGAATACGCTTGTCCCCAAGCGTCACACTACCCACATTACAGAGGTTTTTATATTTTATAACAGGTAATAAACACTTTTATTAATGACAAGTCATTGCATGGCATAAAAGTGAAACGGTAAATAAACAGGTTAACACATTGAGCGGACCCGGCGGGCAGGCGGTCGGTTGTCCTTAGGTAAAAGTTCAGGCTGTAGCCGCCAAGTCGCAGTGTTATTTTGCAAACAGGAAGAAGTCTCTTATGAACGGTTCGAACAACAAAGTCACTTATGGAGGACAGTGTTCCGGACTCGTATAGCGAACCACCCGTCACAGCATACATGTCGCTCATAGGTTACAATGTCCCCTCTATATAAGTCTCTGTTTGGATGTCCTCGCGGTAGGTGCGATTCCACATCACGGCGCCCCACAAACACTTCAGTACTCACACCCTCCTCCCTTACGAATCCCCACCCGGTGGATAAGTTGAAGGTGCTTACCCGCCCGGTTTTACGGAATTGTTCAGGCAATGGAGATTGGCGGCGGGCTTCAGCGCGGGCCTGCATGTTGGCGTGCAGCCGAGTGTGCCACTCCTCCCTTCGGATACAACGTACCTCTTCGTCGGAGTGGTGCGGCGTGTGGATGCAGTCACTACGGCGTGATGGTTGTTGAACAGCCTGAGTTTGGTGGGCAGTCTGTAGAAAAGCCCGGTTCAACGGAACCGGAGAAGATGTTGTTGCGGCGGCACCCGACCAGTGCACCCGAGCAGATCGCCCGGCAGAAGGATTCTTGGTGTCTCCCCAGGCGAACCCGGTGTAGAGGTCCTCAGCGGGGCTGTAGGTCTCGTCGTCACCTCCTCAATCTCTCCTTCGATGACTACGTCGGGCTGCTCGGCTGACGGAGATGATGGAACGGAATCCTCTGGGTCGATGGGTGGCTGTGCTGCAAAGTTCTCCTCAGGGTCGTTGTGCAGGACTTCCAGGCTGCCTGCCTCTTCTTCTGTAGCAGCGGGAAGTGGTGTTTCGATCCCGGTCACCAGGTAGGCCTCGGTAATTGCGGAGGAGGCCTCCAGTTCAGGGGAGAAACAGGCGACAGTCTCAGTAGTGTGGAAACTAGTCGCGGGTTCCGCAGGTGGAACCAGGTATGTGTCGGCTTCTTCTGTGGAGCAAGTTGCAAGCTCTGGAACGGGGTCGGCTGCGGCTTTAATCGCTGTAACGGGACGAGCTGTGGCCTCCACAGGAATGATACAGTCTATGGGCTCCGGTGACGAAGAAGGACAGGTGGTGGGCGACGGTGAGGCGGTTGAGAAGCTGGCGATGTCGTCTGCGCCTGGAGAAGCTGTAACCGATAAGGCCTCAGGTGCTGACACCCGACCGGTGACGGCCCGGGGACTGCACGGGGTGCGGAGCCCCCGCTCCTACTCCAAGTTCAAGTTCTCGACTCTCCTTGACTCTGTTCTAGACTACTCTGTTCTAGACTAAGTGTCTGTTCTCCCTACACACTTCCCTAGCACTCCGCCCACCAGGACCCTGGATTGGCCCTCTGTTCTAGGTGATGCATGCAGGGTTGGATTTCAAAGTTAACTAAATCACTGCTGTGTCAGAGAATATTGCGGCTGCATTTATGGCTACAATACCCTCTTGTGACGCACTCGTTGCGGGGCGCCACATATACAACGCCCCATGTAACAGCGATGTTACAGGTGATGGGAGCCATAGGCTCCCATGCTACAGCATCGCCACTGGGTTTTGTAGCGGTGATGTCGCCTGTAACATCGCCGGTGTGTACACGCGGCGGCGACGCTGGCGGGGCACCAAAAACGTTCGCAGCCCCCGAGTGTCGCCAGAGATATTTCCGGCGAGGTGTACTCGAGGGATGGTTGGTAGGATAAGGATAGATATATAGGGATCTTCCTCCACAACTCTTTATCTTTTTTACCAGATACAGGTGTAGGGTTTACACACACCATTGACTGTTTTTAGTATTGACTAAATAAAGAATTCATTTTAATGTGCACTCTTTGGAGATTATAATTTGTGGATAGAGTCACACCTTATTTTTTTTCTAGAAATTAACTCGTGTGACGGTGCCCTAACTGAGGAGCCACAGACTGTCATCCCTGCACAATGGCTGGAGAAGCTGCAGCTTTGAAGTAAGTGACTGTGTGAACTGTAATCCCCTGCAAAGCCCCACCATAGACTATTACGCCTGCCCTGGGGACTTCCAGCCCTACCCGGATAGGGCTTGTCATCTCGGTTGCCCCTAAGTCACCGTCCCCAGCAGCGACCAGGCATCGGTTGCTCCATTGGTCACAACACTCCGGGTGGCGTCACGACAAATCCCCTGTAAATAGATGGATCTGACTGATAATGAACATATGTCCGCATCTGACACAGTCTAGTGGGGACACCTTGTGGAAGGTTTAGGAATGGTATTCCAGCAGACTTCTCTGATAAAGTATATTTGAAGGTTTATTAAAATCTCTTGTTCTACATTATTTAATTAATAACCTGCGGTTACTTAAAGCTAGAACACTTTCTGAACTTGGAAATGTTTTTTTCATTTTAAGTAATAGTGTATGAAACAGATGCCATGCATTCAATAATACAGTTAATTTTTTGTTATACTGGACTGAAATGGCACTGTTTTCTATACACCGAAGCCTTCTTGCCTTATTGGTGCAGCCTGGACCCATCACTCGTGCACTCGACCCTATGAGCCCAGGGTAGCGTCTAGTTTGGAGTTGAATTTTGGAGGGGCGGAGTGATTTCATGAAATCATGATGTCACTGGTATGGGCGTGGCCTCCTCCGTCCAATGGAAGGTATTGCAGCGTGAGCGTGCTCAGTCAGTCAGTGTGTAGTGTAGTGTTGTGGGGCGGGCTGTGCTGAGCTCCTGATCCTGTGCTGATCTGTGCGGCCTCTGGAGCTGCCTGTGCCGGGGAGAGGAAGGAGAGCAGCGCTGTGAGGAGAGGACTGAGGTGGGAGAAGAAATCCAGGGGGCTGCGTGTGGTGTGGGGTATATACAGGAGGTGGGGGGCTGTGTGTGGTGTGGTGTGGGTATATACAGGAGGGGCTGTGTGGGGTATATACAGGAGGGGCTGTGTGGGGTATATACAGGAGGGGCTGTGTGGGGTATATACAGGAGGGGCTGTGTGGGGTATATACAGGAGGGGCTGTGTGGGGTATATACAGGAGGGTGGGGGGCTGTGTGGGGTATATACAGGAGGGTGGGGGGGCTGTGTGGGGTATATACAGGAGGGTGGGGGGGCTGTGTGGGGTATATACAGGAGGGTGGGGGGGCTGTGTGGGGCATATACAGGAGGGTGGGGGGGCTGTGTGGGGCATATACAGGAGGGGCTGTGTGGGGTATATACAGGAGGGGGGGGGGCTGTGTGTAATGTGGGGTATATACAGGAGGGGCTGTGTGGGGTATATACAGGAGGGGGGGCTGTGTGTGGTGTGGGGTGTATACAGGGGCATCCAGGGGGGCTGTGTGGGGTGTATACAGAGGGGGGGGGGCTGCGTGTAGTGTATACAGGGGCATCCGGGGGGGCTGCGTGTGGTGTGGGGTTTATATAGGGGGGGGGGGGTTGGGGGTTGTGTGGGGTGTATACAGGGGCGGGGGGGTTGGGGGTTGTGTGGGGTGTATACAGGGGCATCAAGGGAGGGCTGTGTGGGGTGTATACAGGGGCATCCAGGGGGGGGGGGGGTGGTGCAATGGGGGGGGTATACTGTATACCCCCCACGCAGCCCCCCCCCCCCCCCCCCTGGATGCCCCTGTATACACCCCACATCACACGCAGCCCCAACCCCCCCTGGATGCCCCTGTATACACCCCACATCACACACGCAGCCCCCCTGGATGCCCCTGTATACACGCCACATCACACGCAGCCCTCCTGGATGCCCCTGTGTACACCCCACACAGACACCCCCCCCCCTCCTACGGATGCCCCTGTGTACAGTATGCAGGGCATCCGTAGGAGGGTGGGGGCTGTGTGGTTACACAGGGGCATCCAGGAGGGGGGCTGCGTTGTGGTGTATACAGGGGCATCCAGGGGGCTGCGTGTGATGTGGGGTGTATACAGGGGCATCCGAGGGGGCTGCGTGTGATGTGGGGTGTATACAGGGGCATCCAGGGGGGCTGCGTGTGATGTGGGGTGTATACAGGGGCATCCAGGGGGGCTGCGTGGGGTGTATACAGGAGCATTCGGGAGGGGGGGGGCTAGTGTCCATAGACGTCACTTGGGGAGACGTATCGCGTCTTCATTGTGATTCTTGTTTCCCTTATTATTTTCTGTTCTAGGTATTATGGATTTTTCTCCCGGTGGACACATTTCATCACTGCTCATCTCTCCAAGTGAAGCGCTGCTGTCGGTACAGTGCATGTGAGGCTGCTGAAGAGGTGACACTGCGGGATCATGATAATCTCGCATAGATGAGTATAATCCCTCCCCTCGCTCTCTCCCCCCCCCTCGCTCTCTCTCTCGCCCGCCCCCCCTCGCTCTCTCTCTCGCCCCGCCCCCCCTCCTCTCCTCTCCTCTCCGCCCCCCCCCCTCCTCTCTCTCTCGCCCCCCCCCCCCCCTCGCTCCTCTCTCTCCCCCGCCCCCCCTCGCTCTCTCTCTCGCCCGCCCCCCCTCGCTCTCTCTCTCTCCGCCCCCGCCCCCCCTCGCTCTCTCCTCTCGCCCGCCCCCCCTCGCTCTCTCTCTCGCCCGCCCCCCCTCGCTCTCTCTCTCTCGCCCCCCCCCCCTCTCTCCTCTCTCGCCCGCCCCCCTCGCTCTCTCTCTCCCGCCCCCCCCCTCCTCTCTCTCTCGCCCCCCCCCCTCGCTCTCTCTCTCCTCGCCCGCCCCCCCTCGCTCTCTCTCTCTCCCGCCCCCCCCCCTCGCTCTCTCTCTCTCGCCCGCCCCCCCTCCTCGCTCTCCTCCCTCGCCCGCCCCCCCTCGCTCTCTCTCTCCCCCGCCCCCCCTCCGCTCTCTCTCTCTCGCCCGCCCCCCTCGCGCTCTCTCTCTCGCCCGCCCCCCCTCGCGCTCTCTCTCTCCGCCCGCCCCCCCTCGCGCCTCTCTCTCTCCGCCCGCCCCCCCTCGCGCTCTCTCTCTCGCCCGCCCCCCCTCGCGCTCTCCTCTCTCGCCCGCCCCCCCTCGCGCTCTCTCTCTCCGCCCGCCCCCCCTCGCGCTCTCTCTCTCGCCCCGCCCCCCCTCGCGCTCTCTCTCTCCGCCCGCCCCCCCTCCGCCTCTCTCTCTCGCCCGCCCCCCCTCGCGCTCTCTCTCTCGCCCGCCCCCCTCGCGCTCTCCTCTCTCGCCCGCCCCCCCTCGCGCTCTCTCTCTCTCGCCCGCCCCCCCTCGCGCTCTCTCTCTCGCCCGCCCCCCCCTCGCGCTCTCTCTCTCGCCCCCCCCCCCCGCTCTCTCTCTCGCCCGCCCCCCCCTCGCGCTCTCTCTCTCGCCGCCGCCCCCCCTCGCGCTCTCTCTCTCGCCCGCCCCCCCCTCGCGCCTCTCTCTCTCGCCCGCCCCCCCTCGCGCTCTCTCTCTCGCGCCCGCCCCCCCTCGCGCTCTCTCTCTCGCCCGCCCCCCCCCTCGCGCTCTCCTCTCTCGCCCGCCCCCCCCTCGCGCTCTCTCTCTCGCCCGCCCCCCCCTCGCGCTCTCTCTCTCGCCCGCCCCCCCCTCGCGCTCTCTCTCTCCGCCCGCCCCCCCCTCGCGCTCTCTCTCTCTCCCCCGCCCCCCCCCTCGCGCCTCGCCTCTCTCTCTCGCCCCGCCCCCCCTCGCGCTCTCTCTCTCTCGCCCGCCCCCCCTGCGCCTCTCTCTCTCGCCCCCCCCCCTCGCGCTCTCTCTCCTCGCCCCGCCCCCCCTCGCGCTCTCTCTCTCTCGCCCGCCCCCCCTCGCGCCTCTCCCCCGCCCCTCCCTCCCCCGCCCCCCCCTCGCGCTCTCTCTCTCGCCCGCCCCCCCCTCGCGCTCTCTCTCTCTCGCCCGCCCCCCCTCGCGCTCTCTCTCTCTCGCCCGCCCCCCCCCTCGCGCTCTCTCTCTCCCTCGCCCCCCCCCCTCGCGCTCTCTCTCTCGCCCGCCCCCCCTCGCGCTCTCTCTCTCGCCCCCCCCCCCCTCGCTCTCTCTCTCTCTCCGCCCGCCCCCCCTCGCTCTCTCTCTCTCCCCCCCCCCCTCGCTCTCTCTCTCTCTCTCTCCGCCCGCCCCCCCCCCTCGCCTCTCTCTCTTCTCTCTCTCCGCCCGCCCCCCCCTCGCCTCTCCCTCTCTCTCTCCTCGCCCGCCCCCCCCCCTCGCTCCTCTCTCTCTCTCTCTCCGCCCGCCCCCCCCTCGCGCTCTCTCTCTCTCTCTCGCCCCCCCCCCCCTCGCGTCTCTCTCTCTCTCTCTCGCCCGCCCCCCCCCTCGCTCTCTCTCTCTCTCTCGCCCGCCCCCCCCTCCGCTCTCTCTCTCTCCTCTCTCGCCCGCCCCCCCCTCGCGCTCTCTCTCTCTCTCGCCCGCCCCCCCCTCGCGCTCTCTCTCTCTCCTCCCCCCCCCCCCCCCCCCTCGCCCTCTCTCTCTCTCTCTCGCCCGCCCCCCCCTCGCCTCTCTCTCTCTCTCTCCCCGCCCCCCCCCTCGCTCTCTCTCTCTCTCTCTCGCCCCCCCCCCTCGCCTCCTCTCTCTCTCTCGCCCGCCCCCCCCTCGCTCTCTCTCTCTCTCTCTCCCCCTCCCCCGCCCCCCCCCCCCCCCTCGCGCTCTCTCTCTCTCTCTCTCGCCCGCCCCCCCCTCGCTGCTCTCTCTCTCTCTCTCCTCGCCCCCCTCCCCCTCTCTCTCCTCCCCCCTCGCTCTCTCTCTCTCTCTCGCCCGCCCCCCCTCGCTCTCTCTCTCTCTCTCGCCCGCCCCCCCTCCCTCTCTCTCTCTCTCCCCCCCCTCCTCTCTCTCTCTCCGCCCCCCCCCTCGCCTCTCTCTCTCTCTCTCTCGCCCGCCCCCCCCCTCGCTCTCTCTCTCTCTCTCGCCCGCCCCCCCCGCCCTCCCTCTCTCTCCTCCTCGCCCGCCCCCCCCCTCGCCTCTCTCTCTCTCTCTCGCCCGCCCCCCCCTCCGCTCTCTCTCTCTCTCTCTCCCGCCCCCCCCTCGCCTCTCTCTCTCTCTCTCGCCCGCCCCCCCTCCGCTCTCTCTCTCTCTCTCGCCCGCCCCCCCCCTCGCTCTCTCTCTCTCTCTCTCGCCCGCCCCCCCCCTCGCTCTCTCCTCTCTCTCTCGCCCGCCCCCCCCCGCTCGCTCTCTCTCTCTCTCTCGCCCGCCCCCCCCCTCGCCTCTCTCTCTCTCTCTCTCGCCCCGCCCCCCCCCTCGCCTCTCTCTCTCTCTCTCTCCGCCCCCGCCCCCCCCCTCGCCTCTCTCTCTCTCTCTCCGCCGCCCCCCCCTCGCCTCTCTCTCTCTCTCTCGCCGCCCGCCCCCCCCTCGCTCTCTCTCTCTCTCTCTCGCCCGCCCCCCCCTCGCTCTCTCTCTCTCTCTCTCCCGCCCCTCCCCCCCCCTCGCCTCTCTCTCTCTCTCCGCCCGCCCCCCCCTCGCTCTCTCTCTCTCTCTCGCCCGCCCCCCCCTCGCCTCTCTCTCTCTCGCGCCCCGCCCCCCCCTCGCTCTCTCTCTCTCTCTCGCCCGCCCCCCCCTCGCCTCTCTCTCTCTCTCGCCCGCCCCCCCCCCTCGCGCTCTCTCTCTCTCTCTCGCCCGCCCCCCCCTCGCTCTCTCTCTCTCTCTCGCCCGCCCCTCATGGTGGCTTCATTGTAATCATCTCTCTGCGGGCATTCCTTGGGCTTTTCAATTGTCAGACATAATTACGACAGAGCTGAGCTCAGTGGGTTGGGGAGCTCATGTCCGAGAACATGTGTTTTATAGGGGTGGTGGGATCCAGACCACTCCCACATGTTCTCCAACCTGAGGATGTTGTAGGCCATAAGAAAAGCCATAGAGGGGTTTCTTCCTCTCCTGATAGGAATATGCCATGAGCCTGAACTATCTGTCCTCCACATCAAGGGGGATCTAAACTACCAGCTACCAGGCAGACATCCTGAGTCACACACAGAAAGGGAATGGAGGCTAGACCCAATAGTGTTCTGACAGATATCAGGTAGGAGGGGTGTTCCGGTGATAGACCTTTTCTCAACTTGCAAGAACAGACAGCCCAATTCTGCTCTACAGTCATGGCCAAAAGTTTTGAGAATGATACAAATATTAATTTTAACACAGCCTACTGCTTCAGTTTTTCCAATGGCAATTTGCATATACTCCAGAATGTCATAAAGAGTGATCAGCTTAACAGCAATTACTTGCTAAGTCAATATTTGCCTAGAAAATGAACTTTAACCCCCAAAACACATTTCTACATCATTGCAGTCCTGCCTTTAAAAGGAGCAGCTAACATCGTTTTAGTGATTGTTCCATTAACACAGGTGTGGGTGTTGATGAGGACAGGGCTGGCGAACAATCAGTCATGATTAAGTAAGAATGACACCACTGGACTCTTCCGTCACGCTCTGTGCTCTCTGGTTCAGCTGCCGTAGATGTACAGAAGCCCGCATGTAAGGTCATGTCAGAATATTAGCTGCTGCCATCTGGTCAGTGGAGAGCTCAGTGTGGTGCCAGAATAAATACAGCGGTGGTCACCATGGGTGGGTTACATTAAATACAGTATAATTGTGGCGTCCCGCAACGAGTGCGTCACAAGAGGGTATTGCAGCCATAAATGCAGCCGCAGTATCCTCTGACACAGCAGTGATCTGGTTAACTTCGAGATCCAACCCTGCATGCATCACCTAGAACAGAGGGCCAACCCAGGGTCCTGGTGGGCGGAGTGCAAGGGTAGTGTAGGAGAAGTACAGACACTTAGACTAGTTAGTCTGGAGGAGTCTGGAAGAGACCTTGAACTTGAAGGAGTAGGAGCGGGGGCTCCGCACCTCGTGCAGCCCCCGGGCCGTCACCGGTCAGGTGTTAGCACCTGAGGCCTCAACAACCGGGATCAGGGCATCACCAACCACAGGTTCCAAAAGACTCCCGTGCCCAAAACCTTACAGCCGGTTCACTGGTACCGAAGCTGGCAGCAGTTCACCTCTGCTACGTGAACCAGAAGCGTGGAGGAGCAGCTTTACAGGAGCACCCCACCGCCAGCCAACTTCCAGTCGTCTAACCAGCGGTATACCCACCGAGGGACCCAAGGCTCCCCAGAACATCCATAACGTACATATTGGATAGGGCATTGAAGCAGCCTCCCCGTACCCGATCTGGTATTCCTGGGCGACACTGGCAACCACTTAGAGATCCGCAGTGTTCCTCCATTCTAGCTAAGGGACACCATCACTGCTGAGTCCACCCGGTCCACTACCCGTTAACTGTATGCCATGTACTGCCTGCTGGTTACAGTAAAGACCAGTTGCAGAGACTTTGTGTGTGTGTGCTTCCTTATGAACTGTCCGTCCGCACTACAAGGTAACCGCAGCTGCCGCACAACATCTTGAGCAGCTCCAGCCTCCGGGGATCACCGCTCAGCCTGTGGGGAGCGTTCCATTTTGCTGCTGTTCATCCTCCGGAGGTTCCGCAGCGTCGGTAGCCCTTACCGAACTACTCATAGGTGGCGTCACGAATAAATTAAACCCCTTTAATCTGTTCCTACAAGACGTCTTCAACTTTTGATCTGCACTCATCCGGGCCCGACTACCGGCAGGCGCGGCCCACCCGTGACAAGGAGGAAGGAGCTACAGCCTGTCTAAACCAGAGTCCACGGGCCGGCGGTGAGTCATAATCACACCTCCATGCCCTGTTAGGTGGGCATGCCTAAAAAAATATTAAACTTTGCTAGGTCTTATTTTCATGGAGTCCCTATATTTAGCAGTTCCGCGAGCCCCCCTACTATGTCTTATTTTCGGGGAAACACTGTGCTATTCATCTTTCTTTCTACTTCCTTCTGCTCCTCCCTTTCTTGACTTCTTCTCCTCCTACCACTTCTACCCCCCCTTTCTATACTTTATCGCTTCTGTATGGCTTTTTTGTAGGGCTTTGGCATTTAAATTTTTGAACCATCCTAGGAAATGGACCCCGTACTACGGATAACACCTAGGTCCCCTCTGATCTGACTTTTTTCTTTCAGTGCTATCTGGACGGCTCACATGGACACAAGCTCCCTGACACCGGTATCATGGCTACAAGATTGAATGACCTTGAGTTGCAGAGGATATATACCCGTGCTCGTGTCCTCCAATGTATTCAACAAGGAAAGAATTTTATCATAAATAAAGAAATTTGATTTTTCAACAATTTTCACAACTGAAGTGCAGGGGCCCCTGGTCCAGAAGGTTTCTGCTTTCATTGTCACTTATCTCTGATGTCACTTAATTTATATCTTGATTTGTAAAGATGATTGTTCTACATTTGTATAAATATATTTATCCTTCCCCTTTTTGTTACAATTATTTATATATTTGCTTTAATAAAACAGAAAAGAATGTGTTGAATTTTCATTTCTTTAATTATAAATCTCAAGTGTGACCTTAGTAAACCGTAACTGCGGGTTGGATCTACATCTGGCCGTGTTCACACATTGCAATTTGTTGGGGAAACTGTCTACACCAAAGTTCTGCACTAAATCTTTCAGATCTCGCTAATAGTGATGTGCCCTGCTGTCACTCATGCCTTGCCCATGCCAGTGATGCCCCTTTTTTAGTATGTATGATTTTGGTTGAAAGCATAAGCAGAAACGCAGCAGAAGAATATCAAGCTGCAGAGAGCTCATCTGATAGGAACAGGATAGGTGGTAGAAGTAGAACTCCAGTGTTATTTAGGACAAAAAAAGGGTGAAATTAGTGATAAACCCCTTCAAGAACTCTGTTCACCAGTGCATTCAAGCCTGAGTTTAGAGAGCTTGCTTAGAACCGACAATCCCTTTATCACTTCTATCCAGCAGAATATGGTTCTTTAATCTTGTTTGGAGTTGAGCAGCAGTACACATACTCAGGCTGAGCTTTATTCTTGCCCTATTGGGTGGCCGTGCTGTCCTCTGTTCTTTCAGACAGCCACATTGAGAATGAGTGGAGCAGTGGTCGGACATCCAACAAGCCGCTCTATTCTGTAATCGGAATAAAAATTCTCCGCTTTCACGATCTGCGCCGTTCCCAGAGTTCGGACACTCACTGATCAGCATATTATCACTTAGCCCACTTGGTAGGTGATAATTTATTTTCACTACACATCTTTTAAGGCCAATAAATCCCCAATCCCTACAATCGTTTGGTCGACAGTTCTCTCTCCTGACTGTAACATACAGGAATGTTTGACCAAATGTTTTTGTGTTCTCTATTAGTAAGGAGATGTCGGCTCCTCTGGTGGCGGTTATCTTCAGAGAGACTCAAAAGAATCAACCATTGGAATTCGAACATTCCACGCCCTTCTCTCCCTGACATCAACAGAGAAGCCTTTGCCCTGTACACAGCAGATTGTTGTGTAATCTTGCAGACTTTACATAAGGCTCACATACACCTAATCTGCATATGGGCTTGTTCAGACATCTATGCTCATCACTTCAATCTCTGAACACTGACTGGCCATGACTCCCCCAACCAAGAGTGACAGCCTCAAAGAAATATATGAAGACTTCATTCTTTGGTCAGGAGAGCCTTGGCCAGTCTGTCTATTGTGGTCTGAGAAGGCACTGATGTGCATATGTCTGAATGAGCCCTAATGGACAGTAATGTGTGCCCTGAAATCGTGAACCTCAGTGCCACAACTATGACCTAGACACCTCTGTAGTGAGACATCTAGAATAGAGTTACTGTACAGAGCAGGGGTCTCCAACCACCGGTCCGTGGACCAGGACCGGGCCGTGGGGGTCTTTGTGCCGATCCGCGGGGTGCTGTCAGCTTCCCCGCCCCCCTGTCATGTCCCTGCCCACCGCGCCCCTCACCTGCAGCACTACACCGCTGAGCTGAAGTCTCTACCTCAGCTGCGTGTGTAGATGTACGAGGGCAGCTGTCGGCCAATCAGTGCAGTAGCCATGCCCTGATTGGCACGCTACTGCTGCACTGTTATTGGCCGACTGCTTCACTCGTATAACTAAGCAGCTGAGGCAGAAACGTGGCCAAAATTTCATATCTTGCGCTATTTCCAAGCGCATCACGTGACGCGCTTGGAAATAGCGCGAGATATGAAAAAACTCTGGCCACATCTCTGCCTCAGCTGCTTAGTTGTACTGCCAGCAGAAGAGGTGAGTGTCAACAGAAGAGTCGTGCTCTCTCTTTCTCTGTGTGTGGGCAATGACTGAGTGTGGGGGTTATTCAGGGGGTCACTGTGTGCGTGTGTGGGCAATGACTGTGTGTGAGGGGGTTATACAAGGGGCAATGACAAGGGGGGGGTGGTATTCAAGGGTCTGTGTGAGGGGGTTGTACAAGGGGCAACATCTGTGTGTGGGTGGAGGATTGTACAGGGGCCAGTATGTCTGTGTGGGGATTATACAAGGGGCAATGTGTGTGTGTGTGTGTGTGTGTGGGGGGGGGGGGTAGGTGTGGTGCCCCTGAATCTGGACCCGGTACGACTACCAACCGGAGGGGTTCAGTCCTGGAACGGAGGACCGGCTTTCTTTAGGAAGTTGTGGCCGAACTCCCGGCGTAATCCTTAAAAGGCACCGTATAGGGTCCGGAGGAGGGTCCCCCAGAGAGGGCCCATGGGAGCTGGATTGTTATTATTATTATTTATTTATATAGCGCCATTAGGTTCCATGGCGCTTTACATGAGGATGAGGGAGACAAGAACAAGTACACTAAATCTAGGCGATCAGGACGTACAGGTACAGGAGGAGCAGGGACCCTGTCAACGAGGGCTCACAGTCTATGAGATGAAGGCTCTGCGCGCGGGAGCACTGAAGGGCGGCAGGAGAGAGAGAGCGCAGTGAAGGACAAGCAAGGAACGGCAGGCACACCACCGAGGGTCCGAAGTGAGCTATCCTGGTTCCCTGGTGACTACCCAGGCCAGGAAGACCTGATAGACCTGCTTGCCTGCACTAAGAACTTGCCAGTAAACCGTTCAGAGCTAAAGACTGTGGAGTATTCATTCCTCTCGGCTGATGAGCCACCTTCCTTTTCAGCACTAGTGACGGGACCACCTGAGGAGCCGCCTCACAGCACAAAAGACTTAAATACACCATCACTGCCCCGGGAATCCGGCTCCACCTATGGGGAGCGTAACCATCTTGCTGCTCCACCATCACCCCAGAGCAGAGGTTCCCAACTCCAGTCCTCAAGGCACACCAACAGTGCAGGATTTCAGGATTTCCTTAGAAATTGGAATCATCCCCAGTGCAGGTGATTCAATTATCACCTGTGCAATACTAAGGAAATCCTGAAAACCTGCACTGTTGGTGTGCCTTGAGGACTGGAGTTGGGAACCTCTGCCCCAGAGGACTGTCCCGCAGCGCCGGTAACATGACCGGAACCATAGGTGGTGTCACAAACTCTTATTTTTAATCTTTACCCCCTTTTAGCGACCACCAGGGCCACGGGCCAGGCACAGGCCGCCCGTGATATCCCCCTTGAAACCAAACACCCGAGACCGGGTACCCCACGGCCCTGGGGTGTGTCATAATTATATTACAAAAAGAAATAATACATACAAGTATATATAATTCATATGCCACTAGATTGGAATCTGAGGAACTCCTGGTATTAACTCCAGTCTGGTGGTTTCTGTCATGAGTCGTCTAGATTGGAGTTTATGCTATGAGGACCTCGCTCTATCAACTCCATTCTAGTCATCTCAGCAACAAACTCTGTTGGCTGCACTCTGTGACACTTCGGACGAGGCTCCGCATAATTTTCAGAAAAAAATATGCTTCTTGCCACCTCAGCACCAAACTGTACAGAATGGAGGCTATGGGGAGGTCCTCCAAAAATCCATGCCGATCTAGACAACTCACTGGTGAATCAGCTACAATGGAGTTGCTAAAATGAGGTCCTCAAAAAATCCACTCCGATCTAGACGGCTCACTGGTGAATCAGCTAGAGTGGAGTTACTAAAATGAGGTCCTTGAAAAATGCACTGCGATCCAATGTTGTAAATATAAGGACTCTGTCACTGCCCTCAGTTACGCTTCTCCCTGCAAAGCTACACCCACTCCTCACAAAACTCGATTCCAGTCACCTCAGCAACAAACTGTACAGAATGGAGTTGCTAAAATGAGGTCCTCAAATAATCCACTCTGATCTAGACGGCTCACTGGTGAATCAGCTAGAACGGAGTGGCTAAAATTAGGTCCTCAAATAATCCACTACAATACAATTTTGTATATTATGAGGACTCTCGGCTGTGCTTTGTTACGTTTTTCCCCATGAAGCTCCCCTTATTCTTAGAAAAAAATCAATTCCAGTCACCTCAGTACCAAACTGTACAGAATGTAGTAGCTAAAATGAGGCCCTCAAAAAATCCACTACGATCAAATTTTGTATATTATGAGGACTCTCGGCTGCGTTCTGATACGTTTTTCCCTGTGAGGCTTTGCCTACTCTTCGAAAAACTCAATTCCAGTCACCTCAGTACAAACTGTACATTATGTAGTTGCTAAAATGAGGTCCTCAAAAAATCCACTCCGATGTAGACGGCTCACTGCTGAATCAGCTAGCACGGAGTGGCTAAAATGAGGCCCTCAAAAAATCCACTCCGATCCAATGTTGAAAATTATGAGGACTCTTGGCTACGTTCTGTTATGTTTTTCCCTGTGAGGTTCCCCCCATTCTTCGAAAAAAACAATTCCAATCACCTCAGTACAAACTATACAGAATGTAGTTGCTAAAATGAGGCCCTCAAAAAATCCACTCCGATCTAGACGGTTCACTAGTGAATCAGCTAGAACGGAGTGGCTAAAATGAGGTCCTCAAATAATCCACTCCGATCCAATTTTGTATATTATGAGGACTCTCGGCTGCGTTCTGTTACATTTTTCCCTGTGAGGCTCTGCCTACTCTTCAAAAAACTCAATTCCAGTCATCTCAGTACAAACTGTACATTATGTAGTTGCTAAAATGAAGTCCTCAAAATTATCCACTCCGATCTAGAAGGCTCACTGCTGAATCAGCTAGCACGGAGTGGCTAAAATGAGGCCCTCAAAAAATCCACTCCGATCCAATGTTGGAAATTATGAGGACTCTCGGCTGCGTTCTGTTATGTTTTTCCCTGTGAGGTTCCCCCCATTCTTCGAAAAAAACAATTCCAATCACCTCAGTACCAAACTATACAGAATGTAGTTGCTAAAATGAGGCCCTCAAAAAATCTACTCCGATCTAGACGGCTCACTAGTGAATCAGCTAGAACGGAGTGGCTAAAATGAGGTCCTCAAAAAATCCACTACGATCCTATTTTTATATATTATGAGGACTCTCGGCTGCGCTCTGTTACGATTTTTGCTTTGAGGCTCCGCCCACTCTGTGAAAAACTCAATTCCAGTCACCTCAGTACAAACTGTACAGAATGAAGTGGCTAAAATGAGGTCCTCAAATTATCCACTCCGATCCAATTTTGTATATTATGAGGACTTCGGCTGCGTTCTGTTACATTTTTCCCTGTGAGGTTCTGCCTACTCTTCAAAAAACTCAATTCCAGTCATCTCAGTACAAACTGTACATTTGTAGTTGCTAAAATGAGGTCCTCAAATTATCCACTCCAATCTAGACGGCTCACTGGTGAATCAGCTAGAACGGAGTGGCTAAAATGAGGTCCTCAAAAAATCCACTACGATCCAATTTTGTATATTATGAGGACTCTCGGCTGCGTTCTGTTACATTTTTCCCTGTGAGGCTCTTCCTACTCTTCAAAAAACTCAATTCCAGTCACCTCAGTACAAATTGTACATTATGTAGTTGCTAAAATGAGGTCCTCAAAAAATCCACTCCGATGTAGACGGCTCACTCGTGAATCAGCTAGAACGGAGTTGCTAAAATGAGGTCCTCAAAAAAATCCACTCCGATGTGAAGGACTCACTGCTGAATCAGCTAGAACGGAGTGGCTAAAATGAGGCCCTCAAAAAATCCACTCCGATGTAGACGGCTCACTGCTGAATCAGCTAGAACGGAGTGGCTAAAATGAGGCCCTCAAAAAATCCACTCCGATCCAATGTTAAAAATTATGAGGACTCTTGGCTACGTTCTGTTATGTTTTTCCCTGTGAGGTTCCCCCCATTCTTCGAAAAAAAACAATTCCAATCACCTCAGTACCAAACTATACAGAATGTAGTTGCTAAAATGAGGTCCTCAAAAAATCCACTCTGATCTAGACGGTTCACTGGTGAATCAGCTAGAACAGAGTGGCTAAAATGAGGTCCTCAAATTATCCACTCCGATGTAGACGGCTCTCTGGTGAATCAGCTAGAACGGAGTGGCTAAAATGAGGTCCTCAAAAAATCCACTCCGATGTAGACGGCTCACTGCTGAATCAGCTAGAACGGAGTGGCTAAAATGAGGTCCTCAAATAATCCACTCCGATCCAATTTTGTATATTATGAGGACTCTCGGCTGCGTTCTGTTACATTTTTCCCTGTGAGGCTCTGCCTACTCTTCAAAAAACTCAATTCCAGTCACCTCAGTACAAACTGTACATTATGTAGTTGCTAAAATGAGATCCTCAAATTATCCACTCCAATCTAGACGGCTCACTGCTGAATCAGCTAGAACGGAGTGGCTAAAATGAGGTCCTCAAAAAATCCACTCCGATCTAGACGGCTCACTGGTGAATCAGCTAGAACAGAGTGGCTAAAATGAGGTCCTCAAAAAATCCACTACGATACAATTTTGTATATTCTGAGGACTCTCGGCTGCGCTCTGTTACGTTTTTTCCTGTGAGACTCTGCCCACTCGGTGAAAAACTCAATTCCAGTCATCTCAGTACAAACTGTACATTATGTAGTTGCTAAAATGAGGTCCTCAAATTATCCACTCCGATGTAGACAGCTCACTGGTGAATCAGCTAGAACGGAGTGGCTAAAATGAGGTCCTCAAATAATCCACTACGATCCAATTTTGTGTATTATGAGGACTCTCGGCTGCGTTCTGTTACATTTTTCCCTGTGAGGCTCTTCCTACTCTTCAAAAATCTCAATTCCAGTCACCTCAGTACAAATTGTACATTATGTAGTTGCTAAAATGAGGTCCTCAAATTATCCACTCCGATGTAGACGGCTCTCTGGTGAATCAGCTAGAACGGAGTGGCTAAAATGAGGCCCTCAAAAAATCCACTCCGATGTAGACGGCTCACTGGTGAATCAGCTAGAACGGAGTGGCTAAAATGAGGTCCTCAAAAAATCCACTCCGATGTAGACGGCTCACTGGTGACTCAGCTAGAACGGAGTGGCTAAAATGAGGTCCTCAAAAAATCCACTCCGATCCAATGTTGAAAATTATGAGGACTCTTGGCTACGTTCTGTTATGTTTTTCCCTGTGAGGTTCCCCCCATTCTTCAAAAAAAAACAATTCCAATCACCTCAGTACCAAACTATACAGAATGTAGTTGCTAAAATGAGGTCCTCAAAAAATCTACTCCGATCTAGACGGCTCACTGGTGAATCAGCTAGAACAGAGTGGCTAAAATGAGGTCCTCAAATAATCCACTCCGATCCAATTTTGTATATTATGAGGACTCTCGGCTGCGTTCTGTTACATTTTTCCCTGTGAGGCTCTGCCTACTCTTCAAAAAACTCAATTCAAGTCACCTCAGTACCAAACTGTACATTATGTAGTTGCTAAAATGAGGTCCTCAAATTATCCACTCCGATGTAGACGGCTCACTGGTGAATCAGCTAGAACGGAGTGGCTAAAATGAGGTCCTTAAAAAAATCCACTACGATCCAATTTTGTATATTATGAGGACTCTCGGCTGCATTCTGTTACGTTTTTTCCTGTGAGACTCTGCCTACTCGGTGAAAAACTCAATTCCAGTCATCTCAGTACAAACTGTACATTATGTAGTTGCTAAAATGAGGTCCTCAAATTATCCACTCCGATGTAGACGGCTCACTGCTGAATCAGCTAGAACGGAGTGGCTAAAATGAGGTCCTCAAATAATCCACTCCGATCCAATGTTGAAAATTATGAGGACTCTCGGCTACGTTCTGTTATGTTTTTCCCTGTGAGGTTCCCCCATTCTTCGAAAAAAAACAATTCCAGTCACCTCAGTACCAAACTGTACATTATGTAGTTGCTAAAATGAGGCCCTCAAATAATCCACTCCGATCCAATTTTGTATATTATGAGGACTCTCGGCTGCGTTCTGTTACATTTTTCCCTGTGAGACTCTGCCTACTCTTCAAAAAACTCAATTCCAGTCACCTCAGTACCAAACTGTACATTATGTAGTTGCTAAAATGAGGCCCTCAAATTATCCACTCCGATCTAGACGGCTCACTGCTGAATCAGCTAGAACGGAGTGGCTAAAATGAGGCCCTCAAAAAATCCACTATGATACAATTTTGTATATTATGAGGACTCTCGGCTGCGCTCTGTTACGTTTTTTCCTGTGAGACTCTGCCCACTCGGTGAAAAACTCAATTCCAGTCACCTCAGTACAAACTGTACAGAATGTAGTAGCTAAAATGAGGTCCTCAAATTATCCACTCCGATCCAATGTTGAAAATTATGAGGACTCTTGGCTACGTTCTGTTATGTTTTTCCCTGTGAGGTTCCCCCATTCTTCGAAAAAAACAATTCCAATCACCTCAGTACCAAACTATACAGAATGTAGTAGCTAAAATGAGGTCCTCAAAAAATCCACTCCGATCTAGACGGTTCACTGGTGAATCAGCTAGCACAGAGTGGCTAAAATGAGGTCCTCAAATTATCCACTCCGATCTAGACGGCTCACTGGTGAATCAGCTGCAACGGAGTTGCTAAAATGAGGTCCTCAAAAAATCCACTCCGATGTAGACGGCTCACTGCTGAATCAGCTAGCACGGAGTTGCTAAAATGAGGTCCTCAAATTATCCACTCCGATGTAGACGGCTCACTGGTGAATCAGCTGCAACGGAGTGGCTAAAATGAGGCCCTCAAAAAATCCACTACGATCCTATTTTATATATTATGAGGACTCTCGGCTGCGCTCTGTTATGTTTTACCCTGTGAGGCTCCGCCCACTCTGTGAAAGAATCAATTCCAGTCACCTCAGTACAAACTGTACAGAATGTAGTAGCTAAAATGAGGTCCTCAAATTATCCACTACGATACAATATAGTAAGTTATGACGACTGTCAGCTGCGCTCTGTTACGGTTTTCCCCGGGAGGCTCCACCCACTCCTTTAATGTCGGTCCTGCGGCCGGGATGGCTCCACCCACTCCTTTAATGTCGTCGTTGGGACTTGTGGAAATACAGTAAAATAAAAATTCTAGCAAAACTAAACAATCAGCGCTGGGTGTATTTATTTATATTGCAAAAAGAAATAATAAAATGTATGGTGAAATAATCACGAAAAAAAAATTTGCCCTTTGGAAATATATAAGAAATATAACAGCTTAAGTAAGAACCTAATAAATAAAAGCATGAAATAATTACAATTACAAATCTGATTCTAACTCCTGTGCAATGCTAAGGAAATCCTGAAAACCTGCACTAGGTGCGGCTCTGAGGCCTGGAGTCCCCACCCTGCTGTACACCCTGCACTGTGTGCGGCTCTGAGGCCTGGAGTCCCCACCCTGCTGTACACCCTGCACTGTGTGCGGCTCTGAGGCCTGGAGTCCCCACCCTGCTGTACACCCTGCACTGTGTGCGGCTCTGAGGCCTGGAGTCCCCACCTGCTGTACACCCTGCACTGTGTGCGGCTCTGAGGCCTGGAGTCCCCACCCTGCTGTACACCCTGCACTGTGTGCGGCTCTGAGGCCTGGAGTCCCCACCCTGCTGTACACCCTGCACTGTGTGCGGCTCTGAGGCCTGGAGTCCCCACCCTGCTGTACACCCTGCACTGTGTGCGGCTCTGAGGCCTGGAGACCCCACCCTGCACTGTGTAGAATGGTGAAGATCAGAGAGATCATCAAAAAATCCACTCCGATCTAGACGGCTCACTGGTGAATCAGCTACAGCGGAGTGGAGAAAATGAGGTGAACAAAAACATGTGATTACAGAGAGGCCTCAAAAATTCAACTCCGATCCAGTCACCTCAGTACTGAACCGTCTAGAGCGGAGTGGATAAAATGAGGAGCACAAAAAACCCACTCCGATCTAGACAATTCACTAGTGAGCCGTCTAGTTCGGAGTTGATAAAATGAGGCCTCCAAAAACCCACTCCGATCTAGACAATTCACTAGTGAGCCGTCTAGTTCGGAGTTGATAAAATGAGGCCTCCAGAAATCAACTCCGATCTAGACGGCTCACTACTGAATCAACTAGAACGGAGATGATTTTTTGAGGGCCACAAAAAATCAACTCCGAACTAGATGCAACCATGAGCCCAGCACTGCGGTGGGAGGCTCCAGGCCTGCTCCAGCCTCCCCGTGACATCATGTCGCACAGGACGGTCGCCCTGGTCCGGCCCCCGGAGCCCGCAGGGAGGGGACTCGTACGGCTCCAAGCAGGAAGCGGCACCGGACAGTAGGCAGAGGATGGCCGGGGTCCTGTGTTTACCGGAGCCGCTGACGGCCCTGCAGCTGAAGAGGCTGGAGGAGCACAAGTACAGTGCGGCCGGACGATCCCTGCTGGAGCCGCTCATGCAGGTCTACTGGAACTGGCTGGTGGAGAAGGTGCCCCTATGGCTGGCACCCAACACTATCACCATGATCGGGCTGGTCATGAATGTCCTTACCACCCTCATTGTCGTCTACTACTGCCCCACTGCCACCGAAGAGGTAAGAGGATTGCAGGGTGCCAATGCCAAGTCTACAAAGTGTGCATGTATGTTCTAGAATGGCAGTGCCGAGTCTGACAGTGTGCACTAGTACATACTGTATATTCTATAATGGCAGTGCCCAGTGTGCACTAGTATATACTGTATATTCTAGAATGGCAGTGCCAGGTCGGCCAGTGTGCACCAGTATATACTGTCTATATATAGAGTATATTCTATGATGGTAGTGCCAGCTTTGTCAGTGTGCATGATATATTCTATAGTGGCAGTCCCAGGTCAGTCATTGTGTACTGGTACAGACTATAGTGGCAGTGTCATGTCTGTCAGTGTGCGCTGGTATATTCTATGGTGGCAGTGCCAGGTCTGTCAGTGTGCGCTGGAATATTCTATGATGGCAGTGCCAGGTCTGTCAGTGTGCACTGGTACAGACTATAGTGGCAGTGTCATGTCTGTCAGTGTGTGCTGGTATATTCTATGATGCCAGTGCGCCAGGTCTGTCAGTGTGCGCTGGAATATTCTATGATGGCAGTGCTGGGTCTGTCAGTGTGCGCTGGAATATTCTATGATGGCAGTGTCGGGTCTGTCAGTGTGCGCTGGTATATTCTATGGTGGCAGTGCCGGGTCTGTCAGTGTGCGCTGGTATATTCTATGATGGCAGTGCCAGGTCTGTCAGTGTGCACTGGTATATTCTATGGTGGCAGTGCTGGGTCTGTCAGTGTGCGCTGGTATAGTCTATGATGGCAGTGCTGGGTCTGTCAGTGTGCGCTGGTATAGTCTATGATGGCAGTGCTGGGTCTGTCAGTGTGCGCTGGAATATTCTATGGTGGCAGTGCTGGGTCTGTCAGTGTGCGCTGGTATATTCTATGGTGGCAGTGCTGGGTCTGTCAGTGTGCGCTGGTATATTCTATGATGGCAGTGCCGGGTCTGTCAGTGTGCGCTGGAATATTCTATGATGGCAGTGCCAGGTCTGTCAGTGTGCGCTGGTATATTCTATGATGGCAGTGCCAGGTCTGTCAGTGTGCACTGGTATATTCTATGGTGGCAGTGCTGGGTCTGTCATGTGCGCTGGTATATCTATGATGGCAGTGCCAGGTCTGTCAGTGTGCGCTGGTATATTCTATGATGGCAGTGCAGGTCTGTCAGTGTGCGCTGGAATATTCTATGGTGGCAGTGCTAGGTCTGTCAGTGTGCGCTGGTATATTCTATGATGGCAGTGCGGTCTGTCAGTGTGTCGCTGGTATATTCTATGATGGCAGTGCCAGGTCTGTCAGTGTGCGCTGGAATATTCTATGATGGCAGTGCCAGGTCTGTCAGTGTGCGCTGGTATATTCTATGGTGGCAGTGCCAGGTCTGTCAGTGTGCGCTGGTATATTCTATGATGGCAGTGCCAGGTCTGTCAGTGTGCGCTGGTATATTCTATGATGGCAGTGCCAGGTCTGTCAGTGTGCGCTGGAATATTCTATGATGGCAGTGCCAGGTCTGTCAGTGTGCGCTGGTAATATTCTATGATGGCAGTGCCGGTCTGTGCAGTGGTCGCTGGTATATTCTATGATGGCAGTGCCAGGTCTGTCAGTGTGGCTGGTATATTCTATGATGGCAGTGCCAGGTCTGTCAGTGTGCGCTGGTATATTCTATGATGGCAGTGCCGGTCTGTCAGTGTGCGCTGGTAATATTCTATGATGGCAGTGCCAGGTCTGTCAGTGTGTGCTGGTAATATTCTATGATGGCAGTGCCAGGTCTGTCAGTGTGCGCTGGATATTCTATGATGGCAGTGCAGGTCTGTCAGTGTGCGCTGGATATTCTATGATGGCAGTGCCAGGTCTGTCGTGTGCGCTGGATATATTCTATGTGCAGTGCCAGGTCTGTAGTGTGTGCTGGTATATTCTATGATGGCAGTGCCAGGTCTGTCAGTGTGCGCTGGTATATTCTATGATGGCAGTGCAGGTCTGTCAGTGTGCCTGGTATATTCTATGATGGCAGTGCCAGGTCTGTCAGTGTGGCTGGTATATTCTATGATGGCAGTGCCAGGTCTGTCAGTGTGCGCTGGTATATCTATGATGGCAGTGCCAGGCCTGCCAGTGTGCGCTGGTATATTCTATGATGGCAGTGCCAGGTCTGTCAGTGTGCGCTGGTATATTCTATGATGGCAGTGCCAGGTCTGTCAGTGTGCGCTGGTATATTCTATGATGGCAGTGCCAGGTCTGTCAGTGTGGCTGGTATATTCTATGATGGCAGTGCCAGGTCTGTCAGTGTGTGCTGGTATATTCTATGATGGCAGTGCCGGTGTCGCAGTGTGCGCTGGTATATTCTATGATGGCAGTGCCAGGTCTGTCAGTGTGCGCTGGTATATTCTATGATGGCAGTGCCAGGTCTGTAGTGTGTGCTGGTATATTCTATGATGGCAGTGCCAGGTCTGTCAGTGTGCGCTGGTATATTCTATGATGGCAGTGCCAGGTCTGTCAGTGTGTGCTGGTATATTCTATGATGGCAGTGTCCAGGTCTGTCTAGTGTGCGCTGGTATATTCTATGATGGCAGTGCCAGGTCTGTCAGTGTGCGCTGGTATATTCTATGATGGCAGTGCCAGGTCTGTCAGTGTGCGCTGGTATATTCTATGATGGCAGTGCAGGTCTGTCAGTGTGCGCTGGATATATTCTATGATGGCAGTGCAGGCTCTGTCAGTGTGCGCTGGTATATTCTATGATGGCAGTGCCAGGTCTGTCAGTGTGTGGCTGGTATATTTTATGATGGCAGTGCCAGGTCTGTCAGTGTGCGCTGGTATATTCTATGATGGCAGTGCCAGGTCTGTCAGTGTGGCTGGTATATTCTTATGATGGCAGTGCCAGGTCTGTCAGTGTGCGCTGGTATATTCTATGATGGCAGTGCCAGGTCTGTCAGTGTGCGCTGGTATATTCTATGATGAGCAGTGCCAGGTCTGTCAGTGTGCGCTGTGTATATTTATGATGGCAGTGCCAGGCCTGTCAGTGTGCGCTGGTATATTCTATGATGGCAGTGCCAGGTCTGTCCAGTGTGTCGCTGGTATATTCTATGATGGCAGTGCCAGGCCTGCCAGTGTGTCGCTGGTATATTCTATGATGGCAGTGCCAGGCCTGCCAGTGTGCGCTGGTATATTCTATGATGGCTGTGCCAGGTCTGTTATTTTCAAGTAAGGCCTGGTGTAAGGTTTGGCAGAAGACCAGTTCCTGAGTTGAACTGATTAAATACCTTTAAGATAACTACATTTTCCTGCAGTCCTATGTAAAGCATAGGTAACATTTCAGGCATTGAGCTACACAAAATAATAAACACAGCTCTGCTATTAGTTTGTCTCTGTCTCTCTGGAATGAATGCTGTTCCCAGTGTTTGTCTTCCTATTGTCACCTGATTATGTGTCACTGCCACCTCAGCACTTGTTCCTGACAAGTCTCAGCAGTTCACTATCCTCACTGTGCTGTCACTCCCATAGTACAAGCGGCCTCCAGATTTGCCTTTCAGGCTTTGGAAAAGTGCATTT
The DNA here is from genome assembly GCA_033576535.1 of Allobates femoralis. Taxonomy (NCBI): domain Eukaryota; kingdom Metazoa; phylum Chordata; class Amphibia; order Anura; family Aromobatidae; genus Allobates; species Allobates femoralis. The sequence continues at coordinate 417,176,681 of JARQOC010000004.1, read as the reverse complement.
TTTTCTGTAAGCAGCAGTGATCCCACTGTAGGAGCCATATACTGCTCTGGGCTGGCCGCACGTCATGCTGTGCACTATAGATCTATAATACGGACCCTATCACTGTGCTCCTATAGACTTGTAAAATCGCAAGTATTCACAGTCTTGGATCTATGTCACATGGACCCCAAATATGGCCACGTATATAAAGAGTAAGGTCAAGACAGGGTGTCAGATTCCTTGTATCTTCTTTATTCTTATCAACAGATTCACAGTCTCTGGGGTCCTATAAATGACTGTAGTCTGCTGACCAGGTCTCAGGATCTGCGGCCACCCTGCTCTTTATTAGAACCTGACGCTTGCATTGAAAATCACTCTATAGTGTATGTGTATCTATTCCTATGTCCTCTGTCCATGACGGAGCATGTTCTGTAGTCCAATCTTTGTATAGAGGGTACATATTAACTACTTACATAATAGGCAAGTGGCTTCCATTTCCGCCGCTATGTCACCCAATAGGCGTTTTTTATGAAAATGCTGCAGATGCGGTAGAATTACCGCATCTGCTGCCTAACGGCCGCACTTGTAGTACACCTGCGGCAAGCCCCATACATTATCTATGGGGCTTATGGTCAAGTGGGGCAAGTGCACTTGCGGCAGTTGTGGCCGCGGAAAAAAAAACGCTGTCAGCCGTGTTTTTTTTTTTTTCGCAACCGCAAGTGCCGCATCTGTCGCAAGCAGAACCGCACTTGCCGCACCTGACCGCAAGCCCCATAGACAATGCATGGGGCTTGCCGCAGGTGTACCACAAGTGCGTCCAATAGGCGACAGATACGGTAATTCTGCCGCATTTTCATAAAACGCCTATGTGAAAGGGGTCTTATGGGTGTAAAAATATGGCGTCCGCTGGCACTAGTGGCCCCTGGCACACACTGCCACCAGCATCACACTTAAAACAACATCCACATCCGAACAACACTGCTGCACACTTCGTTGCTAATGCCGCCAGCCGCACACATTGCTGCATTAAGTGATCCCACTCATGCGAGATCCTAACTGCGCCTGTGCAAACCCACCGCGCAGGTGCAATAAGTGATCCTGCTGCCATTGTGGAGTCCCCCGAGTTCCTAACTGTGCTTGTGCGAACCGGCCGAGCATGCGCAGTTAGTGATCCTGCCACTATCTTTGAGTCCCGCCAAATCCTCACTGTAAGCCCGCCCCCATACTCGCCTCACAACAGCATCCTTCCATTTGCGTTTCACTGTGGAACACATAGAGGACAAACTGTTCCTCTATGCATTCCACAGTGGAACTCACAGCACACGGGGGCAGAGAGAGCGCACGGGGTGAAGACAACTGAAAGGAGAGAGCACATAAGGGAAGAAGACAGCGTTGGGGAAGACGGCCGCCACTCCCAGCGCCACAGAGCCTGCCCCTATCATGATGTCACAATGCAACAGCATCTGGCCCACATCTAGTTTAGTGATAAAGAACTTATGGAGGACGTTGATCTATAGCAGGGGTCTCAAACTCGGCTGGGTTGGTGGGCCGCTCATAGAAAAAAATTGATATAGGGGGGGCCGCATTGATATAGGGGGGCTGCATTGCTTGTAGGACTAAGTCATATTTTTAGTATTACCAGTACAAATCCTGATCCCTTTCTTGTAGTAATGTCCCCATCCTGTAGTAATGTCCTTTTCTACTGATGTCCCCCATCCTGATCCCCTTTTCTTGTGATGTCCCCCATCCTGATCCCCTTTTCTAGTGATGTCCTCCATCGATCATGGTCCCCTTTTGTAGTGATATCCCCATACTGATCTCCTTTTGTAGTGATGGCCCCCTTCCTGATCTCCTTTTCTAGTGATGTCCCCCATCCCATTCCCCTTTAGTAGTGATGTCCCCATCATGATCCCCTTTAGTGATGATGTCCCATCCAACCTTTTAGTGATCCTCCATCCTGATCTACTTTTATAGTGATGCCCCCCATCCTGTTTAACCTTCTTTTTACACACTCAAATACACACTCTATCACACTCACACACAACCCTCCCACCCACACACACATACTCTCACACACACTCACACATCTCATACACATCTTACACTCACACTCATACACACACCGATACTCGCACACACTTCTTATACACACATCCTCCTCATCATCACCCTCACACACACACTCTCACCATCTCATACACTCTTACACTCACATCATACACACACTGAACTCGCACACCTTTCTTTAACAATCCTCATCATACACTCACCAACACAACTTCTCACACACACTCACACTTTTCTCACTTTAATGATGTATCGCTCAGTGCAGGGGACCGCCGCGGTCCCCGCTGTACTGACTCCAGCTCACTGTGCATGACTTATCAGCGCCGCAGACAAGCTCTGTTGCCATCAAGACAATGCAATTGCAGCAAGCTGCATATGACGTCATATTCTGCCGTCAGCTGCGGGCCTCTCATTGGCTGGCAGCTTGCATTGATCTTGCTGAGTGACAGAGCCTGTTAGTGCTGCGGACAGAAGTCATCACACAGCGGGGACTGCAGTGATCCCCTGCACTGGGACGATGCATCATTAAGTTGTCCAAGGTGCTGCGGGCCGCATAGTGAAGCCCCAGGGGCCGCATGCGGCCCTCGGGCCATGAGTTTGAGACCCCTGATCTATAGCAGAGGTCACCCAGAGATAATACTGTAAATATTTTTGCTGCAGTTTACTATTAGTGTGCACATTGTAACATACTGTTTATCAACTGGTGATTGCAACACAAAAAGAACTGACAAGATAGGAAGGTATTAATCCTCCACCTAAGCAAATAACCAACCTCCAGATTACATTTGCAATTCATTGTAGAGTTGGACCTAAGGTTACCGTATGTCCACATAGGACGTGAACAGGACAGGGACACATTTATAAGAATATGTCAGGACAGGAACATTTTTTCTTTAACACATCCAATTGTGGAACTTAATTTTGTTCTCGGGTCTGTGAATGAAAATGTACAATTGTCCATAGCACAATCCAATTAAGGCTTATTCATTGGTCTGTGTTGCATATGTTTCGTTCCTGGCTGTAACATGTACCCATTATAATCTATGGTGCCGTTTTTTTCTGGCATCACGGATGACAGGGTCCAATACAACTTTTTGGGTTGGGTAAAATCATGTACAGCACGCACAGTGTCAGTGTACAATCCATGGGCTGTACGTGTTTAACAGTGCAAAGTATAGGAGAAACTGTCTTATTTATTTATCTCTCTACCGGTGATGAGCAAGCACTAAAATGCAAAATAAGCAGGTCGGACAATTGGACAGGCTTGAGTCCAATACCGGGTATAATGGAAGTCAATGAGAAGTTCAAGCTTTTTTACAGAGGACCCTTATAGGAGGGCTGGGTGGGTGGCAGGAAAATCCTGAAATGGATGCAAACAGCCTCAGAATGTAATGTGAATAGCATGGGGAACACGCCTGGATTCATCTCTCACTCCCAGGTTGCTGCTGGGAACAATGTTGTCGGAGTATTAGGCTACGTGCGCACGTAGGGTATTTGGTTGCAGAAATTTCTGCACCAAATCTTCATCTCTAAAAATGCAACACAATTTTTACACATTTTTTTTTCACATTTTTTAAGCGTTTTTCATGCATGTTGGGTGGAATAACGCTGCAATAATTGACATGCTGCAGATTTATTTCTGCAATAATTCTGCACGAGGAAAAAAAGCAACATGCACAAAAAGTTCAAAATTCTCATTGACTTTGACATTTTTATTTCTTTTTTTATGCGTTTTTGAGTGCAGATTTGTCACAAAACCTAAAGGAAAACCATATGCCGCAAAGTTAATGAAAATCCTGAAGCATCGTGCACATGTTGCTTATTTGTGACTTGGAGATTTGGTGCTGAAAAATCAAAAGCATGTCAATTCCTTGGGTATATGGGTACTCCTATAAGAGAAAACTTTAGGAAGATGGTGAAAATGTACCTACCCGAGAGTACCATTGACCACTGTGATTCCTCTGTGCTATACAACTATCGCGGCCGTCACACGGTTCAATTTCTTGAACGATATCGTTTAAGTGATCTGCTTTTGATCGCTTAAGCGATATCGTTTGTGCATCGCTGCGTGCGATCAAGCGATTTTACAATGTATAAAATCGCTTGAACGTGACATCGCAGATATGAGAGCCGGAGTTCATATCAAGCGATCATCGCTTGTTCAATCTGCTTCATCGTGGTGTATGACACCACGATGAACGATCTCCCAGCGGCAGAGCCTATGCTGGGAGATGGTATCTATGGTAAACGTCGGGTTACTAAGCGCCGCGCGGCGCCTAGTATCCCGATGTGTACCATAGTTACCAGCAATCTCGCTGGCCCACATCGCTGGTGAGTCTGTCTGTGTGACAGCTCACCAGCGATGTGAACGACATTGTTAGCGATTGCACGTGATCGCTAACAATATCGCTCACGATATTGCAGCGTGTGACGGCCGCCTATTGGGTATCCAAGCTGGACACATGGCTTGAAATGTCTCGCTACACCTTGGAGGTACTGGCATTCCCTTCATCTAGTATTTTGTCAAAGGGGAATTTTAGAGCCAATGAGGGTATAAATAATTCATAGCATATCAGCCTATCAACTGAAAATGTTGACTCTTATCAAAATAAACTAGGCCTTTATTGGCCCAGACTCCTCAAACCCACTGGATGACCTCAACAGAACCTAAAGCCAATTCAAATGTTCTTTTTTCTGGTATATTCCCATGCATCCCTTTCTACCCAAAAAGGGTATATGGTTCATGGGTACTTCATTTTCTTGTGCTCCTCCTCCATCATATCTGTAATGCCACAGGCAGGGCTTACCCTGGAGGGGGTGACTAAGTGCCTACCGGTTATTCATCGAGTCTCTGATATTAGGTTGGATTTGGCTGCTGGTAGACACCAGGTACCACTCCAGGGCAGTCCCCAGACTTCAGTAGTTGACCTCTGTGGTCAGGGATGCAGGTATGGACATTGGGTAACAGGCCAGGATCAGGCTCACTTACAAGGTGGATACTGGTAGTGGTTCAGATGGAACAGGTTTGGGTTAAGGTGCAAACAGAATGACTGTTACAGGTGGAACAGGTTCTGACTTAGGTGCAACAGGATGGACGGTACAGATGGAACAGATGTGGCTTTAGGTGCAGTCAGGATAGGTTCGGGTTCACATAGAAAAGGCTCAAGTTCTAGTGAATATAAGGTCACAGGGACCTGATTACAGACTGGCAGGTCCAAGGCACGCTAGATATGGGAGTTACTTAGGCACCTCCCTACTAGTGATGCCTTAAATAATTAGTGCCTGGGGACATTTCTGGAGGAGTATGAGTCGGTCGACAGGGTAGGGGGTACTCGATACTAGGACAGATTGCTACTTCGGTGGGGATCAAGGCTGGTCGGGTACCACTCCCGTGCCCTGGGCACTCAGTGGCTGAGGGAAAACTATTTGGGATGGGAAATTATTATACGTGACGCCACCTGTGGTACCTGGTAATGTAGCTGGCCGCTGAGGTGATGGTTATTCAGCTTTGGGTAGTGCAGCTCCCCACAGGTGGAGCTTTACCTCAGGGCAGCGGGGTGGATGAGGGGAGTAGTAGTCCTTGGCTCTATGTAAGTTCTCCAGGCGGCGGCGGTGAATCAAGCACACGCACACAATAGTCTCTATTTCAGTACTTTTTTTACTAATGGCGAGTAGCATGTACGGTCCAGGAAGGTAACCAGGTCGCCGGTGCAGTTTGGGACATCTACCTTTGAAAGTTATGAAGCCTCTATTTGCATGTGTGGTGAATTGGGAAAGTTCTGTCTCAACCTGAACCTGCCGCTTTCTCTCTCAGGACGATACTCCACAACTGACGATGATGACCTTTCTGTGGGGACCCCTACTCCTTTCCTTGGGTCCCTAGTCCTATGTTTGGCCAGGTTTGGGGTCTTAGTTTCCTGAGCGCCAGGGGGATTAAATCCTTCTGTCTGTGCGGGCTTTCTCTGCTATGACTGGATCAATAGCAGCTTCGGACTTCGGTGTCCGGGTGGGCTAAAGGGCACTTATTTCTGTTCCCTCCCTTTCTAGAATTTTCTAACTTGTCACTTGCCTCACTTGGTCCCAGCAACCAGCTCTTCCTCCTTCTTGACTCCTCAACTGTCACTCCTTGACTCCCTCTGTTTGACTCACTGACCGACTACTCACTAACTAACTGGCTCCTCCCCCCCAGGCCTGGATCTTTATAGGGAATCTTGCTTAAGGCAGCAAGTGGAGCTCCCCCTTCAGGCCTGAGGTGGAAAGGGTTGTGTGCTGTGTGTGCCAAGGTGTACTGGCAGGTCCTGTGGCAATCCCTGCAGGGTAGCCACAAGTGTACTGCACCTTCAAGAAGTGAGTAGTGCATGTGCCCTGAGTGCATAGACTGGAGACCTACTCAGGAGCTGGTAGCTGTAGTGGGGTCTGGAGTAGGAGTTGGAAGATCATGTGGGCGGCTGCTGCAGTGAGTGCGTTGGCTTCCCTGCCATGAAGAAGATATGGGGCAGTGCAGGGACTCTGGCGTTACAATATCAACAGGGTCTTTGTGTGGCCTTTGCTCGAAATTTTAGGAAAGTAAACAGGAACTCTCTCAAATTTTTTGAGAGGGTCATCGGGCCACCCTCAGTCATAATTCTAAAAGGATAAATAGGCAACCCTCACTCTATATTTTTCCAGGGTGTGTATGATGCCCTCCTTCATAATTTTTTCATGATATGTATAAGGCCTACCTTTACAATTCTCTAATGGTACATTTACACGCGGCCACAGGAAGGTGGGAACAGGCAGGCATCGGACACAATTGTGCCTGTTGCCTTGAAAAGACCACGATATGGCTGCGTGTAATTCAGGACTTTCCTTCCTTCAGGGAAGACACAGGAAGGAAAGTCCTGAATTACACACAGCCACATCGTGGTCTTTTCAAGGCAACAGGCACAATTGTGTCCGATGCCTGCCGGTTTCTACCTTCCTGTGGCCGACGTGTAAATCGACCATTACATATATAAATGTATACACCCAGGACTAAATGTTTTTTTTTCATCTCTTGCAATTAGTGTATAAGCTTTACCAGTCTAGGAGTCCCACTGCTTAAAAAATGGAAAAAAAATGTTTCTGAGGCCTTCCTCTACATGTCTTTGTACAGTACAAGCACAGTGGATGTGATTTACAGAAATCTCATGCCTGTTGTGCTTGTTATCTGTCATGCAGGACGGCTTCTCGTCTGCAAGCATGTCAATTTATTGCTGCAGAGTCGGAGGCGATCTGGGTGTGTGAATATAGGGACAAGCCGCCACGCCCCAAACACTGACCGTAGGCATAAGCAGCTGCGTTCACTCGCGGAGATCCTCAGCTTCCCAAAGGACAGGAGAATTTGGGTCATTGTTAGGCTATAAGTTAAATTTGATGGACGTACGTCTACTTTAACCTTAAAAACTATGAAATTAAGAAATCCAGGTCCCATCAGAATAGAGCCCAGTCTTGCACCACTGAGGGCATATGATCTGCCCTCTCCATTAACGTTTTTGAGAGTTCTGAAAACTACTGAGCAATTTGTGAAGATTCCCACAGAATCCCTCTTCCATATTCACAGTGAAGGAACACCTTTCTTGAGATGGACGTCGGTAAATCTATAAGACATGTATGAGATATTCTGCAGAAATGCAGAATCCGAATCAGCTGTGACCCTTGGGGGTAAAGCTTGTATATTCTTTTACTTACTCCCCTGCCCAGGAGCCGTGGTATATCCAACCTGTCCTTGCACAGTCGGATACATACATTACACAGGGACATATAAGAATATTTCAGGACAAGAACTTTTTTTTTTTTCAACACATCCAATTGTAGAACTTATTTTTATTCTCAGATCTGTGAATCCAAATGTACAATTGTCCATAGCCCAATCCACTTAAGGCTTATTCATTGGCCTGTGTGCCCAATCAACCACATATAGCCTTTGGGAATGTGCACATTAGCAAATAGTGTGCACTGATCTTGGCCAAAAGAATGAGAAGGGGGCACATTTTGATATCAGCCAGAAAAAGTTCCCTATGTATGTCTTTACATGGCTGTGATAGGTGCCTAACAGTGCAACCATCATCTATGGTCTATAATGGCATTCCTTTTTAAGTTGCTCTTCATGCCAAATCTGTTAAAAGGATGTACGGTAATTAACCCAAACACCAATGAAACTCGGATTCAAACCTGATAAATGCGTGTTTTTATGTTCAAAATATATCACAAACATCTTTATGAGGCCTCAGGATGAACATTATGAACTACTCCAATGTACACAAATAAGTGATTAGGCCCTTATTAATAATAGCAATAATAGTGCTTCTTTTTAAAGTTGAGCTTGCTTTACCTCATGTCAGAGAGCAGATAAGTATATCTAGAATTATAGATTCCAAAGGTCGTGGTAATACAGAGGGAAGCTGAGGACGAACATTTCACTGGTATTTGTTCTGGAGCAAGAGCTAGTATCTATAGCGTGTGTGTGTGTGTATATATATATATAATGTATGTATGTATACATGTGTGTGTATATATATATATATATATATATATATATATATATATATATATATATATATATATATATATATATATATATTGTTCTGCAATTCATAGGATTTATATATGAACCCCGTTACCCCTGGGTGATTTTCAGTTTTTTTTCTCCCCTTCTGCAAAGAGCCTTCCATTTTTATTTTTCATTCTTTTGCATGAGCACTGCTCTGTATAGCAGTAGTCACATCTCCTATGAATGGCGACTTGCAGACTGCGTTCACAGGTGCATCGTAATAACCGATAAAGGGATCATCAGCTGACCCCTGGATTTCATTCCAACTCATCATCGATCTTGCGATGATGTTACAGATCCGTGAATGATAGCGGGGAATGATGCGCCCCTTTGTCGGTGTGTTTTAAACAGCAGGATTTGACTGGTTAACAGCCGCCGGTTGTTGGAGACAGGGAAGGATGCGGGTTCATCTTATGAACCAACATCAAAGCAGTGTTGTAAAAGCAGCAGTGCTAACCACTGAGCCACCTAGGTGCTCATCATGGGATTTGATTTAGCTACAGCAATGTAATGCAACACTGTAGGACACTGAACCTCTCAGGGATTAATATTTCATAATAATATTATCATCAAGTTGCTGCTCCTGTCCTAATTTATATAGACCAAGCGCCGGCATTGAAAAGTAGTAGACACCAGACACATAGTCAGATGTACACTCTTCCTTGGTCAGACCCAAGCTCCAAGTGCCTGTTTATTATAATAGACTGGACATTTTGTTCAATAAGGGGCTCGGTCAGCCCTACTCAGATGTATTCATTGGTCAGTGGGTTAGTCCATGGGCAATAAGGGGCTCGGTCAGCCCTACTCAGATGTCTTCATTGGTCAGTGGGTTAGTCCATGGGCAGGTCAGCCATAGTCCACCCTGTACAGCTTCAATAAGGTTAAGGGATATCTCCGCTGAGCAGGGAATTCTGCATACATGCACTTGACCATAGAAGTATTTCAAAGTCCCAAGGACACTTTACCCACAATGATTGGAACTAATTTCAACACAGGGAAAATGAGGTACTCCCAGTGTGTCTCTCAGAATCTCCTGCTCCTCAGACAGACACGTGTAGTGCGCCATTGCGCGGGGACTAGACAGGTGCTTAAAGCTCTGGTCCTGATGGCAATTTGCCAGGCCCCAAACTGAGCATGTTTAGAAGACGCTGTGGCACTCAATCCTTTCAGTGTGCACAGGTGCAACTCCAAACACGATAATTACAACATTAAAGAAAGCGGCACTCTGCTGTGACAGTTAGAATATAGAACTATTTTAGCTAAGAAAAATAGAGCTACTTAGCTCGATGAATATGGCCATATCAATAAACCGCCCAGTCACCACATCAAGGCATATCTCTTAGGCTGGCTTCACATTAGCGTTTGTGTCTGCATGCTGATGGCATGCAGACACAAACGCTGTCAGAAGCAGTGTCCAAATGATGTGTCCGCAGCGGATAATGTCCGCCTGCGGACACATCACTATGGAGCCCGGCAGCCAATCGGCGCTGTCCGGGGGCGGGCCGGGGGCGGAGATCAGCGCCGGAGATCTCCGCCCCCCCCGGCCGCCGGTAAGCTCCGGGACTGTCGGCGGGGAGAACAGCTGATGTGAGAGCTGTTTGAATCTTCCCGCGCCGACACTGAGAGGAGATGTCGGCGCGGGAAGATTCAAACAGCTCTCACGTCAGCTGTTCTCCCCGCCGACATCGCTAGGAGATTACAGGCGGCGGGGAGAAGGAGGACAGCAGAGGCTGAGCTGATCTCCCGGTGGCCGTCGGTGAGCTCCTGTGACATCACCGGCGGCCACTGGGAGATTTTTCAATGGGTCCGCAGCGTTCTCCTGCGGTGTCATGCAGAGGACACTGCGGACCCATTGAAGCCAATGCATTTTTTGTACGCTTGGGGACGCTTGCTGATTGTCCAAGCTCCCCAAACGCACAAAAAAACCCAACATGCTGCGTCCCGGGTGCGGATGCTGGACACCGGAAGCAGCAGATATCGTCCGCATCCGCACCCGAACGCAGCAAACGCAGGCACCATGCGTTCCTATGTTAAACATAGGAACGCAGTGCGCATGCGTTTGACTGCGTATGGGAACGCAGCAATACGCTGCCTTCCCATACGCAAATGTGAAGGCAGCCTTAGACCGCATCCCTAACTTTTTTTCAGCCTCTAAGTTAAAAACTTTCTCTTTTATGGGCAAAAAAATGAGGAGGTTTGCCCATAGAAGAGGAGGTTTTTAACCCAGGTAGAGGCTGAAAATGAAAGTTAGGGACTTGGTCTAAGAGATACACCTCGACTTGGTGGTTTATCGATATGACCGTATTCATAAGGCTAAGTATATCTATTATTCTTAGCTAAAATATTTCTATATTCTAATTGTAACAGCAGAGTGATGCTTTCTTTAGTGTTGTAATTATTGCGTTTTGCGTTGCACCTGACAGGAGTGGGTGCCGCAGTTTCTTCTACATTGTAATATGGGTTCACACCCTATGTAGTGCACCTCTCATTATGCTATTGTTCTCTGTTCTCTTTTATCGGCAAACTAGAAAATAAGATGAGTTTTTTAACCCAGACGGAGGCTGAAAATGAAAGTTAATGACTCAGTCTAAAAGTGCCGTCACACGCTTCAATTTGTTGTTAGTGATCTCAGTCAAGTGAGATCGCTAACAACATCATTCACATCGCTGGTGAGCTGTCACACAGGCAGACTCACCAGTGATGTGGACCAGTGAGATTGTTGGTAACCATGGTAAACATCGGGTTAATAAGCATTGCACGGTGCTTAGTAACCCAATGTTTACCATGGATATTAGCTCCCAGCATAGGCTGTGAGGCGCTCGTTCTTCGTTGGTCTCCTGGTGTCACACACAGCGATGCTACGTGTCCAGCGGAGGACCAACTATAGATTTGAGGTCCTGTCCTCAAATCAAACGATCAGCCGACTGATCGTTAGTAGTGTCACACTCTACGATGTCTATTCGACATCGTTCAAGTGTCACTAAACACGTGACTTTTGAACGATATCGGCAACGATATCGTTACGTGTGACAGTACCTTAAGAGATACGCCTCGACGTGGCAACTGGGAGATTTATCGATATGGCCATATTCTTAAAGCTAATTTTCTCTATTTTTCTTAGCTGAAATATTTCTGTATTCTAATTGTCACAGCAGAGTGCCGCTTTCTTTAGTGTTCTAAATTGAGCATGGCCAGTGGAGATCAGATTTTATGCCATGTGGAGACAGATCTAACAGAGATGGCAGAGACAAAAATGCTTCCAGACTCCAATTATCTGAGTAGATATTAATAACAGTTACCTGTCTAGTACACACTGCCTTGGTGTCTGCTGCTGGTAGAGTCCAGTAGCTCCAACACTGCAACAGGTGAAGAACCTCTCTGCCCCTACTCAACACAGAATAAATTTACAAGATGAAACACTTGCATACCGAGACTTTTTTTTCAGCAATGCTTTGTGAAACCGTACATTGCTCCTAACTTCAGAGCTTGGAGGCAGCACATCTCAGCTGATTAAACAACCTGTTTACAGGTGCTGCAGAGACTCAGGAGGTGAATGCTCCATACAGAAGGTAAGGAGTATACACTATACCCCCCACCCATTCCAGGCGTCAGTGCTATACCTGACCTGGATAATTCCCAATTGTGCAGTCGCAGATTCAGTTTAGAATGGCAGTACTACTATAGACCTGAAACACTCTCCGCTTTACCTGACAAGAGGTGGGTTCTGAGGATACTGACAGCAGCCTGATGCCATCAAAACAATGGTGCACACATGGCACCGACAGGGCGTCAGCGCGTTGCAGTGGAACTATGGCTCCAAAAACACTGCGCTGACCTGAGCTGAAAAAACAGCTCTCAGCGAGCCGCTGAAAAACACCACAGCAGGTAAGGAGTGGGAGGAAGGAAAAAAAAGTCCTGCATTGTCAAGGGACAAAGTAAAAACTGGTGATCTCAGGGAAGCTTCCCCCTTTATGCTGGGGGAGGGACCTGCAAAACCTATTAAAAGTTCTGCTTTGTGTAGCTGGCGCACATGGGCATGGTAGCCCCATATTGTTCTGTGGTGGACGAAGGGGAATAAGTGTTCTCAAAAAGATATCTTCCTCATGACTTTTTTCGTCCTCAGTAATAGGTCATCAGGTGAGTGTACATACTGAGTGTAAAAATATAGTAAGTAGTTATCAAAAATGTGTACCATTTTCTTGAGAGGACACAGAAAAATCTAGGGTCCTGTAGTGACAGGTATATCTTATTTGGTGTGCAAAATGTTGCATCACCTACACAAATTGCGGCGGAATCTGTAATGCCCATGTGTACAGTTTATATAATATACAACTATGGCTCCTGTTGCTTGCCATCTGACCTCACTTCCTGAGCAGGTCAGCTAATTTCCATCCCAGCTAAGTCAGGTTATGAAGTGGAATATTGTTCCAACGTAGTGAAAACCAAAATGCCATCCTCCTCTAGGGGGTGGAATCCAGGTACAGAGTTGGCCCCAGCCACTTCACTTTCATCCGGATTTGCAACCCCCCCGACCATGACTACAGTGATGCCAATATTATGTGCATGTTTACATTTCCCTGTCTGACCGCCCTTTCACGTCTAGTCAGTGACACATCTTTACAAGCCAGTGCCCCAGAATAGGCTGCTTGCATCATCACTAGGGGCGATAAAAAAAAGCTCAAGCTCACATGGGTTATGCAGCAGGACACTGATCCAAAACACACCAGAAAGTCCACCTTTGAATGAAAATTTAAGAAAATCAAAATTAAAGGGAACCAACCACCTCAGATCACCCTAATACACAGTTAGTACATGTCCCTGCACCCTAAGGATACCTTTCCAGCACTGTTTTTGTGTAAAATCTTGCATTAGTATAACTGATATAAAGAGTTTATAAACTTACTAGCCTGGAGACATCTGGGTGTATCCCTCCTTGTGTTATACTTCAGGGCTGTGCATTACATGGCTGTGCTCCCCCTCCCTCCGTGCCTGCTGCCTGCCCTGATGGGTGTGATCGTTATCTCCTCTGCACAGAGGGAGGGGGAGCGCAGCCATGCAATGAATGCACAGCCCTGAAGTATAACAGAAGGAGGGATACGCCCAGAAGTCTCCAGGCTAGTAAGTTTATAAACTCTTTATATCAGTTATACTAATGCAAGATTTTACACAAAAACAGTGCTGGAAAGGTATCCTTAGGGTGCAGGGACATGTACTAACTGTGTATTAGGGTGATCTGAGGTGGTTGGTTCCCTTTAAGACTTTGGAGTGGCCTATTCAAAGCCCTGACTTTAATCTGATGGAGAAGCTGTGGCATGACATTAAAAAGACAGTTCATGCTCGGAAACCCTCCAGTGTGGCTGAAATAGAACAATTCTGCAAAGAGGTGTGGCCAAAATTGCTCTAGAGCTTTGTAATAAACTCATTTCAAGTTATCGCAAATGCTTTACTGCAGCTGCCATTGCTAAGGTTGACCCAACCAGTTATTAGGTTTAGAGGCAATCACTTTTTCACACAGGGCCCTGTAGGTTTGGATTTATTTTTACCTTAATAATAATGACTTTAATTTATAAACTGCATTTTGTGTTCACTTCTGTTATATTTGTGTAATATTTAAGTTTGATTGGTGTTTTGAAACATTTAGGTGTGACAAACAAGCAACAGAATAAGAAATCAGGGAGGGTTAAACACTTTTTCACACCACTGTCACAAGTTGTGACAGGTCCTGTGTAAATATACATTTCCCATGAAATAACCATTCCGGATCATATTTATCTATACGTGTGATTGCTGTACAATCTACTGTGCTGTGGCGGTCACATGAACAGATGTCGGCACTCAGAAAGATGCTGCACACAGCAATCATGATATGAAGTGCTGCAAGCAGTGAGCGATGGAGAGGAATGAGGGATAGGTGAGTTAAAATAAACGATGTATGTGTGCACTAGGATTGGGGCCTTATCCAGGATGGGGTGTAATGTACCAGGATGGGGGGGGGCGGTGCTATATCCCAGTATGGGGGGAGGCTATATCCATGATAAGAGGCTGTATACCAGAATGCGGGCCATATCCAGGATGGGGGCTAATGTTACCAGGATGGCGAGGGGGCTATATCCAGAATAAGGGGCTATATCCAGGACAAGGTGATATATACCAGAATGGGGGCCATTTCCAGGATGGGAGGTAATGTACCAGGATGGGGGGGTGCTGTATCCCAGTATGGCGGCTATATCCAGGATGGTGGACCATATCCCAGGATGAGGGGCCCTATCCAGGATGGGGGACACATTATCTGGAAGGGGCCCAGGATAGGGACACTTCCCCCGTTAGTGTCAGCAGCAGATTCCTTCTTTCCCCTTCCCATAACTCTGCATTTAACCACATTTTTTTGCTTATTTTTTTCCCCTATTTTCATCCTCTAAAATCTGGGTGCTTCTTATGGTCTTATAGTCTGAAAAACATGGTACGTTATATTAATAATAAAAACAAGTATGTGACATATTCCATTTTAAACTGTACACATGTTAAAGTCAGCTGGACCCACAAGTGTCAACAAATTAATCAACAATGTGTATCAGGCCTACTGTCCTCTTGATGGTGGATATTGGGGAAAGAGATATTGAACATGTTGGATTTCAACTTGATGGATCCTTGACTTTGTTGAAGATAAGCCATTGTTAAAGTTTTCAGTGTCATATTCCACTCACCTAAGGGTGCCGTCACACACAGCGATGCTCCAGCGATCCCGACAACGACCAGGATCGCTGGAACATCGCTGTGTGGTTGCTGGGGAGCTGTCAAACGGGCAGATCTCCTCAGCGACCAGGGAGCCACCTCCACATCGCTGGTAACCATGATAAACAGCGGGTAACTAAACAGTGCGCGCTGCCTAGTTACCCGGTGTTTATCATCGCCTCATTACAGCCCAGCAGCGCCGTAGAGAGCAGGGAGGGGCTGAATACAACATGAATAGAAGATCACACCCATTAGGGCGTGGTCTTATGACGAAGAGGACACGCCCTAGGGGCTAAAGAATATAGCCCCTGCTAATTAACATCACTAATGAGTAAGTAATAAAACGTTTTTCTCCACTTTCACAAGGTGCTTTTCTGAGACAAAAGAAGTGTGAGATTAGTGATGGGATGCTGTAGGGACATAATTTTTAAGCTTAGGTGGTGTTTTGGAGGTGACAGGATCCCTTTAAGGTTGCTTTTTGCAGGCTGCGTTTTTGGGCTGCATTTTTGCTTTTAGGTGTGGAGCAGCCTTAAAAAAATGCATGCACAAAATCATGCAAAAACGCACAGTACCAGTTTTAGTGCCATGCGTTTTTGCATGCAGTTCCCATAGGGCCCCATGTTACAAAAACGCATGGCACTTTAGAAATGCGTTTTTGGCATTGGGGCATGCGTTTTTTGCATGGGGGCCCATGGATGCGTTTGTGTTTCCTTTGTCGTTTGGTAACTCTGTATTCTACAGGGTGGACCATTTATATGGATGCGCCTAAATAAAATGGGAATGGTTGGTTATATCAGCTTCTTGTTTGTGGCACATTAATGGGAGGGGGAAAACTTCTCCAGATGGGTGGTGACCATGACGGCCATTTTGAAGTCGGCCATTTTGGATCCAACTTTGTTTTTCAATGGGAAGAGGGTCATGTGACACATCAAACTTATTGAGAATTTCATAAGAAAAAACTATTGTGTACTTGGTTTTAACATAACTTTATTATTTCATAAGTTATTTACAAGTTTATGACCACTTATAAAATGTGTTCAAAGTGCTGCCATTGTGTTGGATTGTCAATACAACCCTCTTCTCTTCTCCCACTCTTGACACTCTGATAGCAACACTGCAGAAGAAATGCTAGCACAGGCTTCCAGTATCCGTTGTTTCAGATGCTGCACATCTCGTATCTTCACAGCATAGACAATTGTTTTCAGATGAGTGATGAGACAAATGTGAATGGTGAAGTTAACAAACAAAACCACCGTTATTGGTCTGACACTAACCCACAGTGGATAGATCCCTCCAAGACTGCTGAAACACAAAAATTGATGGTATGGTGTGGTATACAGGGTACAAAGATAGTGGGGCCATTCTTTATCTATGGAAACCTCAATGCCACTGGATATCTGAATCATTTAGGTGCATCCATATAAATAGCCCACCCTGTACTTCATGACCTAACTTGTAGTTTGCTATCTGATTCCTGCCACAACAGAGCATCATATATGGCTTGTTCTACTAGTATGTGCACTTTGAAAACATTTTAGTATTAGGAGATACTATTTCATAGTAACTCTATCCAGCTTTCTGTAGAGAATGCTTGCATTACAAATGATGTAGTGGTTGTAATACGGTAAACCTCTTTCTCATGACAAGCTTTTCTTTTGCCACAGGCGCCGTCTTGGGCACTTCTGCTCTGTGCTGTAGGCTTGTTTGTGTACCAGTCATTGGATGCAATCGATGGGAAACAAGCCCGAAGAACCAACAGTAGCTCCCCACTCGGGGAGTTGTTTGACCACGGATGTGACTCTATATCAATAGGTAATACTCCCTTTCATTGGGCTCGATTCTAATAACTTTGATGTTTTTTTTTCACTTTTATTTTACATTATCTTGTGTTTTTCATTACTAAGATGTTCTAAATTAGGGGAGTTCATTTGTGTAATAATTGTTCTTCTCCCCACACAGTGTTTGTAGCATTGGGGACGATAGCTGCAGCACGTATTGGAACTATGCCCAGCTGGATGTTTTTCTGTTGCTTTGTGAGCATGTTCATGTTCTTTTGTGCCCAGTGGCAGGCGTACGTGTGTGGTACCCTGAAGTTTGGATTGTAAGTTGCCATTTTTCTAATTCTTTTTCAAAACAAGTTTAAAAACTTGAGCTTCAATATATATATATATATATCCGTACTCTTCAAGTTACTGAGTTACTGGTTGTAAACCATTTAACAATGGCAGTTGCACGCATCAAGTCATGCCTTAAAGGGATCCTGTCACCTCCAGAATGCCTCCTAAGCTACCAAAACATGTCCCTGCAGAATCCTATCACTAATCTCACACTCCTTTTGTCTCCTAAAAGCATCCTGTGAAAGTGCATAAAAACGTTTTAATACTTGCATTATAATTAGCAGGGGCTATATTCTTTAGCCCTTAGGGCGTGTTGTTTTGCAGGCTCCAGGATCCTCCCTCTCTCTGTCTGTGTGCTCTGCTTGTGCAGGCTTTGCCCTCCCCCCTCTCTATCACTCACAGAATGCAAATCATTAGTCCTGCCTTCAGCTCCACATCACAGCAGCACAGAGAGAGCGGGTGGATCATTTGGGGCGTGAAAATGAGCACCTAGGGAGGGCTTAGAGTCTCACAGGGGACGCCCTGTGAGACTTATTCAGGGATAAGAAGTCTCAGATTTGTAAGTGTATATTGTTGATTATTCCAATGTTACAGAGCGCTTTTTTTATAGAAAAGGAGCACTAATACTGATATGTTAGGGTGCAGGGATTAATAATGTTGGGAGTGATTTGGAGGGGTCAGGTTCCCTTTAAGGCTCAGGCATGTCCAATTTTCAACATGCTCACTCCTTTTTTTCCAAAGAAGATAAACCACCCCCAGAGATGTCCGACAGCAGGCTATTCTACTCTATCCCTGGAGTGCATGTGGGTTGAACAAGGATAACTATTGAGGGACTATGACCATCTATACTGCCTGAATAATTGTTATTTTAAGATTTTTTTTTCTTTAGTAAATAAAATCAAATTTGTAAATGTAAACCTTAAAGGGGTATTCCCATGAACAAAGTTAATTTAAATCAATAGATCTTGGAATAATAATTTCCACAATTGGATGTGTATATCTCAGGACAGGATCATTTTTTTTAATCATATATATGTCCCTGCTATGTACTGTGTAATGGATGTGTCTGATTGCAGTTTTCTTTTTAAAGCAAACCTACCCCAGGTTTTTCACATATAAGATGTGACCACCAGATATAATATTGTAGAATGCTGTATAGACCATATTTTCCAGAATATGACACACTTCACCTCCCCAAAGTTGGGAAGGAAAATCGGCGTACATTTTATCATCTAGATATATCTTACCAGGGGGATGCCGTGGAGCGGGGTCACTGACTGCAAGGTCGTCACTGATAAAAGTCGATGGCAGCATGTCTGGGGCAAAGCTTTAGGCCCGAGGATGGGGTGTCTAGCGATGCAGGCACCATTGATGTTCAGGTAGTGTATGTGATAAGGCAAATTACTTCAGTGGCAGCGCACGAGCAGATTGAGATCTCGGAGAGATGGACTTCAGGGAAATGGCTGCAGAGGGGGCACACCGAGATATCAGTCTGTGCATGAGCTTCCTCAGCAGCTATCTTCCTTATGCCCAATATGTACACTGCCCATGAATCAATGGTGCCCGCAACCCTCTCCACCCATCCTCAGCCACAGCATTGCCCTACACATGCCAATGCTGTCTTTATCAGCGACGCTGCTCCACCGTGCCCCCTAGTATGATATACTAAGGGTGCTTTCACATCTGCGTTTTTCGTAATTCGCGGCAGATGCGGTGAAAAAACCGCATCTGCCGCGATTGCCGCATAACCGTTCCACTTGCGGCGCGGTTGCGGTTTTTTCTATGCAATGTATAGGCGTACTTGCGGCAGGTGCGGCAAGTGCGGTTTTGCACTTGCGGCAGGTGCGGCCGCGAAAAAAACCGCGGCTTACTGCGGTTTTTTTCGCGGCCGCACCTGCCGCAAGTGCAAAACCGCACTTGCCGCACCTGCCGCAAGTATGCCTATACATTGCATAGAAAAAACCGCAACCGCGCCGCAAGTGGACACGGTTATGCGGTAAACGCGGCAGATGCGGTTTTTTCACCGCATCTGCCGCGAATTACGAAAAACGCAGATGTGAAAGGGCCCTAAGATTATAAAATGCACTTTAGGATAATAAGGCAGACCCCCCTATTTTCTTTCTATAAATATGGTAAGTCCCCAAGCTGAACTGTATAACACAAAAAAAGACCTTTTGTTATATTCTCCTATGGGAGACACCCTATGTCATCCATTCAGTGTCTCCATTGTGCCCCTGCATATGCACACTTATATCTGCCCTTCTGAGGGCAGAGCAAAGTACTGTACTGCACATGTGTGGGCGCTATTGACCTTTC
The DNA here is from genome assembly GCA_033576535.1 of Allobates femoralis. Lineage (NCBI taxonomy): Eukaryota > Metazoa > Chordata > Amphibia > Anura > Aromobatidae > Allobates > Allobates femoralis. Next base: position 417,156,899 of record JARQOC010000004.1, on the reverse strand, counting down.
CAGAGCATTACAGTACTTTAATCTGTCCTCAGCAGGGCAGAGAGAAGTGCGCATGCACAAAAGTGCAATGGAGACACTGTATGGATGACATAAGGTGTCATCCACACGAATCAGGAAAATAACACTATAATCGCAAGAAGATAGGAGATGCTGGTTCAAGACCAGCAGCATCCATCGGACCGGACTATGCCATAGGTTAGTATAATAACAGATAATTTTTATATTATACAGATAGGCCTGGGGACGTATGTAGATCATTCTAGAATACTGCATATAAGGGCTTACTGGTGTTGGCTGAAATTTAGAAGAGAAAAACCTGATGACAGGTTCACTTTAAACACATTCATTTGTGGAAATTATTATTATACCAAGTTATATAGATTAAAATTAACTTTGTTCATGGGAAAAACCCTTTAACTGAAATGTCATCCCCTTTTTCAGGATTGATGTCACCGAGCTGCAGCTTTCTGTGACTGGAGTATTTTTGCTGTCTGCGTTTTTCGGAACTACTTTTTGGGACTATGAGGTAATATGTAGAAGCATCATAATAGATTCTCATATTAGTTATGGAATCCAGTATCTGAATGATGAAATACATTGATCCTCCTAAAAGTTAGTCAGTGTTGCATACTTTTTCTGGACCACTGTTGCTTTCTCACGAGGACTCCCACACGCTTTTAGGGTAAGCTTTCCCTGTACAGTACTTAGTGATTTAGATAAATGTTAGGCATTCACTGTCACATGACCATTAACCAGGGGCATGACTACAATCGCACCTGGGCCCTGGAGCCTTGGGGGAACCAAAATTCCTATATTGGCCTATAGAAAAAGACTTGCTATTAAAGAGTTGCAATAATTGGTGGCCCCATTGTAGCTTTTGCATCAGTGCCCATGAGCTTCAATTTACGCCACTGCCAACAATGACCACCAACTACCAGTATATATATTATATATAAAGACCTAATCATACTATGGCTGGTGGGCACATATCAGAGAGGTCGCTCACTGATGAGTCTGTCCTCCGTAATAATTTCTTTTAAGCAGTAATATTTGGTTTCCAGAGCCATTTCAATGGGTACTCCGCTAATGTTCAACCCCAGACCCAGAGCACTAGTCTGCTGATATGATAGATCTTTATTTTTCACCTATAGTTGTTTTAGAAAGCTGATTTATGCCACAATTAGCATCATGTATCAGACAGAACTCACTTGAGGCTCTTATATGCTTTCTTTTCACTTTCTGCTGCCAATGGAAGGTTTTAAAGGCCGAAGGATTCTCAGGTAATTATAATGCTAATTTGTTTTATTAAAAGATCAGTTTTAAATGGGTAATGCTATATACAGAACAGTAAATATATTCTAAGGCCCCTTTCACATCAGCGTTTTTTTCAAATCACGGTAGATGCGGTGAAAAAAACGCATCTGCCGCGATTAACGCATAACCGCGACACTTGCGGCACAGTTGCGGCAAGCCCCATGCAATGTCTATGGGGCTTGCGGTAAGGGTGCGGCAGATGCGGCAAGTGCGGTTTCGGCAGGTGCGGCCGCGAAAAAAAACGCTGCTGACTGCGTTTTTTTTTGCTGCCGCAAGTGCCAATACCGCACCTGCCGCACCCTTACCGCAAGCCCCATAGACATTGCATGGGGCTTGCCGCAACTGTGCCGCAAGTGTCGCAGTTATGTATTTAATCGCGGCAGATGCGGTTCTTTCACCGCATCTGCCGCGATTTGAAAAAAACGCTGATGTGAAAGGGGCCTAACACACATTATCAAAAGTACCACATCAAATTTATTTATTTATTTTTTTTAAACTGTTGAAATATAATTGCAAAAAATGTCAAGCGACAGTGCTGATAGTATACTGATGTGCCACTAACTAGGGAACCATATGCTTTGGAGCCACAGTCTTCCACTGTTCGCCAACTGGGGATACTACAACACTTAGTAAGTCCTGACACCCACAATTAAAAGAAAAGTACCTAAAAATTGCAAGATACTAACAAAAATAAGCCAAAATTTTCCAGCAGCTAGAGAGACACGGCTTAGTCCACTCCATTAAAGTATTGCTACACTTAAAAGAGTTGTCCACTGGTTAGACAACACCTTCTCATTTACAATATTCCCCCATGCATAACTGGGCCGGTACCATTCCAGCATCATTGATTTTGGGTTTCCCGTGGCTCATGTGACATTGTCATGTGAACCCTGCAACCAGTCAGGGGCTGCTAATGGTTCACTTAACTCTTACCTAATAAAGGTCAAACTGACAACTGCAAGAAAAAAGAGGTATTGCTACTCTGACTTCATCCGGATGACAGTTTTGTCTAAAGGAAGTTAATGGAGCGGCCTCTAAATGGTTGCAAAGCTTATCTGGCATAGCGTGATATGAGAGCCAAGATAAACCTCCCTGGAGTGGCACTGTCACCGAAGATGAGTACATGGTATCTTTACTCTGTAGGGCAATATTATAATTGAGAAGAGGTTGGCCGAGTAGTGGACAATCCCATTAACTATAGTGTGAGGTAGCAAGGGGAATGGTGGTAGAGGGACGCTATGTTTCCCCAAGGATGGTGAGCTACTGCATGTATGGGACAGGAGATGCTTACATGAGCATAGGTGAGGTAGGTGTGACCACAGTTACTCAGAACGGTGGCTGTTGGTATGGGACCTCATCTATGAGGAATGGGGGAAGGTTTTGGGCGGGCCTCCATTCCTCATCTTCCGCCCCAGGCTTTTGAAGTAGCTGGGAGGGAAAGACAGGTGAGAGAGATTAAGCCGGTGGAGACGGCTGTCAAGGAGAGGTTTTGTTGTTTTTGTGTGCCTGGAAAGGAGCAGCCTGTGAGCACACAGAGAGCGTGTACCGTACCCCAAGGTGGGGTAAAACCTAGGCGAGCTCCAGGAGGAGCAGGTTTAGGGCCGACGCTATTTATCCTGATGAAAGGACTGTTTCTGTTTTTGTTTTGCCACTGTGTGCAATAAAACACACTTGCTGTTGGACTGAGCCTGCATGTCACTGCCTTACCTGCTGCTGCTATAGAGACTGATCCCTACAATAGTATTAGCATGTCTTCTTTAGTGTTAAGGTTGAAGATGGCTTTTCATTACATTAGGATAGGCCATCAATATCTGATCGCTGATGGCAGAAACCCAAGAACCACCAACAAAACTGTATATAGAGATGCCATATAGTGCAAATAAGCAGCTATTCAAGTAATGGGAGCTGATCGCGATCTGTAGCACCCAGCAGTAGTCGGTAATCAATGTGACCGTGTGGTGTTCAGCTTGGTACACCTTTACCCACTACTGGAGCTAATAACTGGTGAGGCTAGGTGTCTCCAGACCTTCCACCAAGTTTATACAGATGACCCATCCTATGGATCCGTATAGTGAAAAACTCCTTTAACCCCTTCACAACATATGATGTTCATATACATGTTGAGTCCCTACCTTTAATGCAGGCTTTCACGCAGAGCCCACATCTTTCCCAGGAGATAACGGCTGATTTAATCAGCCATCATATACTTTTAACCGGCATGATGCCAAAATGGTATCCATAAAAATGTCAGCTAATGGCCCAAAAAATGAGCACTCGCACAGCCCCAGATCCCAAAAAATGAAAACACTACGGGTTTGCAAAATGGCGACAAAAGCATCATATTTTTAAACACTTTACAAAATTTGTAGAATTTTGTTTTTATCTGTGTACTTGTGCTGACCTGGACAATTAGGGTAAGTTCACACAGGAAGGTTTAGTGGCGTTCAAACCGTCAGAAAACCGCTGGAAATTATCAGTTCTGAGCTCTGAAGTCTCCAGCTGTGTTCCGGCGGTTTTCCGGCGGTTTTTTACAGCGTGTGCACAGCGGTTTATAGTCGTTTTTCCCAGCGGTTTTCTATGAAGGATTTTGTTCATGGAACCGATCCAAAACCGCTGGGAAGAATTGACATGTTGTATGTGTTAGAAATAATCTACTCAGTTTCTTCGTTCGATAAACTCCATAGACTGCGTCTTCAGAACCAAAAGTGGGTTTTATTCGGGCAGGAACAAAATACAGAGTTCTACAGCAAAAGCAGTAATCAGGCACAGGAATCTAAATGACAGGCGCGGAAGCCACAGGTGTCACACTCAAGATGGATTCAAAATAATGGCTTCCCGTCTCATGGCACACAAGATGGAATAGTGTCGCCCCGCCTGTCTAAAGCAGGGCGTTTTTATACAATTTTTCTACCATTGGATAACGTTAGTGGCCATTATTGTCAATGGATACATAATGACCTCATCCTGACAAAGGCAATACTTACATTTCACGTAGACATGAAAAAGACACACTAATTTCATTACTAACTACATACTACACTTAAACTTATTCACATAAATTATCTCATAATAGCCTTTTTGGGACCAAGCACAAATCACAACTTATTGACATTAATCAGCTCTGTTCTTGATCATAAGAAACGTCATATTAGCCTTAAGGAATAGAATACACCGTAAAATATCAAGAAAAATACAGAACTGGCCTATGACCTGATTATAAATTTTGCTAAATGATCAGACCAAATCTAATTAACTCCATCTGTTTTCTTATACAGGTTTAGGTCATTGCTTATAGCTAGAAGACATGACATTTAGATTTCTACTAACAGAGAAAGTTTCAATAGATATATTTTCAAGAGACAAAATGGCTGACAGAGGCCTTGGTACCCATGGCCTCCGTCTAACAAATCCCTCTGTTGTACTTATGGTAATTTGATAATTTACCCTTAAGTACAAATTGGCATATGAGTCTAGTCCTAATTCTCATATATGGTATTGAGGGAATACATAATTTCGTACACTCCCTGGTCAGTAGGGGTGTTGGGAGGGACTGAAGGTACCCTTGTAAGAAGGGCCCTAACAATAGGTGTACAACCTATAAGTGAGCATGGTCTGGGAATAAGTACCCTACCAGCACCAAGTCTCCGGTATAGTCTAATAAAAGTGGTACTATGTGTTATTACACGGGCCTGAAAGTTATTTAGTTCCTCAACATGAGCCAGATTCTTTTTTGAAAAACTTCTAGACTTTTAGGTTACTACCTATTAAACACATATAGGAAAAAACAAACAAAGTAGCAAAAAATCTACAGTAAATATCACCAACGTAAGAAGTTCTTAAGTATTAATGAGTCCCGTTACAATCTTTCAAAAAAAAAAAAAATTCAAAACTTTTCTTTGTTCCATGGCTCCTAAGGTCTTATTCACAGTTCAGGTGTGGGCAAATAGTCCTAAAAAGAAGCAAAAAACACAACAAAACAAAAAAATCATCACAGAAGTGAAAAAACATAAAGTGTCCGAGTCCCAAGTCCCACAACAGTCTCTGAGTCTTTTGATCCGTGGCTCTCGATCTTGTTCTGTTCCCTCGGAGCTTCCACTGTCTTCCCCCTCAATCACACTGTCCGGGTCCCACTGGATGGTGTGAGATGTCATCTCCAGGGAAACAGGCGGATTCATGGATCCCGATCCAATAGGGGACCTGCAAAATAAAATAAAAGCGCAGTATCAGTTCTCACCAGCATCACTAGGATTCTCAACTGACAATATAACAAGCTTACATTGATGAACAATTTTAACACCTTTTGTCTCTTGGCTTGCTAATCCTTAGCACTCCCAAAACAGTTGGGCCTATCACCTGTGTGATAACAAATGGGCCTTTGTAATTGGAATCCCACGGTCCTTTTTTTCCTAAGATTCTTAACCATGAACTAAGCTCCCACAACAAATTTGGACTCATATAAATTCCTGTTGACTCTGAGGCTACAGCTCTTATTGCCAGGCACGTGGGTCATGATTTGTCTCACTAAGTGAGGTCCATTGTCACTTTCAATTAATTTTGGGAAGCCCCAGTGTGAAAACACATCTTTCCACAAGAGGAGGCCGTTGTCAGGGCAGTATTGTTGGTGGCAGGCAAGGCCTCAACCCATTTTGAAAAAACATCAACAATGACCAAGGCATACCTGAATCCTCCCTCTGCTGGAGGGAATGGACCAATGAAGTCAATTTGAATCGACTACCATGGACCATCAGCCACTCTGGGGATGGCACATTTTTCCTTTGTACTAACTGTAAGAGCGCTTCTGGTCCGGGATGAGCAAAGACTGAATGATTAAATTTAATCAGAGACTTAATCATTATAGTTGGGATATATGGTAACAATTTGTCATCAACCCTTTTGTAATACAGACATTCTCCTTTATCAATGGGTATTGATTCAAGGGAGTTAAATAAAGATGCATCACCTTGTTCTCTCTGTGCCTTTAAGAGGTTGTGGAACTGAGATGCGTAAGGGTGGGGCTCATCCCGGAGTCTTCGTGTGACAGCAGAGATAGTAGCCTGTGGATATCTGTCAACGCCCATCAGGGCGGCTTCTTTGGCTGCGGAATCTACATATGCATTGCCCACGATGTGGGGGTCAGATGTGAGCTTTTGATGTCCTTTGATTTTACAGAAGGACCATAAATTTGGAAATTCTTTGCCTCTCTGCACAATTTGCTTGAGAATATCTGCATGCTGAAGCAGCTTGTTCTGGGAGTTTACCATCTTCCTCTGTGTCCATACATTGAAATACAATGTCAGAGAGGAGACAACGTAAGCACTGTCACTGAAAATATCATGGGATCAATACACAAAAGAATGACTTGCAAAGCTGCCTCTAATTCAGCCCGCTGGGCGGAAAAATGTCCAGGAAGCTTATATTGCAATAAATTCTCGTTGTCAGGGAACCACAAAGCGTAACATGTGACGTATTTGCCATCATGCCAATACCGAGCCCCATCTATGTATACACAGGGGACATTGGCTTTGAAAGTCTGCACGGAAGTGGGTGGGGGGACATGAGTCTGTTCAATTTGGCAATCATGAGACTGACCTGCATATTACAGCAATTGTGCTCCCGCTTCTACCTGCAAATCCCTAGTCTAAAAGTCAACAATCCATTGGGCCATTCTCTGAAAATTCACACCCCAAGCATTGCCTGTAAGCAGTGTTTTTAAGGTTACATGGGGGGTCTGCAGAATCAAGGTGAAAAGCTAATTAAAGTGCATGCTTTAAATTTTCAAAAGTCTGCAGGGCGTCTCCCTCTATTGTGATCGTGGTAAACTCATTCTCAATACCTTTTAGGAGATGTACAAAGATTTAGCAAGCAAGCAAAATCCTCAATAAATTATCTGAAAAAAAATTCACAAGACCCAGAAACTTTCTGAGTTCTGTGATATTGATTTGGCAAGGTACAGCTTGAATGACTGTCCCCTCTTTTGAAACTGACACACATTCAAACATTTAACCTCTGGTTGCATTCACTGTACTCTGTCCCGACTCACATTTAATATTGAGTTGCACAATGCATCACACACATTGTCAGTTTCATCAACAATTTGAGTCCATAAATTTTAAATCAAGAAATCATTGACATATTGCAAGACTTTGTCTCCGTACCCCAGGGGTTCCAATACCTGTGCCAACACCTGAAGGAAATAAATTGGACTAGAACAGGTACTGGACATTTTCTAAGGTAAATGCAAAATGGAGAGCTGAATCAGGTGTAATGGGCACGCAGAAAAAGCCATTTGCAATATTCAAACAAGAGAAAAAAAAAAAAAAAAAAAAACTGACATTCACTCCTCAGCAGTGACATCACTTCAGGGACCGAGATGTGTTGCTGAGGGGTGTATTTGTTTACAAGTCTTAAATTCATGACCATGCGATAGCTACCATTCTCCTTTGTTTTACAGGCAGGATTGGGCTGTTGCACAGGGGGGGGGGGGTTTGCCTCGTACAATCACGCCCTGTTGTTCCAATTCACTGACCAGCAATCCTTATGTAAGGAATTGCTTCCTCAGGAATACGGTATTGGCGCTGAAAGGGTGGTAGACGGTCGCTGTCAATCTTAATTAAAATTTGCATCAGTCCGCAATCTGTACGTTTTGAAACCCATAAATGAGGAAAAAATTGCACCAATTCATGTTTCAAAGCCGTAGCTGCAACATTTATCTCAGGCATGTCATCATCATTATTATCAACTGAGCACAAACTAGCAACGGTTAATTTATGACTGTGACATTTTCAACTCTGCAGCATCCATAATAGCTGAACAAACAGTAGTTCCTTTGTCACGCCATAAGACCTTATTACACAAATCAACAATGATACCCAAATTAACAATGATACCCATGGCTGACAACACATTTGACCCATTAATAAAAAACTTTAATTGCGGACTGATCCAAAGTTCACACCGAATGCTCGCCTGTATACAGGAACCCTCAAATCCCACTAAAGTTGTGGTGTCTGGCAGCCCGGGGGGAGCTGCAATTTGTGTTCTGTTACTGAAACAGAGGCTCCTGTTATCAATTAAAAAATCTTCCCAATTTTTGGTATCCTCTATTGTCCCTCTGACATAAGGTCGGTCCATCTTGGCCTAGGGAATAATTGTTACCAAGAGGGTACAGGGGAACAGGGGGGTTCAATGCATCAATCAGAACCGGCAGTAGGAAGCCCCAAAAAAAATTCACCAACCTCACCAGAGGCAATTCTACAGCCCACTGCTGTCACCTCCGAGCCGGACAGATCGCTTGAAAGAGCCATTTCCTCGTCCTCCCAGCTCCTGAATCAGTGGAGCATTAGGGTGGGAGGAATTCCTCCCGGAGGAGGGTGAGCTCTCCTCACAGCATGGATCTGTCTGCTGGGATGGACAAGGGTCGCATAATTGGGTGACGGGGCAAAAGGCTCCCGAAGAACAGGGTTAACTATCTGAGGACCATTGTACTGCTGGCACGGTTTGGGGCCGTTAACCGCTGGCTGTCCAGGGTTCTTAATAGCAGGATTTGGGGCACTGGCTCCCTCATACGGATCTCGGGACATTGTAGAGGTGCACCTGTGGATCATCCCTGGGAGCTAAATGGGAACACTTACGTCTAAGATACCCTGATTGCCCACAAGGATAACATACAAGAGGACCCATGGAGTTCCGAGGGGTTTCTGCCGACTGGGACTGGCCCGCTGTCGGCAGTTGGCCATAACCCCCAGGAAGTCCTGGTCTCCTGTCCACAGCAGATGCCTTCCGGGCAGGGCGATACGCAAAAACATTTGTATCATCGCCCTTAGTCTAGGATGGCATTTTCCCTAACAATGGTTACCAATGCCCTAATTTTGTCCTCCACAAATTTAGCATTATGTAAAATCCCTAACTTGCAAAACTTTCCAAGTATTCTCTACAATCTATTCCATCAGATCATAATCATCTTTTCTGATCTATTCTATCAAAAAATACTTATCAAAAGTTACACACCAGGCAGCCCCTCTTCTAATTCTAAGATAATTTCCTTTCCTTATTCTAAAGGATGCTACAATCTATGGCTGGATTTTTCTTCCTCCTGTCTGCCTGCAGCACATGTATCTCATACCCCTCCCTTTGTGATACTACTACTCCCATCATTGTATCAGTAGCTGCTGTGTTCTCTCCATACTCTGCTCCGCTGCCCCTCCCTGTGTAACTACATTAACGTACTGTCTTTGAAGCTGTCTATCACTAGCCTGATCTGAGCTATAACTAACTTACACAAAGCCGCTATTCGGCTGCCCTTTCTGCTAATAATTTTTTTTCTTGTCAAGATGTCTACTTTCTTCTGTGAACCAGTGCATACAATTTAACCAAGTGGTTCAGCATTAACCCCTTCTAGCTATGGGGTTTCAGCGTGCCTGTCAGTCTGTTTCCTTAGCCACTCCATAGCGGTGGAAACACAAGGACGACTTTATAAACTGCTTTCAGTATCAACTTAATGCAATTACAGGCAAAAGTTAGATACTCACACCTCTGTAATGGAAGACATGTGCCGGCTTTGGTCAACCAAAAGAGGTCCAGCCGTATGATCAGCCTCACTCGTTACGTTGCCACACGTCTCCTTCTCCGTACCCTCGGCTTTAATCACGTCCTTGTATAACTCACGTAGAGGCTCAGTCTTGGTTACTCAGGGTAGATAGGAGCGCAAACGAGAGATTCTCAGCGGCTGATTTCCTTAATGCGATTTCACGTGATGCATCATGCCTTTTTTAACAATAAAGGCAAAAAAAAAAAAAAGAGAAAGAAAAGTCCATTCCTCACCCTCTCACCACTTTGGTTCACAGCTTTACTTGCAGGAATCTTCTAGGTTCTTCAGAAAGGATATAGGATCATCTCCCCCCTTTCCACCGGGCTGAAGCTCGCCATTTGTTAGAAATAATCTACTCAGTTTCTTCGTTCGATAAACTCCATAGACTGCGTCTTCAGAACCAAAAGTGGGTTTTATTCGGGCAGGAACAAAATACAGAGTTCTACAGCAAAAGCAGTAATCAGGCACAGGAATCTAAATGACAGGCGCGGAAGCCACAGGTGTCACACTCGAGATGGATTCAAAATAATGGCTTCCCGTCTCATGGCACACAAGATGGAATAGTGTCGCCCCGCCTGTCTAAAGCAGGGCGTTTTTATACAATTTTTCTACCATTGGATAACGTTAGTGGCCATTATTGTCAATGGATACATAATGACCTCATCCTGACAAAGGCAATACTTACATTTCACGTAGACATGAAAAGACACACTAATTTCATTACTAACTACATACTACACTTAAACTTATTCACATAAATTATCTCATAATAGCCTTTTTGGGACCAAGCACAAATCACAACTTATTGACATTAATCAGCTCTGTTCTTGATCATAAGAAACGTCATATTAGCCTTAAGGAATAGAATACACCGTAAAATATCAAGAAAAATACAGAACTGGCCTATGACCTGATTATAAATTTTGCTAAATGATCAGACCAAATCTAATTAACTCCATCTGTTTTCTTATACAGGTTTAGGTCATTGCTTATAGCTAGAAGACATGACATTTAGATTTCTACTAACAGAGAAAGTTTCAATAGATATATTTTCAAGAGACAAAATGGCTGACAGAGGCCTTGGTACCCATGGCCTCCGTCTAACAGTATGCTGCTAAACCGCTCGGAAACCGCTCAACCGCTGGCGGATCCGCTCACATAAACCGACTATGGGTATGTGCACATTACCGGCGGGTTGGTCGGCGGCGGCTGGGCGGAACCCGCCATGAAGCTCCGGCGCCGTCCACCGGCTTCCTGGCGGGTATGTGCGGCGGGAGCCGGGCGGGTGACGGGCGGGAGCCGGCGGTTGCACAGCGGGTTCTCGGCGGCGGGTCTGCTGCGGCTGGAAGCAGCACATGATTCTGCTTGCAGCCGCTGCAGAACCGCCGTTTTATAGAACAAGCTCATTCTTTGCTAACCCGCTGGGAAACCTGCGGTTAGCAACGGATGAGGCTGTGTAAACCGCCGGTGTGTGCACAGCCTTGGTCGGTTTACATTGGTTTTAATGTTAATCCAAACGCCGGTTTGGATTAACATAAATTTACATAAAACTAATGTAAACAAACCGGCGGTTTACACAGGTAAACCGCCCAAAACCCGGCAAGTGCGCACATAGCCTATGTGTGCACAGCGGTTTCTAAATTGCATAGGGTTACTTGTAAGTCCTAAAGCTGCTAAGGATTTACATAAATTTAAATAAAACCTATGCTAAACCGCCGGCGGTTTTCGCTGCTAAACCGAGGTTAAAACTGTATGTGTGAACTTACCCTTATACTGTCAGGTCAATTGAACCATGTAGTGGACATGGCAAGTAAAAACAAAATTAAAAATGTGGATTTGCATTTTTTTTTTTTTTTTTTTTTGCAATTTCAACGCAGTTGGAATTTTTTTTCCCATTTTCTAGTACACTATGTGGTAAAATGAATGAGGTAATTCAAAGGTACAACTTGTCCTGCAAAAAAACAAGGCCTCTTATGGCTATGCAGATGGAAAAATAAAAAAAGTTATGGGATGAATGGTAAGAAATAATGAAGACATAAGAACAAAATTCTCAAAAATCGCACAGAGATGAGGGGACTGCTGTTGCTTGCTAATTGTATGATGAGTATGGCTCAAAACTACACATGCTGCTACCCAATATGTTCTATAGACAAACACAGAAGTAAAAAAATGAAAAAATCGACCCTAAAACCTCACAAACCAAAATGCTGTGTGTGTAGATGTTTTTAATGTTTTACTAACGCTCTCTCCGAACAACCGACCATTTCAAAATACCACATCACAAAATGCACGGTGTGAAACAAGCCTTACCGAAAGTGTGTTTTCTTTTAAGATTCCTGTGATTGGATTGCCTCTGAAATTTTTTCCACTTATGGGAATTGTGTTTGGAGCAATTTACTCCAGCAGCAACTATTTTAGAGTCATTCTCAGCGGTGGAGTTGGCAAAAATGGATCTACAGTTGCAGTAAGTATATTTTACATATAGTGCATATTATGTATTCTAGGGTGTACATTAATTTACTGTAAACAAAGAGGTGGGCAGAATGATGGGTGAGGGGGCGACGCATAATAAATTACCATAAATAGCCAGCACTCGTGATAACAAAATATTAAGAAACATAGTCTTGTGACATACCAAATGAAAGCTTGTACCTTTCTGAGAATAATGATGCCTCTCCCACCTTATTATCTGAATTCTAGCCCACGATATGATAAAAAAATGTAAAACCATACCAGGCCAAAATTCGCGCTTTTTTAAAACTTTCAAAATCTGTAAAAAATTAACTGATGAAGAAAAAAATTCAAAGCTTTTAATTTGTAATTAACTAAAGTTGTACATCATACAGAAAAAAATCTAAAGACGTCAGTTAAAAAAAAATATTAATATTTTGATCACTTGATATTGAATGACCCATTGACGCTATGATAGTTAAATATTTTAAAATATGATCCCTTCATGATCCCAACTTGAATTTTGTTAGAGATGGGGCTAAGAGCATAGCAGGCACATGGGCATTTTTGGGAATTTTTAGATATACGTTTTTTTTCGGAAATGCGTTTTAAAATTTTACATTTGCTTTCAAATGGGTAAAATATTAACAAATATCCTCTTGCGACATATCTGGTGAAAGCCTGTACATGTCTGAGTAGAATGGTGTTTATTTTATTTCTCTATCTTATTTCTAGCCTGAGTTATGAGGAGAAATGTAAAGGCAGGCAACACCGAAATTTGTACTTTTTCCAAACTTTGAAAATCAATTAAAAATAAAAAAAAAAATTTCAATTTCTTTCTCTTCACATTTTGCATTGTCTGACATGCTATTATCAAATAACAAAATCTCAAAAGAATTAAAAATATAGAGGTAATAATCATTCATTCACTTGACATGGAACGACCCAGACATGTTATAAGTACACACAAGTTATAAAATACACCTGTATTATTAAGTAATATCTATTAAAAGGTAAAAAAAAATCTTATTTTAATGTTCCAAAGTATTGATTGTCTTATATTCTTATATCAATCTAAACCTAGGAATATATGTGCAGTATTAAGGTTTATTCTGTTTAGCAATCCATATGAAGGTATTTTCTGTTCGTGTTATGGTCTTGTACCCAGGCAATTTTAGGCTATGTGACACCTAGGATCCATGTGTAAATAATGGCAACATGCACTACATGTATGCTTGTTCACAAGCCTCAGTTTGTGGCAACTTATCCATGGAGTTATGCAGCAGAAAAAATGCAAAAATGCTCCATTTTGTAGTACCTATTTCCTTTTTGTTATCTCTACATCCTTCCCCCCCCTTCTTATTTGATATCTCTGTAACAATATATAATGCTGTAAGACTTAATCTATCTTATTCCTATCACCCCCAATTGAATAATAAATTAAAATCATTAAAACTAAAACAGAATACATGTTTTTGCAGGATAAGGGGTTCAAAATTGAACTGAGGGAGTGCTGACTGTCCACATAGTGCAAAATACTTGCATTGCCGTAGGTGGGTGTCTGTCAGTGCATCACTTTTGCAGCAGGTCACAAGAAGCCAAAAGAAACTCTATGAAGTACTACAGATACTTGTCATAAAAGGGTTGAAAAATTCTGAGACTGCAGTAATTATTAACCGCTTTCCATCAGATGTACAAGTATGTCTAATGTCTCATCTCCACTTTGATGAAGGCTCATGAGCCGAGCTTGTGTCATTCCTGGCAGATGATGGCTGTGTGAACTAGCCTGGGGTTTCACTGTCTTTGGATGGCTCTGTAGTCGAGAACGTGTGAATTCTTCTGTGTAATCTTTGACCAATCAGATTCACTGTTACTAAGCAGAACAAACCAGGGCACCAATACCCAGACACCATTCAAACCTAATTGCTAAGGCTGGGTTCACACTTGCGTTTTCAAGTGCAGCGCACCGAACACAGCCAAACGCTTGCGCACTGCGTTCCTATGTTTAACATGGAAACGCATTTGGTTGCGTTTGCGTTCAGATGCGCACAATTTGTGCGCACTCCAAACGCAGCATGTTGCATTTTTTGTGCGTTCGCGGGCGCTTGTTTAATCTGCAAGCGCACAAAAGATGCATGGATCTGCAGTGTCCTCCGCATGACAGTGCAGGAGAACGCTGCGGATCTCATTGAAATCTCTCCCAGTGGCCACCGCTGCTCTCCCGCCGGTGTCGGCGAGGGAGATTTGAAGATACAGCTGATCTGACAGCTGTTTAAATCTCCCACGCCGACACCGAATAGGTGAGGTTGGCGCGGGAGATTTGAAACAGCGATCAGCTGTTTCATATCTCCTGCACCGATAACACCCTATTCGGTATCGGCGCGGGAGATTTAAACAGCTGTCAGTTCAGCTGTATCTTCACATCTCCCACGCAGACACCGGCGGGAGATCAGCTGTGGCCGGGAGGAGGAGATCTCTGCCGCTGATTTCCTCCTCCCGGCTGCCCCCTACACAGCTGATTGGCTGGCTGGGCTGCATACTAATGTGAACACATGCGGAGATTCTTCGCTGCATTCACATCAGTATGGGCTGCGTTTGCACTGCATTTGTAGACGCATGTCCTGCACATGCAGACACAAACGCAAATGTGAACTGAGCCTAAGAGCTCATCAGCAACTGCTAACCTACGGAGCAGCAATTTTGACAAATAAATAGAAAAAGTAAAAAGAGATGCAAATAAAATGTTTATGCTCTTTCTGACAGGGAACAAGTGTATTATCTCCTGGTCTTCATATTGGACTAATCCTCATGTTGGGGCTAATGATTTACAAGAAGTCAACAACGGATTTATTCCACAAACATCCATGTCTTTATACCTTAACCTTTGGGTTTGTGAGTGCCAAAGTTACTATTAAGCTTGTGGTAAGTCTTTGCATGTCCTTAATTCTTAACTGTCTAATGTATTGTGGAACAACTCCAAGGCTATGTTCACACGTTGCATTTATTATGCAAAATAAAACCTGCTTTTTAAAAGACCAGCTAAAGCTATGAGATTTCAGAAATCTCATGAACACGCTTTTTTTTTTTTTTCTTGACTGATTTGTAAAACTTGCAGCATCTCAATTCTTTCAGCATTTTTGCACCCATGAAAAGCAATGAGTGCAAAAACACTGCTATTCGTTTTTAGTGAAAAAAAACACAGGTAAAGAAGGATGTAAAGCCCATTTAAATTTTATTTTTCCCAAGTATGGCTACATTCACACATTTGCGTATTTGGTTGCGCTTTTTTACACGCGCTTTTTGCCGCGATTTTCGGCCACGCAAAAGAGTGCAACAAAATACGCAAGGGCGTTCTTTACCCAGAAAGCGCAGGTGATGTCACAGAGGGGAGGAAGAATCCTGATTCTTCCTCCCCTCTGTTACAGCTGTGACAGCCCCATTAGATTTCGCAGTGTATTAATATACACTGCAAAATCTAAATTAAACAAAGCCAAATGTATGTAAAATAAAAAAAAAATGGAATACTTTACCTCTCCGACGCCTTTTCCCGGTGGCGAGGCGAGGAGATGTGTGTTCTGCCAGGACCTGCCGTGATGTCAGAGGGATGTTCCCGGCACTGATTAGCCGCTCACGGTCATGTAATACATATCACATGAACGTGAGTGGGCAATCAGCGCCGGGAACGCCCTTCTGACATCACGGCAGGCTCTTGCAGGACACACATCTCCTCTCCTCGCCACTGGGAAAAGGAGTCGGAGAGGTAAAGTATTTCATTCTTTTTTATTTTACATACATTTGCCTTTGTTTAATTTAGATTTCACAGTGTATATTAATACACTGTGAAATCTAATGGGGTGGTCACACATGTCACAGAGGGGAAGAGGAATCAGGATTTCTCCTTCGCCTCATTGGGGGACACAGACCGTGGGTGTTATGCTGCTGTCCACTAGGAGGCGACACTAGGCAGAATCTGCAAAAGAGTTTAGAAACTCCTCCTCTGTAGCATATACACCCTGTAGCAGGAAGTGATTCTCCAGTTTTTGCTTAGTGTCTTGTAGGAGGCACACCTAAAGGTTATTTCCTATGGAATTTTTTAACTTTTTGGATTTTTTAATTCAAGAAGAAGAAAAGTGGGTCTCTGCGAGACTCCCGGCATGCTCCCTCCTCGGCCCACCACTGTTGGGGGTGCCAGGTTGAGGTTGAGACCCTTATTCCACATGCCGCTCCCTCCTCGGCCACCCAATGTTGGGGCGCTGGGTTAAGGTTGAGACGACGGTCCTCCCTCCCCATTTCCCCACTGTTGGGGTTACTGGGTTGAGGTCGAGGTTCCGAAGGAGCCCTCTGATGGTGGACGCAATCCCTCCCTAAACACCCTTCAGGGGTTCCTTTAGGTTGAGACACCTCAGGTAGGGCCAGAAGGTGCAGCACCTCTGAGCACCCCAGGAGCCTCAGCTCTGCTGAGTCACTCCATTGGAACAGGCTGCAGCACGGACTGCTGCAGCATACCCAGGAGACACAGCTTGCTGTGTTCTCCGGATGGGGCCGGGGGATCAACTACGGGGCAGTCATAGCACTATCAGGGGCACAGACTGCCTGTGCCCCTGCAGCAGCCAGCATCACGGCTGCACAGCGGCCGGATGCAAGAGGACCCAGCGCTCTGGGTCCTCTGTGGGAGCTCCACCATGCCGCCGCTATAATGCCCAGGGGGTCCGGCGAGGTCCGGGTCAGTTCCGGACCTCTCCCCGGACCTCCGCGCCGCTCTGGAGCCCTTTTCGGGCGCAGGAATCTAATTTAGGCCGCGGCTTCGGCCTAGCTCGAAGCCGCCGCCTTTTTCCACGCCCCCCGGCCCGCCCCCTGGATGACGAGAATGACGCTGCCAGCGTCACAGCAGGGGGCGGACCGGAGCAGAGAGGGCGCGTTTTTTACATAGGACGCGCTCTTTTTCTCTGCGCCCAGCCCCCCTGCTTCCTCAATAAACGCAGGCACTATCAGATGGCCATTATCAGGCAGCCAGTCTCCGGGGGGCACAGGATGAGGATGACCCCTCTCCTCTAAGCTGCGGTGGCCATTAAGGGATTCAGGCACTGTCACCGCAGCTGCCAGCCTTGAGGCCCCGCACACAGTAGCCACATATAAGGGCTAGTCTGTGTGCAGACAATGTGCACACACTACACATGTAACAGCTGCCACATGTACTAAACACACATGTAGGTCAGCTGTCCTGTGAGCGGACAACCACGTGCCCACGACCTTGCTGGCACAGTGGCACATATGTACAGCCAGCAGGGGATACAACGAGCACTAGGCCCCTTTTCAAAGACCGGGAGCCCAACAGTGCTTCCTCCCTGCCGTGGTCTTCAAGGCACACTAGTGCAGCCAGGGGCCTTGTTTTTAGGAGTCCTACAGTGCCTGCCCCCTCTTCCCGGCCTCAATAACAGGAACAGGGACATACAGCAGAGCCTGCCATGCCATATAGGTACGGCCGGTCTGCACTGCCCCCCATCATTCTCTGGCTTCTCCAACAGCCATGGCTCAGCATCCGCTACGCAGGGGTACAGCAAGCACAGCACTGCGAGGGCACACACGCAGCGACTGGAGTATACCTTGCGCTCAGCTTCGCTGGGCAGCAGTCTCCCAACGAAAACGGCAAGACAACCAGCAGCGATGTCTCCTGCTCCAGCTTGTCCATCCCTCAGGACACCGTGTAAAGAGCAATAACATACTACGAGGACCAGTGTAACTTCCTCTACAGTAGTAATCAGCGCACGGCCCACCGCACGTATTGTTTTTCCTAACACCGTGCCAAATGCATGTACCTGTTGGTACAGTTGTCCAACCTTATTGCCCTGGGGGGAGCTGGGTTGCAGTAAGCCACCGACATGCGTATTCCTTGGTCCCCCAATGTTGGCGGAGCCCAGTTACTATTCAAACGGCTCAAAATACTCGTCCATCAGACCCCTTCCCACACACAGTTGAGACAACTAGGTTGTGGTGGATTTACTACGAGCTTAACTCGCAGGTTCCTTCCTCGGCCCTCCATTGTTGGAGAGCCCAGCTGAAGTTGCTGTAATCTACAATTACCTGACAACTGCAAGGGTCCCAGGACCGTTTGCCAAGTCCTCTCCAAAAGGGCTGGAGGTCTGGTTGGCGGTGATGACGGTCAACTCTCACAAGACGCAGGCTGAAACACCGTAATTCGCAACTGCACGAGTAATTTAGCTACTGGTCTCTGAGACCTAAGACCCATTGCATACTCCCTCCTCAGCTCCCCACTGTTGGAGGTGCTGGGTCGTAGCCGAGATTGCTATATACCATACTCCTCCCTCGACTCCCCACTGTTGGGGACTCGGGTTGAAACTGTGACGGCACAAGGCCTGGCCGGCCTCCGTCCCCAAACTACAAAAACAAAACTCTGGGTCGCAGAAATACGAGCCCTGTTGCCAATCTCCTCACTATACCTATATTAGGTACTTGGGTTGAGATCACAAGTGTGAGCACTCTGCACAGCCTGCTTCAAAGCAGGACATCGCAGACCCCCAACCGCATTAACCCGATGGATGGGCCCCTTCTGGACCCCGTATGATTGTGGCCTGAACATTCTTCCACGCAATCTGTCCCTTCTCGACTCATGAGTCCAATAGGAGAATGCTCATGGTTGGATAGCGCTCGCTGTATGCAGCGCAGGACAACGGCGACTGGACTATCGTGACGCAGCCTCCGGTTTCGGCCAGCGCTGATCCTGACTTCCGGCTCCCTCTGGACCTCCGCGCCGGACCTCTACCGTTCCCGGGCACCTCGATTTACGCAAGGCCCTGGCTTCAGCCTAGCCGTGACAGCACTGGCTTGCCCGCCCGCCATGCCCGCTCTCTGCCTGACGTCGGGGCCTCCGAAGCGTCAGCACAGGGAGTGGGGCGAGGCCAAAAAGGACTGAAGCACAATGGATACAAAGCTTTTTCCCACCCTGAAGGTGGCAAGGTCTATACTACGATTCAGCAGTCTCCCATATCTGGATGACTCTTTTATCAATGCATGTCTTTCAAGGACTGCGAACACAGTGGCATTTGCACCGTGCACGTTAAGAAGACTCTGTAGGATCGACCTCCACAGGTCTACCGCAATTCCAAGGCACATGCTGCAGCACAGCGCACACATTCCAGGAGTCCCTGCTCCGCTGCGTACTCCTGACGGCCACATGCTACAGCATCACGTATGGAGTCTCAGCCATACTGGACGCACAGCACCGCATGAACACGCCCGCCTTTAGTTGCACCACCACAGCTCTAGTCAAATTTCCCCAGTCAAGGCACAGATTCTTCATCTGGGAATCCGCAGCCTCCGTCAGAGGTCTCCTCAATCCTTCACAGCTGCTATAAGAGTCCTAGACAGCATTGTAGCAGCTTGAAATTCAGTTCCATTGACTCAGCTGAATCGCCGGCCTTGGCAATTGTCCATGCTCAGGTGTTACACAAAAACAGGATGGGGTGCGATATACCCCCATCAAATTGCACATGGCAGTAGTCTTGCCCTGTCTCGAAGATGCTCCTTACTTTACGAACATTCGTGCAGTATCTCTAGTACTGAAATCTTTCAGTCACCTGGCATTTGAACATGTCAGGATGCAGTCAGACAATGTCACAGCCGTGGCATATGTCAACCACCAGCGTGGTACCTGCAGTCTCTAAGCGATGACAAGTTCGCACATCCTTTCCTAGGGGGAATCCTTGGAACACTGTACTGCCAGCTGTTCTCATACCAGGTGTACACATCTGGGAGGCGGGTTTCCTAATCCACCAAAGGATGGACTCGGGACTAGCTCCTTCATCTAGAAGTCCTCCGTCGAAACACCAACGCCAGGAAACCACAGATCTGGACCTGACGGAGTCACAATGTCACGGTCTCGGCCTTCCTGGCCTGGTCTCAGGATCCACAGTCAGTGGGACAGACGCACTAGTCCAAGCCTGGACCGGTATCCGTCTCTCCTATATTCTTTTCCCACTACCAGTCTGGGATATCAAACGAGAAGGTCGCGGGACCATTTTCGCGGTCTCAGACTGACCCACACGCGCTTGGTGCGCACACTTGTCCAATTTAGAGCAGCGGTACCAGGACGTCTCAAGACTGTCCAGACCTGCTCGATCATGGCCAGTTCTCCCTCAGAATTCCTTACATCTGAGTTTAATGGTGTAGCTTTTGAGACCTAGAGGTTAACCCAAGTGGTTTTTTTCCCAGGATATTGTAATGACCGTAGTCACAGTGAGGACACCAGCCTTATCAGCGATATCCCATCACGCGTGTTATCGTTTTGTTTTTGTTTTTTTGTTTTTTTTTGCTCGGGGCACCTCTAGAGGTCATTCCCCTTGGCCCTACTTCATGCCAGGGACTCTCCGTTTTCTTTCTCTCAGACCTAGACTCAGGTCTGTCCTTAGGGTCTCTTGCACAGCAGGTTTTCAGCCGTTTTTCACCCTATTACAAACACGTCTTGCCACCAGACGTCTATAAAATCCTTCCTTCGAAGGGTCTGCTTTTTCAGGTCTCCATACAACAAGACTACACCCGTGGGGACCTGAACTTGGTCCTCACGGCACTACAAGAACCATCTTTTCAGCCTCGATGGGATGTTACCTTGGCATACTCATCCACATAGTAGTATGGTTCGGCGGCATTTATTTGTCTCTGCAGAAGTATCGGTACTTGCAGCAGTTTACTGTAATCCATCTTTTTCTAGCCTTCCTCTGGACAAGATTGTCCTATGGCTGGTTCCATTCTTCTTCTACGGTAGGTTTACTCCTTCCACCTACATGAAGAAATCTCTCTGCCATCGCCGTGCCCGACTCCAGTCTGTACGGTCGCGAAGGACCTACGTATGCGGGACCTTGTCGGGGCCCTACGCGTCTAGGTATCCAGGACAGTGCCCTTCTAAGAGGTCGGATTCTCCTTATCCTTCTTCCAATGGGCAGACATAATGACACATCAGCCCCTAAGGCTCCCCTAACCAGGTGGATTCCTCTAACCATCCAAGACGCTTATACCTTCGAAACCTCATTCCTTCCGGCAGGTCACGGCACATTCTACTACGGCCGTGAAAGCCTCCTGGACAGTTCGGTAAGGGGTATCGGCGCAACAAGTGTATAGGCAGCCAAAGGGTCAGCCTACACCCATAACCAAGCCACTATAGTGCTTGCACTCAGTCCTCGACAAACGCAGGTCTGGGTATACGTGCCCTCCAGGCGGCAGCAGCCTGCCTGTCGGTGCATAGTTCTTCACTGACCATGCTCAGTGTCACTAGTTCCATTGTTCTTTCCCACCCAGGGACTGCTTTGGGACGTCCCACGGTCTGTGTCCCCCAATGAGGCGAAGGAGAAAAGGAGATTTTTGTGTACTCACCGTAAAATCCTTTTCTCTTAGCCTCTAATTGGGGGACACAGCACCCACCCTATTGTCCTTGTGGGTTTTTTTCTACAGTTCTCACATAGCTTCTCAGCTGTTACATGGTTAACATGTTTACATATGTTTGCCTATTATCACTCTGTTAACTGTTGACTGTTTAAACTTGTGCCTGTTTAGTTCCAGGCCTTATAGTACTGTGAGCCTGTTTAGTTCCAGGCCTTGTAGTACTGTGAGCCTGTTTAGTTCCAGGCCTTATAGTACTGTGAGCCTGTTTAGTTACAGGCCTTGCTATACGATTATTACTTCGTTAACTCTTCACTGTTTTTCCACATGCGCCTGATCAATTCAGGATTTGTGGTACTAGCATTACTCTGCTAACTTTTAACTGTTTACACACGTGCCTGTTTGGTTTCAGGCCATGTTACACTGTTATTACTTTGTTAACTATATTTGTTTACACAGGTCGCCTGCGTAGACTTCCTGTGTCACTGTTATTATCTGTTAACTCTCCTACTGCTTTAGCACAAAACTGGAGAATCACTTCCTGCTACAGGGTGTATATGCTACAGAGTTTCTAAACTCTTTTGCAGATTCTGCCTAGTGTCGCCTCCTAGTGGACAGCAGCATAACACCCACGGTCTGTGTCCCCCAATTAGAGGCTAAGAGAAAAGGATTTTACGGTGAGTACACAAAAATCTCCTTTCTTCCTCCCCTCTGTGACGTCAGAGGGAGAAAACGCAGGAGCTCCTGCATAAAGAATTGACATCTCAATTCTTTACGCAAATGTGAAAAAGCGCTGTGTATTTTTACGCAGTGTCTGCACCGCAAAGTCAATTTCCCATTCACTTTGCTGGCAGACACAAAACACATTGCATATTTTGAAAACCGCGGCAAATACGCAATGTGTGAACGCAGTCTAAAAACCATAATGTCTTCGCATTCTCACATGAATATGGATGTTTATCCTGATTTTGTACAGTTTAAATATGTGATAAATAAATTAGTGATGAGGTTTAAACTAAACTATGTCTTACCAAAGTGTAAAAGTAAACAATTCCCTACTAACTAAATTTCCTAAAATGTGTAAAAAGTGAACAATGCCCTACCAATTCATCTCTCTCTTAGGCCATCTTCGCACCATGGTTTTGTTCCTGTCCATGGAGATCCTGTTTTTGCCCGACCACATGGCCAGGAACGGACAGGACCAGATTTTTAACTCCGGATGCCATTTCTGTGTCCGGATCCGGGATTTTGAGGGATCCGGACTGAGAGAAAGAGCTGGGAGGAGCCAAGCCTGCAAAGCACAGGCAGTATGTCAGGGCTGTACTTTTGCTTTTGTAGTGTATCTACATACACTGCGAAATAAAGAAAGCAATGGCATTAAAAATAAAAAAATAAATACTTACCTCTCCGCAGTGTCCTCCAGGAAGGCGTTCGATCGCTGCAGGACCTGAATCAGCTGACCAGCGGCAACCCGATCAGCTGATGTGTCACCTGACAGCATCAGCTGAGCAGTTTAAATCACCCGACAAAACCAATCGGCATACAGGCCGCCGGTCAGCTGATTCAGGTCCTGCAGCATGCCCAGTACACTAAAACCAGATCCGGGTAACAATCCTGTTGTTTCCTGCATCTAGCGCTCATAGATTCCCATGCTAAGTGCTCCGGACCACGCCGGATTCGTTTCAGTCCGGTTTTGTCCTTTTTTTTTCACCGGAGCCCAAAAACTGTGCAGTTTTCAATTTTTTGGGGCCAGTGAAAAACAGGACAGAAACTAATCTGGGACTGAATTCCCAAAACCAGATGGCCATTTATGACCAATCCGACACCATACGGATGCATGGAAGGCTAAAAATGATCCTATTCTGTCCTTTTCAAAACAGACAGTACAGAATGCCAAAAACCATGATGTGAACCCAGCCTTACTGCCTTTCATGAACTCATGTAACTTAAGATCATGGTTAGCCTACGTACATGAATCCAGCTTTTTGTTCTTCAGAATAGTCACTTTTTTCAGACAAAAAAACTCTCTCCTAAACAATTAGATTTGACTGCCTTTTTGTTTTATGCTTTCACGTATGTCTTGCATTGTTGACTTAACACTTTGTATTGTTCATGTTTGCACGGTGGAAGCAAAGTTGACTCTGGGATCTTGAAAAAAAAAAAAACTGCAAACAAACAGTAAAAATATTAGCACGAAAACCAGTGTTTTGACTGCAGCTTTTTTACTGCCAAAAGATTAGGTTTTAGCTGCTGAAAAAGCAGCAAAAAAGCAATGTATGAACTTAGCCTAAGGCCTCAATCAGGTTATTTTTTTTTTTTTCTATGTACCAGAAAAACTGACTGAGTTTGATCAGAGTTTCTTCAAATTTTGTGTTCCCATGTATAAGGAAAAAAAAAGTCTGCATCTTCTGTAATCTATTCAGTTAGTGAAAAATGGACAGCTGTGAATAGCATCTGAACCCTGTCAGATTTGTTTCACTGACCATTGACTTGCATTGACGATTTTGATCCTACATTCAGATTGTGTACAGACCACTGAGTCTGAGGGAATAATCTGACACATGAACAGCCTGAACTTGAAATAAAAATGGATATCACTTGGCTGTGCAAATCTGACTTGAATGAGGCCTAAAACTTACAGTGCCTTGATAAAGTATTCAAACCGGTGAATGTTTCCAAAATTTATATTTTATTGGAATTTTAAGAAATATACCAACACAAAGTAGCAAACTTTATTAAATGTAAAAGAAATGATCTATGAGTTTCATGAATATTTAAAAAATATAAATTTGAAAATTGTGTCCTCTACATGGCATGTGAAAGAAAGTGCTCTGGTCATATGAGACAAAAGCAGAACGTTTGGCCTAAGTGCAAAACACTATGGTGGAAAACGAATACTGCATATAACACTGAAAATGCCATTCCCACCATAAAACATGGTGGTGGCAGCATCATGCTGTTGGGATGCTACTTTTCAGTAGGGTAAAGGAAACTGGTCAGATTTCATTGGAAGATAGATGGAGCTACATACATGGCAATACGAGGCTGCAAACAACTTGAAACTGAGTAGGTAGGTTCACCTTCCAGCAGGACAATGACCCTAAATATTCTGTCAGAGCTACAATGAAATAGTTTAGACTAGGGCTATATGGGCCGCACATAGAATTTTTTTTGTATTTGGGGGGCTGCATTCTTTGCAGGGCAAATATTATATTTTGTATTATATTATATTATAATATTTTATTGATACCAGATTTTTTTCTATACACCTTGTCATCACTTTTTTTTATATTTTTTGCTTGTTTGGTTTATTTTTTAAAATGGCATTCATTATATGGGTTATAGTACAGTTTTATAGTTTGGGTCTTTACAGATGTGGCACTTTTTTATTTTGACTTACATATAAAACAGCATTTTTAGTGATGAAAAAGTCATGCCTTTTTGAATTTCTTTTTATTTTTTCATTTTACCCTCTTCTTGTAAGTACAAATAGCACCATAAAGTAATTTTGGCCAACATCCTGCAGTAATGTCCCTATCTTGTAGTAATGTCCTCATCCTGGTCCTCATCATGTAGTAATGTCCCCATCTTAAACCCCACAAAAAAAAGGAATAAACAAAGATGCTAACAGACCTCAATGTAAATGAAATTAATTTTATTAAAATACAAAAATAAATAGAAAATGGACAAAAAGATGAACAAGCAATAAAAGAAACACCAAATTGACAACGGGAGAGGAGGGTGTATGTAAAAACTATACCAAAAATAATAAAAATAAATAATATGGTGGACTAAAATTGATATAAATAGAGAAGACATATAATAATGCCATACTAAGAAAAATAGATAATATATATAATTCATATAATTCAAAAGCATATTAATGTGTGTGAATGGTCCAGACCTAAATCTCATTGATAATCTGTGACAAGACATGAAAATTGCTGCTCATAGACTCTTCCATCCAATCTCACTGAGATAGAGCTAGCAAGCAAAGAATGGGTTAAAATGTTAGCGTCTAGATGTCCAAAGCTGGTAGAACTAAACCCCAAAAGATTTACAGCAGTAATTGCAGCAAAAGGTGGTCCTACAAAGTATTCTCAGGAAGATTGAATATATATGCACGTCAGATTTATATTTTTTATATATTTAGAAATCCATGTACCAATTCCTTTACACTTCATGAATACTTGCTACTCAGTGTTGGTATATCACATAAAATCCCCCCAAAATATGTGTAAGATTGTGGGTACCGTGCAACATGAACAAAATGTACAAAAATGAATGGGGTATACTCTCTGAAGGCATTTGCAATAATATCTTTTGCACTTAGAAGTTATAGACTTTTTGTTTCTAAATATGAAAAACTTGTATAAGGCCCCTTTCACATCAGCGCAAAAACCGCAACTGCCGTGATTACCGCATAACGGCCGTACTTGCGGCAAGCCCCATGCTATGTCTATGGGGCTTGCGGCAAGTGCGGTATAGTTGTGGTTTCGGCAGATGCAGGCACGAAAAAAACGCGGTCAGACGCGTTGTTTTTCGCGGCCTATCTGCCGCAAGTGCCGAAACCGCACCTGCGCACACTTACCGCAAGCCCCATAGACATTGCATGGGGCTTGCCACAAGTGAACCACAAGTGAGGCCGTTATGCGGTAATCGCGGCAGTTGCGGTTTCTTTGCCGCGATCAGCAATTACCGCTGATGTGAAAGAGGCCTAACACAAAAAGAGCTGTCAATGAGTCACATACATGAATGTGTATGTTAAACATCATTCTATATAATTGCCACCTTTCTAATGGCTTCTTTTCAGTTGGCCCACATGACCAAAAGTGAGCTCTATCTTCAGGATTCTGCTTTTATTGGACCGGGTCTTTCTTCTTGATTTTTTGATAGATCATTATTTAACAACATGCTTCATTGATGAATACATTTTTTATGTTGTGGTGTGGGCTTACACGCTCAGCATAAATTTCACATATCAGAACAAATCTATAAAAATCTGAAGAAAGAATACTCGTGATTTCACCTACCCCATTACGAAGTGTTGAATAAGGTCAAATTTAGAATGAAAAATGTACACCAGAATAATCATGCACCAGATTTGAAATCCTTTTCTCGCAGTGTGTGAATTGGATTTAGAAAACTCCATTTTCTGATCATCATAATGGGAGACCCAGACAATGGGGTTTAGGGCACTGCCCTCCGGAGGCCACACTAGGTACTACAAGTTTGTAGACACCGCCCCCTCCACTTATAAACCCCTACCGCAGGGAACATCCTCAGTTTTAAACTTAGTGTGCTCGGAGGTATCACACGCTTTGCTTGCACTTCACTGCATTCTCACATCTTACGTGATGGCGTATGAAGACAAGGTAAAATGGTCCCGGTCGGGGACCTTCGGCAGTCTCCCTGCTCACCCTCGGGAACACGCAGGTTGAGGTACCGGAGGGCCTAGAGCCTGGACACTGCGTGTCCTCCCGGTACGCTGTCGCGCTCCTTCCCATCCCTCCTTGCGGGCTCTGGAAAGTGGGAGACTGGAGCCTCGCACAGCTCCGCTCCGTCCGAGGCCTCCCTAAATGGTGCTTACAGACCGGACTGGAGCCAGCCCAGTCCGAGGCCTCCCTAAATGGTGCTTACAGACCGGACTGGTGCTGCACCCCCGTCCGAGGCCTCCCTAAATGGTGCTTACAGACCGGACCGGCACTGAGATGCCTTGTGTGTCTCCGGTGTGCCTGGGGGTGGTGTCTGACATCTTATGTGTTCTGACACTCAGACCGCGCGCACCCTCGGGTCCGCGGTTCTGGCGGTGTACCCTGTGCTGGGATCACCCTGGCTGACCGCCCTGTGTGACACAGGGGCTGCGGCTGTAGGCTTCAGACTTTTGTCTGCAGCCTTAGTATTGTGTTGTGTTTGTCACGATACTTCCCGCGCTGCGGGCTCCGGCGCCTACATTATGAGGCTGCCGGAGGAGAGAAGCAGCCCAGGTGGTGACGTCATCGATGGGCGTGCGTGTGGGCTTCCCGCGTGTTTTCGGCGCCGCCCACAGTTTCTCTGCCGGCGGCCATCTTTCCCCTCTCGTCCCGGCTGGGATCTGATTGAAGTGCACTGTTGCACTCCAGGGGAGACCGGAAGTCCTCGCGGAGGCCACACACGCACACCGCTTCCTCCCACCGCGTTACTGCGGTCGGTAAGCCGCCGGTTGTACCGGTTTTTGTTCTAAGATTGGCTTATTTCCCCATGCTGTGGGTATGTCCTCAGCTAGGAAGAGCGCTGCTAAAGCGGCCATTGTCACCGCGGCCTGTGCTACATGCAAGGGACACTGGTTGAGGGGTCCTGCAATAACTGCGGAACGCCCAGAGGCCCGGTCTGATACTGCTGAGACAGTAGCTCCGGTGCTGTACCCTGAGGTTCAGGTGATCCCAGGGCCATGGGAAACACAGAATAAGATTAATGAATCTTTGTTATCCCAGCTGTCCTCCATGTCGCAATCCCTGGAGGCACTTAATAGGAGACTGGAAAGCCCAGCTACTCCTTCCAGTTACCCCCGGGTGTCTCCTTCCTCGACTGTGAGACCCCTTAAGCGACTCGACGTGATGATTCACCCGAGCTCCAGGCTCTCTCTGAGGAGGAGCGTCTCTCTGATGGTGATGAGGATGATGGGGGTTCAATGCTCGGGTCTATGTCAGAACCACCAGACGGGGTGGAGGATCTGGTGTCCTCCATCAACGAGACTTTGCGTCTCGTGACACCCCCTGAAGAGGTGACAGTTCACCCGAAGGAGGTCTATCAATGGCTGCGGCCGGAGGCTAGACCAAGTGGTTCCTTTATGGACCACACTAATTTTGGAAGGGTGGTTAGAGCACCCAGGGTTCATCCTGGGCGGCGTTATGTCCGCAAATCTAAGGACAATCGCTTCCCCTTCTCTCAGGAGGTGCTTCAGGAGTGGTCGCAGTCCCCGAAGGTGGACGCTTCCATGACCAGGATTGCTGCACGCTCCCTGTTCTCTGCCTCTGATAGCTCCTCGTTGAAGGATGCGACTGATAGACAGGTCGAGCAACTCGACAAGTCTTCTTATGAGGCTGTGGGGTCTTCATTTGCCCCTAATTTTGCCACGGTCTGGACCCTGCAAGCGATCACCACCTGCTTAGATGGTATCACTAATCTGGCAGGGTCCAGCCCAGAGGTCCTGGCGCTTACCGATAGGGCAAGGGCCTATGCGGACTACGCCAGGACGGCAACATTGGAAACTGCCACCCGCTCTGCCGTGGCTTCGGCCAATGCTATAGCGATCCGCAGGTTGTTGTGGCTGCGTCTTTGGGACTCAGATGCCACGTCTAAGAAGATTTTACAAAATCTTCCGTTCTCTGGTGATAGGCTTTTTGGTACCGAGCTGGACAAGCTGATAAAGGATTCTGCGGAATCAAAGATCCCACAGAATAAACCTAAGCCACGGTTTTCCGTGAAAAGGAACCCTAAACAGTGGTCCTTTCGTTCCAGCTCGCAGCCATCAGCATCGTCTGCTCGCGCGGACAGAGGGGGCAAGCCCTCTACTCAGTGGCGCCCTAAGGGTCGCCAAAAGAAGCCGGCAGGGGCAACCGCTGTCACCCCCAAACCCGCTTCCGCATGACTCGCTCTCTCGTCCTGCCTCCCCACAGGTGGGGGGCCGCCTGTCTCATTTTCAGGACAGATGGCTACTCCACGTCCAAGACCAGTGGGTCAGAGACGTAGTCTCGCGAGGCTACAGGATAGAGCTGACGTCGCAGCCGGCACACCGATTCCATCGGTCTGTCCCATCCCCAGAAAAGGCTCAGGCTTTTCACCTGGTGTTGGAGGGACTCCGCAGAGACGGAGTAGTGGTCCCAGTGCCTTCTGGGGAGAGGTTCCGGGGTTTTTACTCCAACCTCTTTATCGTCCCAAAGAAGGATGAGCTCTTTCCGCCCGGTTCTGGACCTCAAGTTGTTCAACCGTCACGTGTTGGTTCGGAAGTTCCGCATGGAATCCCTGCGCTCCGTGATCGCGGCTGTGTCGCAGGGAGACTTCCTGGCGTCCATAGATATCCGAGACGCGTACCTTCACGTGCCCATTGCACCAGCCCATCAGCGCTGGTTGAGATTTGCAGTGGGGGACGAACATTACCAGTTTGTGGCGCTGCCTTTCGGACTGGCCTCGGCACCGAGGGTGTTCACGAAGGTGATGGCCTCCATGATGGCCCTCCTACATGTGCAGGGACATGCCGTCATACCCTATTTAGACGACCTGCTGGTCAAGGCACCATCGGAAATCCTTTGTCAAAAGAGCCTGGATGTGACCATGCAGTCTCTGGAACAGTTTGGATGGCTTCTCAATATTCAGAAGTCAACCCTGGTTCCGACACAGTCATTGACTTACCTGGGCATGAACTTTCACACAGACTCAGCTCTGGTGTCTCTGCCGCAAGCCAAACAGCTAGCCATACAATCGGGGGTGCGCGATCTCCTCATGTCACCACATTCATCTCTGCGGGTGTTGATGAAGCTGGTGGGGCGCATGGTGGCTGCAATAGAGGCGGTGCCTTTTGCACAGTTTCGCCTCCGTCCTCTCCAGTTGGAAGTCCTCAGCAGATGGGACAAGAGGACGTCCTCTCTGGATCGGTTGGAGGTCCTTTCCCAACCGACCAGGGACTCCCTGCAGTGGTGGCTCCGGCCAGGTCACCTGTCTCGGGGCCGGTCTTTCCTCAAACCGTCGTGGTTAGTGGTGACCACCGACGCCAGCCTGAAGGGTTGGGGAGCGGTGTTCTTACACCACAGGGCTCAAGGCCTCTGGACTCAGTCGGAGTCAGCGTTGCAAATCAACGTGCTGGAGATCAAGGCGATCTACCTGGCACTCCTGGCTTTTCAGACGTTCCTCTCAGGACACCCCATTCGGGTTCAATCCGACAACGCGACAGCCGTCGCCTATATAAACCATCAGGGAGGAACCAGGAGTGTGCAGGCCCTAGCCGAAGTCCACCGCATTCTATCCTGGGTGGAAGACAACGACTGCCTGATCTCCGCAGTTCACATCCCAGGGGTCGAAAACTGGGAGGCCGACTATCTGAGCCGGCAGGGGATGGACCCCGGGGAGTGGTCCCTTCATCCAGACGTCTTCCGGGACATCTGCAGCAGATGGGGCTTTCCGGACGTGGATCTGATGGCCTCGCGGCTGAATCATCAGGTGCCGCAATACATGGCGAGATCATGGGATCCTCAGTCTCTGGGGGCAGACGCCCTGATCCTGAGTTGGTCCAGCTTCCATCTACCATATGTGTTCCCTCCTCTAGCTCTGATTCCCAGGGTTCTGTGGAAAATCAGGTCGGAATGCAGGGTAGCCATTCTGGTGGCTCCAGATTGGCCCAGGAGGTCCTGGTATCCGGACCTGTGGCAACTGTCAGGCGGACACCGGTGGGCTCTTCCAGAACGCGCAGATCTTCTCGCGCAAGGCCCATTCTTCCATCTCAATTCCAGGGCCCTCAGATTGACTGCATGGCTCTTGAGGCCTGGCTGCTGACATCCAGAGGCTTCTCTTCTACAGTGGTTGCCACTATGAATCGGGCTAGGAAGCCTGTGTCGCGGAGAATATACCACAGGACGTGGAAAATTTTTTTCTCCTGGTGTGCCTCTGGTGGCCGGTCTCCGTGGCCCTTGTCCATCCCGACCTTGTTGGCTTTCCTACAATCGGGTTTGGAATTGGGCTTATCCCTCAGCTCCCTGAAGGGTCAAGTATCAGCTCTTTCAGTGCTGTTTGACAGGCGGTTGGCGCTCCTTCCTAAGGTCCGTCAGTTTCTGCAAGGGGTGTCTCGGGTGGTTCCGCCATATAGACGACCGCTGGACCCTTGGGACCTTAACATGGCTCTGACGACTCTGCAGAGACCGCCGTTCGAGCCTCTGAGGGAAGTCCCCCTTTCTCGTCTGTCCCAGAAAGTAGTCTTTCTGGTGGCAATTACATCTCTGAGAAGGGTTTCTGAGTTGGCGGCACTGTCGTGCAAGTCACCCTTTCTGGTGGTTCACCAGGACAAGGTGGTGTTGCGCCCGCAGGCAGAATTTTTGCCAAAAGTGGTTTCCACTTTCCACTTGAACCAGGAGATTGTACTCCCATCATTTTGTCCCGCTCCTGTTCATCAGATTGAGCGTGACCTCCACACTCTGGATCTCGTGAGGGCTGTACGCATTTATGTGTCCAGGACTGCCTCCTTCCGGAGTTCGGACTCGTTGTTCATCCTTACGGCGGGTCGCTGTAAGGGGTCCGCGGCGTCAAAATCGACCTTGGCCAGATGGATCAAGGCACCCATTCAAGAGGCTTACCGTTCTTCAGGCATGCCTCTCCCGGTGGGCTTGAAGGCGCACTCGACCAGAGCAGTCGGTGCTTCCTGGGCTTTGCGACATCGCGCTTCAGCTCTGCAGGTGTGTCAGGCGGCCACATGGTCCAGCCTGCACACTTTCTCTAAGCACTATATGGTGCATGCCCATGCCTCTGCGGATGCAGGTTTGGGCAGGCGGGTCCTCCAGGCGGCGGTTGCCCACCTTTGAGGGGGACCGTGTATTTCAACGTCTTTGAGGAACTCTTCCCGCCCTGGGGTTTGCTTTAGGACATCCCCATTATCTGGGTCTCCCATTATGATGATCAGAAAAAAGAGAATTTTGTTTACGTACCGTAAATTCTTTTTTCTTGAATCATCAATGGGAGACCCAGCACCCACCCAGTTGTTCCGTTGCATGTTGTTGCATTTGCTCTGTTCCCTGTTGGGACAGTTTTTTATTCCGGGTTGTTGGACCGTCTGTGTACGGTTTCTTTCCCGATGTTTCGGGTGTGGTTTCTTTGTCTCCTCGCAGCTTATGGACCAAACTGAGGATGTTCCCTGCAGTAGGGGTTTATAAGCGGAGGGGGCGGTGTCTACAAACTTGTAGTACCTAGTGTGGCCTCCGGAGGGCAGTGCCCTAAACCCCATTGTCTGGGTCTCCCATTGATGATTCAAGAAAAAAGAATTTACGGTACGTAAACAAAATTCTCTTTTTACTTGTATTATACTGGAAATTGCTGCAGATTGAAAGTGCAGAAACTACATTGCACTTCTGAAGTGACTCCTGAACATGTGAACTTCGACGTATGTTCTTTATCCCCATAAATGCCAAAGCCAGTTTTCACCTTCCTGACCATCCACATTTTTGTTTTAAATGTGAGGTTTTACTTTAATGTAGTAATAACTTTTGAAATCTTCTACATAGAGGTGGGTGGGTTAATCAATTTAATTTGAATAATTTGCCAATCAAATTCTCCACAATTTTCATTTTCGTCAAAATTGAAATGATCCCACCCCCTCCTCAGCGCTGTTTTTGCTGAGAAGTTGATGAGCAGCTAAATCTTCAGCTGAAGCCTGCATGACGAGGCTCGTAAAAAGGAGCTACGCCTGATCTAGGAAGACCAAAGCAAGAAGAGAGTATTTCCCGGTGGTCAAGTGGAGGATACTTTAGTTCTAGCCGAACTAACCTGGGATGGTTTTGCGTACTGCATAACCGAGGTTTAGAGCCTTCAGTGATCATGCTCCCCACACTATGCCCTTGCTTGCGGGTCTTGTGAGTGATCACGCGGGTGGTCTTAAAGACCAAACGTCTTCAAGACACAGGTCTATTGCCAGCGATTTCAGGCAGCACTGATCACTTACCCTCACGGGGAAAGGCTGAATTAGAAACTTACAGAAGCTTTTATGTCAGGTGCTTGAAATCAAAGGCAGGGGCAAAGATTTCAGCTGATCTAGACACAGTTAAATGGTATGTGGGTCCCAGGGATATGTTGGAGGAGTTATTGCTGGAAATGTGATGTGCCCAAGTTGCAGTGGCATGACCTCTCTTAGTTAACAGGATCATGGCTCAGATGCTGAGAGTGCAGCAAGTGCTGCTGTTTAGTCTCAGCTTCCTCTCCCTGTAAGGGTGCTTTCTCATTGTGATTTTTGGGGATCTGTGACTGTCCGTTGTAATACGGACAGACACGGATCCGATTTGGCCCCCATGTATCCCTATGGGCAACGGATCGAATCGGATTTGCCCTTAATGGCATCCGATTTGTGTAGGATCCGATTGTGTCCGATTTTTTGCTGTGCTTAAAATTGGAGACTGCTCTGATTTTGGGCGCAGCAGACCAAATCGGACACAATCGAATCCGACATGATCAGCGGCCTTTAACATGGGGGCCAATGGAGCGCGAGTCCGAGAAAACAGCTGATCGTTTCTTGGACCCGATTTTAGTGTACTGAGCATGCTCAGTACACTAAAACTGCTCTGTACCATCTAATTTTACTTCGGGGCTGATCGGGTAACCGCGCCTTGCCAGGTCCTGTAACCATCGGGAGCTTGATGGAGGCGTCGGGGGATTGCTGGAAAGGTGAGAATACCTATTTTTTATTTTTAACTCTTGCTTTTACTTAATTTCACTTCCGCAATGTATTGCAGAAGTGAAAGTGCCCCGCTTGCCTCCTGTCAGCTGTTTTTGTGTCCAGACCTGTGAAAATCACAGCCCCGGGCACAGAAATAGCACCTGGAACACACCTCCGATGCTGTCCTTTCCTGTCTGTAGGGTCCTGCAAAAAGTAGGATCCCACGGACAGGAAAAAAATTGCAATGTGAAAGCACCCTAACCTCTCCTGTCAGCTGTGGCTGATGGCAAAAGCTATAGATTTTATTTTCTAATGCTTGCTCCTTCTTTGAATGCCTGTGAGCCCAGTGGCATTGCCATCTCACATTTGATGCTCTCGCACAGCACTATACACCAGTGTGAATCTACCCTTACCCTTCCTTCTGCCTCTAGCTTGTATGTCCTATGCAAAAATGTGAAGATTAAAGCTATGTGCCCACTCTAAAAATGTAGGTGTTGATTTTTGCAGACAAATCTGCACCTTCTGACAAAATACGCATCAAAAAAGGTGTCACGCTGACGTTGCGTTTTTGGTACATATTTGGGGCATGAAGGTGCTGATTTTTGCACTACATGTGTCTGATTTTGGGTCTGCTGTGAGAAACTGACACCCGACTCACAAGAACAGCTTGTGCTTATCTTATTTTGGGAAAAGGATAATAAAAATGTATATGCACATGCTAA
Source organism: Allobates femoralis (assembly GCA_033576535.1). Lineage (NCBI taxonomy): Eukaryota > Metazoa > Chordata > Amphibia > Anura > Aromobatidae > Allobates > Allobates femoralis. The sequence goes on along the minus strand of JARQOC010000004.1, from coordinate 417,122,047 downwards.
TACTGTGGGGAAACCTGGGAAGGGGCTGCACGAGGGGTTTCAAACCACAGCTTTATTATCCATGATTAAAATCCCCCTCGGCTTTTGCTGAAGCGGTTCTTACGCTCCTGACCTAGATGATCGTTATTACTGGCGTAACAGCCTCATTCAGCGGCTACAAGAGATGGGCAACCTCTCGCTCTTGATGAGACATACGCTTGGTCTGACACTTCCCCATATGTCAAGAATGAGAGGTTGCATATCTCCTGTATCCGCTGGATTGAGGCTATTATGCCAGTTCTGACAGAAAAATCAGAGAAAGCCAGAGAGACATCCAGATGACACATCTGCACCACGTCACGCAGATTTTGGTGTGAATTAGGCCTTATTCCCACATGGCATACAGTTGGGTTCAAATGTTTACATATCCCGGCAGATTTTTTTGCGTTCCTGGTCTTTTTTTCAGAGAATATGAATGACAACACAAAAACTCTTCCCACTCATGTTTAGTGGTTGGTTGAAGCCATTTATTGTCAAGCTACTGTGTTTTCTCTTTTTAAATCATAATGACAACCAAAAACATCCAAAATGACCCTGATCAAAAGTTCACAAAACCTGAACCCCATTTCTTATTAGATCAATGACAGCTTGAAGTCTTTTGTGGTAGTTGTGAATAATGACTGGATGCCGGCTCATATAGTCGGATGACATGGGCTGCTAGGAGCAAAATGGAGAGGTGACTATAATATCGCCGAGATAGTCACTGCTTTCCACATAATGAAAGATGCGTCGAAAGCACTTAACTATTCACACATCACACAGAGCTCCAGTTGCTGAGCCTATGCTCATTAGGCTCATGTCATATGCTCTGCTCCCCCACCCACCTCTCAGCCCTGAGAGGTGATGGACAGGGGGATGCAGTGAATATTACGTGAGCCGGCCCACGTGAAGACGGGCCGCAGCTGCAGCCTGCCCCATCCCCCGGACACTGCTCTAGAGCCGTTCCCCCTCCCGTAAGGTGCAGCACATAGTACATTTGGTTTATAAGATGCACCCTATACTTCCCCAATATTTTGGAGAAAAAGTGTGTCTTATAGTCCTGTGGTGCAGCAGTTGACTGCCATACAGGTGTCTGTGCTGGGACTTGTGATTGCACGACTCTGGTAAGGCATTAGATGTGTTAGGCTGCAGGTTGAAAACCAGGGGAGTGGCTGTCTAACCTGGATCCTCCTATGGGCGTGACACATCAGACATAAGCAGACTCCCTCCGGGTCACATGGGCTGTGAGGTCAGAGAGGTCCTGCACCACGAGATGTAGAAGAGCCTTACGACCCGAAGGACATGGTCCCAGAGCCCACAATAGTTGAGGAGACTTAAGGGAAGCCTGGATCAACCCGGACTCAGGGAGCTTGAAGCCGGTCTGAGCCCGGACCGGACAAGAGTCTGTGATCCTGTAGAGGCAGCATCTCCTCATCATGGACTAAAGTTGGTGATCACTGTTATGGACTAACCTGTGTGTGTCATCCTGGCCATTGGGACAGTCTGAAGAGACATAGTTATGTACTATGTGAAGTTTATGAGGCATGTGAATAAACTGCTGGACTTTGTTTCACTTTAAAACACAGTTGTTTGCACTGTTTACCGCTGCCAAGCAGTCCCCTTGGTGTGCGCAGCACCACATCTGAAAAATACAGTACTAGACATGTGAACCCTACCTAGCCTAAGGCCAGAGTCACCAGCATAAAGCTGCAGATGTGATATGCTAAAGACATTCGGCTCAGGCTTTGCTATTAGCGTGAGCAGAGTGTTATTTACTGTACTCTGATCCTACGATTGGATCACAGGTGCAGAGGAGAAGGAGAGATTAATTTCTCTATTTTCTCCATTGCCGGGCCTCTGCATATAGATCGCATTGCACTAGGATATCATCTCAGTGCAGTGCGATGTTTCACTTGTAACTTGTATGACAATCAGAGCATGCTGCAATTTTTTTTTTGTCGGACTGAAGAAAAACTCATCGATCTGAGCTGTAGCATTCTCTAACATGGGGCCAAGGGCAATGCGAGCAATATCATAACAATATGACAGTAATATCATACATGTGGATGCTAGCTGCAGTCTTGGCATGATGTGGAGCTCAGTGAGGAGGGACCATTTTTCTGTGAAATCGCAGATTTTGCTAGATTTGCACCTATGACTCTTGAGCAATGAGGGGCATCTGACTCCAGCACTTTTTCTTCAGTGCCTATAAGTATAAGATTTTTTGTTTATTTTTTGCTCACAGGTGCATCAGGGCTTGTTTTTTTTGTAGAATCAGTTGAAGTTTTCATTAGTACTATTTTGGGATAAATAGCCTTTTTTGATTACTTTCTTTCTGATATTTTATTCAATTAATTGGGGGACACAGTAACCATGGGGTAGTTTGCCTCCACCTGGAGGCTGACATTATTATTACATCCTACATGAAAATAGACTTTTCCCCAGCAGACTATACCTCAACTGCTAGCATCAGTTTGTCAAATAGTGTCAATTTGAGGCAACTAATGTCTGAGTCTGACCTGTTTTAGGTATTTAGAGGCCAGGTTAAGCGTTAATCTTTTTTTTTTTTTTCTTTTTTTTCCTTTTCAGGTGGATTGCTTAAAGGTTAGCTGTGTAATTGTTTCACCCACGCAGCTTTAGAAAGTACAGGCTGTATTGTACAGCCAGCATTCTCTTGCACCTGTATGGCTAGGCCATGTACCTTGATGCAATTGGTGATAAGGTACCCAGGCAGTAGTCTTTTAGCCTCAGATTCTCCTGCCTACCCACTTGTCACAGCGCACATATTTTCCTGAAGCTGAAGATTGAGTCCCGTCTTCCCTACTTCTAGCCACAAGAATAAAGCATCTTCAGAATATGAGTAAGTCCCTTTAACAGTCCTGTTTGCCCTGTTCCAGCTTTTTTCCTTAAGCATGAAGGCTCCCTTTTGATTGATGAGTCCAGAGTTTTGTTGGAACAGTTACTATAATTCTATTGGCAGAGGTTACTAACATACACAGCAAATATTTTTTGCTGGTGTGAAACGCAGGTGGCTCACACGTTTTGAGGCCTCTTTAGCCAGTAGGAGACCGGTGATTAGGATACACCAGAATTGATGCTTCCTGAGTAGGGCGGTGCTTTTTAGATGTATTGAATGGCTATTGACCTTCGTTGGAGGCAGCAGGTTCAGTACTTGTTTTTATCCTTTATGCTGTCTTAGTCTACACCTTCTTGTACTTCTTTTCACCGCCTGTAAAAGCTCTGGCCAGGTCCATCTCATTTGGGTGTTAAAGCAAGTCGTTCAAACAATCGACTTCCAGGGCGTTAGAGATCTTGCCATCTTAGGGTCTCCCAAGAGGCCTTTTGCCTACACTAGAGCATCCTCTGGGAGGTGACAGGTTAGGGCAGACACCTATATTCTTCCACATTCTGGGGAAATATTGGTCTTTCTTTATTAGGGCATGATTCTCCTTTCCCAACTTGAACTGAATATTTTGAATGCCAGTTTGGTTGAGGATTCTGCAGTTTGAGTTCAGTACTCCTGTTAATCGTGGCAGACGCCCTTGGGCACCACCCATTGCATCCAGAAAGACGTCACCCAGGAGTGTCCTCTCCTACCTTTTTTTTTTTTTTTTTTATCATTTAGTTTACCAACCGGACTTCCATGTCCGCAGTTTAGAAGACCCGTGGCTTTTTGGACTAGGTTTCTCTGATTATAATTACAGAATTCGGGCCTTAAAGGTCAATTTTCTGATATTTAATTTAGCACATTTTTCATAGGTGAGAACCTATGCACAGCACTTGTATGACAATAACCTTTTTTAATTTTTCCATGTCTAAATTGAAGTAGTGTAGACTTCCAAAAGCCAGGCTCCCAGGGTATCCTGGTCCAAATAATTTATTTTATAGAACATGAGTCAGGCCTGACATACGGCAGGGAAAACTCACAGCCACCATATTATTCCCTGGGATCCGGGAAACCTCTACGGAGTCCTGTCGCCCTTCTGTCCTCCCCCTTTGCACCAATAGGAGAGATCTCTCGAATTTGGCTTTTTAGTGATTTTTCTTTCTCTTTCTGCAGGACAGCGCGTTCTGTTATTCAGCTTCCTGCTTTCACCTTAGTGAAATTCTCCACCTTTTCACTTTAAAGAGGAGATTGGTATCCTTCCTTTAGGTACTTTGCGTCTCATCTCTCATTTCTGTACAGCTATGTCTTTTACAGCTCCATTGGTATGTCTGGTGGGCCATCCTGGTATGCTCTGGCAGACATCCTCTAGGGTGAGTATTGCTCGATGATTTGATCAGCCATTTTTAAGGTTTATAGGACAGGTGCTCCCCTTTCAGGGTTAGGGAAAACTTTGCTTTTAATGTAAGAGCTTCCTGAGCTGTTCAACAGGCACCAATTCTGTAAAAATATAAGGCAACTATTTGGTCATCTTTGCTTCTGCAGATGCAAGTCTTGGCAGGAAGATAATACAGGCAGCAGTTGTCCAAATGGCAGCTTTAGCAGGAAGGGAAACCTTCTGTGGTAACAATATGATTGGCTTTCCTTTTTTGACCCCCAGGAACATCTTTGTGACATGCAATGGTTACTTTGTCCCCCAGTTAAGCAACCAAGAACTTAAGGTTTTTGGTACTCACCATAAAATCCCTCTTGTAGCCTTCATTTGGGAACACAGCTCCCCACCCTTGGTCGCCTGGTCAGGTTTGCATTGACTTTGTTTTATCTCCTGATTAAATTAGATTATTTCCTTTTATGCTTTAATATTTTTCTTTGGTTTCTTCTACTGCTTGCTCACTAAACTGAGGAGACCTGATGCCAGCAGGTGAGGTAAAGTCTGCTGGGGAGGAACCAATTTTAATTTAGGATGTAATAATACTGTCGGCCTCCAGATGGCAGCAGACTATCCCATGGTTACTGTGTCTCTCCCCAATATAGACTACGAAAAAGAGATTTTATGGTGAGTACCAAAAATATTAATTTTTGGGAGGCAGATTAAACAAAAAAAAACTACTGTACTTTTTTCTTTTTTTCATTTATGATGTTCACCATTTTCTACACATAAGTCAAATTTATTAATCAGTCATTCAAATGAGAACAAGGAATTACCGTATATACTCGCGTATAAGCCGAGTTTTTCAGCCCAAAAATTGGGCTGAAATGTCCCCCCCTCGGCTTATACGCGAGTCACTGTATACTGTATACAGTGTATACAGTATACAGGCCCGCCCCCATCAGTATACAGGCCCCCCTGCCTTGTGCACAATCCTGTAAAGGAAGAGATTAGTATACTTATCACTGTCCCGCTGCCGCTGTCCCGCCGCCGTCATCGCGCTCCTCCGTCTTCTTCAGGCTTCCTCCAGTCGGCGCAGGCAATGACGTCATTGTCTGGGCGACCGAGGAGGAAACCGGAAGAAGACGGAGGAGCGCGATGACGACGGCGGGACAGCGGCAGCGGGACAGTGATAAGTATACTAATCTCTTCCTTTACAGGATTGTGCACAAAGCGGGGGGGCCTGTATACTGATGGGGGGCTGTATACTACCTCTGGGGCTGCTGTATACTACCACTGGGGCTGTATCTACCACTGGGGCTGCGTGTATACTACCACTGGGGCTGCTGTATATACCTCTGGTGCTGCTGTATAGTAACTACTGGGGCTGCTGCTGTATATACCACTGGGGCTGCTGCTGTATATACCACTGGGGCTGCTGCTGTATATACCACTGGGGCTGCTGCTGTATACTACCACTGGGGCTGCTGTATATACCTCTGGGGCTGCTGTATACTAACTACTGGGGCTGCTGCTGTATATACCACTGGGGCTGCTGCTGTATATACCACTGTGGCTGCTGCTGTATACTACCACTGGGGCTGCTGTATATACCTCTGGGGCTGCTGTATACTAACTACTGGGGCTGCTGCTGTATATACCACTGGGGCTGCTGCTGTATATACCACTGTGGCTGCTGCTGTATACTACCACTGGGGCTGCTGTATATACCTCTGGGGCTGCTGTATACTAATAGTGGGGCTGCTGCTGTATATACCACTGGGGCTGCTGCTGTATACTACCACTGGGGCTGCTGTATAGTAACTACTGGGGCTGCTGTATACCACACTGCTGGGGGCTGTATACCTGTGCTGGGGTCCACCCTCTGCTTATACACAAGTCAATAGGTTTTCCCAGGTTTTGGGGGCAAAAGTAGGGGGTCGGCTTATACACTGGTCGGCTTATACACGAGTATATACGGTAGGCTTTTTTTTAGTTTTCTTTCTTTTACATACAAAAAGAATTTTTCCCAAAAAGTTTGTGTGCCAAAACCAGGAGAGTAACTTGCAGAGAAAAAGTATAATTGAAAGATTGACACCTGTTCTGAGTTTTGGAGACACTCCTGGTTTTGACACACAAACCTGATGGAACCTGATCAGGGAAAAAACTGTAGTGTGAAACTACCCTTAAGCTACTTTCACACGCTGCACTTTTTTGCGCACCTTTTTTAAAACGCGCAAGTGCGTGTGCGTCTGCCGGCAAAGTGAATATGAAATTCACTTTGCCATTCAGACAATGTGTAAATATATGCAGCGCTTTTATGGGAGAAGGCGCTGGCGTAAAAAGAATGACCATGTCAATTCTTTACTCACCTGCACCCGAGCTTTTTCCCATAGGAGCCCATTATTCCCGCTGGAATTACGCATCACAGTTCAGACAATGCGCAGTTCCAGCAGGAATAAGTCAGCACTGATGTCACACAGGGGAGGAAGAATCCTCCCCTGTGTGACATCTGTGACAGCCCCTTTTGGGTTTCGTAGTGTATTAATATACACTGCGAAACCCAAAATAAACTAATCCAAATGTGTAAAAAATAATAAACATTTAATACTTACCTTTCCGCCGGGTGTTCGGTTACCGGGAGCCGAGAGATCCTCCACATCTACTGTCCTTTCAGGGCCTGTACTCGGTGATTGGCCGCTCACGGTCATGTGATATGTGAAGCTCTATGACACGCATATCACATGACCGCGAGCGGCCAATCAGTGATCTTGACAGGTCCTGGAGTGTCGGTACCTGCGGTTGTGTCGGCTCCCGAACACCCGGCGGAGGGTAAGTATTCAATCTTTATTATTTTTAATACCATTTGAATTACTTTAATTTGGGTTTTGAAGTGTATATTAATACATTTTTTGCGCGGGTGCAAAACACGGCAAAAAGCGCAAAAAAAAGCACAAAGTGTGAATGTAGTTTTAGAGCTGAGTTTTTGTTTTTTTCAGGATGAGTTAACATTTTCAGTGGTCCAAAAAAGAGTTCTGTTCTGCACAAATCATTTACTGCACATGCATAGGCCACTCATGTACATGCAAGCCAAAATGACCATCAGCACCCTTCGAATACATCGCAAAGGGGACAGATGGTACAAGAGAGAGATGCTTTCACAACTATCTGGGTACATAGTTGCTATTGACCGCAGCATGTAGTGAGTTAAAAGGCTAGGATTGATGCTGGCACTAACACCGGCTATTGCTGCAGGAGCTTGGCTGTCAATTATAATCATAATGGACAGCCAAGCTTCTGGTAGTGATTGAAAAGCTCTTTTCTTGTGCCCATTTGATCACCATGATGTACCCATTCCGGATTGACGTGCCCCTTCCCGATTATGACATACATGCAAAGTGGGGAAAATAAATATTTGATAGACTAACAATTTTGCAAGTTTTCCCACCTACAAAGAATTTTTTATCATAAGTACACTTCAACTGTGAGAGACATGTATGATTGTGTAATATATTCACATCAATCACTGAAAGTTTCTACTGCTGCTAAAGGACCTGTGGTGATGTCACAACCATGTGACTAGCTAAGCCTAAGGCCTGCTTAGCTCTGCCCGTTAAAGCCATATGGTCGTAACATCAAGTAGCAGAAACCTTCAGTGATTGATGAGAATATATTACACTGCGGGGGAACGTTAACTATGTTTTAAAAATCTGCATGACCGGAGTGGATTGATATGACTGATTCCAGCTGAAGTATCCACCCCATGACTGTTTTGTTGATGTACATAATGCAGAATGCTAAGCATTTAAACTGCTTTTTTCTGATAAATACATGGATTTTTTTCCTTTTATATCAAGAATAGTGATGCACAGTGCATGGTGTAGATAACATTGAGGACAGTTTAAAAATAAAAAAGGACATGACTGGTTCCGTTTAAGTTTCACGACACCTGCTACCTTAATCCTTTTAATACAGTTATGTGATAGCATATTGTATCATAAAGAGAGTGAGAAATGGTGAGCACAGGGAGAGGGGTACTCTGACACCGGGATGAATTTGATGCCTGTGCGGGGAATCACTGGTGGTCGGGTTCCCGGTTCCGTGCCTTGGCTGTCATTTGTTTGGTGGGGAAAATATTTACAAGGATTAAAAAGTATGTGACGCCACCTGTGGATCTCGGTAATTTAGATACCGGCGCTGCAGGCCGGCCGCTGAGGTGATGATGGGTGCAGCTCAGTGTGGTACAGCTCCCCACAGTGGAGCTTTACCTCAGGGCGGCGGTGATGGTTGATGAGGGGAGTAGTTGTTCTTACCCCTCTGAGGATGCTGATGAGGCTGAAGCCCTCCGGGCACCAGCGGGAAGGAAGACAGACACCGACTCAACTTCAACTCCACTTTACTGGTATCGGCAGATGTTATAGAGTACACTGTACAGTCTGGTTTAATGGGTACTAGTTGTCGGTTCAGGGTACCCTCATGGAGTCTCTAGATGTTCCTTCCTCTCTCGCCAGTCACCTGGTCTTGTACGGTGAGGCACGGGTTATCCTTGACTGGTACGGATGGGAGCAGCAGGAATGCACTCTCTCTCCCGCCACCGGAATCCGATCCGTTCCCCACGTAGTCTTGGACTGATTATGGGCCTGAGGAGTGAGGTACCGTCTTGTGGCGCCTACGGCTACCCAGTGATTAAGGGCCCGCGGCTCGTCGGTTTGCGGTCAGGGATGAACCGCTGACTGCCTCTGCTTCCGTGTTGCCGGTGTTTTTCCCCATACTAAACCAGCCGGCTCCAACCGGAACTGATTCGTCCCCTTCTGTCCGGGTCACCCTCCTGGAGATGGTGATCCTCCTGTCAGAGGGCTGTCAGGCTCGTCCTGACTGACTGCCTTCCCAGCTCTGTCTCTGACGCTGACTGACTCACTGACTGACACTGTCACTTAAGTCTCCCGCTCTAACCTAAGCTCCACCCCCTTTTGGACCTACTGAATAATCAGTCCTTTACTCTAAGGCGGCCTAGTGTTGAGTGCTAACTTAGACTCCATAGGTTAAACCACACAGCTACAGAGGCACTACATATATTTGGAAAGTGTAATACCTCCCTGTGGTGCCTAGCCATAGGGGCGCCACAGAAATGTTATGTGATATGTCTGTATTTTATTGTATATTTATTTAGACTGAACTCTGGTTGGGTAATATATGTGTAAAATATAGTAATGTTCATTTCAGAAGACTGTATTCATACAAGGAACTTAACAGAACTCTTTCTTTTTTTTTTCTTAGGCTATTTCTTTGTTTGAATTGCTGAGATACTGCATAGGAGTTTGTCTGCAAATAGCAACACATCTGCGAATATCAGTGTTCCGAATCCCTCCTATGCCAGCTGCAGAGCAGGTTCAAAATCCAAACCATAGTGATTGACTGCTAAAACAAGTGGAGGAAAAGAAACATTGAGCAATTATTGCATGCTGAGTTTATAGTACTAAGCAGAAAAATGATGAGATGCATATTAATTATTGTCTAATATCGTGACAATTAGTGCTCTTTAATTAAGCAAAAGTTAATTAAAAGTTAATCTTTTTGGGAAATATGCACAATTAGCTTTCCCACATCCATCTTAAACACTATATAGGATGGATATTTTGTTAAAAATATAGTAAATACCTCATGTTTAGATCGGTTGCCGCTTCAATGACCAAATCCACTCAGTATGGTGGATTCTTTTTGATTTGGGACGTGGCTTTTTGTTTGCCAGTATTTTGGATATTGATGGCACTGTGTAAATTCCAATCAAATGTATTTGTTGAAAAGCTCTTGGATAGTGAGAAAAAAAATCACCCTATACCAAAATCCATTTCAGTATATTATTTTGTTGAATCCAAATGGACTTGCTGTTTATTCAGTTAATTGGTTTTAATATTTTTCCATGCACGTGAAATTATTAAGTTTCTTCTCCTCCATATGTGCAGTTCTAAATTTTGGCATTTTATAATGAGAGGGAATTTGTTTTAAACCATTTTATTTATTTAGGAAGTGGCATAATAAAGAATGTAAACATTTCTGAACATTTTTTTTTTCGTGGAATCCAGATTCCTGTGTGTGACCCAAGTCTCTTCTGGACCAACAGAATTTTTTATTTTTTTTTAAATAATCATTTCTGAAATAATTATACAGTATTAATAAACTGGAAAATTATCTTTTTATAAAACCTATTTGTGCTGTCCATTCCCATGGGCTTTGTGGTGCTGAATAATTTATTTTCATTACAAAAAGAAAAGCAAAAAAAAAAGTTTATAAGTCAGAATTATGTTCTGTTTAATAAATGTTTTATTAAATATGCTTTATGGTGTTTTGCTTCAAATAGTGCACAGAAATACTATTTTATTATGCATTATGTGACAGAATAACCCAAACCTGAGATTATTAAGAGAAATGGACATGCATTTTGTAAAAATAATTGTCTCAATATTGTTTTTTTTTCTACTAATGAAAGGCAAGAACACTTTTTTTAATTCATTTTCTTTAATAGAATATTTGACACACACTTGCATGTTTACTAGGCTCAGTGGAACCACAGACAACTGCTGAATTAGGTGTAAATTAAGCTAGTCTGTACAATATCAATACATCTGTAATTAGATGCACCAGATGGTGTGTTTTATATATAACAAAGTTACTAGATAGTGTTTCACAGAAATATAGACATCAGCAATAGAGTTCAGGTTTTTTTAAAAGATTAAAAAGAAAAAGCAATGCTGTCTGACTCCCCAGTAGACAGTGCCACTTTTGGACAGTGGCTGTGTCCACTGCAGCACAGCACCTTTTGCTTTGTATGCTTTAAATATCAAGCAAGCCAAGAACATCTGTGTTTATCTGATAGGAAAATCTTTTTAACTGTCCTAAAACCCTTTAACATATATTTCTGTTTTAACGTTTCCCTATTACGTAACCTGAATCGAACATAACTTTCTAAATCATGCCTTTAAAATGCAAATTTTGTGTATTTGGTGGATAATTCTATATTATATGTTGCATAGGTACAAGTTATTCCGTCAGGGATCCATCAGAATAACATTGACTGAAGAGACTTTCGAACACTTGCCATCTCTTGCTGTTGCTGGCAGAAGAAAAAGGACACATGTTAAACTATTTTTATACTTATATTTTCATAATAAAGCTTTATGGAAAAATCAGTGAGCAATGTGTCATATCATAATAATAGATTATTTGACCTTTACTTACAGTGTCCATCAATATCTTTTTTTGTAACATAGCCATTTCCTTCTTGAGTTCATTTTGAGCACTGGTTAAGAGGTTTTCGTTGTCTTTTTCTAGTTCGTGCATGCTCTACAAAAGAAACCACTGTAAAAATATCTACATTGGGGTAGATTTGTCGTGCACTGCATGGAACATCTCTAGCAAACATTAATCAGATGCAAGTAATCTAGTTTTCTAAAATCTTGTTGAGACATACAGGAACAAATCTACATGAATTTAAAAGGTTATAACAATGTGGTCTTATAATAAATATACATACTTAATAACTACAGATGCGCGAACCCGAACTGTAAAGTTCGGGGTCCATGCCGAACATCTAGTGTTCGGTCAAAGACCCCAAACACGGGGAAGCTGTAAAAATGAAGAAAACACTAATTAAACGTACCGTATATACTCGTGTATAAGCCGACCCCCCTACTTTTGCCCCCAAAACCTGGGAAAACCTATTGACTCGTGTATAAGCCGAGGGTGGACCCCAGCACAGGTATACAGTCCCCCCCAGTGGTATACAGCAGCCTCCCAGTGGTAGTATACAGCAGCCACAGAGGTATATACAGCAGCCCCAGTGGTAGTATACAACAGCCTCCCCAGTGGTAGTATACCGCAGCCTCCCCTGTGGTAGTATACAGCAGCCTCCCCCTGTGGTAGTATACAGCAGCCTCCCCCTGTGGTAGTATACAGCAGCCTCCCCCTGTGGTAGTATACAGCAGTCTCCCCCTGTGGTAGTATACAGCAGCCTCCCCCTGTGGTAGTATACAGCAGCCACAGAGGTATATACAGCAGCCCCAGTGGTAATATACAGCAGCCTCCCCAGTGGTAGTATACAGCAGTCTCCCCTGTGGTAGTATACAGCAGCCTCCCCCTGTGGTAGTATACAGCAGCCACAGAGGTATATACAGCAGCCCCTCCCCTGTGGTAGTATACAGCAGCTCCCCCCCCTGAGGGTATACAGCGGTGCCTCCCCCTGTGGTATATACAGCATCCCCTCCCCTGTGGTAGTATACAGCTAGCCCCCCGCTGTGGTAGTATACAGCAGCCCCCCCCTGTGGGTATACAGCAGTGCCCCCCCCCCCCCCTGTGGTATATACAGCCCCCCCCCCCCCGGTTGCTGCCGCACACCTGTAAAAAGAAGATCTTTCATACTTATCCTCCTGCTGTCACCGCGCGCATCCTCTGCTCTCCTCCTTGCTTGCACCCGGCGTCCATCCATATGACCGCGCACAAATAATGACGTCATTATTTGTGCACGGTCACGTGGATGGATGCCGGGTGCAAGCAAGAAGGAGAGCGGAGGATGCGCGTGGTGACAGCAGGAGGATAAGTATGAAAGATCTTCTTTTTACAGGTGTGCGGCAGCAACGGGGGGGGGCTGTATATACCACAGGGGGGGCACTGCTGTATACTACCACAGGGGAACGGAGGAGCGCTGACAGTGCAATGTAATATGCACGGCTCCCCCTGCCGCTGATGGACAGGGGGATGCAGTTCATATTGCATTGCACTAATGAGCGGCCCCACGTGACCGGCCGCTCACTATACAGCCTCCCCCACCTCCTACAACCCTCAGACACCGGCCCCACACACTCAGCCGTATAGTGACGCATGTATAAGCCGAGGGGGGCACTTTTCAGCACAATTTTTGTGGTGAAAAACTCGGCTTATACCCGAGTATATACGGTAAATATTATACTTACCAGCATCCGCGCACTTGTACAGTGCCTTGCGAAAGTATTTGGCCCCCTTGAACTTTTCAACCTGTTGCCACATTTCAGACTTCAAACATAAAAATATAAATTCTAATATTTTTGTGAAGAATCAACAACAAGTGGGACACAATCGTGGAGTGGAATGAATTTATTGGATATTTTATGGTGGGTTTACACGCTCCAACATCGGTCCGATATTGGATCCGACGGCGCGGGAGCGCGCTTTTTCTGCCCAAATTTCCAAGATCGCATCGGAGATTTACACAGCGCGATATCGGCATACAACGTCTCTACGATGTCTACGCCCCCCCTTTTACGGCCGACCCAGGAGTGACCATTTAACATGGAGAGAATAGGGGACGTTGTACTGCACATCGTAGTTGGGCGTTTACACAGCCCGATCCGGCTCCAACCTCCATCCAATATCGGATGCACGCTCATTCGATCCCCGATATCGTTTTGGCATCGTTCGTGCATCGTATTGGTCATTTATACCATACAACGCACGAACGATATCGGGTCCAACGCACGAACCACGTGACTTTTAGTCGGAGTTGGACGCTGATATCGGGACGTGTAAACCCACCATTAAACTTTAGTAACAAAAAGCTAAAAAGTGGGGCGTGCAATATTATCTAGCCCCTCTGAGTTAATATTTTGTAGCGCCACCTTTTGCTGCGATTACAGCTGCAAGTCACTTGGGGGTATGTCTCTATCAGTTTTGCACATCGAGAGACTGAAATTTTTGCCCATTCTTCCTTGCAAAACAGCTGGAGCTCTGAGGTTGGATGGAGAGCGCTTGTGAACAGCAGTTTTCAGCTCTTTCCACAGATTCTCGATTGGATTCATGTCTGGACTTTGACTTGGGCATTCTAACACCTGGATACATTTATTTTTGAACCATTCCATTGTAGATTTTGCTTTATGTTTGGGATAATTGTCTTGTTGGAAGATAATCTCCATCCCATTCTCAGGTCTTTTGCAGACTCCAACAGGTTTTCTTCCAGAATGGTCCTGTATTTGGCTCCGTCCATCTTCCCACCAATTTTAAATCCATTGTGGCAAACTTCAAACAAGACTTTTTATGGATATCTTTCAGAAATGGCTTCCTTCTTGCCACTCTTCCATAAAGGCCAGATTTGTGTAGTATACAACTGATTGTTGTCCTATGAGCAGACTCTCCCACCTCAGCTGCAGATCTCTGCAGTTCATCCAGAGTGATAATGGGCCTTTTGGCTGCATCTCTGATCAGTCTTCTCCTTGTTTGTGATGAAAGTTTAGAGGGACGTCCAAGTCTTGGTAGATTGGCAGTGGTCTGATACTCCTTCCATTTCAATATGATCGCTTGCACAGTGTTCCATGAGATGTTTAAATCTTGAGAAATCCTTTTGTATCTAAATCCGGCTTTAAACTTTGCCACAACAGTATCTCGGACCTGCCTGATGTGTTCCTTGGTCTTCATGATGCTCACTGCACTTGAAAAGAACCCTGAGACTATCACAGAGCAGGTTATACAGAGACTTGATTACACACAGGTGGATTCTATTTATCATTACCAATCATTTAGGACAACATTGGATCATTCAGAAATCCTCCCTGAACTTCTGGAGTAATTTTGCTGCACTAAAAGTAAAGGGGCCGAATAATATTGCACGCCCCACTTTTCAGTTTTTTATTCGTTAAAAAAGCTTAAAATATCCAATACATTTCGTTCCTCTTCACAATTGTGTCCCACTTGTTGATTCTTCACAAAAGTATTAGAATTTATATCTTTATGTTTGAAGCCTGAAATGTGGCAAAAGATTGAAAAGTTCAAGGGGGCCAAAAACTTTCACAACATACTGCATTTCCTGAGCCGCTCATTAACTTCCTGGCTATTCACTACTGATGGCAGAACAGCCAATCACAGACGCTTTTACAGAGAGTGAGTGTCTGTGATTGTAACCAGAAACAGCCCATACATTTTATTCTCTACCAAGTGGGGTGACGCAGGAAAGTTCACCGGAGGTCAGAGCTCAGTCGCGCCTCTGGCCCTGATTTCAGGTGAACCTGACTCATCAGGGCTTTCCGCAGCAGTGAACTCACGTGACTCTGCTGCCGACGGCTCATTTGAGTTCACTGCCGTGGGTGACATCACTCACTGAGGCACCGTGGTCAGTGTGAATGCAGACTCTGCAGGAGAGGACGCTTGTTCTCTCACTGCAGACTCTGGATGAAGGATCATGGAGGGTTATTATGTGGGAGTAATAAAGATGGAGTCAAGATATGTGTTTGTTTTTTGTTCTAATAAAATTATTTCTCTCTTTGTGTTGTGTATTAGTTACTATTTACTATAGATTCATAATGGCTGGGTCTAACATTGGATCGATGTCATGAATCTTGGGCTTAGTCCCAGCTGCCAATACAAAGCTGGCATTAATCCTTTATTACTCAGTTTTGCAGTGTATATAGATACACTGAGAAAGTACTCTCATTTCCCATTGACTTACATTGGACTCGTAACGAGTACCTGAGTATTAGGACCTACTCGTTACGAGTATAGCGAGTCCGAATATTTCACTACTCGCTCATCCCTAGTCACAGTCCATCTGTATAGTGAAGCACTATCCAATCAGCCTTGCTGCACTTGCTTGAATCTGAGCAGAAAGTATAGCCCTGTACACTTCAAAATTCATCTGACTGCTTCTGTTTTCAGTTGCATCAATAAACACTATTGACTCAGTGTCATTGGAAGCCATGAATGTCCGGCCATCGCAGTGCCTCCACCATGTTTTATCAAGGATGGGGTGTGCTTTGGATGATAAGCTGTTCTAAGCCTTCTCTGTACTTTCTTTATCCCGTCATTATGGTACAGGTTGAACTGTTTCATCTGTCCAAAGAATACTTTTACAGAACTAGACTGGCTTCTTTAGATTTTTGGGCCAAAATTTAACCTGGCCTAATGTTAAGACCTATTAATAATTACTACTTTATGGTGAACACTCTGTATTTGCTCTCATGAAGTCTCTTTATGGCAGACTTAGGGCCGCTTCACACTGCGGCATGATCCGGTCCGGGGCTGTCCGGGAGGACCCTGACAGCCGCGGACTAGATCAGCACAGAGGACTAGGAGGGCTAATATGCCCTCCGGTCCGGTGTGCAGCTGCACGCAGTTCCCACTGCTGATAAGTCAGGACCGAGGCGGGTCCTGACCTGTCGGCGGCTGCAGCTGTGTGCGGCTGCACACTGGACCGGAGGGCATATTAGCTCTCCAGTCCTGTGTGCTGATCTAGTCCGCGGCTGTCAGTGTCATCCCGGACAGTTCCGGACCGGATCACGCTGCAGTGTGAAGGCACCCTTAGAGTGTTCTTCATTTCGGTGGATGTTGTGAAAAATAGAACGAATTCTGTGATCATCCACTACTATTCTTGATTGTTGATTTCCAGGACTTTTTGAGCTCACAACCTCAACAGTGCACTTTTTTCCCCATAATGTACCAAACTGTTGATTTGGCCACTCCTAATACTTCTGCTATCTCTTTGTATTTCTTCTTTTTTTTTTTTTTTATTCTAATAATAGTCTGTTACTCTTCTATTGAGAGCTACTGTATTTTGACCTCATGTTGTGGGTTCACAGCAACAACTTCCAAATGTGAAAGCCACACCTGGAATCAGTTCCAGATGTTTTGCGGGTTAATTGATGATGAATTAACGAGGGAACAGCCCATGCAACCCATTGAGATAATTGTCCAATTATGTTCAGGTCTCTTGAAAAAAAAGAGAGGGCTACATATTAAGGAGCTGTAATTCCAAAACCCTCACTCCAATTAGGATGTGAATACCCTTATATGAAAGGGAACCTGTCAAGTCACCTATGACCTCCAACACAGCAGCATTCACATGTGTATGACAAAATTCCCTGCCTAAACAGCCCTTTATAATGTTATTTACTAAAATCAACAATTAAAAAAGGATTTATAAACTGCACTGTTCCTATGCTAATTAAGCCTTTAGATAGTCAATGTTTCCTCAGACTAGTCCACCCTCTTTTAATGTTATCACACCCCTGTGGGCGTGATGACATGATTTCTATGAGGCAGCATCATCGCCAGTTCCAGGAAAATGTGCAGTTCATTTCGGCAACATTACTGAGCCTCTGAAGCTGGGTGTACGGTCCCGGTCTCAGAGATGTGCACTGCGTATGATCGAAATAACAGCTTATGCACTTCTGATTATCTGCAATGCGCCGCTCTGAAGCCAGGATTGTGTGCAGACCGTGTGTAATCCATTTTTTTTTATCAGCAGCTAACATTTACAGGAGCATTTCAAGTTTCCTATGTTACCCCATTCACATCCTTGCCTTTTCACTTTTAGCACTTTCATTTTTTCCTAACTTCTTCCAAGAGCCATAACTTTTTTATTTTTCCATCAATTTAGACATGTGAGGGCTTGTTTTTCACGGGATACGGTGTACTTTAGTATGACATCATTTATTTTACCATATAGTGTACTGGAAAACAACAAAAAAACATATTCCAAATGCTGTGAAATTGCAAAAAAAAGTGCAATTACATGTTTTTTTTTGTTTTTTTTTTTATTCATCATGTTCACTCTATGGTAAAACTGACATGGTGTGATGCCTTGGGTTGGTACACGTTTATGGATAACAAACATGAATACTTTTTGCCTAAGTGGTGAAAAAAACTTCCAATATTTTTGAAGAAAAGTATTACGCTTTTGGTGACATTTTCTGCAACTTATATGGTTTTCATTTTTCGGGATCTGGGGCTGTGTGGTGGCTTATTTATTTGTGGCTTGAGCTGACGTTTTTAATTATACCAATTTTGGGTAGATACAATGTTTTGATCGTCTGTGATTGCATTTTATTTCAATGATGTAGCAACCCAAAAAAAAACAGAATTTGGGTGTTTTTATTTTTTTTCCACTACACAGTTAACCGATCTGATTACCACATATTTTGTTTTATAAGATGCACCGGATTATAATACGCACACCCCAAATTTTGTGAAGGAAAAGAGAAAAAATTGTTAAATGGGGTCCGTCTTATAATGCCAGTGTCATTCTTACTATCAGTATATATGTCCCTTGTACTGACACACATGACCTCCTTGTGTTGCCCCTTTAAAAGTTTCGCTCTTTGTTTCAGTGCAGCCATTTGGTAAATTCAAAAAAGTTCATATTTTTTCACATTAATGTACATTCTGCACCCATCTTGACTGAAAAATTTATTAACAATGAAAAACTGAAATATTACATGGTCATCAGTATTCAGACCCTTTTTTCAGACACTCATATTTAAGTCACATGCTGTCCATTTCCTTGTGATCCTCCTTCAGATGGTTGTACTCCTTCATTGGAGTTTAGCTGTGTTTAATTAAACTAATAGGACTTGATTTGGAAAGGCACACATCTTTCTATATAAGGCTGGCTTCAGACTGCGTGTCTGATCCGATCCGTAGCTGTCCGCTTGAGGCAGACAGCCGCGGACCGGATCAGCACACAGGACTGGGGGCTATTATGCCCTCCGATCCTGTGTGCAGCCGCACGCAGTTCCTGCTGCTGATAGGTGAGGACCGCGGGCGGCGCGGTCCTGACCTGTCAGCTGGTTCAGCTGCGTGCGGCTGTACACAGGATCGGAGGGCATAATAGCCCCCCGTCCTGTGTGCTGATCCGGTCCGCGGCTGTCTGCCTCAAGCGGACAGCTACGGATCGGATCAGACACGCAGTCTGAAGCCGGCCTAAGACCTCACAGTGCATGTCAGACCAAATGAGAATCATGAGGTCAGAGGAGTTGCCCAAGGAGCTCAGAGACAGAATTGTGGCAAGGCACATGTCTGGCCAAAGTTACAAAAGAATTTCTGCAGTACTAAAGCTTCCTAAGAGCACAGTACCCTACATAATCCTTAAATGGAAGACGTTTGGACCACCAGAATTCTTCCTAGTCCTGGCCATCCAGCCACACTAACCAATCGTGGGAGAAGAGTCTTGGTGAGACAGGTAAAGAAGAACCCCAAGATCAGTATGGCTGAGCTCCTGAGATGCAGTAGAGAGATGGGAGAAAGTTCCACAAAATCAACTATTACTGCAGCCCTCCACCATCCTGGCCTTTATGGCAGAGTGGCCCGACGGAAGCCTCTCCTCAGTGCAAGACATGAAAGCCCGTGTAGAGTTTGCAACAAAACACATGAATGACTTTGACTATGAGAAATCAGATTCTCTGGTCTGATGAGACAAAGATATAACTTTTTGATAATACTTCTAAGCTATATGTGTGGGGAAAATTAGGCACTGCTCATCACCTGCCCAAAAGGGACAGGACAACTGTTTGCAATTGAAAGAAACATAAGTGTGGCCAAGTACAGAAATATCCTGGATGAAACCTTTTCCAGAGTGCTCTGGACCTTAGACTTGGCTGAAGGTTAATCTTCCAACAAGACAATGGCCCTAAGCACACAGCTAAAATAACAAGGAGCGGCTTCAGAACAACTCTGTGACCATTCTTGACTGGCCCAGCCAGAGCCCTGACCTAAATACAATTGAGCATCTCTGCTGAGACCTGAAAACAGCTGTCCACCTATGTTTACCATGCAACTTGACGGAACTGGAAAGGATCTGCAAGGAAGAATGGCAGAGGAGCACCAAATTTTTATTATTTTTTTTATTATTTATTTATATAGCGCCATTGGTTCCATGGCGCTATACATGTGTAAGGGCAGAACAAGGGCGAGAACACAAATAACGATGAATAAATCATACAGGTACATTAGGGCAGAGATCCTGTCCACAAGAGCTCACAGTCTATAGGGGATGAGAGACAGTAGGAGGGGGAGAGGTGAGATGGTGCAACGGATTAGGTCTCAGTGTGGGTTATAGGCTTGAAGGAAGAGGTGGGTCTTCAGGTTTTTCTTGAAGGTTCCTAGGATAGGGGAGTGTCTTATGTGGTGTGGAAGAGAGTTCCAGAGTATGGCGGATGCACAAGAGAAGTCCTGTATGCGGTTGTGGAAGGTAGAGATGCGGGGGGAGAAGAGAAGGAGTTCTTGAGAGGAGCGCAGATTGCATGAGGGGTGGTATCGGGAGACCAGGTCGGAGATGTATGGAGGGGACAGGTTGTGGATGGCCTTGTATGTCAGGGTTTTGAACTGATCTCTGGGAAGTAGGGAGTCAGTGGAGGGCTTGGCAGAGGGGAGATACGGGGGAGTAACAGGGCGACGGTGGATGAGTCGGGCAGCGGAATTGAGGATGGTTCGGAGTGGTGCAAGGGAGGAAGCGGGAAGGACAGTGAACAGGAGGTTGCAGTAGTCGAGGTGGGAGATAATGAGTCCGTGAACAAGCGTTTTGGCAGTGTCATGGTCAAGGAAGGAGCGGATCCGTGAGATGTTTTTACTCTGGAGGTGGCGAGGGACTGGATGTGTGGCTTGAAGGAGAGGGCAGAGTCGAAGATTACACCGAGGCATTTGGCGTGGGGGACGGGTGAGAGTGTGCAGTCGTTGACAGTGATGGTTAGATCGGGTAGGGGGGAAGAGCGACTTGGGGGGAAGACGATGAACTCGGTTCTATCCATGTTGAGTTTGAGGAAACGAGAAGAAGGATGAGATGGCGGACAGGCAGTGGGGGATTTTGGATAGCAGGGAGGTGATGTCAGGGCCGGAGAGGTAGAGGTGGTGTTGGAGGCCGTGGGACTCTATGAATTGGCCTAGGCCAAGGGTGTAGATGGAGAAGAGTAAGGGTCCCAGAACTGAGTCTTGGGGAACTCCAACAGATAGGGGGTAGGGTGAGGAGGAGGGGTGGGAGTGGGTGATGCTGAAGGTCCAGTCTGTTAGGTACGAGGAAATCCAGGAGAGGGCTAGGTCAGTGATGCCAAGGGATTACAGAATTTGAAGCTGGAGGGAGTGGTTGACTGTGTCGAAGGCAGCAGAGAGGTCGAGGAGGAGAAGGATGGAGTAGTGTGGCTTGCTCTTGGCAGTCAGTAGGTCGTTGGTGACTTTGGTTAGAGCTGTTTCGGTGGAGTGTTGGGCTTGGAAACCGGATTGCAGGCAAAGAGGGAGCACGAGGAGAGATGGGAGGACAGTTCGGAGTATACATGTTGCTCAAGCAATTTTGAGGCAAAGGGGAGGAGAGATATGGGACGATAGTAGGAAACTGTTGCGGGGTCGAGGGAGGGTGTTTTGAGGATGGGTGTGATGAGGGCATGTTTGAAGGATGAGGGGAAGACGCCGGTGGTAAGTGATATGTTGAAGAGATGGGTTAGGGCGGGGATAAGGACAGTGGTGAGGTTAGGGATGAGATGGGAGGGGAGAGGGTCGAGGGCACAAGTGGTGAGGTGTGATTGTGCTAGAAGGGAGGAGAGGCATACTTCAGTCATGGAGGGGAAGTTACTTTTGGTCGAGGGGGGTTGGGTGATAGAGAGGGAGGGCCGAGGGGATTGGGAATCGAAGCTCTCTCTGATTTTGTCGATCTTCTGTTTAAAGAAGCTGGCAAAGTCGTCAGCGGTGAAGAGGGAATGGGTGTAGGGGGATGGAGTAGGGCATTAAAGGTTATGAAAAGTTGCTTGGGATTGTGGGAGAGGGAGCTAATGAGAGACGAGAAGAAAGCTTGTTTTGCAGTGGTCAGTGCTGTCTTGAAGTCGATAAGGGACTGTTTGTACAAGGCGAGGTGCATTGTGGAGTTGGATTTCTTCCATCTCCGTTCAGCTACCCTGGAAGTCCGTCGAAGTTTTTTGCTGCTGGCGGTGAGTCAAGGTTGTCTGTGTGCACAGGTTTTGTTGTATGAGAGAGGGGCGGCCTGGTCGAGTGCTGTGGCGAGAGTGGTGTTGTAGAGTATGGCGTCAACGTCATGAGAGGAGGCTAAGTCAGAGAGAGGGAGGAGGGACTCGGCGAGTGAGTGGAAGTTAATGAGCTTGAGGTTTCTTCGGGGGTGAGGGAGTTTCTGGAGAGGGGGGAGAGGGCGGAAAAGGTCAGCAGTTTGTGGTCAGATAGGAGGGGGGTTGAGTTTGCGAGGTCGGTGAGGGAACAGAGGCGGGTGAAGACGAAGTCTAGTGTGTGACCGTTATTGTGTGTGGCTGAGGAGGACTATTGGGAGAGGCCGAAGGAGGAGGTTAGAGAGAGGAGTCTTGAGGCAGCAGCGTGGGGTTTATCAATGATGATGGGGATGTCGGAGGAGACTAAGTGGAGACTAGGTGGAGAAGCCAGGTTGTGAAGTGGTTAAAAAAGGTGGACGAGGAGGGCGGTAGATGACAGCCAGTTGGAGGCTGCAGGTGGAGAAGATACGCACGGAGTGCGCCTCGAAGGAGGGGAAAGAGGCTGAGGGGGGTGGTGTAATTGGGGTGAAGGAGCAGCTATTGGCCAGGAGTAGGCCAACACCTCCGCCGCATGAGTTGCTGGGGCGGAGGGTATGGGAGAGGGTGAGTCCGCCATAGGAGAGGGCGGCGGGGGAGGTTGTGTCGGAGAGGGTGAGCCATGTTTCGGTGATGCCAAGGAAAGAGAGTTTTTTGGTGATGAAGAGGTCGTGGATGAAGGCGAGTTTATTGCATACTGAGTGGGCATTCCAGAAAGGGGGATTGGGGGAGGGGAGGCTTGGGGGATGGATGTAAGGTTGCAGGGGTTGCAGATGCTAATGGTGGGGAGTGGGCATGGGCTAGGGGTGATTGTGGGGATATGTTGGGGGCGACTGGGATTAGGGGAGATGTCGCCAGCAAGTAGGAGGAGGAGGGAGAGGGTCATGAGAGCTTGCGTGGCGGGCGGGCATGTTTGGAGATAAAGGCATGGGTGTGGAGGAAAAGTTCCGAGGAGTGGGTGAGATGGTTAAGTAGGATGGAGGGGAGAGTGTTATTGTGTTGTCGGGAGAAGGGGACAGAGGGGGGTTGTAGGAAGTGAAGTAGGATAGGAGTGAGTGTGAAGAGAAGGGAAAACATTGCATGGGGTTATAGGATTCAGTGGGAGTGAGAGTTGGAGCAGGGGGGTGAGGTGGAGATGGGGAGTGCTGGTGGCGGGGGGCAACAACAGCTGAGAGGAGGAGGTACAGCCAGGGTTGGGATGGAGGCAGAGGACAGGAGCAGCAGGAGGGGTGAGATAGAGGTAGGGGTCTGGAGTGACTGGGGACAGGTGCAGCAGGAAGGGTGTGCAAAGCGGGTGAGTGCCAAACAAGTCCAGGCAATTGCAAAGCAAATGGAGGCATACAAAACCAGGTGAAGCAGGGTGATGCGGTGCAGTCAGAGAACAGATGTAGGTACAATAGTGGGGATGAGATGCAGCCAGGGATGAGATGCAGTCGTGGATGCGATCAGGTGCAGCTGGGGGCGAGATGCTGAGGTGCAGTCAGGATCTGATGCAGCCGGGGGTCAGATGTAGCCAGGGGGAGTCCATGCGGCAGAGAAGTCACTCAGAGGCGGGCGTCACACGCTACGATATATGCAAACATATCGCTGGAAAGTGCCTGATTTGGCATCGCTCCTACGATGTCGTTGCGTGTGACAGCATGATGCGACTAGCGATAAATGGTCAGATCGTTATATCCAGATATGAGAACCGGACCTCATATCACACGATGTAGATCATACAATCTGCTGCATTGCTCTGTGTGACACCGCGGTAACCGATCTCCATTATGATTTCTCCTATTCACAGCATTGACAAGCATCAATCACTGGTTGTGTGAACGATCCCTGCACGTAACATCGCTGCTGCATCCTGAACGTTATCTATACATGTGACACCTCACTAATGATGTTGTCCACAAGTGCACACCACTGACATCGTTATTGAGTTCCCACAGAAAATCGTAGTGTGTGACGGCCGCCAGAGACAGATGAGATGATAAATATATATAATTTGCGGTGGATGGATAATCCAGGAGAAAAAAAAAATCCAGGTGTGAAAAACTTGTTGCATCATTCCCAAGAAGACTCATGGCTGTACTAGCTCAAAAGGATGCTTCTACTCAATACTGAGCAAAAGGTCTGAATAAAAAGACCATGTGATATTTCACTTTTTCTTTTATGATAAATTTGCACAAATATCTACATTTGTTTTTTATTCAGTCAAGATGGTGTGCAGAGTGTGTGTACATTAATAAGAAAAAAATGAACTTTTTTAAATTTACCAAATGTCTGCAATGGAGCAAACAGTGAAAAATTTAAAGGAGTCTGAATACTTTCCGTACCCAAAAGTCACCCATGCATCCATCCATCCATCCCCCATCATAGTACATAGCCACCATCCTGATAGATATGTCCCTATCCTGGTGTATATATCCCCCATCCTGGTTTAAATGTCCCCCATCCTTTGTACATTGCCCCCCCCCATCCTAGTGTATATAAATATCCCCATCCCCCTGGACACACCATAGCTTACAACTAAATTTGTAATATGTGAAAAAGGGCTCCAAACCAGTGCAAATCATATTAACCCTTTTTTTTATACTTTATTATTACTCTGAATGACACAAAAACAAACCAACAATAAAATCTAGGTGCACAGAAAAGCTGGAAAGAAGATATCTGGCCCTGATAAAGCCCTCCCTCCTTGCACCTGCCTGGCAGCGGAGGTCGGCACCCTATGTACGAAATGGCGCCCCCACTCGTCGGCGGCTGACCCTGTATACACCTGAACTTGTCCTGGAAGCATGAGGTTTGTGCTCCCCACTCTAGATGAGCTCCCTTGGACAAGCACTAAGTGTAGGTACAGATGTGTGTCTGTGTCCTAGTGTTAAAAAGACACCTGTCTACTGACTCATAGCTTTAGTTAAACTTCTCAATGCATTTCCCTGATAATACCTGCCGTATATTCCTAACCAATCAACATCAGGGTGCAGCTATATCCGATGTGTGTGTCAAGCTAACCACCCTAAGATCGCCGGATATGCGGTCAGGAATAGATTAACTTATCTTATATGCAGTGCAGTGTGTCTCTCCCCGCGTGCCTCGACGCGTTTCTCCATGTCATCAGGAGGCTTGATGATCCAGTTCTTTGGTGTGCAATGCAAACACACATAATATTGATATGCTATGAGGGGAGCAAGCTAATGTCCATGACTCCCTTATATTGAGTACTAGTAAAAAGGCCCGATGCAATTGCATCGGGAGCGCGGTGAAATGAATTGTGTGTATACAGGCGGGTCAGTGGGTAGCAGAGTATAGAGGCGGCTGTGTGGGCAGCCGAGTATAGAGGCGGCTGTGTGGGCAGCCGAGTATAGAGGCGGCTGTGTGGGTAGCCGAGTATAGAGGCGGCTGTGTGGGCAGCCGAGTATAGAGGCGGCTGTGTGGGCAGCCGAGTATAGAGGCGGCTGTGTGGGCAGCCGAGTATAGAGGCGGCTGTGTGGGCAGCCGAGTATAGAGGCGGCTGTGTGGGCAGCCGAGTATAGAGGCGGCTGTGTGGGCAGCCGAGTATAGAGGCGGCTGTGTGGGCAGCCGAGTATAGAGGCGGCTGTGTGGGCAGCCGAGTATAGAGGCGGCTGTGTGGGCAGCCGAGTATAGAGGCGGCTGTGTGGGCAGCCGAGTATAGAGGCGGCTGTGTGGGCAGCCGAGTATAGAGGCGGCTGTGTGGGCAGCCGAGAATAGAGGCGGCTGTGTGGGCAGCCGAGTATAGAGGCGGCTGTGTGGGCAGCCGAGTATAGAGGCGGCTCTATGGGTAGCAGGGCAGTGTGGGTGAGTGGGGGGAGTGAGGGCATAGGGGGGGTAAGAGGAGTGTGCGGGGGCAGTGTGGGGAGTGAGGGCATAGGGGGGGATAAGAGGAGTGAGCAGGGGCAGTGTGGGGAGTGAGGGCATAGGGGGGATAAGAGGAGTGAGCAGGGGCAGTGTGGGGAGTGAGGGCATAGGGCGGGATAAGAGGAGTGAGCAGGGGCAGTGTGGGGAGTGAGGGCATGGGGGGGTAAGAGGAGAGAGCAGGGGCAGTGTGGGGAGTGAGGGCATAGGGGGGGGTAAGAGGAGAGAGCAGGGGCAGTGTGGGGAGTGAGGGCATAGGGGGGGGGTAAGAGGAGTGAGCAGGGGCAGTGTGGGGAGTGAGGGCATAGGGGGGGGGTAAGAGGAGTGAGCAGGGGCAGTGTGGGGAGTGAGGGCATAGGGGGGGTAAGAGGAGTGAGCAGGGGCAGTGTGGGTGAGTAGAGGGTAAGCAGGGGCAGTGTATGAGTAGATCTGAGGGGCGGTGGGCCTGTAAGGTTAGTTGAGGAGGGGAGGGGGGGGGGGTTAGGCTGGAATGAGAGTGTGGCGCCAATGTTGCCCCAGCGCCCCTGTAAGGTTAGTTGAGGAGCGTGGGATGATAGCAGACTGCAGCCCCGCCGGGTGTTACCTGTGAGAAGCTGGGGCGGGCACTGTGTGTGATGAAGGCGGCGGTGCAGGTGGCGGCGGGCCGTTGTGTAAAGCCGCTCCCCCTGTCTGCTGCCTGAGGGCTCGCACTGTGGAATGGTCTGTGCGGCCGGGGGAGCGGGAGGTGCCGGCTGGTGCGTGCAGCGGGGAAGCGGGGGGTGCCGTCCGGAGCGTGTAGCGGGGGAGCATGGGGTGGCGGCCGGTGCGTGTAGCGGGCGTTTGCGGGGGGCGGGCGGTGCGTCTAGCAGCCGTTTGCGGGCCGAATCTGCGGCTCGCGATGGCGCATGGGCGCCATCGCTCGCTCGCAGTGCCAGTGGCGCAAAGCATTCTGGGATTCGGCTACAACGCCCGAATCCCAAACTGCGGATTATATAAATAGAAGATGGAGACCTATCGTATCGGGAGGCCCGCACCATCAGCCTCCCTGCTCCGCACCCTCAGCCTCTCCTCACAACTTCAGACTCCCTGCAGCATCAGCCTCCCCATGCACCATCAGCCTCTCCTCGCACCCTCAGTCTCCCCCTGCAGCATCAGCCTCTCCCCGCACCCTCAGCCTCTCCCTGCACCCTCAGCCTCTCCCAGCACCCTCAGCCTCTCCCCGCACCCAACCCTCAGCCTCCCCACACACCATCAGCCTCTCCTCGCACCCTCAGCCTCCCCCTGCAGCATCAGCCTCTCCCCACACCCCTCAGCCACCCCCCGCAGCATCAGCTTCTCCCCGCACTGTCAGCCTCCCCACACACCATCAGCCTCTCCTCGCACCCTCAGCCTCCCCCTGCAACATCAGCCTCTCCCCACACCCTCACCCACCCCCCGCAGCATCAGCTTCTCCCCGCACTGTCAGCCTCCCCCCACACCATCAGTCTCTCCTCGCACCTGCAGCATCAGCCTCTCCCCGCATCTTCTGCTTCACCCTGTTCCCCCCCCCCCCCCCGCACAGTTTTACCACTGGTTGCTCTCAGGATTCCAAGGACCTGTGTGTCATCATGGGGTCAGGGGACGCGCAGGGTCACATGATCCCGCTGGCATCCCGAGAGCCGCCAGCGGTAACACTGTGTTGGGGGGACGAACTGATGCTGCGGGGTAAGGCTGATGCTGCGAGGGGAGTCTGAGGGTGCGGGGAGAGGCTGATGGTGTGTGGGGAGTGTCTGCCTGGAGTGCGGTGATTGCCATAAGAGACCTATAACTTGAGTCATCCAATTTGGTGTCTGGCACACTGCTGCCTGAGGGCTCGCACTGTGGAATGGACTGTGCGGCCCTGGCAGCGGGGGAGCGGGGGGTGCCGGCTGGTGCGTGCAGCGGGGGAGCGGGGGGTGCCGGCCGTAGCGTGTAGCGGGGGAGCAGGGGGTAGCGGGCGTTTGCGGGGGGCAGGCGGTGCGTCTAGCAGCCGTTTGCGGGCCGAATCTCCGACTGTCTGCAGAGCTCGTCTACTGCAGTCAGTCAAGGACCTGCGGTGATGTCACAGTCACGTGACACCAGGTTACCATGGAGTAACCTGGTGTCACGTGACTGTGACATCACCACAGGTCCTGGACTGCAGTAGAAGAGCTCTGCAGACACTCGGAGCCTGCGGCAGCCACCGGAAGCCTGGAGGAAGCCTGGAGGAGACGGCGGGGGCTCGGGGAGAGGTGAGCATTAACTTTTTTTTTTTTTTTTTACAGTAGTGCGGGTCTGCGGCTCGTGATGACGCTGCGCGTCATCACTCGCAGTCCCGCAAAGCATGTTGGGATTCGGCGACAACGCCCGAATTCCCAACTGCGGATTATATAAATAGAAGATTAGACCCTCCAGGCCCCTCCCACCCCACTGATCTCACTTCCTTTCTCCCTCCTGCATCCATCTCATCCATTCCGCCACATATTAGATAAAAATGCGGGGGACCTTTTCCTCTACAATCGCCACAGTCGAGCGCCAGTGCTTTGAATGTATTTGCAGCTGTGAGCTTATGGACCGCACGCCATTGTCGCTATTTCCTCCTGGTGGAACGCATGCGTCACCAAAAATGACATCCGCATGACGCGCGCTGTGACCCGTGACTCACGGGTCCTGAGCCAATCACAGCACAGGGGCGGTTACATGACATCACTGGCCCTGCATTCTCATTGGTGCAGGGCTGCCCTGGGCGGGGATTGGCAGGAGGAAGCAGGAAGCGTCCCCATTGCCCGGCGCCCGCACCGATAATCATGTTACCGGCCTGGGGCACAGCATGTACACTGGCACAGCACCGGACAGAGCAGCGGGCACAGCACCGCACAGAGCAGCGGGGACAGCACCGGACAGGACTGCAGGGACGGCACCAGACCAGGTAGTACATATTGCGCAGCGCTCCACCCCCACTGGCAGCTAGGTAACGCCCAGTCGGCAAGATTTTTTCAAGTTTATAAAGCTATTTTCTCTCGTCGAATGCGTTGCCTTTTAAAAAAATGGTGATTTGAGTGCAATACCCTTTAACAGATTGCACTCGTCTGATTTATCCATTGATGTGAGTCTGCACTTCAAGCCCATATTGACGCTATAACTGTAGTTTGAATATCAAATATATAAAGCTGAGAGGATGGGTGTGGCTCATACCTTTATAAGGAGTGTTTGTGTGAGCACATGGGCTGATAGAGACCATGGATGTCTGGAGAAACTGGCAGAATCTGTGAGGGCTCGCTCACGGTGTTTGGAGCAGCCACTGTAATGGAAGGCTCTTGTGTTGGAAGTGGCTGGCATCCTGGAAGACATGTGGTGAGGAGACAATGAGGGAGCATGGATTGTCTCGGTGTTCAGGAGGCTATAGTCCAACTGAGGGTCTGGAACAGACAGGAGTCTGTGAACCCAGAGAGGCAGCTTCTTGAACGATGGACTAAGGGCCACTTTACACACACCAACTTATCTGTCCAACTTCTGAACAACTTACTGGTTGCAGTGAAATCATGGATACATTGCTCCATTTTGTGGCTGTGTACAAATGGAACAATGTGTCCATGATTTCACTGCAACCAGTAAGTTGTTCAGAAGTTGGACAGATAAGTTGGTGTGTGTAAAGTGGCCTTAAGAGATCAATGGACACTATAAGTGTGATATGCCATGCAGACACACCCCACCCTTGGAACAGACCAGTGGTCATAATATGTTCTGTTGATTTATATGAAATATGATATAGCGGTTTATGATTGTTAATAAACCAGATGGACTGATTTAAACGTTAGACTGTTCCTATGTGTTTACTCCTGCTGCCAAAAGAGTATCCCCTAATACCCTTAGCAAGTTCTACCTCACAGTATGTACAGTGAAGGAAATAATTATTTGATTCCTTGCTGATTTTGTAAGTTTGCCCACTAACAAAGACATGAAGTATATAATATTAAGGGAAGGTTCATTTTAACAGTGAGACATAGAATATCAAAAATACAATCCAGAAAATCACATTGTCTAAATTATATAAATGTATTTGCATTTTGAAGAGAGAAATAAGTATTTGATTCCCAACCAACAATTAGGAGTTCTGGCTCCTACAGACCAGTTAGGCTGGTTTCACACTGCGGTCAGATCAGGTCAGGTTCGATCAGGTTTTGTGTTTCAAAACCAGGAGTGACTCCAAAACCTAGAACAGGTGTCAGTCTTTCAATTATAGTTTTTCTCTGCAAGTTCCTCTCCTGGTTTTGGCACACAAACCTGATCGAACCTGATCAGTGAAAAACCGCAGTGTGAAACCAGCCTTCGACGTTCCTAATCAACTCGTTACCTGCATTAAAGACAGATGTCTTAAATTGTCACCTATATAAAAGACCACACACTACACACAAGACCACACAAAGTCCACACACTCAATCAGTCAGACTCTAACCTCTACAACATGGGCAAGACCAAAGAACTTTCTAAGGATGTCAGGGAATAGATCCTAGACCTGCCCAAGGCTGGAATAGGCTACAAACCAAAAGTAAGACATTAGGTGAGGAGACTGTTGGTGCAATAGTAAGAAAATGGAAGACATACACAATAAATATCAATCAACATCGATCTGGGGCTCCATGCAAAATCTCATGTCGCCGGGTTATCCAGGATCATGACGAAGGTGAGCTCTCAGCCTAAAGCTACAAAGGGGGAACTTATTAATGATCTCAAGGCAGCAAAGACCACTGTCACAAAGAAAACCATTGGTAACATATTACGCTGTGATGGATTAAAATCTTGCAGTGTCCGCAAAGTCCGATTGCTCAAGAAGGCACATGATCAGGCTCATCTGAAGTTTGCCAATGAACACTTTGGTGATTCTGAGAGTGATTGGGAGAAGGTGCTATGGTAAGATGAGACAAAAATTTAGCTTTTGACATTAACTCAACTCGCCATGTCTGGAGGAAGAGAAATGCTGCCTATGACCCAAAGAACCCTACATTAAAGCCTGGCAAGGAAACATTATGTTTTGGGGATGTTTGTCTGCTAAGTAAGGGCAGAGGCCCAATTCACTGCATCAATGGGACAATAGAGCCGTATACCGCCGTAAAATCCTGAGTGACAACCTCCTTCACTCTGCCAGGACATTAAAAATGGGTCATGGCTGGGTCTTCCAGCACGAAAATGACCCAAAACATACAGCCATGGCAAAAAAGGAGTGGCTCAAAAAGAAGCACATTAAGGTCATGGAGTGGCCCAGCCAAACTGCAGATCTTAGTCCCATAAAAAACTTATGGAGGGAGCTGAAGCTCCAAATTCCCTAGGGACAGTCTCAAAATCTTAATGATTTAGAGATGATCTGGAAAGAGAGGTGGACCAAAATTCCAATAAGGGTTTTGCCACCAAGTATTAAGTCTTGTTTGCCTGAAAGCTCAAATACGTATTTCTCTCTGCAAAATGCAAATACATTTATATAATTTAGACAATGTGATTTTCTGGATATTATTTTTGATATTCTATCTCCCACTGTTAAAATGAACCTACCCTTAAAGTCAAAGACTGTTCATGTCTTTGTCTGTGGGCAAACGTACAAAATCAGCAAGGGATCAAATAATTATTTCCTCTGCTGTATGTATGTCCACACATTTCCATACTCCCTTTCATAGCTCTACCCCTTCATGAATGACTATGGCTCCGCCCCTCTGATTAGCTACCTCCTTCATGGATGAACATGGCTTGGCCCCCTCCAGTTAGCCGTGGCAATGCTGGGTTCTACTACTAGTGTTTTGATGAATGGCTAATATGCCAAAACTTGCCAGTGAGTAAATATTTCTGGACATACCTGTATACAACTACAGAAAAGATCTAACTTGTAACCTGGGGACTGCCTGTGCTAATCTTTCATGGAAACATTTGTAAGCAAATTTAAAAATCTGGAATGGATATAATATCAGATGACATCCAAATGTGATGTCTTATAAATACTTTAAGATATCAAACTATTAATTTTTAATATGGTATAAGTGTCTAATAAACAATATTTTTGTAAATTACCTTTAAGAATTGTTCGTATAATTGTTTGATTGTTTTTAATCTCTGGTTCTGAACTATTCTGGCCTGTTGAAAAAGTTTCTGTTGCTGACGGAACATATTCTAGTTCATGAAAGAAAATAAAGCTTTGTAAGTTATGTGAATCTAAATTTAGACAAGTATATTTAGTTCCTGTATGATCTCTGTGTACACATACCAATTGAAAGTTAATCGCGCAATTCCAACAAACATTTTATGGTGGAATAAGTGGAAAGATTGGATAGAAAGATATAAAGTGGCAATATGTGTATATAATAATGAAATATCCATATATAAATCATGTGACCACCTACTGAACAGTGCATAAGTATAGTATCAATATATTTGTTTATTAGTCGGTCCTGAAATTAAAGAGGACCTGTCACCCCCCCCTGGTGCATGGCAAACTGAATGCAGCATGTCTGCTGCATTCAGGGAATGGGTCCCCCATGTCTCTAGCCCCACTGTAAGCTTTAAAAAAGACTTTACAAACTTTATGGAAAAGAGGTCGCCTGGGTTGGGTCTGAATAAGAGGCCCTCGCCGCCGACACAGTCCTCCTGCCTTCTCCTTGTTTGTTCCGCCCCCTCTGTTTCTGCCGCCGCCTCCTTTTCTTCTTGGTCTGCCCTCCTCTTCTCCTGCTTTCTGTCAATAATGCTGCCGCACAGCTCTTGGTGTGAACGGCTAGCATGACGCCAGATTCCCGCCATGTTGTCATTAATGAGCTATCCAATTGTTGTAATCTGGACCCTATAAATGTCACTTCCTGAGCTCAATTCCTTGTACACCTGATGAGGATTGCCTGCGTGCTATTGAAACGCGTTGTGGCACATACAAGGAGCTAATAATAAAAGGTTTGAAAATCTGCTAATACGTTCCCTTTGCTTTGTGCCTTTGCGCTCGTAAACTCCATTTACCCTTTGTTTCCAAGCGTATGGGGGCACATTCATAGAATGCATCCTCATAGATTGGAAGAGCAGGCACTCCGGTTAAGCTTAGACCAGGGATTTCAAACTCCAGGCTTTGAGGGCTGCCACCAGTGCAGGTTTTCAGTATTTCCTTAGCATTGCACAGGGGTTGGAATAATCAACTGTGCAGGTAATTTATTATCAACTGTGCAATACTAAGGAAATCCTGAAAAGCTGCAGTGTTGCTGGCCCTCGCGGCTTGGAGTTTGAGATCCCTGGCCTAGATTGCAAGGGTTTCTTCCAAGTCCTGATTTCAGCCCATACAGCTCATACATTCTAATGGCTTCACTAATAATCATCTAACAAGGTCCCATGCATTCTATTGGCTTCAATGTATACCTGGAAAGAGCCCCTACATTCTAGCATCTTCAGTAGTGAACCAGCTACAATGTATGGGCTGGCATGCAGGACCTGGAAGTAGCCCGTACAGTCTAGGCTCAACTGTATGTATCACAGAGGCGGTGGCCGAGCAAAGTGCACAGGCACAAGATTTCGCCTGGGTATTTGGATAACGCAGGAGACGTCATCCTCATAGTGAAATTTTGTGCCTGCACACAGATCTCGCTGGCTCGGGCATGGGCACTTGTATTTTAGGCTTTGCCTGCAGTAGGTGCGAGAATTCCCCTGGCGATGTGGATAATGCAGAAGGCATCATCCACATCAATCTTAAGAAGAGGACGGCGATCAGCGCAGAGATGAAGGCGCAGAATTCAAGCCCATCGGACAAGACCAGCCTCATTAACATACAGAGTTGGAGAGCTTTAAAAGGTATTTCTGGTTTATACAAGGGCAGTCAGGGAATAATATGCACTTTCATGGAATGCAGTACAGGCATTGCTGAAGGTGGTGGTTTTACTTTATACAGCAAAAATCTGGTGACAGGTACAGTTTTATGTATAATACCAGCGCGAGCATTAGTATACAACTAACCACAGAAATATATGTAGAAATAGACCATAATAAATAAAAAAAAACCTGAAGAATAAATATTTGGAAATGAAACTAAAAAACTAATAAACTAAACTAATAAAACTAAAAAACATTACAAGCTTTCATAAAGACAGCCTGAAAAGAACCATATATACCAGAGGTCCCCAACTCCAGTCCTCAAGGGCTGCCAACAGTGCAGGTTTTCAGGATTTCCTTAGTACTGCACAGGTGCTAATGTGATCATCTGCACAGGTGATAATTCCAACTCCTGCGCAATACTAAAGAAATCCTGAAAAGCTGCACTGTTGGCGGCCCTTGAGGACTGGAGTTGGGGACCCCTGATATATACATAAAAAGGATTCTGGAAGTAGGTTTTTAGTATCTCATCTGACAGTAACATAATGTAGGTAAAGAAATTCTGTATTCAATGAGGTGAATTCACACAGATTCATAGAAAAAGCTAGGATTCCACTTTCAGTTAATTTCCAAAATTCTTTATTTAGAAAAGGAGAAAATTTCTCATGCAAATGGCAACATGTTTCAAGCATCCAAAATGCTCTTTGTTAGGCATAGTGTTGATTTAATTTCTAACTGATTAATGTGTATTCTTGATGATTTGTTAATCACAAAATCCAATAAAAACCTTTGGAACAGGCATAGTGTTAAACAAAATGAGCCTTTTTATACAAGGAAGGAAGGAATAGTGATCACATGGTAACATACAGGTGAAATATAAAATCAATCAGTGCAAAAAGGACAGAATGACAAAAGCCCAAAACAGACATAAATATATAATTTACAGAAATAAATAACAGCAGACATATAAACATTTGTAATTACAAGATATTGCAAGCAAAAATCAGTACAGTGAAGGAAATAAATTTTGCTTATGAAAGTGCAGGGAAAGACGTCATTATGAGAATGAACAAGTAAATGCATACAAGCTATAAATAAATTCAACATAAAAAAAACATTCTAATAAAGAAACATAATTCCCATTCTTGCATTTAAACTGTGTGGTTGAATGGAGTCCTGGTTGTATATCCAGAAAGCTTCTCTACTCAACAATCACTTTTTGATATCACAACTCCATTATGTTTTGAAACTGACTCTTTCAATAAACTTGTAATGCAGTACTATTCCTCTGGTGCTCAGTAATAAAATGCCTAGCTGCAAGTGACATATTATGTGATAAATCATTATGATTAGGAATGTTAGACAGGTGCTCAAATATCCACACTTTAAGATTTCTAGTGGTGCAGCCAACATAGATTTTGTTACGTGTGATTTTAATCATTTACACCACATTGCACAAATTGCAATTAACATGTTGCCCAATACTGAACTCCTGAGATCCAGTCAAATTAGAGTAAGTATATACCACTGAGGCATGCCAGCATGTTCTGCATCTTTTCACACCGCATTTAAAGGATCCATGATATTCCAGCCAAGTTCTTTGTGATTTTGTTAATTAAATAAGCTGTGTGAGAGGTGGCTAACTAATATTGGTCCCCTCCTAGCCACAACTCTACAGCCATCCTGCAAAATTGAAGAAAGCCTATCATCCACATATAAAATGGGTAAGTTTCTGAAAAATACTGATCTAATTTCATTTAATTCCTGGCTGAACAGCAAGGGAGGCACAAGAGCACGACTCAGTTTTGGATGGATGTTTTCCTCTGATTAAATCAGTGCGTTCCCTGCATTCCACCAGTTTATGCACTCTCTCCAGCATCCAATAATAGTATCCCCAATGTCTCAAATTGGATTAAGCTTCCAAAACTTCAGAAAGGAAAGCCTCATCTTTACTACAGTTCCTCATCAATCTAATAAACTCACTAACAGGGCTCGAGGTTATGGGGTTAGTGTTACCAGCATACAGTGTGATGTTTCCTGCCATGGGTTTAACATGCGTAGAAGTCACAATAACATTCTTTGCCACACTTAAACGAAGATCCAAAAAGAGATTGTATTAGAATGAGTGTAGTAAGTAAATTTCAAATTGCAATGGTTCCTATTCAAAAATAGTCTATAAATTCTGGTATGCTACATTCATGGCCCCTCAAAATAATGAGCACATCATCTATGAATCTGGCATACCAGAGAAGAGTAGCGGAAAACACATTGTCAGGTGTATAACAGTAGAAACTTTCCCAAAAGGACATAACTAACTTAGCAAGGGCAGGGGAATATTTAGTGCCATACAAAGGCACTATTCTAATAATGGCATCTTTCCCAGTGCTTTAATAAGCAAAATGTATTTCCTCCACTGTACTGCTTTTTGCCTGTACTATCATGTATTTACAAATGTTTATATAACTGCATGCTGTTATTTTTTCTGTAAATTATTATACAGTATATCTATGTCTGGTTTTAGCTTTTTTCATTGTCTGTTCTTTTTGCACTTGATTGTATATTTCACCTGTGTTACCTTATGATCACTATTGGAACGCCTTCCTCCCTTGTATAAAAAAGGCTCATTTTGTTTAACACACTATGCTTGACAAAGAGCATATTGCACACTCTAAACACATTGCCTGCCTTTTGCATGGAAAATGTATACTTTTCTAAATAAAGAATTTTGTAAATTAACAGAAGTTGGAATCCTTCCTTGTTCAAAGGATCCTCACGTCTCATCTTACAATTCTTCCGGGCTAAGACCAAACCTAGTGGTGAGCTGAAATTCAATTCCTCTCATCCTCTGGGTGTCACATAGATTACTAGCTAAAGCTGTTCTGACACTCTGACACAATCAAAGAATTTAGTTTCAGGAACTCAGCAGAGCTGGGAGAGCTGCCCTCACACATACCCAACTTTCAATAGAGATGAGGCATTTACTGTGAGGTATCAATCACAGCAGGGGGCCTGCCATGTGTGTGACTTTCTAGTCCTCTAATGGTAATCACAGGGTAATAAAGCAATTAGTTTACATAAACAAACATAAAGAGCCTAAAAAAAGCACAGTTGCTTTTTGTTTGTTAACCCTTGCAGGATTTTGTCTTCGGCTTACCTAGTGAAAAACTGCTGACAGATCAGATTCTCTTAAGGGCCTGTCACACGCGTCAATATCGCCTGCACGATATCGGCTGCACGTGACGTTGCAGCGATATTGACGCGTGTGACATACTGAATCAATAAGCGATAAATCGCTGGTTGATGATCGCCAGGTTTTAGAACCTGCTCTAAAACCTGGCGATTGTCGCCCGGTGGACACGCAGCATCGCTGCGTGTGACACCGGGAGTAGCGATATTCCAGCTCCCAGCGCCTCTCACAAGCGCTGGGAGCTGGTAACTAAGGTAAACTGCGGGTATCTAGGCAGCGCGCGCTGCCTAGATACCCGACGTGTACCTTAGTTACCAGCCTC
This sequence comes from Allobates femoralis, assembly GCA_033576535.1. Taxonomy (NCBI): domain Eukaryota; kingdom Metazoa; phylum Chordata; class Amphibia; order Anura; family Aromobatidae; genus Allobates; species Allobates femoralis. Next base: position 417,084,793 of record JARQOC010000004.1, on the reverse strand, counting down.
CTCCGCTCACCGGCTGGTATCTAAGGTACACAGCGGGTAACTAGGGTCCCTAGTTACCCGCTGTGTACCTTAGATACCAGCCGGTGAGCGGAGGAGGCTGGTAACTAAGGTACACGTCGGGTATCTAGGCAGCGCTCGCTGCCTAGATACCCGCAGTTTACCTTGGAGACCAGCCTGCTCCCGCTCCCAGCAGCCTGGCAGCGGGAGCAAGACATCGTGGAAACGATATTTAAATCGTTTCCACGATGTTTCTGGTCAATTGATCGCTGGTGAGTCTGTCTGTGTGACAGCTCACCAGCGATCAGCCGTCAATGTCGTCAGCGATCATCTCACTGACGACATTGACGCGTGTGACAGGCCCTTTAAATTCATATGAAGATTATCAGATGATATGATGGGAAAGATAAAAAAAAAGTCATGACGTCCTGAGAAATGACACTTAATTTCAAGATGTTTTCACGTAAATCCTCATTTTCAACTTTTTACAAAAAGTTGGTACATTTTGCACAAGTTGCAGTCCCAACTGCAATGATTTTATGTATGCCAAAAACTTTTACACAATTTTGGACCCTTTATGCTAAAATGTTCCAAAAAAAGGCAAAAGACAAAAATAAAGAATATTTTTTAACTTTGTGCAAAACTCAAGAACCACTTCCACCATTATCGAGAATTTGGTGCAAAACAAACAGCCACAAATATCACAAGACAAAAAAAAAGAGACAAAAAACAGGCAAATGAAACTCCTCTATGCATGAAAACATATGAACTGGGGTGTAGAAAAATAGTAGAAGCTACTCTAGACTACTATTCTAGTCAAAATGTGAAATATTTGGCTGTATCAGAAGGGAGTTTGTTTTCAGAAGGGATGGAGAGTAGTACAGTAATAGGTATTTGTAGTTAACAGGCATTGTGGAGTATCCTTGTAAGTTTAAGGCTGCATTTCGCAAATGGAGTTAGGGACTTCATCAGGATTTTTAGTGTCCCTCATTGCTCAATTTTTGTGTATACACAAAAATCAAAATAAACGATGCATAGAAAAATGTAAGTAATAAACGATCAAATTTGACCATAAAATTAATTTAATTTCGCTATAGTTAAATATGTGTGTTAGTTTAGTATATATACCAAACATCCTCTTGATGTAAATATTAGAAGTGCCTAGACAAGCCAGACTTGGATACACAAATTCGGAGGGGTCAGGTAAGATGTGCCAGACATGTTCCGCAATTCTGACTTTACATTTGTGAATAGTACACCCATTATAGTTCACATTACATATCTCACATTTAGCTAGATAAACTATGTGAGTGGCATTGCAATTTATAAGGCTCCCTACATGATACAATGTAGAGGTTTCAGGACTGGAAAAAGATTTGTTTCATAAATTTACACAGTGCTCAACGTGAGAGACAACAGTGGTAACTGCCTTTTGTAGAAAGCCATGTGTTTTGGGATTTATTATGGGAGCAAGAAAACATATTGGGAGATAATATATAGCCTAGGCTAACAGTATATCTGGTAGAGAATCTGACTAACCTTAAGGCCGCTTCACACACTAGGATATAGGTGAACGATATCGTTAGCTATGTCACGTGACCGCGATCCTTCCGACATCCTTAGTACGTTGTCACACGCAAGGATATCGTTAAAGATCTTAAATTTGGCAACACTCCTGCTATTTGGAGAAGATCGTTTCAACGATTTTACAAAGCGGTAGGAGTAGGAGAAATATGAGCGACATCGCTCAAAAAGGTGCCACACTGAACGTTGTTGCTTCTTCCCATGACGTTAATTGGACGACGAACAGTAGATTTGAGGTCTGGATCTCAAATTTTGGATGAACGTTCCAACGATTTTTCCTTCCTTCATCATTTGTTTACACGCAACGCCGCACTATTGATATCGTTTGAACGATCACAAATTCATGATGTTTCAACAATATCGTTAACAATATTCTAGCGTGTGAAGTGGCCTTTAGATAACATGTTAGATAAAATCAGATCTTGGTGAAGTAGAGGCAAATTTTTTTGACTGATATTCCTGACCAAATTGAAATTGTGTACAAGTAGTTACTAATGTTACCGGACCAGTGGACTGTGTTTTATCAGGTTTCTCTTTAGTGATGACATGGCTATCTTCTTCATAATCAATGGATTTGGAACAAGGTCTAGCTCCAATGTATTCTCCGACAGGGAGATTTTTTTACATCATGGTTGAAATGGTGGCATGAAGTGTTCCCACTAACACTTTTCCTGTAAACCTTCATATTGACTCTATGCATTATGGGATTATCTTCTAAACTAACATCTAAAACAGGAGTTGACATGCCATTGAATTTGGTGAAAAATTTTACATTGATGTTACTGAAATTCAAAATATCTGAAAAGGGGGATTGGCTACCAATGAAGAGCGCACAAATATAAGGTTTCAATATACCTAAAATACAGCAATATAACTAAAATACAGGGTAATGGCCTGGCGGAAGGGATTACAGCTGGAATATAATGTTTCTTCCCACCAGGCCATGTACAGATTAGTGAGAGATGGAGAGAGCCTCATGCCCATAGGGCAGCCCTGAACTTGTAGACAGTATACTCCATCCAAAGAAAAAAATTGTTAGATAAAAAGAAAAGTGGTAACATCAATCACATAATCTGTAAACAAATCTGGAAACCATATTTATCTTTTATAACAATGACTGCCAAATTGTGAAGTATGCAGCTGTAGAAATTGATAACGTCACTAGTGAGAAAATTAAAACATTTTCTCCCATCTAAAAGTGTCCATAACCTGCAGCAACTGTTTGGTGACCCTGAGATGTCTGCTATTTTGTAATGATAAATGTTTTCTAAGTGGACAAATTTTCAGTGAGAACAAGCTCTTTACTTGCAATAATTGTTATCACGCCGGGACCTTATCATTGCTCAGATTACAGCATCATGAAAGCCCTAGTCCATTACGCCCACTTCTGTGATAATAGCTCACTGTCTATAGACATTATACATACAGTGCTTGCTGTGGTCGAGGAAAGCTTTCTCAGCTTTGCTGCATTGCTAAATCTATAATCTCTGATTTCAGGGTCTCTTTTCCTACATTATGCTGCTTTCAGATGAGATAGCAAAAACCTGCCAACACATTCTCTTTAAAGAACTATCTTTGACATAAAGAAGTCCTGTAACCTGATATGGCTGTCACAGAGCCCTTATCTCAACATTTTTTAAGCTGTCTGGGATCACATTACGTTTTGAAGATAAGGCGTGATCACACCAAATATTGATTTGATTTTATTGATTGATATAAACTATTAAATACTTGAAAGCATTTTTATTACGCAATATCCACAATTTCTATATCAGCTTAAAGGGAACTTGTCAGATACTTTATGTCCCCAAACCTATCAGTATCTGTTGCTGTAGCTTCCTAGTACTATTCTAAACATCCATATCTGACCGAATAGTGTACTTTAATGAGTGAGAAAAATCATTTAGTAACTTACATTTCCTCCTGGTATTAGGCGCCGACTAGTCCGTTCTCTATGGGACCATGTCCCTCCTTGTTCCATGGCTATCACGTCCCGGTGGGCGTGATAACCTAATTTACAAGCGCTGTTCCCATCTAAATTGTATGGGTTCCTTCTAGGTATAACACGCCGACCCGATCATTTCCGATCCTGTGCATTGTGGGGGAGTATTGGGTGTATTTGCCGGCTTCAGAATGCGCAGTGTGCATGCTCTGGATCCGGACAACTACACCCAATACTCCCCCACAATACACTGGAGCGTGATAACCACAGAATGAGAGGGGACATGGAGAACATTCCATCAGACTAGACACCACATAATTATCATACGAAAATGTAAATTACTAAATTATTTTTTTCACCTATTAAAGTACAGTATTCGGTCAGACATGGATGTTTAGAATAGTACTAGGAAGCTACAGGGAGAGATGCTGATGGTTTGGGGGTATAAAGTAGCTAACAAGTTCCCTTTAAGGCTATGTACCCACTGTGCATTTGTGCTGTGTTTTTTTTAGCTATGTATCTGCAGCAAAAACGCATCACTCACAGCTTTAACATTACAGTCAGTGTGTTTTTCAAAAAGCTGTGCCCACATATGCGTATGTGGGTACTGCATTTTTGCTATAGAAATTTTTTGCATTTATAAAACTCCCTGTCAATAAACATGCTCATTATTGGGCTGCATTTTCCTCATTGACTCCATTATCAACCCCCCAAAAAAGCATCACAAACGCATGGGTGTTCCCACAGTCCATTTGTTATGCTTTTTAACAGCGATTTTCAAAACAAAAACACTGCAACACACACCCTCCCTGGCAATCCCACGGCGATCCCCGGTGATTTCTCCCTACCAGGCTTCGACAGGAGCTGTGCACCATGTGACTCAGGCTGTCACATGGTGCAAGGTCCTGGATGTACAATAGACACAACTCTTGATGGTGCTTGGAAGGAAGAAATCACCAGTCACTGTAAGCTCATCGGGGAGAGTGAGAAAGTGTATAGTGTGTGGGTGTCTGCCTTTGTGTGTCCCCTTATTTGTGCTGCGTTTGTACTTTGCACAAACGCAATACTTTAGTGCTGCATTTGTTTTTACACAGCTGACAAATGCAGCATAAACGCAGCATAAAAAAAGTCGAGTGGGCACATAGTCTAAAACATTTGAACAGTACTGTACACAATCCACAAATGGTATTACTGTAACTTTTTCTTCTTGTTCTTCTGATTTTTGGATGTCATCTTCCCATTGCAGAAATAAAGTCTTAAATTGTTGAGAATACTCATCGTTCATCTTCTGCCTGTAATAAAACATCAGTTTAAAATTTTACGTTATACTGCAATCATTTATAGACTATAAAAACTAAGGTCTACTTTCAGTAAGGGGTAAATTACAAGATACAGAGAAAATACAGTTAGGGCCAAAAATATTTGGACATTGACACAATTTTCGCGAGTTGGGCTCTGCATGCCACCACATTGGATTTGAAATGAAACCTCTACAACAGAATTCAAGTGCAGATTGTAACGTTTAATTTGAAGGGTTGAACAAAAATATCTGATAGAAAATGTAGGAATTGTACACATTTCTTTACAAACACTCCACATTTTAGGAGGTCAAAAGTAATTGGACAAATAAACATAACCCAAACAAAATATTTTTATTTTCAATATTTTGTTGCGAATCCTTTGGAGGCAATCACTGCCTTAAGTCTGGAACCCATGGACATCACCAAACGCTGGGTTTCCTCCTTCTTAATGCTTTGCCAGGCCTTTACAGCCGCAGCCTTCAGGTCTTGCTTGTTTGTGGGTCTTTCCGTCTTAAGTCTGGATTTGAGCAAGTGAAATGCATGCTCAATTGGGTTAAGATCTGGTGATTGACTTGGCCATTGCAGAATGTTCCACTTTTTTGCACTCATGAACTCCTGGGTAGCTTTGGCTGTATGCTTGGGGTCATTGTCCATCTGTACTATGAAGCGCCGTCCAATCAACTTTGCAGCATTTGGCTGAATCTGGGCTGAAAGTATATCCCGGTACACTTCAGAATTCATCCGGCTACTCCTATCTGCTGTTATGTCATCAATAAACACAAGTGACCCAGTGCCATTGAAAGCCATGCATGCCCATGCCATCACGTTGCCTCCACCATTTTTTACAGAGGATGTGGTGTGCCTTGGATCATGTGCCGTTCCCTTTCTTCTCCAAACTTTTTTCTTCCCATCATTCTGGTACAGGTTGATCTTTGTCTCATCTGTCCATAGAATACTTTTCCAGAACTGAGCTGGCTTCTTGAGGTGTTTTTCAGCAAATTTAACTCTGGCCTGTCTATTTTTGCAATTGATGAATGGTTTGAATCTAGATGTGAACCCTTTGTATTTACTGTCATGGAGTCTTCTCTTTACTGTTGACTTAGAGACAGATACACCTACTTCACTGAGAGTGTTCTGGACTTCAATTGATGTTGTGAACGGGTTCTTCTTCACCAAATAAAGTATGCGGCGATCATCCACCACTGTTGTCATCCGTGGACGCCCAGGCCTTTTAGAGTTCCCAAGCTCACCAGTCAATTCCTTTTTTCTCAGAATGTACCCAACTGTTGATTTTGCTACTCCAAGCATGTCTGCTATCTCTCTGATGGATTTTTTCTTTTTTTTCAGCCTCAGGATGTTCTGCTTCACCTCAATTGAGAGTTCCTTTGACCGCATGTTGTCTGGTCACAGCAACAGCTTCCAAATGCAAAACCACACACCTGGAATCCACCCCTGACCTTTTAACTACTTCATTGATTACAGGTTAACGAGGGAGACGCCTTCAGAGTTAATTGCAGCCCTTAGGGTACCTTTACACACGGCTACATTTCTAGGGTGGCTACAGGTAACTTACTGGTTGCAGTGAAATCATGGAGAGATTATTCCATTTGTACACAGCAACAAGATAGAAACTTGTCTCCATGATTTCACTGCAACCAGTAAGTTACCTGTAGCCACCCTAGAAATGTAGCCGTGTGTAAAGGTACCCTTAGAGTCCATTGTCCAATTACTTTTGGTCCCTTGAAAAAGAGGAGGTTATGCATTACAGAGCTATAATTCCTAAACCCTTTCTCCGATTTGGATGTGGAAACTCTCATATTGCAGCTGGGAGTGTGCACTTTCAGCCCATATTATATATATAATTGTATTTCTGAACATGTTTTTGAAAACAGCTAAAATAACAAAACTTGTGTCACTGTCCAAATATTTCTGGCCCTAACTGTATCCCCAAGAGGGAATATCAACGCCCCAGAGCAAAAATGAAAAACAATTCATAAGAAGGCAAATAACTTTATTGAATAAATACCATAATAACACTAAAATATGTACAGCAGGAGGCTGCACACAGTCCCCAGCATCAAAGTAGGAGGCCACACACAGTCCCCAGTATACACCAGGAGCCAACACATAGCCGTTGTATTACATTTGCAGCCTGTGTATCTCAGCAGAGAGAGGAAAAACTTTGTTAACCCATTCTATTTTGTTATAGCTAAGATCAGTTAGTTACTATCCTGCTAGCATATCTATTATATACAGAATGTGAGGGTACATAGTGCAGGGAGGGGTCGGCAGGGTGGAAACCCGCAGAAGCGCTTATGCGCGAAACGGAGACGTTATCCACCCTGCCGACCCCTCCCTGTACTATGTACCCTCACATTCTGTGAATAAAAATCACGTCGAAGAGATCCGGTGAGTGCCGTCTTCTATCTCATCTAAATCATGCTGAGCAACACTGATCCCTGGAACACTGTATACCCAGCTGTGCTGTTTAAGCTTGTAGTGCTGGTGCCTCGCTCCCTTATGCAAAAAAAAAAAATATCTATTATATACTTACCTAGTGGCGCCCATCATCAACTTCCGAGGTGATGTCCACAAATCTCAGAATTCACTGTGCCCATCGGAAGCCCATCTACTGAGTAGGTCAATATAGCGCCCGCTGCCGGTAACACAGAAGCCCAACGCCGATGCTCTACACACACCTAACACCTCCTGCTGCACCCCGCACGCAGCCCACCGTCTCCCTCCGACTTACCAGATGGCGAAAGGACCTGTGTGATGTCACGGTCATATGATCAGTCACGTGTCTAGGGTGACAGTCCCACCCTGTGCTCAGAGCTGAACATGGTAGGAGGAGATGAGGTGAAGAGACAGCTACAGAAGGACAGACAGGCACAGAGGGGAAAGACAGGCACAGGGTAGAGACAGTGCATAGAGGGGAGAGACAGGCGCAGGGAAGAGACAGCCACAGAGGGGAGAGACAGGTACAGGGAAAAGACCGCCCACAGTGGGGAGACAGACAGCACACAGAGGTGATGAAAGAGATAAAGAGGAGCACCACAATAGTTAAATAAAAAACAATAGGTGTTCACCATGCCACGGAGCCCAGAATCAAAATATAAGAAATAGACATGGCATATGGAAGAACTGGGAGCACACAAGATGTATGAAAAATATATACAAGGTAATTTATTTAACACATATGTGGACAAATTCATTTAAAATCAATTAAAATGTATCATCAAGGGGGCGTGACCTGGACATGGCGGGGACAAGTCGCACTTGAGGAGAGCTCCCGTGCCTGATCCTTTTACACAGCCTGCATTTGCAATTATAAGCCTGCTCGGTGGACCCTTGTACAGTTACAGTCTCTTGGACCCGGGGTGGACAGCTGCATTTCGTCAGATGCCCGGTAAACGAGACATAGCCCAGTTTTTTATCCCGCCGGGTGCCTACCACCACTCATCCAGCCCCACTGCAATGGCTTCCAGCACTACAGCAGGGGCTAGACGCTCCGGGAATCCAACACCCAGTTCAAAGCAGACATCAACTCCGTCCACCCGGCGGAACACCAGGAGTGTGTCTGGATTCCACACATCAGCACTTAAGGTACCGAACGGGGAAGAGGGGGGCGCAGGAAAAGGCGCGAACGCCGCCATTACTGGAGACAGAGGGCAAGATGGACGAGCGTCTCACTCCCCCTCCCTTCCCCCAGAGGGGAGAGACGCTGCTGCAGCTCAAACATTTAACACAGGAACAACATGCCCGGGACAATCTGGTGCCAGTACTCATACATCTAGCCCGGGCTCCAGCCCCTCACATGGACCCTCTGCCCCTGCCTCAGAATATGGTCAAGCCTCTTCTCATAGCTCCTGTGACCCTCGGCCTACAGACGCTTCCTTCCCTGGCTCCCCTGCAGGGCCTCAGCTCAATGACCCCCCTCCCTCCCAGGCAGATGACCTACATGAGATTAGATCTGGGATGCAGTGTCTGCCTACTAAAGATGATATGGAGGTGTACATAAGAAGACTAGAAGCTGTCTGTAGGTCAGAGATCGGGTCACTCAGAGAGGATACTACTAAGCTTCAGAGCTCGGTCCAGACAGTAACCCGGGAAGTTGCTGATCTCTCCTTCTTAGTGAAACAACAACAACAACGCCTTGACCTGCATGAACAAAACTTCCACACGGTGCTGGATATGTTGGCAGATTCCGAAAACCGTAATAGACGGAACAATATATGGCTCCGAGGTATCCCTGAGTCAGTGGCACCCCGTGATATCACCCCAGTTTTGCTACGTGTGTTCAATTCCCTGCTAGACAGACCCCGAGACGACCATATTGAGATGGACAGGGCTCATAGGTCCTTGGGCCCTAAGCGAGCTGACTCATCCCGCCCCAGGGACATTATTTGCAGAATACACTTCTATTAACTGAAAGATGACATCATGAGGAGAGCGAGAGAGTCTGAATCCATTGACTTTAATGGTGAATCTATCCAGCTTTTGGCAGATCTCTCACCCATCACGTTGGCCAAACGCAGAGCCCTACGCCCCCTGCTGGACAATCTCTGGGAACAGGCGATTCCTTATTCGTGGGGCTTTCCCTTTCAGCTCCAAGTTCGCAGGGACTCTGGGATGCATGTCCTCAGATCTCCAACTGACGCCCCTGAGTTCTGCTCAGCGCTTGGGTTGCCCCTGGTGCCCATCCTCAATTGGCCTCAACTGTCCACCTTCCTCCGCGGGGGCCCTATACCTGCACTGCGGTTGCCCTCCACTGAGGCCCGAAAGAGGAAGAGAGGCCCTAAACATCAATCGGCGTCTCCTGTAGCTACCACCTGAACTTCTGCATTGGGACCTTTCTTGCTCTTTTTTTCTTCCTAGATGGGGTCCTGACGGGGGCCTCCTGGTGGATCTTGCAGCTTTGCTGAGGTATTTTGTTCTTGAAGACTATTGTCCTCCGGCGGAGGCCTTCCCCTTGGTCGCGGTTGTTCCTGGGAGGTGGTCCTTGCTGACCAGACTGTCCCGTTTAGAGGACAGTTGATGACGTCCCACCTTATATGTGCCTCCCAAATCTGACCTCCCCCCCCCTCATAACCTCAGTACCTCCCCCCTATCCCCTTTCCCCTCCACCTCTGCCCCTCCCTTCCCCCTCCCTTCCTGCCAAACCTTTGTGTTTTATTATTGCTGTGTTTACTTGCTGAGTTCTTATACCCGCCTTTCACCTGTTAGGGACACCGCATTTAGCAAGGGCTGTGGTTGGGAGTCGGGTGCGCAGAATCTTTGCGTTCTGGTTACCCCACATATAGGGAGTGTCTCTGACACACTTTACAGAGTTTACTCTGTTTACTTTCTTGGTCTGACGGTCCTTCACTCTCAGACCTCTGGGACCGGAATCAGATTCCTGGTCCGATTCACCTATTTCGTTCTGTTTCTCTCTCTCTTTTTCTTTTTCACCTTCTTTTACTCCGTTTCCTTTTCTCCCTTTCTGCTTTACTGCTAGTCAGCTCTCCTCTCTTCTTCCCTTCCCTCTCTTGAACCCACCTCCTCACCCTCCCCAGGCTTCATCATGTCCAGACTCAACACGTGTTCTTTGAACATTAGGGGCTTTAACGTCCCTGAAAAGCGTTCACAGGTTCTCTCTCATATGCACAAACATGTACATATTCTCCTTTTACAAGAAAAAGAGAATTTTGTTTACTTACCGTAAATTCTTTTTTCTTTAGTCCTTAAATCTGGGAGACCCTGACAGTGGGTGTTATATGCTGCCCCCTGGAGGTCACACCAAATATAGAAGAGATTTACTCCTCCTTCTCCCCTGCAGCATATACGCCCTCTACAGGAATACTGTCAGTTTGGTATATGAGCAGTAGGAGGAAAACATTGCACTGTAAACCAAATTCCCGGCCAACGGGCCGAACAGGAAAGGTATAAGGCCAGAACCATGGCCAACAGAGATTATGTGCTTAAAAGAGCCACAGGTACGCCCGAAGGGCAAAAATAAAGGGGAGGGTGCTGGGTCTCCCAGATTTAAGGACTAAAGAAAAAAGAATTTACGGTAAGTAAACAAAATTCTCTTTTTTCTTGTCGTCCAAATCTGGGAGACCCTGACAGTGGGACGTCCAAAAGCAGTCCCTGGGTGGGAAAAAACCACTGCACCCTGAAAGGCAACTCAGACATTTACAGGTGGGCAACAGCCGCCTGGAGAAGGCGTCTGCCCAGACCTGCATCCGCTGAGGCATGAACATGTACCTGGTAATGCTTTGAGAACGTGTGGAGGCTTGACCAAGTGGCAGCCTGACACACCTGTTGGGCCGAGGCTTGGAGCCGCAAAGCCCAGGAGGCGCCCACAGCCCTGGTGGAATGCGCCTTGAGACCCGCTGGGGGCGACGTGTGCGAGGCCGAATAGGCCTCCAAGATAGCCGACCTGATCCAACGGGCAATTGTGGCCTTGGAAGCTGAAGAGCCCTTGCCGCGTCCGGCCGTGAGAACGAAAAGGGAGTCCGTCCGACGGAGAGGAGCTGTGCGAGACAAGTACACCCTCAGAGCCCTAACCAAATCCAGAGTGTGGAGAGCCTTCTCAACCTTGAGAACTGGGTTTGGGCAAAAGGACGGAAGAGAGATATCCTGATTGAGGTGGAAAGGAGAGATTACCCTCGGTAGAAAAGAGGGAACGGGGTGCAGGACCACCCTGTCCTGATGCACCACCAAGAATGGGGACTTGAATGACAATGCCGCCAAATTAGACACCCGCCGAAGCGAGGTGCTAGCCACCAAAAATGCCACCTTGTGTGACAAGGTGGACAAAGGGATACCTGAGATAGGTTCAAACGGAGGTCTCTGAAGGGTCGAGAGAACCAAATTAAGATCCCAAGGATCTAGCGGACGCTTGTAAGGAGGGACAATGTGGGCCACCCCTTGCATAAATGTGCGAACCTGCGGGAGCCTCGCCAGCCGTTTGGAATCAAGGATGGAGAGAGCTGACACCTGTCCGTTCAGAGAACTCGAGGCAAGACCAGAGTCCAGCCCCGACTGGAGAAACAAACGTAATGTCGGCAAGGAGAAAGGCCACGGAGATTGGCCTCTAGTAAAACCCCAGGAGAGAAAAATTCTCCACGTCTGGTGATAAATCTTTTGCGAGGCAGGCTTACGAGCTTGCGTCATGGCGTCCTGAACCTCCCGGGGAAGACCCGACTTGTTATGACCCAGGATTAAAGGGGTCAAGCAGACAACCTGAGCGCCGCAGAATTGTGGCGGAAGAACGGACCCTGAGAGAGAAGGTCTGGACGATCTCACAGGCCCCACGGGTCGCCGTCGGCGAGGCGGAGCAGTTCCGGAAACCAGGCTCTCCCGGGCCAAGTGGGTGTGAAAAGAATCACACGGTGACATTCCGCCCGAATCTTGCGGAGCACTCGAGGCAACAGAGCCAAAGTTGGGAACACGTATGGCAGACGAAACTGAGACCAAGCCTGGACCAGAGCGTCCGCCGCCAATGCCCCTTTTGGGTTGAGAGACCATTCGCCCGGGTCCATACCCTGATGGCCAAGATAGTCTGCTTCCCAATTGTCCACCCCCGGATTGTGGACCGCAGGGATGGCGGAGCCTGTGGTCTCCGCCCAGCACAGGATTTTTTGAACCTCCAGCAGCGCTAGGGTGCTGTGAGAGCCTCCTTGATGATCTATATAAGCGATGGCCGTCGCATTGTCTGATTGGATCCCCACTTGGCGGCCGCTTAAGAGCGGCTGAAACTCTAGGAGAGCCAGGTACGCTGCCCTGATCTCCAGAATGTTGATGGGAAGGGAGGACTCCCGTGGAGACCAAGTACCCTGGGCCCTGTGGTGAAGAAACACCGCTCCCCAGCCAGAGAGACTGGCGTCCGTAGTGACCACCGACCAAGATGGCGGGAGGAGGGAGTGACCCTGAGACAGGGGTTCGAGGGACAGGGAAATCTTGTGATCCAGGGTCCTCGGATTCTTGTCCCCGACACGGAGAATCTCCAGCTGAAGGGGACGCAGATGCAGTTGTGCAAATGGGACTGCTTCGATTGAAGCTACCATCTTTCCCAGGATCTGCATCAGATGCCTGATGGAGTACAAGTGAGGCAGGAGGAAGGAGCGAACACCTGCTTGGAGAGAGACGACCTTCTCGTGAGGCAGAAGTACCAGTGCCGCACGAGTGTCGAACAGCATGCCTAGATACCCCAGACTCTGGGTGGGCACGAGGACCGACTTCGGAGGTTGACTATCCAGCCGAACCTCCGGAGCATCGACAGCGTCGCGGACACTGCTTGTTGGCATTCCTGATGTGAAGGAGCCTTGACCCGGAGGTCGTCCAAGTAAGGGAGGACCAACAGACCTTGTGAGTGCCGTAAGGCGACTACGGAGGCCATCACCTTGGTGAGTGCTCGTGGAGCGGTGGCCAAGCCGAAGTGGAGAACCATGAGCTGGAAATGGTCGTCTCCAATCGCAAAGCGCAGGAACCGTTGGTGAGCTGGGGCAAATGGGATGTGTAGACATGCATCCTTTATGGCTATGAAAGCCAAGAATTCCCCTGGAGACATTGAGGCTATCACAGAACGAAGCGATTCCATGCGAAAACGCCTCACTTTGACGTGCTTGTGGAGGAGTTTTAGGTCCAGCACAGGGTGGACGGACCCGTCCTTCTTGGGTACAATAAAGAGATTTGAATAAAATCCCTGAAACCGGTCCAAGACGGAACCTGGACAATGACTCCCTCCCGCTTCAGAGCTTCCAACGCTCGGAGAAAAGCGCGGATCTTGGCGGGAGGGGGAGACGTCATGAAGAATCGGCTTGGGGGAACTGAGTACAGTCCTATGAAGAAGCCGTGAGATATAATATCTCGCACCCATTGGTCTAGGACGTTGGAAAGCCAAACGTCCCGAAAGAGGGACAATTCGCCCCCGACTCTGTGTGCGGAGCTGGAGCCATGCGAGTCAGCTGGCTTGGACGGCTTCAGACTAGAGGATTACTGCGGGCGAAGCGCCAGGAAGAACCCTGGCCTCGGGAGGACTGGGCCGTGTCGGAACGAAACGTTCTGTCTGGAGGACCAGCCAGGGAAATGAAAGGAACGAAAGGAACGGAACCTGGCAGCTCTTGCTGCGCCGGTGTTCCACCTTTCTGTTGTGGCAGAAGAGTACTTTTGCCTCCATGTGAGTCCTTAATAAGTACGTCCAGACGTTCCCTTAAAAGACGATCCCCTGTATAGGGAATCCCTGTAGGATGCTTCTTGGAAGAACCAACCCCCTTCCAATCCCTAAGCCAGAGAATTCTCCGAATGGCAAGGGCATTTGGCGGCTGCCAATGCGGAACGACCGGCTGAGTTAAGCACGGCGTAAAGAGGCTAGTTCGAGACCATAGCCATTTGGTCTAGGAGGAGAGACACCTCAGGTACCGTGTGGCGTGTCTTGGCGTAAACTGCGTCTTTAAGAGACCAGGCCGCTGCAAAAGCGGGAGGAAATGCAGCGCCGACCGCGTCATAGAAGGACTTGGACAACAGTTCAACCTGACGGTCTACCGAGTCTTTTAAAGACGAGCCGTCGGCAATGGAAGTTGTGGTACTAGTTGCCAATCTGGCCACCGCCGGGTCCACCTAAGGAGGTTGAGACCCGCCCGATAGTATTGCCGGTAAACGGATACTTGGGATCCGTGGTGTTGGCCGGAAAAGCTCTAGGCTTTTGCACCGAGTCTGAAAAGTCAGGGTGATCGGAGAAGACGTTGGCAGGTCTTTTCAGATCCCTGAGTGAGACCTTGGCTCACTGCACAGACTGAGTGTCGGGAGCAGAAGACGAAGAATGGCCTTATTGTCAGCCAGAGCGTCCCCTTCCGGGACCGAGTCCGAGGCCGCCTCCGAGCCAGAGGACGAAGGGTCCTGTTCCTCACCCTCCAGAGGAGGGGGAAGGGTCTCTGTCTTTTGGAGCAGGGCTCACCAAGAGGCAGAGAGGGCCTGGTAAGGCCAGGAGGAAGAGACGGACCCGGGACCGATGAGAACCCTCCACATTGATTCCCTAGTTTCTGGTCCGGGCTCAGGGCCTGTTGGGCCGAGGCTTGGAGCCGCCGCGTCCGGCCGTGATGGCCTGAATGATGGGCTTAGTCATAGAGGCTACGGATTGTGACATAGCTCGTGGCACTGCCCTGGCCACTGAAACAGACAATGACTGAGATAGAACGTCAGTCCATTGAGGGGCCGTGTTAAAAACCAGGGGAACGGACGCCTGATCCCCAGAGGGGGCAGGGGCATCCACCTGGGACCGGGTTCCGAGGATATCCGGAGCCCCAGTCTGCTCACCGGTCGTGCAGAGGGAATGACACTCTGCGCAGGCAATGTGATTGTGTACACTGTACAAGTTGCATACAATATAGCAGCCTTATGTGCTCCTTGAAGAAGACATAGTCTGACCCTATCCTGTGTACAAACTAACATAAGGGGGATGCCACAGAGGGGAATCCACACCAATGGTGTGGAGTACCTCACTGCCAAAGCCCTGATCCCCAGTCTGAGACTCCCAGCAGCAGATGAGAGAATCTGCAGAAAATGAGGCCAAGATGGCCCCCACAGAGGGAGAGGGGGGAGTCAGAGAGGGAAGGGCCTGTAAAAACGCGGGCTCTGTGGCCCCATTGTGTACACAGGAGGGGAAGGCCGAGCCCTGTGAGTGGGAGAGGCCAGAGACCAAGCCCTGAGCTCCCAGGGCTATTCAGAGCAAATCCCCGCCCCCCGCTGCTGATAGACAAGCAGGGGGCGGAATCGCGGCCTAGGCCTCCGGCGAAGCCGGGGACTAAATTTGAGGCCGCGGCCGGCCTGCGTGAGGGGTCCGGCGCGGAAGTCCCGCAAAACGCCCGCGGATGCGGGAAAAAACGGAGCCCCATGCTCCTAATCCAATGCCCCATCCCCCTGCTGTACCAAGACAGGCAGGGAGGGGATCGCTGCTGGGAGCCCCATGCTCCAAATTCAATGCCCCATCCCCCTGCTGTGCTAAGACAGGCAGGGAGGGGATCGCTGCTGGGAGCCCCATGCTCCAAATTCAATGCCCCATCCCCCTGCTGTGCTAAGACAGGCAGGGAGGGGATCGCTGCTGGGAGCCCCATGCTCCCAATTCAATGCCCCATCCCCCTGCTGTGCTAAGACAGGCAGGGAGGGGATCGCTGCTGGGCTGCTAGCCAGGCTAGGGGCCATTGCAGGGACACTATAGCAGGTCCTGTCCTGGATCCTGCTGTGGATGCGGGGGCCCAATGTGCGCAGCACATACCTGGATCCCCATAGGGGGAGAAGATAGGGGCCAGCTCGGTACCTTGTGGTGGAGCCTGCATCCGTCACCTGTGACTACCGGGAGTTGAACTCCATCACAGGGGCCACACAGTGACTGTGTATAGGCCAGGGGCACAGAGAACTGTGGACCCCTCAGTCGGCTTCCACCTCACCAGAGGCTCTTTGAAAGAGTATGGTGAGGGAGCACGGCATATGGGGCCGAAGGCCCATGCCGGGGGACCCCGATGGTCCCCTAAGCTTCATCTGTAGCAGGAGCTTCAGTGTGGAGATGTGCCTCCAACAACACCAAATAACAAACTGACAGTATTCCTGTAGAGGGCGTATATGCTGCAGGGGAGAAGGAGGAGTAAATCTCTTGTATATTTGGTGTGACCTCCAGGGGGCAGCATATAACACCCACTGTCAGGGTCTCCCAGATTTGGACGACAAGAAAACGCATTTTAGAGCAGATAAAATCCCCTTGATAAAACATAAACAGTACAACAGATGGTACCACAGTTCAAACCCGGATGCTAAGTCCAAAGGGGTCAGTGTGGCTCTTCATAGATCCTTACAGGCACGGGTCCTTGACTCCAGAATAGACCCGCAGGGTAGATTCGTCCTCCTGAAGCTGCAGATTGCGAATGACATCCTCACAATCGCCAACCTATACCTCCCAAATCAGGACCCGGCCCGTAGACTTCTGTCTTACCTACGTACCCTGGCGGACTTCGCAGAGGGTTCGGTGATACTGGAAGGTGACCTTAATTTTGTTTTTGATCGTGACCTGGACTCCTCTACTCGTAGATCCTCTGTGCCTGTTTCTCACCTGGAATCTTTGAAGACTAGGCTCCTTGAGATTAGAATGGTTGATGTCTGGCGGCTTCTGAACCCGAGGGTCAGGGATTACACTTACTACTCGGCTGTGCATGATATGTACAGTCGACTTGATCTTTTTCTGATCAGCCACAAACTTTTACTAGCTGACCCTGTCGTGGACATTGGTTCCATGATCTGGTCGGATCACGCTCCAATTTTTCGGTCCCTTGGCCTTTCGGGTTTGGCGCCGACGGAGTGGACTTGGTCACTCAATCCCGGACTACTGAGGCAACCGTCTTGCGTGTTGGCGGTCCGCTCTGCAATCACGAACTTCTTAGCACGAGGCAGACCCTACAGCCCTCCCCTTGCGGTGGAAAGCTCTAAAGAGTGTCATTCGGGGGATTCTCATTCAGCAGGGGGCTAGATTGAAACGCAAGCGAACGCATGAGGTCTCAGATCTGATGACGTCTATACACCAGTTGGAGATCAGACATAAACAGTCACAATCTCCACAGCTTCTTGCGGACCTCACTAAAGCTCGATCGGTCCTACGTACAATCATGGACACGACATCTAGTCGCCAACAAGACCGCTTCCGTAAATATTTGTATGAGTTCTTAAACAAGCCGGGGAGAGCGTTGGCTAGATTCTTGCACCCCCGACTCCCCTCCACTTTCATTCCTTCTATTAAGTTGAGACTGGGAGGTCTTCTCCACGGGCCACGCGACATAGTGGAGGCGTTTGGGGACTACTATAAATCTTCATACAATCTTAGAGGTCCCTTAGCTGACATGCCCACCGATGACTTCCGACGCCGGGTGTCAGACTACATTGCAGACACGCCGCTGCCACCCATCATTGAAAGAGACTCGGAGACTTTAGAATTGCCCTTTACGAACCAGGAGGTGTCTGATACTATCGTTGCACTTCCTAACGGGAAGAGCCCAGGCCCCGACGGCTTCTCAGCAAGCTTTTATAAATTATTCGCGTGTGAACTGGCCCCGCAACTAACCTCCCTTTATAATTCTATTTCTGACTCATGCCCTTTCGCTCCCCAGACACTGGCGGCCACGATAACGGTCATACCAAAGCCAGGGAAGGACCCCCTATCCTGCGCTAGTTATCGCCCTATCTCCCTATTAAATCTTGACGTAAAGATCCTTGCCAAAATTCTTGCCTCCAGACTTAGCCCACTATTGCCGGCTTCTATCCATTATGACCAGACTGGGTTTATCCTACGCCGCGAGGCTAGAGATAACACCATTAAGACGTTACTCATCTCAGACTACGTTCATGACAATAAGATTCCTGCATGCTTCCTCTCGGTTGATGCCGAAACGGCATTTGACCGCCTGGGCTGGGAGTTTCTTTTTGCTTCTTTGAGGCAATTGGGCTTAGGACCGGTTATCATGGGGAAGATACAGGCACTCTATCATGGCCCCACTGCTCGGTTGAGGGTCAATGGGCTCCTTTCCTCGGCCTTTGGGGTCTCTAACGGAACGCGACAGGGGTGCCCTTTGTCACCCCTGTTGTATGCCATCGCGATGGAGCACCTGGCGTGTGCACTAAGGGGATCCGCGGATATTAGAGGCGTCCAGCTACACAGGGAACATTTCAAATTGGCCCTCTATGCAGACGACCTTTTGGTCTATATTGCTAATCCCTTGGTCGCATTCCCGGTGCTCATGCGGGAATTTACGAGGTTTGGTGAGGTTTCTAATTTCAAAGTTAATTATTCCAAGACAGAAGTATGAACCTAACGCTTCCAGGCCCATTAGTCGTCCACTTCGTCTCTTTCTTTCCGATGGGTAGACAGGGGCTTGAAATACTTAGGTATCTCTATTCCTGGAGACCCCAGGGACTTATTTGCTCTTAACTATACCCCACTCTTGCACTCCGCACTTCTTGAACTCAAGAGACTTCGCAGTACCCAGTTATCCTGGTTTGGCCGTATTAATGCCATAAAAATGGACATTCTGCCTAAATTCCTCTATTTGTTTCAGACGGTCCCTACGGACGTCCCTCCCTCTTTCTTTCGCTGCCTGCACTCTGCATTACGCAAATTCATATGGAATTCGGCGAGACCCCGGGTTCGCTTCTCGACCCTGACCGATTTGAAGCGGAGGGATGGGGCGGGCTTACCTAACTTTCAACGATATTACCATTCCGTTCTCTTATCCCGAATTTTAGACTGGAAGTATAATCAATGTCACAAGCAATGGGTGAAGGTCGAGAACCTCCTTTCGCCCTTCCCGCTGCAGTGGCTACCATGGATCCGGAGGAGTTCCCGTCCCCTGGTTTCGTTGTTTCCCCAACTAACACGTGTGGTGCTGGACTATTGGGATTCGTGGCGAGGGGGAGGACGTGATGGCGATCATCCATCCCTACTTGGGCCCTTGTTTAATAATCTTGACTTTCCCCCAACGTCTGGGAGACGGGTCTTTCTGGCTTGGCGTGTTAGCGACGACCCCTGTCTGGCTCGGGTGGCGGAGCAGTGCAGGGGGTATGCGGGGGGGGGGAGAGGGTCGTTGGAAGGGCAGGGGTCCTGGTTGGAGGGCTCTCAGTTGGATGCGTTTCTCCGATCTCTGCGGGGGATAGTCACTCTCAGGCTTAGAAGCATTGTTTCTCTTAACTGAGCCTCCTGCTCACGTCATCTCCCTTTTATATGGCGTGCTCTCAGATGCGGGCCCATCTGCCATCCCCTCATTTGTAGGGGCCTGGCAATCTGACCTGCGGGTGACGTTTTCTGACTCTGACCGGGCTAAGATTTTTGCACTGACGCATAAGTTGTCGGTGTCCTGCAGCTTTCAGGAGACGAATTATAAGATCTTAACTAGGTGGTATAGGTTCCCAACGCTCCTTCATAAAATGTTTCCCTCAGTGCCCGACCTGTGCTGGAGGTGTGGCGAAGGGCTGGGTACTATGCTACACATTTGGTGGCAATGTGGCCCCATCCAAGCCTATTGGCTTTCAATATTCTCGATTTATGAGTCTATCTCAGGAATACGTCATCCACCTTCTCCACAAATCGCGCTTCTGTCCCTTATCCCCGGTTTACTCAAATCGTGCAAACGTGGTCTGTTTCGTTTCTGCCTGATGGCGGCCAGAGTCTTGATTCCGCGACACTGGAAATCAACAGTCGCCCCCTCCAATGGAGAATGGGTAAAGGAAATGGACAGGATATGCCGCATCGAGGGACTTATGGCTCACGACCATGAGACCTGGGAAAAGCACAAGCAGCTTTGGTCTCCTTGGTGGTATTACCGAGATGGCCCTCTACTTGAGTCTCTTCTGCGAAATGCGCAGACATGACCTGGACATTTTGAATGCCTCTCCCCCGCTTATCCCTCCTCCTCCTCCTCCTTTGATCCCCTGCTACTCCCTCCTGCCCCTCTTGGTCCTTTCTCTTTTCTACATCTCAATCTAGCATTATTCTGATTATTCTGCCTGCCGGAGTACTGGGAGGCTCACGGGATTACACTACCAGTGGCCCTGGCATGCTCTGATGTCTGCCCTTTCCTTAGCCTCAAAGGGGCGGGTCGCTCGCCATCTCAATTGTGTGCCTTCATGTATTCTGGCTCTACTAATGTAGGATATTCTTATGTATTATTATTATTTTCTTTTTACTTTATTATGTCTTACCCTTCTTTATTGTTTGATACTTGTTATGCTAAACTTAAATAAACAATATTTTCTGAAAAAAAAAAAAATATCATCAAGGGTTCCTGGACCAATTGGTAAGACACAAATATTTATATACAAAAACACACACCTCAATGGGTACGCTGTGTTGACTCAATCACAGCAGGCTACATAGATATTAACCCATATAATAAGCAAAATAAGTATAAATCAATGCTTGAATACAATCATCACAGGCGGCAGCCTATACCGAGACAGCAAGTATATAAACACAGTATATCAATAACCAATCACATAACCTCAACCTCAATATTACCTCAATATTATGTAAGATGTCTGTAGTAATCAAGATACATAAGAGTTACAGTGAATAATCACATACATACAGTATAGGTCTATGACACAGCAGACATATACAAAGATGGTGAAATACAAAAGGTGTGATTGGCTAGTAGTGCTAGATGTTATATATAGAGAGCTGCAAGAGCCTGTATACAATGATCATACCGGGTATAAATAACACAGAATAAGTAAGCCTAAGTCATTGGTTAGGTGGTCAACAAGGAACCCATGCAGTGTTATATAATTCTGGCTATCAGTCACCAAGTCAGTATTGACGAAGTGGTATTAAATATATGTCAAACCAGCCCCTAAAGTCTGCTACAATAGAATATAAGGACCAACCAGAGAGTATAAAGGGGAACTCCGTGGTCTACATTACAAGAGCAATACTGGTGCCTATTACATAGTATTTATAGAACCCACAGATTTAAGATATAGTTTTGAGATACCCATCCTATCAAGAAGTGCTCACAAGCAGTTTCAAATTACCAGACTGGTATTGGTGACAGGAGGATAAGCCAGTATAAAGAGGTGGGTGCTGGATAATTATCCGTGGTGCGGGAACCCCAGATGGCTCTTCCCAACAAGTGTCGCCACTAAAGGGCCCTTTACACGCCGCAACGGCAGGCTGGATACATCCCGCTACAGGCTACAAATGTAGCTTGTAGCGCCAATGTAGCCCGTCGTAGCGGCGTCTGAAGACGTGACGCTACAGCCGGCAACAGATACATCTGTTTCCTAGGTCTGCTCGAAAACTGATGGCTACATCGCCGATGGTAGCGAGCTGTATCGGCGTGTAAAGAGGCAACGGAAGGGAACTCTGGACACCCGGGGCTGTAGCTGCAATGTAGCTAAGGCGTGTCCCAGGCTCTGGGATACCGCGCCCCATCACCGATCATTGGAGGAAGCTCCTGCATGACGATTGGTAGTCGCTGCCTAGGGCGGCATATTTAAGGAGCTGACCAGTCACACTACACAATCGCTCGAGCGTGCTGTATTACTCAGCCTCCTGCGATGCCTGGCCAATCATGATGATATTGCGCTGTCCTATCATCGTACGGACGGCTCGTAATCCACGATTGTGGCACGCCTATGTGCTGTCCCTGCTGTACCAGGTCCGCCCATATTAGCTTATTGTAGCGCTGTGTAAACGTGGTACGCTAAGCTACAGCTGGCTACTTGACACACCCGGCGATGTAGCTAGCTACAGATGTAGCGTGGCGTAGCGCACCTTATGGCGGCGTGTAAAGAGGGTGCGTTGACCGTTTGTAGCCGTTTGAGCGTGCTCGTGCACGTGAAGTAGCGGGATGTATCCAGCCTGCCGTCGCGGCGTGTAAAGGTACCATAAGGGATGCGGCTTCGTCAGGGGATGTCCGCAAGTGTTATGATAAGAGGTTTATATACAAGTATAGAGCCGCCGCTACCTGGTCCGGCCAGAAACCAGGAACCAGAAATGCGTCATCATCACATGATCGCATTACTTAGTAACGGTGAATGCGGTCCCTTGAGACCGGAAATGCATCGCGATCATGTGACGGTCGCTAGGGATACAGTAAACATTTAGTCATCGCTAGTAATGCGATATAAACCGTGCCCAATCGCACAGTGTTGGTGGCATTATAGCATATACAGTGTGCAAAAGGGATGAGGGACCCATACAAATGCACCTGTTATACCTAGGAGTAGAATATTAAGATAAGATTGTTCAAGGATGATGTATACTACACTTAACTTCTGGTCCAATTTAGGTGCAAAGCTTAGGGCACAAGAAAGTTCTGGTCATAAATGAAGCAGAGTGCATCAAGAACATTGTGGGAAGTGCACCCATATAGAGGCACAATTCCCAATCTAATATTTAAAAGTCGAAGGCACTTCCGTCACTTTGCACACACACACTCCGCTATACTTACTTACACTCGCGAGACTTCCCGGACGCCATATTGGATCCAGTCGTTTGGGGGCGGCGACATGTCGACTGAGGATCCAGGCGGCGGGGAAGACGCAGGGCCGGTGGTAAGTATAGCGGAGTGTGTGTGTATGTGTGTATGTGTGTGTGCGCTGACCACTCTGCCCACGGCACTGCGCTGACCACTCTGCCCACGGCACTGCGCTGACCACTCTGCCCACGGCACTGCGCTGACCACTCTGCCCACGGCGCTGCGCTGACCACTCTGCCCACGGCGCTGCGCTGACTACTCTGCCCCCGACGCTGCGCTGACCACTCTGCCCACGGTGCTGCGCTGACCACTCTGCCCACGGCGCTGCGCTGACCACTCTGCCCATCGGCGCTGCGCTGACCATTCTGCCCACGGCGCTGCGCTGACTACTCTGCCCCCGACGCTGCGCTGACCACTCTGCCCACGGTGCTGCGCTGTCCACTCTGCCCACGGCCCTGCGCTGACCACTCTGCCCATGGCACTGCACTCACCACTCTGCCCACGGCACTGCGCTCACCACTCTGCCCACGGCACTGCGCTGACCACTCTGTCCACGGCACTGCGCTGACCACTCTGCCCATGGCACTGCGCTGACCACTCTGCCCACGGCACTGCGCTGACCACTGCCCACGGCACTGCGCTGACCGCGCTGACCACTTTCACCGCACTGTAACAATAAGTATGTAGGACACATGCCAATAATACCTGAGTCAAATTTAGAGTTTTAGAGGTGCAAATGGAACACATTTGAAAATAATAAAGATATCTACAAATTTGTTCACTGTGACTGGATTTAAGGTTACATAGTCAAAAATTGTGAGGAACCATAAAAACACCACTCGACGTGTGTGCCTCCAACATCTACAACAGCTATAACCCTATCATTATTACCAATTGGGGGTGGTCAGGCAAGGATTTTTTAAGGGTATGATAGCTTTACCATACATGAACTCTTCTGATACATCATTCCTGGCCATATTCCTACCCAGTTCAAGATGATCACCCGACTATTTCTGAACTACGACTTGGATTACTACTGTTCTTTTCATATCCATGCAAGTTGATATAGCTATTATCCTATGTGGACTACACTGTAAATAACACCTGCCCTTACAGATCTTTACTTATCTGTGATTTGTTCTTTGGAGTAAGCTATCATACCCTTAAAAAATCCTTGCCTAACCACCCCCAATTGGTAATTATGATAGATAATATGGCACTTGTTGCATTAGTTGTGTAGCGACCGGTGGTAAGGCCGCGGGTGTGTGTGTATGATCTTTCTCAACAGAATCCCCATACTCAGGTTTAACCGATAATAACGTTTCTTTACTGGCAAACATGTTTATATCACAGTCAACCGAACTATATGCGCACTTGTATATATTAGAGTCTCTGGATCTTCACTTCTTCCGGGTACGCAGCAAGAAAAGAAAAAAACACAACAATGACGGTGTCTTTCCCTAACTTTCCCTAAAATCACGTACCAGTCTATCACAGAAGAAGATGTCGCTCCCACGTAGCAGGCCTGGGGATCTCCTCAGTATTCTTCTTTGGTCTCCTTCCGCAGGTAACAGAATTTTTCTTTGTTAGTCTCTCCCAGTCTCAGGGCACACCGAGCAGCAGAAGGGAGCCCACAGCAGCACAGAAGTCTCTCTCAGTCTCGGGGGCACCCCGAGCAGCAGGAGGAAGATCACGGCAGTACAAATGGCTCCCTTATGTCGGTCACGGCCCCTGCACATGCACTCCGGTGTGCTCGGCGGGCAAGGTTTTGCAGAGCGGCCAGAGTCACAGCACCAAAGTCCAGTGGCCCAGGATCAGTCACGGGGGCTTCTGCGGGGTGATTTTTCCGGCAAGGTGTAGCAAAGTAGCCCTCTTTCAACAGACATCCACAAGCAGGTCTCCCCTAGCTCAGCTCTGGATCTGCACTGACTTCCTGCTGCTCTCTCTTCCTGAGTAAACACATTTGCTGAAAAGGGAATTTCCCACTTCCCTGCGTTTGTTTCAGCACTTGTCCACAAGGGGCAGTAGCGGACTGTGCACAGTTCATTTCCATATCCATTTCTATGATACAATCTGAATTGCTCACCTCACTACATACCCCCCCCCACTTAAAGGTTGACAGTCCCTGTCAACAACCATCGGCTCCAAGGCAGTGATGGCTGTGGATATCACAGGGATTGATCTCCGGCGGAGTAGGGACCTCTGTTGGGGGAAACCGTCATCCCCCCGTTCACCTTCGCTCCCTTGTTCAGGGCTCACAATATCTCCAATAAACTCAGTCCCGTTTTCTACCCGGCGAGAGTAGGATCGCCGGCGGTAGCGGCGCCGGTTGGGGGCAAATCTGCTTCCTTTAACGGGAACACCCCCAGGACCGGTGACGTCGGCGGCCTCTGTACCCCTCTCTCCCTTCACAACATCAAACTGTACCACCTCCCCATCACCAAAGCTGCGGAGGCACTTACGAGGATTGTTACGCTTTATGGCAGTCTGATGTACAAACACGTCATCCTTTGTGTCATTCCTGTTGCTAAAGCCATACCCATCGCGGACATTAAACCACTTCACCGTCCCCTGGACCCGAGTGGCCAGTACTTGCTTATCGGTCTGGCTCTGTCTCTTCACACCCTTTTCCCTGATCTCCCCTGCCGAGCGAGCCGCTTTGGCGGGGGCGTCTAGTTTAAAGGTGGCTGCTGTTGTGGGGCATGACTTGCTGGTTCTGGTATATCGGACCACGGGTGGAGGATGCGGACAACGGTTTGCCCTATGGCGGGGGTCGCCGCATGTCCAGCACCTTCCCATAGGCCGGCTGGGTTGCTGTCTCGCTTGCCTGTCCGCCTGTTGGTCTAGCATGAACTGTAGCTGTAGTATCTGTTTCTGCAACTCTGCTACTATCTGCTTCAATTCTTCCGTGTCACTGTTCGGAGTGCTGGCACCGGATATGGACCTGCAGGCCGTAGTATAAGTCTGGTTATAAGCTACTACCGGGAGGAGATTCTGTTGATCACACATCCTGCCGACTACGCCAGATGTAGCGACCGGTGGTAAGGCCGCGGGTGTGTGTGTATGATCTTTCTCAACAGAATCCCCATACTCAGGTTTAACCGATAATAACGTTTCTTTACTGGCAAACATGTTTATATCACAGTCAACCGAACTATATGCGCACTTGTATATATTAGAGTCTCTGGATCTTCACTTCTTCCGGGTACGCAGCAAGAAAAGAAAAAAACACAACAATGACGGTATCTTTCCCTAACTTTCCCTAAAATCACGTACCAGTCTATCACAGAAGAAGATGTCGCTCCCACGTAGCAGGCCTGGGGATCTCCTCAGTATTCTTCTTTGGTCTCCTTCCGCAGGTAACAGAATTTTTCTTTGTTAGTCTCTCCCAGTCTCAGGGCACACCGAGCAGCAGAAGGGAGCCCACAGCAGCACAGAAGTCTCTCTCAGTCTCGGGGGCACCCCGAGCAGCAGGAGGAAGATCACGGCAGTACAAATGGCTCCATTATGTCGGTCACGGCCCCTGCACATGCACTCCGGGTGCTCGGCGGGCAAGGTTTTGCAGAGCGGCCAGAGTCACAGCACCAAAGTCCAGTGGCCCAGGATCAGTCACGGGGGCTTCTGCGGGGTGATTTTTCCGGCAAGGTGTAGCAAAGTAGCCCTCTTTCAACAGACATCCACAAGCAGGTCTCCCCTAGCTCAGCTCTGGATCTGCACTGACTTCCTGCTGCTCTCTCTTCCTGAGTAAACACATTTGCTGAAAAGGGAATTTCCCACTTCCCTGCGTTTGTTTCAGCACTTGTCCACAAGGGGCAGTAGCGGATTGTGCACAGTTCATTTCCATATCCATATCTATGATACAATCTGAATTGCTCACCTCACTACAGTTGTATATTTATATGAATCACAACAATTGTGCCTAGGGACCATTATGCCTTAATCTTAGGTGACTGTCTTATGACTGAGTACTGTGCCTCTATACGAGTGCACTTCCCACAATGCTTTATTGTACTTCACTTTAGACCAGCATATATATCTTTGATGATTATCTTAAGATTGGAAATTGTGCCTCTATATGGGTGCACTTCCCACAATGTTCTTGATGCACTCTGCTTCATTTATGACCAGAACTTTCTTGTGCCCTAAGCTTTGCACCTAAATTGGACCAGAAGTTACGGGTAGTATACATCATCCTTGAACAATCTTATCTTAATATTCTACTCCTAGGTATTTCAGGTGCATTTGTATGGGTCTCTCATCCCTTTTGCACACTGTATATGCTATTATGCCTCCACACTGTGCGATTGGGCACGGTTTATATCGCATTACTAGCGATGACTAAATGTTTACTGTATCCCTAGCGACCGTCACATGATCGCGATGCATTTCCGGTCTCAAGGGACCGCATTCACCGTTACTAAGTAATGCGATCATGTGATGTTGACGCATTTCCGGTGCCTGGTTTCTGGCCGGACCAGGTAGCGGCGGCTCTATACTTGTATATAAACCTCTTATCATAACACTTGGGACATCCCCTGACGAAGCCGCATCCCTTAGTGGCGACACTTGTTGGGAAGGGCCATCTGGGGTTCCCACACCATGGATAATTATCCAGCACCCGCCTCTTTATACTGGCTTATCCTCCTGTCAGGGGCGGACCCAGACTGTAGTGGGCCCTGGTGCAAGAAATTTTTCGGGGCCCCCCCCCACAGCCTAATATATACAGTCCACCACAGCCTCCAGGTAATATATACAGTCCATTACAGCCTAATATATACAGTTCAGCACAGCCGCCAGATAATATATACAGCCCAGCACAGCCTCCAGGTAATATATACAGCCCAGCACAGCCGCCAGGTAATATATACAGCCCAGCACAGCCGCCAGGTAATATATACAGCCCAGCACAGCCTCCAGGTAATATATACAGCCCAGCACAGCCTCCAGGTAACATATACAGCCAAGCACAGGCTCCAGGTAATATATATAGACTAGCACAGCCTCCAGGTAATATATACAGCCCAGCATAGCCTCGTATAACATATATAGCCCAAGACAGCCTCAAGGAGGATATATACATACTAGATGTGTGCCCGATGCGATCACATTGGAGGGCGAGGATTGGTGCGGCGGGGGGCGGCTAAGTGGACACACACACCTACACGCACAGAAGGGAGACGGAGGGGAAAGAGGGCAGACAGGGACGGAGGAGAAAGAGGACAGAGAGGGACGGAGGAGAAAGAGGACAGAGAGGGACGGAGGACAAAGAGGACAGAGCGGGACGGAGGACAAAGAGGACAGAGAGGGACGGAGGACAAAGAGGACACAGAGGGACGGAGGACAAAGAGGACAGAGAGGGACGGAGGAGAAAGAGGACACAGAGGGACGGAGGAGAAAGAGGACACAGAGGGACGGAGGAGAAAGAGGACACAGAGGGACGGAGGAGAAAGAGGACACAGAGGGACGGAGGAGAAAGAGGACACAGAGGGACGGAGGAGAAAGAGGACAGAGAGGAACAGAGGAGAAAGAGGACAGAGAGGAACAGAGGAGAAAGAGGACAGAGAGGAACAGAGGAGAAAGAGGACAGAGAGGAACAGAGGAGAAAGAGGACAGAGAGGGACGGAGGAGAAAGAGGACAGAGAGGAACAGAGGAGAAAGAGGACAGAGAGGGACGGAGGAGAAAGAGGACAGAGAGGGACGGAGGAGAAAGAGGACAGAGAGGGACGGAGGAGAAAGAAGACAGAGAGGAACAGAGGAGAAAGAGGACACAGAGGGACGGAGGAGAAAGAGGACAGAGAGGGACGGAGGAGAAAGAAGACAGAGAGGGACGGAGGAGAAAGAGGACAGAGAGGAACAGAGGAGAAAGAGGACAGAGAGGAACAGAGGAGAAAGAGGACAGAGAGGGTAAGTTACATGAATGTGCATCCAAAGCTCATGTTTCACTGACACTCAGGAGCCGGCCGGCTGCTTCTTTGCACAACGGGGCCCCCAAGCACTGCAGACACCCCCGACTTCAGTAGTTATCCCCTGGGTCTCCTATCCTAGTGTATAGGTTCCCCATTCTGGTATATACAGTATATCTCCCAGTATGGTAAATATGTCCTCCAACCTGGTATATATGGGCCCATACTGGTATATGTCCCCATCTGTACACTGGATATATAATACACTGTATTGATCACACCTAGTACTGCCTACAGGACATCACATATATATGGAGCCATATAAAATAATATGTGATGTCCTGTAGGTTTAGATGTGATCAGTCAGTGCAGGGCTCTGTATACTGGGGTCTGTGGTGTCTACGATGCTGAAGTTGGTTTCTTATTCGTTCAGTTTCTTATTCGGGCTGAAGTTGGTTTCTTATTCAGCAGTTTCTTATTCGGCTATTTTTTATTTTCTGCTTTTTTCAGCTTTTTCAATAAAAATGAACCATTCTAAGTATATAATAATATGCAGTCATGTGCCCTTTTATGAATACAGTTAAAAACAGATAAAAAAAATAGAAGGCTGGCATCAAAATGGGCATCAAAGTGGGCACTGAGGTCTGGTATGGAAAGGGTTAAATGGCTTTGTGCCACTAATCTGACACCTGATTTACATACTTTGTGATGCAACACATCAAGTTCATGTCAATCCAGCCTGGCACAAATTGGTTTCTGGGCATCAAAACTGGCATCAAAGTGGGCAGAGAACCAATTTTCACAGATTTGAATAAGTAACAGCTATTTTTAAGGGGTTAAATGGCTTTGTGCCACTCATCTAACACCTGATTTACATACCTACTGATGCCCCACATGAAATCCATGTCAATCCAGCCTGGCACAAAAGGGTTCTGGGCATCAAAACTGGCATCAAAGTGGGCAAATTTCACATTTTCACAGATTTGAATAAGTAACAGCTATTTTTAAGGGGTTAAATGCCTTTGTGCCACTCATCTACACCTGATTTACATACCTACTGATGCCCCACATGAAATCCATGCCATCCAGCCTGGCACAAAAGGGTTCTGGGCATCAAACTGGCATCAAAGTGGGCAAATTGCCCATTTTCACAGATTTGAATAAGTAACAGCTATTTTTAAGGGGTTAAATGCTTTGTGCCACTCATCTAACACCTGATTTACATACCTACTGATGCCCCACATGAAATCCATGTCATCCAGCCTGGCACAAAGGGTTCTGGGCATCAAAACTGGCATCAAAGTGGGCAAAATTGCCCATTTTCACAGATTTGAATAAGTAACAGCTATTTTTAAGGGGTTAAATGCCTTTGTGCCACTCATCTGACACCTGATTTACATACCTACTGATGCCCCACATGAAATCCATGTCAATCCAGCCTGGCACAAATGGGTTCTGGGCATCAAAACTGGCATCAAAGTGGGCAAATTGCCCATTTTCACAGATTTGAATAAGTAACAGCTATTTTTAAGGGGTTAAATGCCTTTGTGCCACTCATCTGAACACTGATTTTACATACCTACTGATGCCCCACATGAAATCCATGTCATCCAGCCTGGCACAAAAGGGTTCTGGGCATCAAAACTGGCATCAAAGTGGTTGCCATTTTCACAGATTTGAATAAGTAACAGCTATTTTAAGGGTTAAATGCTTTGTGCCACTCATCTACACCTGATTTACATACCTACTGATGCCCCACATGAAATCCATGTCAATCCAGCCTGGCACAAAAGGTTCTGGATCAAACTGGCATCAAAGTGAATCCATGTCACTCCAGCTGGCACAAAAGGGTTCTGGCATCAAAACTGGCATCAAAGTGGGCAAATTCACATTTTCACAGATTTGAATAAGTAACAGCTATTTTTAAGGGTTAAATGGCTTTGTGCCACTCATCTGAACCTGATTTACATACCTACTGATGCCCCACATGAATCCATCAATCCAGCTGGCACAAAAGGGTTCTGGGCATCAAAACTGGCATCAAAGTGGGCAAATTCCATTTTCACAGATTTGAATAAGTAACAGCTATTTTTAAGGGTTAAATGCTTTGTGCCACTCATCTACACCTGATTTACATACCTACTGATGCCCCACATGAAATCCATGTCATCCAGCCTGGCACAAAAGGGTTCTGGCATCAAACTGGCATCAAAGTGGGCAAATCACCATTTTCACAGATTTGAATAAGTAACAGCTATTTTTAAGGGGTTAAATGCCTTTGTGCCACTCATCTAACCTGATTTACATACCTACTGATGCCCCACATGAAATCCATGTCCTCCAGCCTGGCACAAATGGTTCTGGGCATCAAAACTGCATCAAAGTGGGCAAATTTGCCCATTTTCACGATTTGAATAAGTAACAGCTATTTTTAAGGGGTTAAATGCCTTTGTGCCACTCATCTGACACCTGATTACATACCTACTGATGCCCACATGAAATCCCTCTCTCCAGCCTGCACAAATGGGTTCTGGGCATCAAAACTGGCATCAAAGTGGGCAAATTGCCATTTTCACAGATTTGAATAAGTAACAGCTATTTTTAAGGGTTAAATGCCTTTGTGCCACTCATCTGACACCTGATTTCATACCTACTGATGCCCCACATGAAATCCATGTCAATCCAGCCTGGCACAAAGGTTCCTCAAAAGGCATCAAAGTGGGCAAATTCCATTTCACAGATTTGAATAAGTAACAGCTATTTTTAAGGGGTTAAATGCCTTTGTGCCACTCATCTACACCTGATTTACATACCTACTGATGCCCCACATGAAATCCATGTCTCCAGCCTGGCACAAAAGGGTTCTGGGCATCAAAACTGGCATCAAAGTGGGCAAATCCATTTTCACAGATTTGAATAAGTAACAGCTATTTTTAAGGGTTAAATGCTTTGTGCCACTCATCTACACCTGATTTACATACCTACTGATGCCCCACATGAAATCCATGTCAATCCAGCCTGGCACAAAAGGGTTCTGGCATCAAAACTGGCATCAAAGTGGGCAAATTCACATTTTCACAGATTTGAATAAGTAACAGCTATTTTTAAGGGGTTAAATGCCTTTGTGCCACTCATCTGACACCTGATTTACATACCTACTGATGCCCCACATGAAATCCATGCTCATCCAGCCTGGCACAAAAGGGTTCTGGGCATCAAAACTGGCATCAAAGTGGGCAAATTCCATTTTCACAGATTTGAATAAGTAACAGCTATTTTTAAGGGTTAAATGCTTTGTGCCACTATCTACACCTGATTTACATACCTACTGATGCCCCACATGAAATCCATTCACTCCAGCCTGGCACAAATGGGTTCTGGGCATCAAAACTGGCATCAAAGTGGGCAAATTGACCATTTTCACAGATTTGAATAAGTAACAGCTATTTTTAAGGGGTTAAATGCCTTTGTGCCACTCATCTAACACCTGATTTACATACCTACTGATGCCCCACATGAAATCCATGTCAATCTAGCCTGGCACAAATGGGTTCTGGGCATCAAAACTGGCATCAAAGTGGGCAAATTGCCCATTTTCACAGATTTGAATAAGTAACAGCTATTTTTAAGGGGTTAAATGCCTTTGTGCCACTGATCTAAGACCTGATTTACATACCTACTGATGCCCCACATGAAATCCATGTCTCTCCAGCCTGGCACAAAAGGGTTCTGGGCATCAAAACTGGCATCAAAGTGGGTAAATTGCCCATTTTCACTGATTTGAATAAGTAACAGCTATTTTTAAGGGGTTAAATGGCTTTGTGCCACTCATCTGACACCTGATTTACATACCTACTGATGCCCCACATGAAATCCATGTCAATTCAGCCTGGCACAAAAGGGTTCTGGGCATCAAAACTGGCATCAAAGTGGGCAAATTGACCATTTTCACAGATTTGAATAAGTAACAGCAATTTTTAAGGGGTTAAATGGCTTTGTGCCACTGATCTAAGACCTGATTTACATACCTACTGATGCCCCTCATGAAATCCATGCCAATCCAGCCTGGCACAAAAGGGTTCTGGGCATCCAAACTGGCATCAAAGTGGGCAAATTTCACATTTTCACAGATTTGAATAAGTAACAGCAATTTTTAAGGGGTTAAATGGCTTTGTGCCACTCATCTAACACCTGGTTTACATACCTACTGATGCCCCACATGAAATCCATGCCAATCAAGCCTGGCACAAAAGGGTTCTGGGCATCAAAACTGGCATCAAAGTGGGCAAATTACCCATTTTCACAGATTTGAATAAGTAACAGCTATTTTTAAGGGGTTAAATGCCTTTGTGCCACTCATCTAACACCTGGTTTACATACCTACTGATGCCCCACATGAAATCCATGTCAATCCAGCCTGGCACAAAAGGGTTCTGGGCATCAAAACTGGCATCAAAGTGGGCAAATTACCCATTTTCACAGATTTGAATAAGTAACAGCTATTTTTAAGGGGTTAAATGCCTTTGTGCCACTCATCTAACACCTGGTTTACATACCTACTGATGCCCCACATGAAATCCATGTGTCTCCAGCCTGGCATCCGATTGCAGGGACCAGTTTGGATCCAATGCTGTCCGATTTATATCGGACAGCTTCGGATTTAAAAAAATCGTAGTGTGAAACCAACCTAAGTATCATCACTGAGGGATTATTTTATTTTTATTATCACCATGTGGGTGTGGGGGGGGGGACGCGGGGAGCAGAGGAGGGGCAGGAGCAGCGGAGGGGTGAAGGAGGAGCGCTTCCATCATGCCCCCCGTATCCATCCTGCCCCCCCGCCACCATCCTGCCCCGCGACTACATCCTGCCCCACCACCACCATCCTGATCCCCCAGCCACCATCCTGCCCCCCCACATCTATCTGACTCACCGTAGCCGTGGTGCGCACGTCTCAGGCTGTCGCTGCTCCCTGTCACGGTACCGCACCCAAGGCTGTGTGGGCCCGGTGGTCCACATCAAAAACGTTGGCTGAACAGATAAGGGGTTAAATCTTGTCGTGATGCCACCTGTGAGAATTCCGGTGAGTTCACCGGCGCTGCTTGGGCCTCCGGGGGATGGGATGCAGCAAGATGGGACGCTCCCCACAGGATGAGCGGGAGTCCCCGGAGCCAGGAGCTGCACAAGATGTTGTGAGGCAGCTCAGTTACTCTCTGCATGCGGAGATGAACAGTCTTGGAAAAGGCACGGACACTGATAGTCTGTGCAATGGGTATTTTACTGTATCCAGCAGGTGATACATGGCATACAGGTAACGGGTAACGGACTGTGTTGACTTAGCAATGACCAGTGTTTCTCAGAGCTCCGCGGTGTTCCTCCATTCTAAGCTTGTTCTAAGTGAGTTGCCGATGTCGCCTTTGAGTGCCAAGGTTGGGTACAAGGGGTTACTTAAATTTCCCTGCCGGTGTGTACGTTCCGGTGTGAGGGCTAACCTGGGTCCTTTTGTTGGGTACTCCGCTGGCAAGACGGGTCTGTTTGTGGCGGCGGTGGATTACTCCTGTAGAGAGGGCCCTCCACTCCTGGTTTGCATAGCAGTGATAAACGACTACCAGCTTCGGAACCAGTGATCCGGTTGTAGATGGGCAGGGGTGTATTTTGACCCGTGGAAGCAACGGGGTAATGGCGCCCAACCGGTGGTGGCCTAGGGGCTGCACGTAACTGTGCAGGGCACCCTCTCCTACGTTCCTCCCCGCCACCTCTTCTCCTTCCTCCTTCTCCTACATTCTGCAAACTAACTTCTCCTCTAACACACACTACTCCTACACTCCACCAACCAGGACCTTATTGGCCATCTATTCTGATGTGCATGTAGGGTATGGAGCTCTGATGTTAACCATGTCATTGCTTAGTCAGAGAAAATTGCAGCTGCAGTCTGGGATGCAATGCACTCCTGTGACGCACTAGTTGCGGGGCGCCACACATCCTGCATCCATGTACCTCCATATACCGTAGCGCTGCTATACATGTACTGTAATGTACTGCCATATACCATAGCGCTGCTATGCATGTAATGTAATGCAACGCCATAAACCATAGCGCAGCTATACATGTAATGTAATGTACCACCATATAACATAGCGCTGCTATATCTATTATATAATTGCCGTAGCTGACTTCCGTCAGACCTGCGCTACTTCCTGTGGCTTTGTTCGCGTAGCTCGGAACTTTCTCCAGGACTCTGTCCGTGGCCGCGGCCACGCGACTCGCGAAGCAATGCCCGCAAGGCGGGCATTGCGAGTCGTTGCCCCGCAAACAAAGCCACAGCATGGGGCTGTAGTGTACACGCTATGGTATACTACAGCCCCATGCCCATACGCCTGTCCGCCCATAAGCTACCGCTCCTGTCGCTACCCCACCCCTAACCCCCGCCGCCCCTACCCTCTAAGCCCCGCTGCCTCCTAAGCCCCTACCCGCTAAGCCCGCCACATCCTAAGCCCTAACCCCCGCCGCCCCTAAGCCCTACCCTCTAAGCCCCGCCGCCTCCTAAGCCCCTACCCCCTAAGCCCCGCTAAGCCCCGCCGCATCCTAAGCCCCCGCCGATACCCCCTAAGCCCCGCCGCCTCCTAACCCCCGCCGCTGTCTCGCTACCCCCTAAGGCGCTACACCCTAAGCCCCGCCGTCCCCACCCCCTAACCCCCGCCGCCCCTAAGCCCCTACCCTCTAAGCCCCGCCGCCTCCTAAGCCCCTACCCCCTAAGCCCCGCCGCATCTTAAGCCCCCACCGATACCCCTAAGCCCTGCCGCCTCCTAACCCCCCGCCGCTGTCTCGCTACCCCCTAAGGCGCTACACCCTAAGCCCCCGCCGTCCCCACCCCCTAATCCCGCCGCCCCTAAGCCCCTACCCTCTAAGCCCCGCCGCCTCCTAAGCCCCTACCCCCTAAGCCCCGCCGCATCCTAAGCCCCCGCTGATACCCCTAAGCCCCGCCGCCTCCTAACCCCCGGCTGCTGTCTCGCTACCCCCTAAGGCGCTACACCCTAAGCCCCCGCCGTCCCCACCCCCTAACCCCGCCGCCCTAAGCCCCTACCCTCTAAGCCCCGCCACCTCCTAAGCCCCTACCCCCTAAGCCCCGCTAAGCCCCGCCGCATCCTAAGCCCCGCCGATACCCCCTAAACCCCACCGCCTCCTAACCCCCCGCCGCTGTCGCTACTCCCTAAGGCCCGCCGCATCCTAAGCCCCTAAGCCCCGCCGCCTCCTAAGCTCTCGCCACTGTCGCCCGCCGCTGTCGCTACCCCCTACGGCGCTACACCCTAAGCCCCCGCCGTCCCCTAACCCACCGACGCCGTCGATCACTTACATGTCTTCTTCTTCATCTCATCGTCCGTCCGCTCCAGGAGTCCTCCGTCCGGCCAGGCGTCCTCTTCGTCCAGTCCCGGGGGTCTTCTCTCTTCTTTCCGCCATCGCCGGCTCCGACGTCCTCTTCACTTCTCATTCCGATAGAATGGACGAAAAATCCTCAATTCTATGTCTATGAGCAGTGAGGCGCTCTTCTGATTGGTCGCTGTGTGCTGACGGCGACCAATCAGAATCGCGCCTCACTTTTTGCGGTACATACGAAACTCAAAAATCGCCCATTCTAAGTCTATGGGAAGTGAGGCGCTCTTCTGATTGGTCGCTGTGTGCTGACGGCAACCAATCAGAATACCGCCTCACTTCCCATAGACATACATAGCGGTGTGTCGCCGATTTTATGGCCGGGACCCTGGTTCAACTTTCGGCCAGGGGACTCGGCTCTGATCCGTCGTTCCACGGGGCCGCAAACTCGCAATCAGCGCTTCGCAGACATTGCTCGCGCCTTACCAACGACTCGCAATCATTGCGAGTCGTTGCTGATACGCTACCTATCGCCGCGAAGCGCTCATTGCGAGTTTCCGGCCCCGTCGAACTACCGACCAGAGCCGAGTCCCCTGCCTGAAAATAGAACCAGGGGCCCGGCCATAAAATCGCCGACACACCGCTATGTATGTCTATGGGAAGTGAGGCGCTCTTCTGATTGGTCGCTGTGTGCTGACGGCGACCAATCAGAAGAGCGCCTCACTTCCATAGACATACATTAGCGGTGTCTCGCGAAATATATGGCCGGCCTTCTGGTTCTATTTTCGGCCACGGGGCTCGGCTATTTCCGGTCCGAAAAAAACATTTTCTCTATTTATCTATCTTTATTTTTATCTATTTTCCTATCTATATTCTTATCTATCTATCTTTATATCTATCTATCTATCTAAGAATATACACAGAAAAATTTCACACTACGATTTTTTTAAATCCGAAGCTGTCCGATATGAATCGGAGAGGATTGGATCCAAACTGGTCCCTGCAATCGGATGCCAGGCTGGAGACACATGGATTTCATGTGAGGCATCAGTAGGTATGTAAATCAGGTGTCAGATGAGTGGCACAAAGGCATTTAACCCTTAAAAATAGCTGTTACTTATTCAAATCTGTGAAAATGGGTAATTTGCCCACTTTGATGCCAGTTTTGATGCCCAGAACCCTTTTGTGCCAGGCTGGAGACACATGGATTTCATGTGGGGCATCAGTAGGTATGTAAATCAGGTGTCAGATGAGTGGCACAAAGCCATTTAACCCCTTAAAAATAGCTGTTACTTATTCAAATCTGTGAAAATGTGCAATTTGCCCACTTTGATGCCAGTTTTGATGCCCAGAACCCTTTTGTGCCAGGCTGGATTGACATGGATTTCATGTGGGGCATCAGTAGGTATGTAAATCAGGTGTTACATGAGTGGCACAAAGGCATTTAACCCTTAAAAATAGCTGTTACTTATGCAAATCTGTGAAAATGGGCAATTTGCCCACTTTGATGCCAGTTTTGATGCCCAGAACCCATTTGTGCCAGGCTGGAGAGACATGGATTTCATGTGGGGCATCAGTAGGTATGTAAATCAGGTGTTAGATGAGTGGCACAAAGGCATTTAACCCTTAAAAATAGCTGTTACTTATTCAAATCTGTGAAAATGTGCAATTTGCCCACTTTGATGCCAGTTTTGATGCCCAGAACCCATTTGTGCCAGGCTGGAGACACATGGATTTCATGTGGGGCATCAGTAGGTATGTAAATCAGGTCTCATATGAGTGGCACAAAGCCATTTAACCCCTTAAAAATAGCTGTTACTTATTCAAATCTGTGAAAATGTGAAATTTGCCCACTTTGATGCCAGTTTGGATGCCCAGAACCCTTTTGTGCCAGGCTGGATTGGCATGGATTTCATGTGGGGCATCAGTAGGTATGTAAATCAGGTCTTAGATCAGTGGCACAAAGGCATTTAACCCCTTAAAAATAGCTATTACTTATGCAAATCTGTGAAAATGGGCAATTTGCCCACTTTGATGCCAGTTTTGATGCCCAGAACCCATTTGTGCCAGGCTAGATTGACATGGATTTCATGTGGGTCATCAGTGGGTATGTAAATCAGGTGTCAGATGAGTGGCACAAAGGCATTTAACCCCTTAAAAATTGCTGTTACTTATTCAAATCTGTGAAAATGGGTAATTTGCCCACTTTGATGCCAGTTTTGATGCCCAGAACCCTTTTGTGCCAGGCTGGATTGACATGGATTTCATGTGGGGCATCAGTAGGTATGAAAATCAGGTGTCAGATGAGTGGCACAAAGGCATTTAACCCCTTAAAAATAGCTGTTACTTATGCAAATCTGTGAAAATGGGTGATTTGCCCACTTTGATGCCAGTTTTGATGCCCAGAACCCTTTTGTGCCAGGCTGGATTGACATGGATTTCATGTGGGGCATCAGTAGGTATGAAAATCAGGTGTCAGATGAGTGGCACAAAGGCATTTAACCCCTTAAAAATAGCTGTTACTTATTCAAATCTGTGAAAATGGGCAATTTGCCCACTTTGATGCCAGTTTTGATGCCCAGAACCCTTTTGTGCCAGGCTGGAGTGACATGGATTTCATGTGGGGCATCAGTAGGTATGTAAATCAGGTGTTAGATGAGTGGCACAAAGGCATTTAACCCCTTAAAAATAGCTGTTACTTATTCAAATCTGTGAAAATGTGCAATTTGCCCACTTTGATGCCAGTTTTGATGCCCAGAACCCATTTGTGCCAGGCTGGAGACACATGGATTTCATGTGGGGCATCAGTAGGTATGTAAATCAGGTGTTAGATGAGTGGCACAAAGGCATTTAACCCCTTAAAAATAGCTGTTACTTATTCAAATCTGTGAAAATTGGTGATTTGCCCACTTTGATGCCAGTTTTGATGCCCAGAACTCTTTTGTGCCAGGCTGGATTGACATGGATTTCATGTGGGGCATCAGTGGGTATGTAAATCAGGTCTTAGATGAGTGGCACAAAGCCATTTAACCCCTTAAAAATAGCTGTTACTTATTCACATGTGTGAAAATTGGTTCTCTGCCCACTTTGATGCCAGTTTTGATGCCCAGAACCAATTTGTGCCAGGCTGGATTGACATGAACTTGATGTGTTGCATCACAAAGTATGTAAATCAGGTGTCAGATTAGTGGCACAAAGCCATTTAACCCTTTCCATACCAGACCTCAGTGCCCACTTTGATGCCCATTTTGATGCCAGCCTTCTATTTTTTTTATCTGTTTTTAACTGTATTCATAAAAGGGCACATGACTGCATATTATTATATACTTAGAATGGTTCATTTTTATTGAAAAAGCTGAAAAAAGCAGAAAATAAAAAATAGCCGAATAAGAAACTGCTGAATAAGAAACCAACTTCAGCCCGAATAAGAAACTGAACGAATAAGAAACCAACTTCAGCATCGTGTGGTGTCTGCTGGGGTCATAGTGCAGGGCTCTGTATACTGAGGTCTGTTGTGTCTGCTGGGGTCAGAGTGATTTATTGCAGGAGTCTGCTCTTTCCTGTAGGTCGGGTGATGCTGGAGCCGATAATCCAGCACGGACAGCCTGACCTGATCTGCCACAGACTCCTGCAATCACTCTGATCCCCAGCAGAGCAGACCCTGACCGGACTGAGGAGCGTCCTCCTGCCCCACACCATGATTAATGACCTCCTGCTTACCAGCATCTTCTGAGGTCAGTCCATCCACAAGCTGCTGCTCTCCGGGAGGCTGAAGGAGCAGGGGAAGTGTCCCTCTGCAGACCCCGTCCACACAGTGTGCAGGGGGCCTGTCTGCAGCTGCAGCTGCTGATGTGATCTGCGAGCAGCCAGGCGGGAGAATAGTTACATTCAAATCCAGAGTGCGTTCTCCAGGCAGCCCGAGCAGCTCCAACAGCTGATATTGGTGCGCCCCCTGCACTCCCAGGCCCAGTCGCAGTCCCGACCGCTGCGACTGTGATTGTTACACCCAGAGCACTGAGCAGTGGAGGCAGGGGCCCGTGCAAGGCGGGGGGAACCGCGGCACCGGACCCGCGGCTGGAGCCTTGGGGGCCCCCTAACCGGCCGGGGCCCTGGTGCAGTTGCACCAGTTGCACCACGGTAGGTCCGCCCCTGCCTCCTGTCACCAATACCAGTCTGGTAATTTGAAACTGCTTGTGAGCACTTCTTGATAGGATGGGTATCTCAAAACTATATCTTAAATCTGTGGGTACTATAAATACTATGTAATAGGCACTAGTATTGCTCTTGTAATGTAGACCACGGAGTTCCCCTTTATACTCTCTGGTTGGTCCTTATATTCTATTGTAGCAGACTTTAGGGGGTGGTTTGACATATATTTAATACCACTTCGTCAATACTGACTTGGTGACTGATAGCCAGAATTATATAACACTGCATGGGTTCCTTGTTGACCACCTAACCAATAACTTAGGCTTACTTATTCTGTGTTATTTATACCCGGTACGATCATTGTATACAGGCTCTTGCAGCTCTCTATATATAACATCTAGCACTACTAGCCAATCACACCTTTTGTATTTCACCATCTTTGTATATGTCTGCTGTGTCATAGACCTATATGTATGTGATTATTCACTGTAACTCCTAGGCTGGTTTCACACCACGTTTTTTTCCTGATCAGGTTCGATCAGGTTTTGTGTGTCAAAACCAGGAGAGGAACCAGGAGAGGAACTTGCAGAGAAAAACTATAATTGAAAGATTGACACCTGTTTTAAGTTTTTGAGACACTCCTGGTTTTGACAGACAAACCTGATCGAACCTGATCAGGGAAAAAACTGTGGTGTGAAACCAGCCTTATGTATCTTGATTACTACAGACATCTTACATAATATTGAGGTAATATTGAGGTTGAGGTGATATGATTGGTTATTGATATATAGTGTTTATATACTTGCTGTCTCGGTATAGGCTGCCACCTGTGATGATTGTATTCAAGCATTGATTTATACGTATTTTGCTTATTATATGGGTTAATATCTATGTAGCCTGCTGTGATTGAGTCAACACAGCGTACCCATTGAGGTGTGTGTTTTTGTATATAAATATTTGTTTCTTACTAATTGGTCCAGGAACCCTTGATGATATATTTTAATTGGTTTTAAATGAATTTGCCAACATATCTGTACAATAAATTACCTTGTTATATATTTTTCATACATCTTGTGTGCTCCCAGTTTTTCCATATGCCATGTCTATTTCTTGTATTTTGAGCACACAGAGGTGAGACAGGCCACAGAGAAGAGAGACAAGCATAGGGGAGAGACAGCCACAGAGAAACAGGCACAGGGGAGACAGCCACAGAGGGGAGAGACAGCACACCG
Organism: Allobates femoralis; assembly: GCA_033576535.1. Classification (NCBI taxonomy): domain Eukaryota; kingdom Metazoa; phylum Chordata; class Amphibia; order Anura; family Aromobatidae; genus Allobates; species Allobates femoralis. Next base: position 417,043,321 of record JARQOC010000004.1, on the reverse strand, counting down.
GGAGGAGGCAGGTACAGAGGAGAGACAGGCACAGAGAGGAGAGACAGCGCACATGCAAGAAACAGGCACAGGGAGGAGAAACAGGTACAGAGAGGAGAGACAGCGCACAGGGGAGACAGGCAAAGGGAGGGGAGACACAGCGCACTGAGATCGACATCCAGTGTGTGTATATAATATATATATGTATATAGTACATATGGATATATATTTGGAATATCTGTTTGTGATTACCACTTTTTCTGATGCCTTTTCATCCTATCAATTTTAAATGTTATATATTCAATAAAGATATTTGCCCTTTTATGATTTGGTTTTTCAGTTTTCCTCTGGGGGCTTAATATTCCCTCTTGGGGATATTTTCTCAATATCTTGCAGTCATTTATAGTAGCTAGTAAAAACATATTTGTATTAAGCTGTATAAGGGTTATTAATCCCTTTCTTCCCAGTAATATTGTATTGCTGTAAATTAGTAATTCCTGTTAATCACCATATTATTCCAGCACAGAGGTAGCGTAGGAACCTAGGAACTGCTGAACTAAATGAAGGCATGCTGCTGTCTGTATTACTAAAGCTTGGTTTAATATCAACAAGAAGATAGGAATTACTAACTTTGCTATGGGAACCTATGAATTTTTGTTAGGACACTTGCAGCATGTCTATTTTTTTCCCCTTGATAGCACTGGTGTGAACTGTTAATCAAACAGGTTAGGCTAAATTCACGTCCAAAAATCAGCAATGTCATATATCCATTGCACCTAGCAGGAGGCTGCCAGCTCCACCCGAGAGGTAACACAAGTGTCTGAACACCGGTCCTCAATCTCCTGCAACCTAAGCAAAGGGGGCGGTTATGGCACCTGCGACCCTCCATGCTAACAGGGAGGTGATTGGTGGTAAATGTAGACACAAGGTTACAATTGGGCGTCAGTCACATTGGAATATATGATGCATAGTGTCAGACTGCAGCCTATTGGTGACGCCCATGCTATTAGGTTGCAGTCTGACACTATGCATCATATATACCAATGTAACTGACGCCCAATGGTAACCTTGTGTCTACATATACCACCAATCACCTCCCTGTTAGCATGGATGCCACAACCGCCCCATTGCTTAGGTTGCATGAGATTGAGCACCGGTGTTCAGACACTTGTGTTACCTTTCAGTGGATCTCACAGCCTCCTGCTAGGTGCAATGGATATTTGACATGGCTGATTTTTGGTGAGTTTTTTTCTGAATTTTATGTCCTATTCGGTGATTTTTTAAAATTCACGTCCTGTAATCATCCGATAGAACACATCCAGCAGCAACCTCAACTTTGTCCATTTTGAAAAAAAAAAAAGATTATTGCAGGATGTTTTGTATCTTGGGAGTCTATGGAAAGCGGCCTGTTAACTGATTGTTATTAATAATTTGAAACTGATCAGTTAAGCAAAATCTGGATCCTTTACAAAGCAAAGAACAACGAGTGGCCAAATAGCAATATGTTAATGCATTCATTTTCCCATAGCCTCCAATGTTAAAAAAAAAAATATTCAGTTGAAATTAATTACTTAAAAATGGACAAAAAACTTGGCAACTTTTTTACCAATGGATTGCTTCTGGATCTGTTACAATGGATGATTACTGGACATGTGAACTTGACCTAGATACTGTAAATCCATCTTGCATAGCAATTTACCTTTGATCTTGTTGAGTTTTCCAAACATTTTCAATCTTCTGGTTACTTGTTTTTAAGGATGCTTTTGTATACATTTCCAACCTTTTGCGTTTTGCTAATAAAGCCTTGCTAATGTCTGCTGTGCTTGAAAGATTGATAAAAGTTAGCAAAAGGAGATTTTTGTGTGTACTCACTGCAAAATCCTTTTCTCTGAGCCTCTAATTGGGGGACGCAGGACCATGGGTGTTATGCTGCAGTTCACTAGGAGGCCACAATAAGTAGAATCTGAAAAACACAGAGTAGCTCCTCCCCTGCAGTATACACCCCTGGCTGAACCAGCCAAACCAGTTTAGTGGCTATAGCAGTAAGAGAGATAAAACATAGAGAGAAAACATAGGCCTGTAATAAGGCGACCATAAGAGAACTCAAAGAACCAAAAGGAACATCAAACAGCCCAGAACAGGCAACAGGGAGGGTGCTGTGTCCCCCAATTAGAGGCTCAGAGAAAAGGATTTTACAGTGAGTACACACAAAAATCTCCTTTTCTCAATCGCCTCATTAGGGGACACAGGACCATGGGACATCCCAAAGCAGTCCCTGGGTGGGTACAGAATAAAAATAATAGTCTATTCAAGACATGCCCCTTACAGATGGGCTACCACCGCCTGCAAGATACGTCTACCCAGACTCGCATCTGCCGATGACTGAGTATGAACGTTGTAGTGCTTCGCAAATGTGTGAAGACTGGACCATGTGGCAGCCCTACACACTTGCTCTGAAGAAGCCGGGTGTCAAATGGCCCAGGATGCCCCTACCACACGAGTAGAGTGCACCCTTACACCAGCTGGAATGGGTAAGTTTTGCAATTGATATGCTTCCTGAATACCTGTCCTAATCCATCTGGCCAATGTGGCCTTGGGTGCTGCCATGCCCTTTCGGTGGCCTTCCAGAAGGATGAATAGAGAATCAGACTTCCTGAAGGCCGCCATTCTAGAGGCGTAGTATCAAAGGGCTCGAACCAGATCCAATATGTGCAGAGCCTTCTCAACACGATGCACTGGCACCAGGCAAAATGATGGGAGAGAAATGTCCTCATTCAGATGGAATGAGGAAACTACCTTTAGGAGGAACGACAGTACCAGCCGGAACATCACCTTATCCTGGTGAAAAGTCAGGAAGGGTGCTTTGCAGGAAAGCACTGCGAGCTCAGAAACATGACGGATAGAGGTGATTGCTACGAGAAACACGACCTTCTAGGTCAGAAGACGAAGGGAAACCTGTTTGAGGGGCTCAAAGAGGGGTTTCTGAAGAATGTCTAAGACCAGGTTGAGGTCCCAGGCCTAGAGTAAGGGGGGGACTAGATGGGAGACTCCTTGAGTAAAGATCCTAACCCGAGGTTTAACCGCAAGGCAGCGCTGAAACAGCACTGAAAGTGCAGAAATTTGACCCTTGAGGGAGCCGAGAGAAAGACCGGCGTCTAGCCCAGACTGAATAATAGCGGGGGAAGAAAATAGAAGCGGTGAGAGATTTCGGGATTTGCACCAGGAGAAGAAAGTCTTACAGGTGCGGTAGTAGGTGCAAGCGGAGACGGGCTTTCTTGCTCTGATCATGGTTTTGATCACATCCGAGGAGAAGCTGGTCTGGGTTAGAACCCACGTCTCAACAGTCACGCTGTCAAATTCAGGGCAGTCGAGTTCTGGTGGTATATTGGACCCTGAGTGAGAGGGTCCGGGCGGACTGGAAGACGCCAGGGGGTGTCGACGATGAGCCAAATGAGGTCAGCGTATCAGGCATGCCTGGGCCAATCTGGTGTCACGAGAATGACTGGAATGCCCTCCCACTTGATCTTTCTCACCACCCTGGGTATGAGAGGCAGGGGGGGGGGGAATGTAGGGGAGGCAAAACTGAGTCCAGGGCTGGACTAGTGCATCCACCCCCACTGCGGGTCGTGAGACCGAGCCATGAACTTGGGCACCTTGGTGTTCAGACGCAAAGCCATGAGATCTACATCCGGAGTTCCCCAGTGATGACATATGCGTTGGAACACCTCCGGATGTAGGGCCCACTCCCCCGATGCGATGCCCTGACGGCTGAGGAAATCCGCCGCCCAGTTGTTTGACGCCCGGAATGTGCATTGCTAAGAGCATGGACCGGGTTGATTTGGCCCAGTGAAGAATGGGTTCCACTTTGCGCATCACCTGTCGGCTGCAAGTCCCTCCCTGGTGATTGACATATGCCACTGCTGTGGCATTGTCCGACTGGACCCGGATGTGGCGACCCGCTAGCAGATGGTGAAAGGATTGTAGAGCTAGGAATATAGCTCGACTTTCCAAGAGATTGATGGGCAGAGTGAACTCTAGTGGAGACCACCTGCATTGTGTCGTATGGTGACAGTAAACCTCTCCCCAGCCTATGAGGCTGGTGTCAGTGGTAAGCACTTCCCAGTGAACTGGGAGGAAGGACCTCCCCTGCGAGAAGGAGGCTGGTTGCAGCCACCAGCGAAGGGAGTGTTTGATTGTGTGGGATAACCGAAATGTCCTGTCCATGGTGAATGGACTCCTGTCCCAGGCTGTGAGAAGAGCCATCTGGAGAGGCCTGAGGTGTAGCTGGGCAAAGAAGACGGCCTACATTGCCGCAACCATCCTGCCTAGGACTCTCATCCTGAATAGGAGGGAGTGAGACGAAGGACGAATGAGAGCCCGGACGCCCTGACGTAAAGCACAAGGCTTGTTCTGAAGGAGAAGCACCAACCAGCGGGAGGTGTTGAAGACCATCCCCAGGAAGGTGATCAACCCCAGGCGAATAAGAGTGTCCACTGTGATGTGAACACTCTCTTCGCACTCCATGAAGGAATGAGCTTTAATGAGGTCGTCCAGATAGGGTAGGACGACTATAATTCGTGAGTGAAGGATCGTCGTGACGGCCGCCATGACCTTGGTGAAGACTCTGGGGCCGTTGCGAGTCCGAATGGCAGGGGGACGAACTGAAAGTGGTCCTCGTGGATTGCAAAGCGCAGTAATTGTTGATGCACTTGGGATATAGAGATGTGCAGGTACACATCTCAAATATCTATGGAAGCTAGGAAGTCCCCTTCTTCCATCGACGAAATGATGGAGCGAAGAGACTCCATGCGGAAACGAAGAAGACAAACAAACTTGTTCAACTGCTTTAGGTCCAGGATGGGACAGACTGAACCGTCCTTTTTGAGAACAACAAAGAGGTTTGAGTAGAACGCTTTGAATCGTTCGTGCTTCGGGACTGGAATAATGACTCCTGCTTGAAGGAGGGATTGGACGGCTTGGAAAAAGGCATGAGTCTTTAATGGGGACCGAGGGGGGATGGTGGGGGAAAAACAGTTGGGTGGTTGAGCCACAAACTCTAAGATGTAGCCGGAAGACTCCAGTTCTCTGACCCATCCGTATTCTGTAGCGGCGAGCCAGACGTGAAGATGGAAAGGCGGCCACCTACCTGGGTGGTGTCTTCCGTGAGCAAGGGCGAGTCAGGATGAAGAGAACCTATGGCAGTGATGGCGAACCTATGGCACGCTTGCCAGAGAGGGCATGCAGAGCCGTCTCCCCTGGCATACGGCCTCGCCTCTGCACTATTGCTTTGAGCTGGCGCCACTATGGCACCGGCAGTTCAAAGCTGTCATGTCGGATCGGAGGAGACATTTCTCTCTTCAAGTCCCAGCCGCCTGCCTGCCCAGCGTCACGTGACCGCGGTGACGCAATAGCGGTCATGTGACACGATTGCGCAATCACGGTCATGTGACGCGATCGGTGTCATGTAACAGCGGGAGATGACAAGACGTGAGGAGAGGAGAGAGCAGCGGTGGAAGTAGGAGTTGTACAGTAGGTGAGTGTGATTTTTTTTTTTTAGGTATAAATCCCAACCAATATGGGGCATGATGGGCAATACTACAGTAGGGGTCAATACTACCGGAGGGGGCATGATGGGGGCAATACTATAGAAGGGGGCAATACTACAGGAGGGGGCATGATGGGGGCAATACTACAGGAGGGGGCAATACTACAGAAGGGGGCAATACTACAGAAGGGGGCAATACTACAGGAGGGGGCATGATGAGGGCAATACTACAGGTGGGGGCAATACTACAGGAGGGGGCATGATGGGGTAATACTACAGGAGGGGGCAATACTACAGGAACGGGCATGATGGGGGCAATACTACAGGAGGGGGCATGATGGAGCAACACTACAGTAGGGGGCATGATGGGGAAATACTACAGGAGGGAGCATGAGGGGGCGGTACTACAGGAGGGAGCATGAGGGGGCAGTATTAATGGAGGGGGCATAATGGGGCAATACTACAGGAGGGGGCTTGATGGGGCAATACTACAAGAGGGGGCATGATTTGCAATACTACAGGAGTGGGCATGATGGCGGCAATACTAGAGGAAGGGTCATGATGGGGGGCAATACTACCTGGAGGGGGCATGATGGGGCAATAGTACCAGGAGGGGCATGAAGGGACAATAGTACCAGGAGAGGGCATGATGAACAACACTACCAGGAGGTGGCATGATGGGGCAATACTACCATGATGGGGCATTACTACATGGAAAGGGCATGATGGGGCATTACTGCAAGATGTGGACATGATGGGGCATTTCTGTAAGGAGGGGGCAGGATGGGGCATTACTACAAGGAGTGGACAGGAAGCAGACATAACTGCTAGGAAGGGGCAGGATGGGGCATTAGTACAAGGGGACAAGGATGGGGCTTTACTACAAGATGGCAGGATGGGGACATTACTGCAAGACTGGGCACTACTGCAAGGTGACAAGGATGAGGCACATTACTACAAGAAGGGGGCCTAGATGGGGACGTAACAGCAAGGAGAGAGTTAGGAAGGAGCACATAACTGCAAGGAAAAGACAGGATGTAGCACATAACTTCAAGGAGAGAGTCAGATGGAGCACATAACTTCAAGGAAAAGGACAGGATGGAGCGCATAACTACAAGGAGAGAGTCAGCACGGAGCACATAAATACAAGGAGAGGGTCAAGACGGATCACATAGCAAGAAGAAGGGTCAGGATGGAGCACATAACTACAAGGAGAGGGTCAGGGTGGAGCACATACCTCAAGGAGAGGGTCAGGATTGAGCATATAACCTCAAGGAAAGGGACAGGATGGAGCACATAACTACAAGGAGAGGGTCAAGATGGAGCACATAACCTCAAGGAAAGGGACAGGAAGGAACACATAACTACAAGGAGAGGGTCAGGACAGAGCACATAACCTCAAGGAGAGGGATAGGAGGACCACATAACTTCAAGGAAAGGGACAAGATGCAGCGCATAACTACAAGGAGAGGGTCAGGACAGAGCACATAATCTCAAGAAAAGGGTCAGGATGGAGCACATAACTACATGATAGGGACCAGGATTTTAGTGTGGAATCTGCTTTCTTTCCATGATAAAATCTATCTCCTATCTATCTAATGTTATGTATTTTTTTCCATTCAGATCAATCCACCTGATATGTCTGGAAAGGGCAGTGGGAGTGGCTGACCGCACACATGAGCTGAATGACCACTGCTGAACAAAAGAGAAGACTGCAAAGGTAAGTTTAAAAGCAATTAATTGTTAAAATAATAGAATTGATCATCAGGGTGTCAGGACAGCAAGCACTGTACTGGGGAGAGTTGTGTCTGCTCCTTCTTCCCTGTGCAGTGCTTGTGACATCCACTCCTGTAATTCAGGTTAAATTGCCCTATTGGCACTTTACAATAAAGAATTACGTTTTGGGGTGCAGTTTGGGCACTCAGCCCCTGAAAGGTTCACCATCACTAACCTATGGAATCTGGATCCCTTGGGTTTGGATGTTCGGGAGCGAGGGTCAATGGCAGATCTACATTGGGGCGATTGGGGCGGTCGCCCCCGGCCCAAGGCTTCTTGGGGGGCCCAGGGGACCGGCCGCCTGTTCGCCTTCTTAATTCTTCACTTTCCCGCGGCCCGGCACACACGGCCGCTGCTGTCCCGGAGCACACGGCCGCTGCTGGCGCGGCTCCAGCTCCGCTACATGCGCGGCTCCCACGGCCGCTGCACGCGCAGCAGGGGCGGCACACACGGCAGACGCTGAGACGCACCCAGCAGCATATTATTATTTACTTATGCTTTCTGATATCTATATTGACAATTGGAAACTGTTCTGATATCCTATGCTGTAATTCATACCGTTCCTTTCTTCCTTTGGTACCCATTCTGTATCCATTTACTGCCATGGATTTGTACTTTATCTTTCTTATCGTTTGTTCCTATGGACAATCTTACTATTCCCTGCCAAATCCCTATTGCGGCGCCTGAATACTTTCGGCTGGGGCAGCACTGTGCATGCTCCCGCCGCCATGATTGTGCACCCATAACAACCTATTGCCTCTTCCGCGCGTGCGCACTTGTGCGCCGCGTTCTGACCCGGAACTAATGCTCCCGGAAGAACATTTCCGGTGACGCACATCCGGCCATCGGACGCCGGAACTGCTACAGCGGGCCGCAATGCTGCCTACTTACACCTGTTCATCATGATAATGAGGTATTGTATTTGAGATATATAGCAGGGAAACTGCCTACACTCTGTACCCCTGACGAAGTCGCCCTTAGTGGTGACGAAACGCGTAGGGCTCTGCTGGGACCCCTTACTTGCTACTTGTGACTTAGATGCCAGGTGTGATGGATGGATATTGATGTGATTTGACAGCAGGTTTGCTTTGCCCCAGGTCTTATTCTGCTTCTTCAAGCCATTACATTGCTAGGAGGTACATTTTAGTACTGCTCACCATTAGATTGTGGCTTAGGAATTGTGATCAGGTGTGGACTGGGTTAAGGTGAAGTGCTTAGCATCTATCATTCTGCTTTGATTTTCCTTGCTTACACCATTGTATTGGCACTTTATTATTATGTGTGACACTTTTATCTGTTATATAGCTTAAATTGTATAGATTTCCTTATTAGAACTAACTTATATTGTGAAACTGTTTTTCTGAGAAAAGCTACAAAATTTTTGGCGGGCGGGGGGGGGGGGGCCCAGGTTTTATGAACTGCCCCAGGCCCATGATCCACTTAATCCACCACTGGCGAGAGTGCTAGGCCGTGTTCGTTTTTTGTGTGTGCTGTGGGCCCCTGTCCCTGCGTGGGGAACGATTATTAGTCTGCGACGAGAGGGAGGCCATCCAGCCTAAAGAATTCCAAAAGGAACGGAAACGCGTATGGTGGCGTCGGGCAAGGGGGCATCTTGGTTTATGTTCGGGAAGCGACATACTCTTCCCTCCAGTGGCGTCAGAAATCTGTTTATCTAGCTGTTCTCTGAAAAGAGGACCTCTAAGATAAGGAAGGCCAGTTAAAGATTTTTTAGAGGCAGAGTCAGCTCTCTATTCTCGGAGCCAGAGCGCTCTGCGGATGGTAATGATATTTGATGCTGCAACAGCCGTACAATTAGCCACATCGAGGGAAGCGTGAACGAGATATTTCCCGGCTACCGAGATCTGGGCCGCTAGGTCCATCAACTCAGAGGAAAGACCACTATCAATTAGAGTGGAATGCAGGGCATCAGCCCATGTCATAATTGCTTTTGCTAGCCATACAGAGGCGAAGGAAGGTGACAGGGACGAACGGTCGCCTCGAAAACCGAGCAAGCCAGTTGTTCAATCTGACGGTCAGTTGGATCCTTAACTGAAGAATCGTCAGGTAGAGATAGCAAGGTTCATGCGGATAAACGGGAAACTGGAGGATCAACCTGTGGGGAGTCCGCCCAATCCTGGCCTAGTGCAGGAGAGAAGGGATAGCAGGCTTTGATTGCCATGCGGTTCCTGAACCTTTTATCTGGATGGGACCTATGCTTCTTTAGAATCTCCTGGAACTCAGGATGATCCAAGAAAAATTTGTCTTGATGCTTAGCCCTTTTGAAAGAGATGGCATGATCTGGGGCCTCGCATGGAGGGTCATCAAAATTGAGTGTCTGGTTGACAGCCGTGATCAAATCCTCGACCATGGCCAGCGTGTCGGGATTCTAAGTCAAAGGAAGCTTCCAAATCAAGATCCAAGTCAGGATCATGGAGCATATGAGACGAAGGTGAGTCTGGGACTAGCTCCCTAGTGGGAGAGGCATGTGAGCTCTGTGAAGATGTAGGAGAAGTGCTCCTATGGCGTCTTTTTCGCTTTGCCTCAGTCATGGATGGTAGCGTATCGCATGGTTTGTTTCCATGCGGCGTGCTCTCGTGTGGCGAAGCATCCTCCAGCGAATCAGATTGGGCTGAGGTGCAGGGAGTGGCTCTGCAGGGCCTGGATCAGGGAAGAGGAGAGCTTATCTATGGATTGTGACATGGATTGTGTCAGGAAAACAGCCCAGTCAGGAAGGTTAGAGGCCCTGCAAGGTACGGCTTCAGTGGGGGACTCCTGTACATTATTAGGGTTACAAGTCTGGCAGTGTAGAGTAGTCTTTTTGCTAGGCAGGTGACCTCGGCATGTAACGCAAGAGGCATAATAAGCTGTGAGGGTTTTAGGGGTTCTCTTAGAGGCTCTCGAGCTGTGCATGATCAGTAGAGTAATAGCCGGCACTCACACTGCACTCACAGAGTGTATTTGTAAATATACGTATACTGAGGGTATGGAGACGGAGTAAGCAGAGAAGAGCTGCAGCAGAGAGAATCTGCTGAGCTCCTTACCCCAACCTAGGTCCGGTCTTCTGTGCAGTGCTGTGCCCAGTAATTCTGTGTCACCTGCCGGAGAAGTTGCCGGCGCTGGTCGTGCTCGATGAAGCGATGGTGCGGCAATGGCGGCCGCACATTTAAAGAGGAGGAGAAGGACGGGTAAAAAGGCGCGCAGTGAATTCTCGCGGGCAGCAAGAAGCGCCAACGCCGGTTAAAACGCCCTCTCCTGTGATGCGGCCAGGGGCATTCTGGTCAGGAGAACGTCACCAGGAGGCGGGCGGCGGGGAAAAGAGGGGACAGGTCAGCATGGACTGCCCCCTCCTGTGACGCACCGGGGGGGTTTCCGGATGCGAGAACGTCACCCGGAGGTGGGCAGAGATAGGGTGGGACTGCACGGACTAGGCCAGAGTTGGGGGCCTCAGATAGATTGCGGTCCTGGGAAACAGCGGGATGCGGCGCAGAGGTGTAGAAAATTGAGCGCTCTGCTAAGGGAGCCCCTCCACCATGTAGGCACTTCCAGCTTTGGCCCAAATAAATCTGGTGTCCATGGGCCGTGGAGGCAAAGGAGCTATCAGGAACCTGGGGATGAAGAGGACCCTGGGGAGCCTCGGGGACCCTGGGGAGGCCTGGAATCCTGTGCCTCAGGGACCCTGGAATAAAAGGGGGCCTGGAGGATTACCTGGTGTAGGCTCATCAACCCAAAGTCCCTGTGAGGGGAAGATGGGGAGGGCAGTAGATCGGCATCATTCCTACAACCCAAAATCCCTCAGGAGGGAGGATGGTGGAGGCTGAGGATCCCAAGGGGTGAGGTTTCTGTCAACTACAACCCAGATTGTCAACTGAGGGGTCTGGGGAGGACTACTGTCAGCAGCCGGAGCTGGAGAGTGGCTAGTGCAGAGGGTATACAGGGAGGTAACACTCTGCGCGTCTCTGTGGAGCTTAATGGAGATTGGAACGCAAAGTAACCGTCGTCAAGTGGTAAAAATAAAAATCTTGTCCCTCGGTGCAGAAGGGGGTACGTGGAGGTAACACGCTGCGTCCCCGTCTGCTGTTGGTTGTGGGAAAGCGGTATGTGAAGGCACCGTCGCCCATCTATCTTCATTGAGGTGAAAAGAATAAAAAGAAAAAGAAAAGAAAAAAAGAATTAAATGAAGATGTGGTCTATGCAGTCACATCTGCCTCCTAATGACACTAAGCAAAAACTGGTTTGGCTGGTGCCAGCCAGGGGGTGTATACTGCAGGGGAGGAGCTACTCTGTGTTTTTCAGATTCTACTTGATTCACCATGTCCTGTGTCCCCCAATGAGGCGATTGAAAAAGTTAACAATTTTTAACTATGAGAACAGAGAACAATACCTTTAACTTATGGATATTTCCAAAGTTAGGTCATCATGAACACCTTTGGAGGTCATGCTGTAAAGACCCTTGCCAATATGAAAGAGTGGCAAGAGATGGAACTGAATAATCAAATTACATAAAATATTGCTGGTGAGTAAATTAATACTTTAAAATGTTTATGGTCGGGGTTCCACATTGGTTAGCACTCTTATCTTACAGTGCTTGGTTCCTGGGTTCAAATCCCAGCAAAGATTATAAGAGAAATACACACTGAATATAAAAAAATATACACACTGCTGTTTAATATGTAAATTTTTAGGTTTTTGTCAGGCATAAATATGCACCCCAGTAAACTAATATGCTCTGGCTGGGCTATTCCAAAACTCTGATCTTCTGGCAAAATTAATTATTTTGTTAATTTGGAAGCATGTATAGGGTCATCATGCTGAAAGGAAAAAAAATCCACTTCATCTTTTTAGCAGAGACCTGAAAGTTTTGTTTTAAAAATAACATATTTGGAACTTCATAATTCCCTAACCTAACCCCAGGTCTAGGTGCCAAAAAGCAGCCCCAAAGCATAATACTGCCTCCACCATACTTCACTGAGGAAATTGTGTTTTTTTGGTGACGTGTAGTGTTGGATTTGTAAGATGCCCCTTTTTCCCGGTCGTAGGACTAAGTGTAAAAAGATCATTAGAAAGGTCTGTATATTGTCCCCTTATATATTTATACATTGTAATAAGATTGACCCTAAGCCTTTGTTTTTCCAAACTGAATAACCCCAAGTATAATAACCTGTCTCGGTACTGCAGACCACCCAGTTCTTTAATGACCTTGGTTGCTCTTCTTTGCATCAGCTCTAATTCTGCTATATCATAGGGGTTGTGCTCACTATCTGGAGGTGCTGCGTCTTGGATGCAGTGCCTTCAGACCCGAGAGAACCCGCGGGTGCCCGCAAGGAGAACGCAGCCACCCAGTGCCCACGACTGCGGTGGGTGCAGGGCGGCTTCTCCCTGCATGAATCTGATGGGGGCCGCTTCCGACTGCATAGCATGAAATGAAAACACTGCAGAGACGCGGAGGTTTGGAAAATACAGCTGAAAACCCGCTACAGTCGCGGGTGAATCATAGTGAGAATGAGATTTCTACAAATCTACACTATGCTTGTACTGTCCAATATGTATGTTGCTATACAGCAGTGTATGTGGATTAGGGATTAAAGATGTAAATGGACATTTATGATCTGGATTGGTCCTGTTTCATCATTGCATGTAATACCCAAAAGTGATTGGAATCTGGGCAGATTGTGCCTAGTTGGGTATTTTTGATTGATTGTAAAATTGCACACATGTACACCCATTTGGGTATTGATTGATCTATGTAAAGGTATTAAACTATTCATGTGCATAACCTATACCAGATGTAAAATGTACAATGGACGTTTGATCGTGCGTATTTTTGATCTACATATTGTACTGTACCATGCAGCGTTTTGGATGCAGTAGTAAGATGCTGAATCCAAAACGCTGCAAGTACGGATCGCAAATATGCACCTTTATACACAGGAGACTAGAAATGTACGCAATACTAAGTGTTAGTACACTAGTGACTTACAGAGGTAAAGCTATGTTTTTCTCATGAGCATCTATGCCTCTTTAATGCATCCCATTATTTTATTAGCCTTGGTAGCAGTTCCCTGACACTAGTCAGAAAATTTGAGTTTATTGTCCCCCATACACCAAAGTCTTTTTCTGTGACAGTATTGCCCAGTCTTTTACAAGTAAGCACATAAGGATATTTTATTTCCTTTGCCCAAGTGCATGACCTTACATTTATCCCCATTAAACTTCTATTGACGTTTCTCAGCCCAAGCCTCCAGCTTACATAAATCCTATATAAATATATGAAATTGACCTCCTCTGTATTGTATACCCTGCAGAGTGTAGTATCATCTGCAAATATTGAAATTCTACTCTGTATGCTGCCTACAAGGTTGTTAATAAATATGTTAAAAAGAAGATGGCCCAATACTGACCCCTGTGGCACATATCTATTTTACATCAGCATAATTTTTTTTATAAAAATAATTTTTCGTTAGGAAGTTAGAAGGGTTAAAAGTTTATTAGTCTTGTCTCTTTTTTCAACAAAATTTACAAAACCAATTTTTTTAACCTCCCTGGCGGTATGATTATGTCAGGAATTTTGTGCTAAAAGCGGTACCATTTTTTGGCTTGTAAATTTGGTGTTATGTACAGTAGGCCTGCAATTCTTAGTAATTACCTGATCAAAGAAGACTCTAGCCTTCCTAGCGGTATTCCCGAGCCTGACTCGGGGTTAACATTCACTGCCAGAAGCGGTAACCCCGAGTCAAGCTCGGGCTTACCCGCGGTCACGGCAGATGCGGTGAAAAAACCGCATCTGCCGCACTTGCCACATAGCCGCCGCACTTGCGGCGCGGTTGCGGTAATCGCCATAGTAAGTATAGGGGGACTTGCGGCAGGTGTGGCAAGTGCGGTTTTGCACTTGCGGCAGGTGCGGCAAGTGCGGTTTTTTTCGCGGCCGCACCTGCCGCAAGTGCAAAACCGCACTTGCCGCACCTGCCGCAAGTCCCCCTATACTTACTATGGCGATTACCGTAACCGCGCCGCAAGTGCGGCGGCTATGCGGCAAGTGCGGCAGATGCGGTTGGGGGTTTATCACCGCTTCTGGCAGTAAATGTTAACCCCGAGTCAGGCTCAGGAATACCGCTAGGAAGGTTAAGCACCACATCATATGTGAAGTGACTTTGAGTGGCCTATATGACAGAACATACCCAAAAGTGACACCATTTTAAAGACTGCACCCCTTGGACTGCTCAAAACCACATTTAAGATGTTTACTAACTCTTCAGGTGCGTCACAGGAACTAAAGCCACGCGGAAGGAAAAAGTTAACATTTTACTTTTTTCCCACAAAAATGTTACTTTATCCCCAGATTTTGCCTTTTCATAAGGGTGACAGGAAAAAAATAAATTTCCCATACAATTTGTTGTGCAATTTCTCCTGAGTACACGCATACCTCATATGAGGTGGAAAACATCTGTTTGGGTGCACGGCAGGGCTCAAAAGGTAAGGAACACCATTCGACATTTACAAAGAAAGATTGGCTGGAATAGATGGTGGATGCCATGTTGGGTTTGGGGAACCTGTCATGTTCCTAAACAATGGAATGCCCCCACAAGTGACCCCATTTTGGAAACTAGATCCTCAAAGAATTTATCCAGATGTGTGTTGAGCACTTTGAACCTGCAGGTGCATCACAGAATTTTATAACATTGAGCCGTAAAAATAAAAAAAATCACATTTTCCAATAAAAAAGTAGTTTTTGCCCCAAATATTTTATTTTCACAGGGATAACAGTAAGAAATAAACCATACAAATTGTTGTGCAATTTCTCCTGAGTACAGGGATACTCTATATGTGCTGAATACTACTGTTTGGGCGAAGGGCAGGGGACGGAAGGGAATATACTTGACTTTTGGATTGCCAAAACTGCCTGGAATAGATAGTGGATGCTATATCACTCTTACAGGGCCCCTAATGTGCCTAAACAGTGAAAACAAAACCCCTTAAGGAATTTATCTTGAGGTGTGAGCATCGTGATGATATTTTTGGTTGCCATCCATGTACAACTTGGCAGTTGGAGGGCTGGAATCCTCAGCGTGGAGTGACCCAAACGTTGTGGGCCCCCCACACTGCGAATTGCAACCCACAGCCAGCCCAGAAAATAGTGCATTTATTAGGGGCGCCATTTTCTGGAGCTGTACCCCAACTCTTCCAGTTGCCCTTGTGCTGGTGGCACACGGGGGTTCTCCATATGCAACATGGTGTCCGCTAACCATTTGAATGGAAAATTAGCTCCAATTCTTAGTGGACACCATGTCACGTGTGCCTAAACATTGGAGATCCCCACAAGTGACCCCATTTTGGAAACTAGACCCACCAAGGACCTTATCTAGATGTATAGTGAGCACTTTGAACCCACAGGTGCTACACAAATTGATATGTAAAAATGAATAAAGAAAAATTTTGCGATAAAAAATATTTTTTCATTTTTACGGATCAATTTGTGAAGCACCTGTGGGTTCAAAGTGCTCACTATGCATCTAGATAAGTTCCTTGGGGGGTCTCGTTTCCAAAATGGGGTCACTTGTGGGGGAGCTTCAATGTTTAGGCACATAGGGGCTCTCCATACGCGATATGGTGTCCGCTAACAATTTAAATGGAAAATTAGCTCCAGTTGTTAGCGGACACCATGTTGCGTATGGAGAGCCACTGTGTGCCTAAACATTGGAGCTTCCCCACAAGTGACCCCATTTTGGAAACTAGACCCCCCAAGGAAGTTATCTAGATGCATAGTGAGCACTTTGAACCCACAGGTGCTTCACAAATTGGTCCTTAAAAATGAAAAAGTATTCTCACCATAAAATCTCTTTTTCTGAGCCATCATTGGGGGACACAGGAGACCATGGGTGTATGCTTGCTGCCACTAGGAGGTGACACTAGGCTAAATAGAAAAAGTTACCTCCACCTCAGTAGTATACACCCCCAGTTAGTGCAAACTCAGTAGGAGATGCATTTGAAATAAACACAGAATGGCCCAACAGAAATATATACAGTACAGACCAAAAGTTTGGACACACCTTCTCATTCAAAGATTTTTCTGTATTTTTATGACTATGAAAATTGTAGATTCACACTGAAGGCATCAAAACTATGAATTAACACATGTGGAATTATATACTTAAAGGGATCCTGTCACCCCCAAATCACCTCCTAAGCTATTAAAACATGTCCCTGCAGCCTCCCATCAGTAATCCCACACTCCTTTTTGGTCATAAAAGCATTCAGTGAAAGTATAGAAAAACGTTATATCACTTACTCATTAGTGATGATAATGAGTAGTGGCTATATTCTTTAGTCACCCAGGCGGGCCCATGTGTCACGGGTGGCACGGATGACAGGGTAGAGGCCACGCGCAGACGGTCCCAGCGTTTGGCCAATCAGCCATAATGTTTGAGGACGGTCCGTCTTTCAGGGGCATTTACCTTCTGTGTAGATAGAGAGAAGGTATGATAAGATCTCCCTATCATGGGGAGACGGCTGGGAAGGTCTTGTGCTCGGTCTGGTTTCTACACCAGTATTCTGGGTCACTAGGACCCAGCAGGTTCTTCACACTTTTATAAGGAGTTTCATTGCCCCCCCTCGGTGCAGGTGATATTTCCTTGAGCACTCATTATCCTTGCTCCAGCAGAAGCTGAGGTTGTGGAGGTTGCTGTGCTCTGCTGCAAGATAAGTGTTTTCTTTCCCCATTGTCTGTTTTTCCTTGTGTTTGTCTTTAGTTGTTAGTGGAGGGGTCTAGTGAACCTCTCCATCTGATCCTTAGATAAGGTAGTGCTAGGATCAGAGAGGGACGAGGTTCGTGGTCGGCGACAGTTGAGGAAACTGTATAGGGACGTCAGGGCAGACAGGGTCAGCCCCAGTAAGACTAGGGGTCACCCTCTCCTTCTTGTGCCCATAGCTTTAGGGACTCCTTATTCCCCCCCCCGTCGTTGTCCTACGCTGAGTGTCTCTCCCGCTCCCAGCGTGACACCATGTTGTCATAATAACACGCCTTAATAGGCATAATCTGCAATTCCTATTACACTCCGCGCCTCCCAGCTCTCCTCAGCGCTGGCGAGGCTGTAATGGGGCTGTAATGACGCGAATCGCGTCATTTCCGGCAGCGGGTGACATCAGTACACCCACGCCGCATGCACAGTGCTTGAAGCCCGCAGAGCGGCGTGGGTGTACTGACGTCACCCGCTGCTGGAAATGACGCGATTTGCGTCATTATAGCCCCATTACAGCCTCGCCAGCGCTGAGTGTAATAGGAATTGCAGATCACGCCTATTAAGGCGTGTTATTATGACGACATGGGCCCGCCTGGGTGACTAAAGAATATAGCCACTACTCATTATCATCACTAATGAGTAAGTGATATAACATTTTTCTATACTTTCATTGAATACTTTTATGACCAAAAAGGAGTGTGGGATTACTGATGGGACGCTGCAGGGACATGTTTGGATAGCTTAGGAGGCGATTTGGGGGTGACAGGATCCCTTTAACAAAAAAGTGTGAAACAACTGAAAATATGTCTTATATTCTAGGTTCTTCAAAGTAGCCACCTTTTGCTTTGATTACTGCTTTGTACACTCTTGGCAAACACTTGCTGAAGGCTCGCTTCAGACTGAGACAGGAAGGAATATACCCTACCTTAGCAGGGGCAAAGAACCTGTTGGAGAGAAAGAAACATTCCAAGAACGGGAGAAAAAACTAGAAGGAGAAACTCATATGTAATTTTTACCAGAATAAGGGCGGAGGAGTCGTTTCACAAAGAGAATGTCTTCCCCTGTGGATTCTAAGGATGTACTCTTTCCGAGAAGGAAAAAGGAAAGAAGCTCGTGAATAGCCCTGAGGGTCAGGAGAAAACGACCGAGAGAACCTGAAGAATTCCTTGGTTCTCACCTGATTGAGCGGGTAGCCCACCAAAGTCGATATAGTTGTGAATCTTTTAACCAGGTGGATCCGAGCACCCAACGCTCCTTCAGAAAACCTGAAATGTAGGGAGTACCTGCGAACATTGCCAAACCATAGGATAGGGCGTCGCCATGGCCCAACAGAGGGCAGTTTCCTGTAGACAGAGACATAAAGATTCTGATTACCCGTAGACAGAGGGGGTAAGGATTCCCCTTGAAGAAAAGAGGCAAACAAGTAAGAGCACTGGGAGTAAAACCACCTCTAGGGGGAACAAGGAGGTCTTTGCCTCTAAGTTTTTGAGCTTAGGGTCTCTCGGCTGAGGGACCAGGGAGAGATGGAGGAAGAGGAGAGAGTTTAAGGAAGCTTTTCAGGAGAGCAGCTGGTCTGGGAAGAGGGGCCATTGTTAGGTTCTCCCAGACAGCTTACCGGGCACCGGAGCCCGCAGACTGCCGTAAGCTACAAGCACGACAGAGAATCCGGATTCCCGTGGAGTCTTCAATTCTCCCGGGCACCAGAACAGACCGAAAGAGGGTACCAGGCACCGCCAAAGGAAGGAGCTGCCAGCCAGGAGAGGGTCACCCGACGGAATTGAAGGTGAGAGAGGACAGGAGGCCAGACTGGATTTTACATCACCAGACTTCACACTAAAACTGGAAAGCAGGGAAGAACAGATACGGGTTAGAGAAAGAGGGCACACCAAGTGCTGAACTGTGAACTTTGTATGATGCCGATGCAAGTTAACAGTACAGTACCCGGAGGAAAGTGACTTTGCCTCGGCCTGCATTTTCTTTCATGAACTTGTTCCCATACAGGAACGATGCCCCGGAGGTCCAGCCCTACCTGTAGAGGACTTTACCAAACTAGCCGCGATACCATCTACCTCCGGCGGACTGTGGCGGCGCTGGTGACACATCACCAGACACTACAGGTGGCGTCACGACAAACTGTATATAATCCCCTGTAAATACACCCTTTTTCAAAGAAGTCCCCCAGGACACGGAATCAGGCACGTCCACCACTCCCTGTGACACAGTTAACCCCTTGGAGCCTGATACCCGAGTACCCCAAAGCCTGGGGCTCGACAATAACTCCCGGAGGAAAGGAACAGGTCCTTATTTATAATCCTCAGCGCGACGGGCTGTCACAAGGAAGATTGGCCAGGAAATAGTCGTAACAGAATATCCAATCCACGTACCGATTGAAAAATCCGTTCTTGTGACGCCCTCTCAGTCCCAAGGTACTGGACAGACAGCCATAGGTGCAGGCAGAGACATAATATGTGATATCCGGAGACTCTGTGCACTGGACAGGTTGCGTGGTCAGAGTTGCAGGCAAGGACATAATATGTGATGTCTGGAGAGTCTGTGCAATGGGTAGTGGACACTGACATGCCTGGAAGAACAGCAAAGTGCAAAGGCTGAGACTATGAATGGAAGGAGAGGCCCCACAGGAGGCCCTGTGTGTCGATATAGGCCCTACGACAGTGACCTATGGCGGTGTAGATTGCTCGAGTTATAACACCTATGGATATTCAGGGAAGGAAACCATGCTTGACAGATGGAGAAGACCGTCAGTTCTGATGAAAGGGAGCTTGCGCAAAGTACTTGATTGTAGCCCATGATGTAAATGACATGAGCCAAGATCTGCAGGAGAGAGAAAAGGGCAAAAGTAAGGACCGAGACCTTGACAACCTTAGCGATCACTTGCATCGTGTTACGAGTAACTGCCTATGCTATGTCAGGTGGAGGCCTCAACTGATCTCGGGTGCTATAGAGGTGTCCTGCCGGTTGTCAACCAGGTAGCTCCGTCTTCATTGGAGATGAACGAGAGAAGCGAGAAGGGGGGGGACCAACTTACCAACGGAACGTGGAGGAGCTGGATCCAGCTAGGCTGGGGGAAGGAACTCGAAGAAATTCAATTACCTCATGTGTGGGCATCAGAGACCTCGATGGATCTGCGACTGCATCTCTGTTGCAGCTCACGAGAGAGCGTGCTTGAAGAGGCTTCCTCTCAGGCTGTAGGTGGACTGATCTCCGGATGAGGAAGTTGGAGTACTTGACCATGCTCTGTAAAAGAGAGTGTTAAGAGGCGACAGACAGACGTGGAAACTGAAGCAGAGACCTTGCGGACTATCCTGTGATACTGATGTAGCCGAGTCTAACACACAATGGACCTATCCGCTTATGTTTAATCAGGTGACAAATACATGGTATAGTAATAATATATACATATATATAGAAAGCGATGTGAAGCACTCTAATATACTGTGTACGAGCAAGGAGTCTGACCTGCCAAATCGAGTAAGAAGTCTGCGCCACTTCACATATTTATATGTTATGGTAGATAGAGTTCTGACTGGCTGGACAGTGGGCAGATCCCACATACCACAGTGAAAACATTGATACCAAGGAGGGTCCAGCCCAGGGACAGAGGACGGAGCCTCCAACTGCCGGGTTTGTCAGAAACCCAACAGATCCGGCTGCGGAAAAATTCCAGATACAAGACAGATCCCCAGTACTGCTGCGGACAAGATGTGGCATGTGAATCACCGGCCCACTGAGAGGCGGGCCAGATCGCAGAAGCTGCTGAAGTAGACAACTATAGGTGACATGGTAGCTGGGTTCCTTGTTCACCGACAAGGAGGTAAGACCCATTGCAAGCAGACAGATCCTGCAGACTGGTACAGTTGTGGCCAAAAGTATTGACACCCCTGCAATTCTGTCAGATATAACTTAGTTTCTTCCGGAAAATGATTGCAGTCACAAATTTATTGGTATTATTATCTTCATTTAATTTGTCTTCAATGAAAAAAACACAAAAGAGAATGAAGCAAAAAGCAAAACATTGATCATTTCACACAAAACTCCAAAAATCGGCCAGACAAAAGCCTAATACTTGGTTGCACAACCTTTAGCCAAAATAACCGCTTCCGGTAACCATCAATGAGTTTCTTACAATGCTCTGCTGGAATTTTAGACCATTCTGCTTTGGCAAACTGCTCTAGGTCCCTGATATTTGAAGGGTGCCTTCTCCAAACTGCCATTTTTAGATCTCTCCACAGGTGTTCTATGGGATTCAGGTCTGGACTCATTGCTGGCCACCTTAGAAGTCTCCAGTACTTTCTCTCAAACCATTTTCTAGTGCTTTTTGAAGTGTGTTTGGTCATTGTCCTGCTGGAAGACCCATAGCCTCTGAGGGAGATCCAGCTTTCTCACACTGGGCCCTACATTATGCTGCAAAATTTGTTGGTAGTCTTCAGACTTCATAATGCCATGCACACGGTCAAGCAGTCCAGTGCCAGAGGCAGCAAAGCAACCCCAAAACATTAGGGAACCTCCGCCATGTTTGACTGTAGGGACCGTGTTCTTTTCTTTGAATGCCTCTTTTTTTCTCCTGTAAACTCTATGTTGATGCCTTTGCCCAAAAAGCTCTACTTTTGTCTCATCAGACCAAAGAACATTCTTCCAAAACGTTTTAGGCTTTCTCAGGTAAGTTTTGGCAAACGCCAGCCTGGCTTTTTTATGTCTCGGGGTAAGAAGTGGAGTCTTCCTGGGTATCCTACCATACAGTCCCTTTTCATTCAGACGCCGACGGATAGTACGGGTTGACACTGTTGTACCCTTGGACTGCAGGGCAGCTTGAACTTGTTTGGATGTTAGTCGAGGTTCTTTATCCACCATCCGCACAATCTTGCGTTGAAATCTCTCGTCAATTTTTCTTTTCTGTCCACATCTAGGGAGGTTAGCCACAGTGCCATGGGCTTTAAACTTCTTGATGACACTGCGCACTGTAGACACAGGAACACTCAGGTCTTTGGAGATGGACTTATAGCCTTGAGATTGCTCATGCTTCCTCACAATTTGGTTTCTCAAGTCCTCAGACAGTTCTTTGGTCTTCTTTCTTTTCTCCATGCTCAATGTGGTACACACAAGGACACAGGACAGAGGTTGAGTCAAATTTAATCCATGTCAACTGGCTGCAAGTGTGATTTAGTTATTGCCAACACCTGTTAGGTGCCACAGGTAAGTTACAGGTGCTGTTAATTACACAAATTAGAGAAGCATCACATGATTTTTCTAACAGTGCCAATACTTTTGTCCACCCCCATTTTTATGTTTGGTGTGGAATTAGATCCAATTTGGCTTTAGGACAATTCTTTTTGTGTTTTTTAATTGAAGACAAATTAAATGAAGATAATAATACCAAAGAATTTGTGATTGCAATCTTTTTCAGGAAGAAACTGAGTATTATCTGACAGAATTGCAGGGATGTCAATACTTTTGGCCACAACTGTATGTGCGCTGGGGTGGTGCAGATCCTGTAACCCTCTGAGACGGGTAAAGGATACCTGAAAGTCAGACTCCTTGCAAATTTGTAAATCGGTGGATCCCCTAAACTAATCCTGCAGACCGTTCCCGATGCGGGCATGTATGAACACTAGGTAGTGGTGAAGATCCCATAACCCACTGAAGCAAACAGGTATAGGATGCCTGGCAGCCAGAGATCTTGCTCACAGATAAATTGGCTGATGCCATAAACTAAACTTGCCGGCAATTGTGTGATGCAGTTGTTATGTGCCCTGGGGAGCAGGATATGCACTGTAGGCAGCTCTTTGAATAAAAATTGCCTCTGGACCTAAAGTCTGGACAGACAGGTTCCGTGGCCATGGGTGCAGACAGAGACATTATAATTTGATATCCGAATACTCTGTGCACTGGATAGGTTGCGTTGTCAGAGCTGCAGGCAAGGACATAATACATGATGTCTGGAGCGTCTGTGCAATGGGTAGTGGACAGATCCCTTGGCCATAGTTGCAGACGAAAAAATAATATGTGATATCTTGAGATACTATATACATATATGTTGGATGGGATGACTATCGTTTTAGCAGGCAGCCCATGTTGGTTCTAGCTGGTAGTGACCAGAACGTAAGCTATCTTGATTGTTCCTCTGTTAGGTGCACATTAAAAAACAGGGATAAAGTAGGGATAAAGCACCTCCATCTATCATCAGAATCCTGGCTTATTGCAGCTCTGTGTGCTGCATAGAGTTAATAGCACTGCTTTTATGCCTTTGGCAGAAGAGGATGTGCAAAACTGAAACCAACAACAAGGCTGCTTGAGTTGCAGAGAGAGAGAGAGAGTAGGGGGAGGGGGTATGAGCTGAGGCCTGCTGATTGGCCCAGCCGGCGGGGGAGTGTCACAGCTCTACAGAAGGCTGATGAGTCTTTGTGGAGTATAGGAGGGCAGGAAAAAGACCTGCGCTCACGCCTGATTGGTCCTGGGAGGACGGGGACGGGCACTCAGACTATGGAGGCTGCAATGAAGCCGGGACCTAAATTTTGAGGTATTGCCGGTGACCTGGGGGGGCAGGCACAGAGCACCCGAAGATGACCACATACGAGTGCCTGCATGATTCTGGGGGCCATCCATCCTCATGGGTCCATACATGCTAAGAGGTTGGTGCTGTGGAGAGTCACACACACACAGCAGAAAGATTACACAACACAGAATTCTCACCAGTCCTGTGTTGTGGGAGCTCAGATGCCAGGTACATCCCCTTTGGCCTGCAGGGTCCTTTTGTACTGGAGGAGTTCATCTGTCTTGGAGGGTTTGGGACCATCCATCTTCCACTGCCTGTTTGCCTGTTAGGTAGAAGCGCTGTCAGCCGAGGATTAATATCCGAGGTGACGCGTCTCCTGCCACCGTGCTAGTCCTCCCGACCACGCAGAAGACAGGCCGATGTGGACCCCTGGCTTTTCACCGGGGGTACGGCGGTCTTCATCCCAGCACTTCTTTTCAATAAGCGTGTGGTGGGTGTGGGGGCTAGACTACCAGAAAACTTGGTGGCAGGCCACTTGGTACAGAGGGGCGACCGACTGGATAAGACACACCAGGCTGTTTCCCTCTGCCCGTTCTTGAGAGGGACTACAGGAGGATAAGATCCAACCTGTTTCCTGATGAGCCGTGTCTGAAACACAAAGAGAAAAGATTAAAGATACAAACCTATATAGTAGCGGGGCTGGAGAGCTGGACTAAGCTTAAACTGGCTAGTTGTCCCTCCAGGCTGGGGGTGTATACTACTGAGGAGGAGCTAACTTTTTTATTTAGCCTAGTGTCGCCTCCTAGTGGCAGCAAGCATACACCCATGGTTTCTTGTGTCCCCAATGAGGCGAAAGAGAAATATTCTTTTAGCCTCAATTTTTTCATTTTCACATGGGTAACAGGATAAATTGGATCCTAAAATATGTTGGGCAATTTCTCCTGAGTACACCGATACCTCATATGTGGTCATAAACCATTGTTTGGGTGCACAGTAGGGCTCGAAAGGGAAGGAGCGCCATTTAACTAATGGAAAATTTGCTCCAAAAGTCAAATTGCGCTCCTTCCCTTCCGAGCCCTGCCGTGCACCCAAACAGTGGTTAATAACCACTTATAAGGTATCGGTGTAC
The DNA here is from genome assembly GCA_033576535.1 of Allobates femoralis. NCBI lineage: Eukaryota > Metazoa > Chordata > Amphibia > Anura > Aromobatidae > Allobates > Allobates femoralis. The sequence continues at coordinate 417,018,647 of JARQOC010000004.1, read as the reverse complement.
TCAGGAGAAATTGCCCAACATATTTTAGGATCCAATTTATCCTGTTACCCATGTGAAAATGAAAAAAATGAAGCTAAATGAACATTTTTGTTGGAAAAAGTAAAATGTCCATTTTTTCCTTTCACGTTGCTTTAGTTCCTGCGAAGCACCTGAAGGGTTAATAATCTTCTTGAATGTAGTTTTGAGTAGCTTGAGTGGTGCAGTTTTTGGAATGGTGTCACTATTGGGTGTTTTCTGTCATGTACGCCCCTCAAAGGGACTTCAAATGTGATGTGGTCACTAAAAAATTGGTTTTGTAAATTTTGCTGGAAAAATGAGAAATTGCTGATGAATTTTGACCCCTTATAACTTCCTACCAAAAAAAAATATTTTTCTAAAATTGTGCTGATGTGAAGTAGACATGTGGGAAATGTTATTTCTTAACTATTTTGTGTCACATAACTCTCTGGTTTGACAGAATAAAATTTGAAAATTGAAAAATGTTCAACATTTTTACCAAATTTTACATTTTTTCACAAATAAATGCAAAAATTATCAACCTAAATTTACCACTAACATGAAGCCCAATATGTCACGAAAAAAAAAAATCTCAGAATTCCTAGGATCCATTGAAGCGTTCTAGAGTTATTACCTCTTAAAGGGATACTGGTGAGAATTGCAAAAAATAGCAAGGTCAGTAAGGCCAAAATAGGCTGGGTGGTGAAGGGGTTAAGTTTTTTCTTCTGACCAGTAATGCATATTCACATTCTTGGTTTTCACTATTTACATCCTTTGGTCTTTCCCCCTTCCCCATATTTGAGTGCAAACTGTTATTTTAATAGTATTTGTAATGTTAGTATGCCGCAATTCATCTATTTTTATACCCTTCCTCTCTGACATCTTCATCCTTTACCATTGTCGTTCCAGTTGGTCTCAAGTGATTTGTGACCTGTTGGCTGGTCCAGTGTGTTATGGATGAGCCATAGGTCAAAACTCAATGCAAGTCTAGGGTGGTCTTGTTTGGGTTCTCCTATAGATGTACTGAGAACTTGTGATGGAATTTCTGTCTTCCAGCCAGTCAGAAGCTGCAGGCAGAAGATGGTGCTACGGGATTGGAGCAGCAATCAAAAAGGATGAAAACGCCAGATGGTAAGTATAAGACAGGGGCATGGGATTAGGGCCACGTCACACGCTTCAATTTACTGAACGATATTGTTAGCGATCACATGCACGCGCAATCGCTAACAATATCGTTCACATCGTTAGTGAGCTGTCACACAGGCAGACTCACCAACAATGTGGACCAGCAAGAACGCTGGTAACCAAGGTACACATCGGGTTACAAGGCGCCGCGCTTAGTAACCCGATGTTTACCATGGATACGAGCTCCCAGCATAGGCTGCGAGGCGCTGGGAGCTCGTTCATCGTTGCTCTGCTGGTGTCACACGCAGCCATGCTGCAGTGTCCACCGGCCGACCAACGATAGATTTGTGAACATGTTCACAAACATGCAATCAAACAAACGATTTTTCAAAGAAAAATCGTTTGATTACATGCAGTGACGCACAAAAGATATCGCTTAAGCCAGGGGTCCCAACCTTTTTTGCACCGGGGACCGGCTTCATGCAAGACCATTCTTCCGGGGCCCGGTGGGGCGGGGCTTTCAACTTATGGGGCGGGGCTATGAAGAAGGGGTGGGGTTTGTACCCTGTTTCCCCGAAAGATGCATTACATCTTATTTTCAGGGGATGTCTTATTTTTCTATCCCCCAATATAGTATCCCCATCATCCCCTTGCAGCTCACAATATCCCTATCAACCCAATGCAGCCCACAATATCCCCTAACAGCCCTCCATGTAATATAATGCAGCCTCACAGCCCTCCACATAGTATAATGAGCCTCACAGCCCTCCATATAGTATAATGCAGTATCACAGCCCTCCATATAGTATAATACAGCCTCATATCCATTCATATAATATAATGCAGCCTCATATCCCTCCATATAATATAATGCAGCATCACAGCTCTTCATAGTTTAATGCAGCGTCATATCCCTCCATATAGCATAAATGTTCCCCACACACACACACTGCCCCATGCATAACCCCACACACACACACATTGCTCTTGTATAATACCCACACAGGCATACTGCCCCCTGTAGAATCCCCCACACACACTGACCCCTGAATACTCCCCACACACAGACGTTGCCGCTTGTACAACCCCACACACACTAACCCTTGAATAATCCCCACACAGTCATTGCCCCTTGTATAACCCCCCACACACAGTCATTGCCCACACACACATTAACCCTTGAATACCCCCCACACTCAGCCATTGCCCCTTGTATAACACCCCCCCCACACACACAGTCATTGCCCACACACACATTGACCCCTGAATACCCCCCACACTCAGCCATTGCCCCTTGTGTAAACCCCCCACACACACAGTCATTGCCCAAACACACAATAACCCCTGAATACCCCCACACTCAGCCATTGCCCCTTGTGTAAACCCCCACACACACACATTAACCCCTGAATACCCCCACACTCAGCCATTGCCCCTTGTGTAAACCCCACCCACACACACACACACAGAACCTCACATTGCCCAAACCCCCACAACATCATTAACACACCTGAATACCCCCACACTCAATCATTCCCACACTTGCCCACACACAGAGAGAGCGGCTCTTCAGCTGAAGCTCACCTCTGGTGCAGGCAGTACAAGCAGCTGAGCTGAGGCAGAGACGTGGCCGGAGTTTTTTCATATCTCGCGCTATTTCCAAGCGCGTCACGTGATGCGCTTGGAAATAGCGCGAGATATGAAATTCCGGGCAGGTCTCTGCCTCAGCTGCTTAGTTATACGAGCGAAGCAGTCAGCCAATCAGGGCATGGCTGCTGCACTGATTGGCCGACAGCTCCCCTCGTATAACTAAGCAGCTGAGGCAGAGACCTCAGCAGTGTAATGCAGCAGGTGACGGGCGCAGCAGGTGACGGGCGCGGTGGGTGGGGACATGACAGGGGGGCGGGGAAGCTGACAGGACGCCGCGGACCGGTGGTTGGGGACCCCTGGCTTAAGCGATCAAAAAAGTAGGCCGCTTAAACTATATCGTTCAGTAAATTGATGCGTGTGACGTGGCCCTTAAGGCCGCTTTACACGTCGCTATATTGCAACGCAACTACAATAAAAAGTCACGTGGTTCGGGCGTTGCAGTTTATATCGTTCGTGTGTTGTGTCGTGTAGATGAGCAATGCGACGCAAGAACAATGCAAAAACTATATTGTTTGTGGATTGTGCATGCTCTTCAACCGTGCAATATTGGCTGGGCGATCTGGCTGGATCGTTTTGTGTGACAGCCCAACTACGATTTGGAGCGCAACTTCCCCTATTCACTCCAATGTTAATTGGTCGTTCCCTGAGTTGCTCGGACGCAGTGAGCAAGAGGGGCGTACAACATCGTAGTTGCGTTGCCTGCCGATATCTCCCTGTGTGACATCTACTATGCGATTTTGGACAAGTGCCAAAAACGTACGCGCTCCCGTGAAATCGATGCAATATCAGAACGATATTGCGACGTGTAAAGCGGCCTTTAGACTTAAAGCAAAAAAGAAATTAAAAAATGCTGGAGTAGTGCTTTAAGAGAAAAAAGGAACTCCAATTTATCTGAGAATGAAGAGGTTTGTTTGAAGCCCCTTTCCATGAAAATAGAAAGATCTGCATGAGAGATGAAGAATCAAGGATGTATTTAATGAGTTTGTTTCTTTTGAAATTTTAGATAAAAATGTATGTACAGGTGTAAATACCTATTAAAGGAATACTGTTATTAGATGCATGTTGACTGAACCAGAGGCAGCATGCATCAGAGCCTGGCTGCACACATTGCAGCATTTCAGAGAAAACATAGTTGAAAAGCCGCACCAGATATATGAGAGGTGATTCCTAAAGGTACCTTTACACATCACAACTTTGCATGCAATTTCACTTGCAACTTACTGGTTGCAGTGAAATCATGAATATATGTTACATTTGTACACGGCAACAAAATGGAACAATGTGTCCATGATTTCACTGCAACCAGTAAGTTGCAAGTGAAATTGCATGCAATGTTGCGACGTGTAACGATACCTTTATATACACATGGTAAAGACCTGTCAGTCAACTGGAATGGTGTGACAAAAGCCAGACTGGAGAGCAACAGGACTAGTCAGGTCTCTCTCTATAGCCCCCAGTTGGATGTTCAAACTGTTTTCTCTGAAAGAAAAAAGACCTACCTGCCTGCAATTTTGTACCCAGGCTCTGAATAATGTTGCCAGTGGTTTTATTTTGATCACAGCAGCATATTTAGGAACTGTTCCTAGAACTGTGTTCGTTGCCATTTTGTCCTACGGAGAAAATTGTGACATTCAGGTTATGTTCACACTGTGCTTTTTTTATCCTTTTTTTATCCTTTTTTTATCCTTTTTTTATCCTTTTTTTTGTGATCCGTTTTTGTGTCTTTTGCAGAAGCAAAACTGGATCTCTTATTTATAAAAAGTATCAAAAACGCATCATCTGTTTTTTGATGTTATTGATGCGTTTTTTGACTGATATGTTTCAATGGTTTCAAGGGAAAAAACTGATGAGAAAAAAAGGCCACACAAATTGACATGCTCTTTCTTTTTCTGGATGTGTTTTCCCCCCAAACACGGACCAGTTAAAAACACATTTCTGAAAACTCATTAACTTTGCTGGGCACCAAAGGAAGTGATCAGTTTTCCATGCAAAAACAGATCACAAAAAAACAGGTCAAATGTGCACAGTCTGAACATAGCGGTACCGTCACACGCGGCAATATTGCTTGCAATTTCACTGGCAATTTGCTAGTTGCAGTGAAACCATGGACACATTGTTCTATTTTGTTGCTGTGTACAAATGGAACAATGTGTCCATGATTTCACTGCAACTAGCAAATTGCCAGTGAAATTGCATGCAATATTGCGACGTGTAACGGTACCCTTAGGGTACCTTTACACATCGCAACATTGCATGCAATTTCACTGGCAACTTACTGGTTGCAGTGAAATCATGGACACATTGTTCTATTTTGTGGCTGTGTTCAAATGTAACAATGTGTCCATGATTTCACTGCAACCAGTAAGTTGCAAGTGAGTTTGCATGCAATGTTGCGACATGTAAAGGTACCTTTAGGATACCTTTACACGTCGCAACATTGCATGCAATTTCACTTGCAACTTACTGGTTACAGTGAAATCATGGTCATATTGTTCTGTGGCGCCCCTACGGCTAGGCGCCACAGGGTAGTATTGCACTGTGACTAATATGTGTTTACTTTTCCCTGTAAAAGTTGTCAGTTGGGTGTTAAACGTTATGGAGTCTGTATTTACACCCACTTAGGACCACACCACTTAGAATAGGGGTCGGTAATTTAGTAGGTCCCAGGAGGGTGGAGGTGGAGCCTAGGATAGGGTAGTGTGAGGAAAAGCTTAGTTTACCTCAGACGGTGCTGGGAAGGCAGGCAGGAAGGACAGGCCTGACAGCCCAGCTGACGGGAGAGAGCCCCATCTTCAAGTGGGGGCCCAGGAAAGCAGGCAACGGACCAGGACTGGTTGGAGCCGGCTGCTTGCGTTGCCACCAGTGCCCGGAGGGGTAAGAACTGCAATACCATTCCACACTACAACACTACAACTCACCTCATCCACATTTTCTATCACCGCTGCCCTGAGGTAATAGCTCCACCTGTAGGGAGCTGCTCCACACTCTGCTGCCCCCACCATCACCTCAGCGGCCGGCAACGCAGGAAGGGGAGGCGGCCAGGAGTTTAGCCCTGACCGCAGACTGACGAGCTGTAGGCCCATAGGAACGTTGCTGACAGCGCCACAAGGTACCTCGCCCCTCAGGACCACACTAGATCCAGGACCGCAGGGGTAATGGCCCGAATACCGACGTCGGGGACTGTCAGGTCTCCTCTTAAATCCGGGAAAGGACAACCGTGCCCCACCGTGGGAGATCAAGGGACTGGCGGGAGAGCTCTGCGAGGGTGGTAGAAGTAAGGAACGAAGCAGACCCTGAAGACAAAGACAGAGAACATCTAGAGACTCCATAGGGGGAACCCTGAGCTGGCAACATCACCCTGCAAACCAAACTGTACCGTGTTTCGTTTTGCCATCTACCGGTCCCTAGTAAAGTGGAGTTAAACTTGAACTTCCCACCAGTGCCCGGAGGGGTAAGAACTGCAATACCATTCCACACTACAACACTACAACTCCCCTCATCCACATTTTCTATCACCGCTGCCCTGAGGTAATAGCTCCACCTGTAGGGAGCTGCTCCACACTCTGCTGCCCCCACCATCACCTCAGCGGCCGGCTTGCAGCGCCGTTACCAGTTTACTGGGAACTACAGGTGGCGTCACAATTCCCTGTAAATACCCCCTTCTCCCCCACCAACATCTACTTCAAATGATCACTAGGGCACGGCACCGGGATCCAGACCACCTGTGACTCCCCACAAAGCCATCAGCCCCGGTGTCCGAGTGCCCCATAGCTCTGGCCGCATCAATTTCATTTGTACACGGCAACAAAATAGTACAATGTGTCCATGATTTCACTGCAACCAGTAAGTTGCAAGTGAAATTACATGCAATGTTGCGACGTGTAAAGGTACCATTAGAGTTCTCTCACATCAGATGATCCGCACATGCGAGAGAACTGGATGCTATATGATAATTAGGCTGCGTACACACGCAGCATATTTTTGGCATTTACACAGCGCTATTTAGCGCTGCGTAAATGCCGTGAAAGGCAGCTCCATTCACATGGTCCGTCCTCATGCGGATGCGCTTTGCAAAGGAATGAGCATGTTAATTATCTGCGCCTTTATCGGCGCTCTTTTTACTCACCTAGCTGCCGCTCCCCCGGAGATCTCTTCATACCGTTGCCGTGGAACCTTGTACAGGACCTTAAACAGCACCATGTCACCGGGCGATGTCCCCAATCACATGGCACTGCAGAGTCCTAGAGCCCGCCACTCACTGCAGGCTGGGCAGAGAGGAGAAGACACCAGCAATCTGCGAGTGAGTGCGGCAAGGTAAGTATAAAGCATAAAGAAAAAGCCCAGGCGATTCACACACAGAACACTTTGTTTTGTGAGGATCCGTGCTTGCTGCAGTTTTGCAACAAAAATGTATCCTCACAAAAACGCTGTGTGTGAACACAGCCTTATATTTGGCTTAAACTGTGAGCGTGGGGAGACGATCATGAAATTAAATTCCTTGATCTTCTCCATTATCTGTGTCGGCTTATATATCGAACTGCATTCGGATGACATCTGAGTGCAGTCTGATGTTTTGCATGCTCCCATTAACTTGTATGGGTGCACATGGTCAGATATATGAAGCAAGATGCATCGATTTTTTTTTTCGCATGCTAACTCAGCATGAAAAAAAAAACCCTATCTACACTATTCCATAGTGTAACATTGGAGGAAGTGCTCTAGAACATGAGATAGCACTTGTATGGGTTATAAGTTAGCTATACACTAGTATGAGTATACAATAACATTGGGTCACAAATGCAACAGATATGGTAAAATCAGAATTTTTAAGCCTCAAAATTTGAATATTTTTTTCGCACGTTCTCAAAAATGTAACGTGACGGCTTTGCTACTCAAAATAATTACAAAAAAAAACATTATAGCTATAAACTTAAATCAATAGTAGAGAAAAAAGAAAAGTAAACTTGCCTCCAAATCTTTCCAGCATATTCTGAACCTCTCCACTACAGAAAGAAAATAGATAAAGGATATGGATTTTTGTAAGCTTTTTTTTCCTTAAGGGCCACTTTACACACACCAACTTATCTGTCCAACTTCTGACCAACTTGCTGGTTGCAATGAAATCATGGACACATTGCTCCATTTGTACACAGCCACAAAATGGAGCAATGTGTCCATGATTTCACTGCAACCAGCAAGTTGGTCAGAAGTTGGACAGATAAGTTGGAGTGTGTGAAGGCCACTTAAATTTATGTTTAATCAATTCTTAAAAGGGGTGTTCATATCTTTAAATTCATGGCATCTCTACAATGGGACAGACATCTAACTGGAGAACGAGGCCCTGATGTGTGCCTGCTGACAGTGGAGACATGGTCTTAATTCCCATTCATTAGTGGTAATATTCCTTCTACCTCTCCTGTGACAGCAGCACACAATGGAGCCTCTTCTGAACATAATTATAGGTTGCATTTACTGTACACGTATGGCATATTCTGTGGTTATCTGAAATATGTATGAAATGGGAAACACCAAATTCATGTAGGCTGATGGAGAAACAGATCAACAATTTAGTATTACAATGGTACAAGGTTAAAACTTTAAAATGTGCCTGATAAAGGGAGGGAGAAGTCGAGTAACTGCTCTGCACGTCACAGGCCACCTTCAGAGCATGCGCAGAAGGCATGCTGAAGGCGGCCTGTAAGGGCCGCTTCACACTGCGGCGTGATCCGGTCCGGGGCTGTCCGGGATGACCCTGACAGCCGAGGACCGGATCAGCACACAGGACTGGGGGGCTAATATGCCCTCCGGCAGCTGCAGCCGCTGACAGGCCAGGACTGCAGCGCCGCGGGTCCTGACTTATCAGCAGCGGGAACTGCGTGCGCTGCACACCAGACCGGAGGGCATATTAGCCCCCCAGTCCTGTGTGCTGATTTGGTTCGCAGCTGTCAGGGTCATCCCGGACAGCCCTGGACCGGATCACGCTGCAGTGTGAAGCGGCTCTAAGCATAGTACACCCGGCAAACTGCCCATCACCGGGATTGACGCGCGCCGGCATCACGTGATGCCGCATCATACAATTCCAAGGCGGGTATTTTCAAAGATGAATGCGCGCTCATGAAGCAAGGATTACGCCCATCGGGGCGTAATTGGAGCGGCGAGGCGGGGAAGCGCAAGCCTGGGGACACTGCCCCTCTGTCACAAACCCCTGTAGGAACGCCCACCTGACAAGAATCATGTAAGTTATTAAAACGATCTATTTCACTTTTACAAAGACCCAGCTCAGATAGGGATAGTTCATAAAGTATTTGGGTGCTGCAGGGACAAGTATTGACAGGTTAGGGGTTTTAGATGAGGTGACAGGTTCCCTTTAAGTGGTGTGTGTGCCACTTAAAAGGAACCTGTCAGCTACTTTATGCCCTCAGCTATCACTTCACTATTTCTAAGCATACCTGTCTGAGCTAAAAGCGTGTTATAATTGATAAAAAGCATTTTATAACTTACAATTTCGCATCTAAATGAGGCAGTAACTAGTCTTTAGGGGCATTGTTTTCGTGTCCATGGCCGCCTTCCTTCCAAGATTATCATACCCCAGTGGACATGATAACCTAATGTACAAGCGCTCTCTCCCCCTCTCTCTTCCACCCGGCTGTCCTTCCTGTCTTGCGCATTGCGCTCTTCTTTTGGGTGTAGTTGGCCACCTTCATTATGCACAGTGCGTATGCTCTGTAGCCAGCAAGTGTGCATCGTACTGCTATTCTATACACTCAAAATAGAGCACAATACGCATGATAGGAAAGGCAGCTGGCCAGGCAGGAGAGAGTGGGGGTGAAAGCGCTTGTACATTAGGTTATCATGCCCACCGGATCATGATAACCACAGACGGAAGGCGGATTTGAACACAAAAACATAGCCCCAACGACTTGTCACTGCATTATTTATATGTGAAGTTGCAAGTTATGTCATTTTTTTTTCAACTATAATGGCCACTTTACACGTCCCGATATTGTTCCGATATTGGATCCAACGGTGCAGGAGCACGCTTTTTCTGGCCAGAAATCCAAGATCGCATAGGAGATGTTACACAGCGCGATATCGGCAGGCAACACAACTGCGATGTCTATGCCCCCTTGTACGGCCGACCCAGGAACGACCATTTAACATGGGAGTGAATAGGGAAAGTTGTACTCCACATCGTTGTTGGGCTTTTACACAGCACGATCCAGCCACAACGTCTATCCAATATCGGGCCATTGGAGAGCACGCTCATTTGATCCCCGATATCGTTTTGGCATCGTTCGTACATCGTATTGGACATTTATACCATACAACGCACGAACAATATCAGGGCCAACGCACGAACCACATGACTTTTTATCGGAGTTGGACGCCGATATCGGGACGTGTCAAGTGGCCATAACACTACACATTTAGCTCAGAGATGCTTAGAAATGTACTATAAAGCTGCAGGGACAGACAGTGCTAGTTGGGGGGGGGGGGCATAAAGTAGCTGACAGGTTCCCTTTAATGGCCACTTTACACACACCAACTTATCTGTCCAACTTCTGAACAACTTATGGTTGCAGTGAAATCATGGACACATAGTTCAATTTGTACACAGCCACAAAATGGAGCAATGTGTCCATGATTTCACTGCAACCAGCAAGTTGTTCAGAAGTTGGACAGATAAGTTGGTGTGTGTAAAGTGGCCTTAATAGGTTTAGTGCACGTTTTCAGTGGTTTGTGCTTCCATACACACCACCAGAAATACTATTCCAGTCAAAGAAATAACTTGTGATCAACATACAGTTAGGGCCAGAAATATTTGGACAGTGACACAATTTTCGCGAGTTGGGCTCTGCATGCCACCACATTGGATTTGAAATGAAACCTCTACAACAGAATTCAAGTGCAGATTGTAACGTTTAATTTGAAGGGTTGAACAAAAATATCTGATAGAAAATGTAGGAATTGTACACATTTCTTTACAAACACTCCACATTTTAGGAGGTCAAAAGTAATTGGACAAATAAAAATAACCCAAACAAATTATTTTTATTTTCAATATTTTGTTGCGAATCCTTTGGAGGCAATCACTGCCTTAAGTCTGGAACCCATGGACATCACCAACGCTGGGTTTTCTCCTTCTTAATGCTTTGCCAGGCCTTTACAGCCGCAGCCTTCAGGTCTTGCTTGTTTGTGGGTCTTTCCGTCTTAAGTCTGAATTTGAGCAAGTGAAATGCATGCTCAATTGGGTTAAGATCTGGTGATTGACTTGGCCATTGCAGAATGTTCCACTTTTTTGCACTCATGAACTCCTGGGTAGCTTTGGCTGTATGCTTAGGGTCATTGTCCATCTGTACTATGAAGCGCCGTCCAATCAACTTTGCAGCATTTGGCTGAATCTGGGCTGAAAGTATATCCCGATACACTTCAGAATTCATCCGGCTACTCTTGTCTGCTGTTATGTCATCAATAAACACAAGTGACCCAGTGCCATTGAAAGCCATGCATGCCCATGCCATCACGTTGCCTCCACCATGTTTTACAGAGGATGTGGTGTGCCTTGGATCATGTGCCATTCCCTTTCATCTCCAAACTTTTTTCTTCCCATCATTCTGGTACAGGTTGATTTTTGTCTCATCTGTCCATAGAATACTTTTCCAGAACTAAGCTGGCTTCTTGAGGTGTTTTTCAGCAAATTTAACTCTGGCCTGTCTATTTTTGCAATTGATGAATGGTTTGCATCTAGATGTGAACCCTTTGTATTTACTGTCATGGAGTCTTCTCTTTACTGTTGACTTAGAGACAGATACACCTACTTCACTGAGAGTGTTCTGGACTTCAGTTGATGTTGTGAACGGGTTCTTCTTCACCAAATAAAGTATGTGGCGATCATCCACCACTGTTGTCATCCGTGGACGCCCAGGCCTTTTTGAGTTCCCAAGCTCACCAGTCAATTCCTTTTTTCTCAGAATGTACCCAACTGTTGATTTTGCTACTCCAAGCATGTCTGCTATCTCTCTGATGGATTTTTTCTTTTTTTTCAGCCTCAGGATGTTCTGCTTCACCTCAATTGAGAGTTCCTTTGACCGCATGTTGTCTGGTCACAGCAACAGCTTCCAAATGCAAAACCACACACCTGGAATCCACCCCTGACCTTTTAACTACTTCATTGATTACATGTTAACGAGGGAGACGCCTTCAGAGTTAATTGCAGCCCTTAGAGTCCATTGTCCAATTACTTTTGGTCCCTTGAAAAAGAGGAGGCTATGCATTACAGAGCTATGTTCCTAAACCCTTTCTCCGATTTGGATGTGGAAACTCTCATATTGCAGCTGGGAGTGTGCACTTTCAGCCCATATATATATATATAATTGTATTTCTGAACATGTTTTTGTAAACAGCTAAAATAACAAAACTTGTGTCACTGTCCAAATATTTCTGGCCCTAACTGTATCTGGCATGCGTCACCATGCTCTGCCCACTATAGTGGATTTAGTGGATTTGTGTGGAAAATGATAAGTTAGAAACATGTTGTACAGCTTATCGTGATGCAAAAATGTGACAAATTTTCAAAGTTCTAATTTTCAAATGCTAGAAATCTGGTGTAAACGCTGAATAACTGGCCCCTAGGTTTCTGGATTTAAATGGAATTTTCCCATCCATTCAAAAGAATGGATCAGACTGAACTTCGTGGAAAAACAAGAGCTGGCTACCTACTAGTACCTCTCTCATGAAAAAACAGTGAAAAGAAGCAAAGTGCTATTTTAGATCAAATCACAACATTGATTAAGCAGCTCTAAAGGTACCGTCACACAGGGACATATCGCCGGCGATGTTGCCGGGGATCGCGGGAGCGCGCATCCCTGACAACATCGCCGGGAGATGTCACACTGAGCAACTTTCCGGCGATGTCACCGGCTAGTTGCCGCGGCTATCGCTCGCTGAGTTGCCCAGCAACCCAGCGAGCGATAACCCGCAATGTTGTAGATAGGCGGAATCGCCCGTAACATTGCGGGTTGCCGCGTTACACAGGGCGATCAGGCAGAATCGCCTGAGCAACATCGCCAGGTTTCCCAACATTGTTGGGAAACCTGGCGATGTGACTCAGGCGATTCATCGCCTGATTATCGCCCTGTCACACGCGGCAATTCGCCGGCGATGTCGCCGCAACCTGGCCACGCCCCTCGGTTGCCGGCAACATCGCCGGCGATATCTCCCCGTGTGACGGTACCTTTAGGAAAACTAAAATCTGTGAAACTGCTCCACCTTCTGGTTGTACTAGTTTCTTTGTGTTAGCTTAGACATGTTTGCATACAGCATCAGCTGTGATAGTATCCAATATAGGGAGGATCCAATTTGGGTAGATTTTTCGCCCCAGATACAAAAATGCTGCAAGCAGCATTTTTGTGTCCGGGAGAGAAATCCAGAATACACCCGGATCCTCCCAGACAGATGGAAACTGGATGGTAGATAGCTGCCATCCGGCTCCATAGGAATACTATGGGGCCGAAACTGGATCTGGGATTGTCCAGTTCACACCGGACAGTCCCGCATCCAGAACATTGTGGTGTGAAGGGGGTCTCAGTACAATTAGGGCTAAAGAAAAAAAATTACAGATCTGAGCTCCATCATTCATTGTCTAACTGATTTTCTGTCATTGCACTCGTTTGAGTCATACATTAGTGTCACTATATCCCTTATGCAGCTGTTATGTTCCAGCACATACTGCTAAAATTCAATGTTGAAGTAATGCTCTCTGGTTTTCAGGTTAAGGGGGCTTAATTAACTAAAAAAAATATAATTACCCCATGTCATCTGCATTTCCTTGACTCATCGCTTGTGCAGGACGTTTTTTCCCATGTTTGTCAATCAGCATATCTTTATCTGTGAAAAAAAAGAGATTGTTTCTTCGATGCCAGCAAACCTATATGCAGTCATATAAAAACAAAAATGAGGTGTCTGCTTTGGGCATCATTGTTTTTTTCCTAGAGTCTCCTTCAAATATCATTATTAGTGAACATTCGATTATTGTGATCAGTTGTAATCTTTGAAAAAATTCTGCATTGATACCGCAAAGAATGATAAATCTGATGCCCATTGAGTAGGACATGCATGGGATGCAAAGAGCTTCTGGGTCTGCCAAAGAGACAGAAAAGTCAATGTTGACATCTGCTTAGGCTTCAACAAGAGCCCCAGGTGACAGATTCCATTATATTTAATATTAACAACAAGGCATGTAGTGCTATTCATCCTGTCAATATAATGTTCATCTTGCCACAGAATCAACATTGTCTCCTGGCCTCTTTACATTTAATAGGAAAAAATAATGCAGATTTTAATAGTGTGTTATTGATAGAGGATCCCAATAGGGGACTTCATCTATGAACTCAGCACTCTCTAACAACATATTTAAAAATGTTTTTGGTTATACAGGTTGAGACCCAACAGAGTTCACTAGCACCTGCCTATACCATGACCATGCAGCTATATACAGTACCTTCTGAGATGTCTTCATCTGATCCACTCAATGTTTTCTGTTCTGCATCTACAAACTTATATGGATGCAATTTGTCATTTTGGATTGTCTTTTCTGATTTTGCCAATTTCCTTCCAGGGGCCATGGCTTCAATATCTGATATTTATGAAGAAATAAAGTATTGTTTTAATGATGTCATCTCTTATATTCTCCAATGTTTCCCAATACATAACACAAAATACAACAGCAAAATGCATGGAAGACAGTACGTTTTCTACACAGAAATGGTACATTGTACTTTATTCATTTATTGGTTAGTTTAAATTAGTTCAAGTAATGCCGGCTTGCTTAAGCGGGGGTCTATGCAGTGCTCCTCTGCTACAGTCATATGAAAAAGTTTGGGCACCCCTCTTAATCTTACTCTTTTTTTTTTGTTTAAAATTGGGTTTTTGCAACAGCTATTTCAGTGTGATATATGTAATAACTGATGGACACAGTAATATTTCAGGATTGAAATGAGGTTTATTGTACTAACCGAAATTGTGAAATATGCATTATTTCAAAAATTGACAGGTGCAAAAGTATGGGCACCTCAACAGAAAAGTGACATTAATATTTAGTAGATTCACCTTTTGCAAAAATAACAGCCTCTAGTCGCTTCCTGTAGCTGTTAATGAGTTCCTGGATCCTGGATGAAGGTATTTTTGACCATTCCTCTTTACAAAACAATTCCAGTTCAGTTAAGTTTGATGGTGGGCGAGCATGGACAGCCCGCTTCAAAACATCCACAGATGTTCAATGATATTCAGGCCTGGGGACTGGGATGGCCATTCCAGAACATTGTAATTGTTCCTCTGCATGAATGCCTGAGTAGATTTGGAGCAGTGTTTTGGATCATTGTCTTGCTAAAAGATCCATCCCCGTCGTAACTTCAACTTTGACACTGATTCTTGAACATTATTCTCAAGAATCTGCTGATACTGAATGGAATCCATGCGACCCTCAACTTTAACAAGATTCCCGGTGCCGTCATTGGCCACACAGCCCCAAAGCATGATGGACCCTCCCCCAAATTTGACAGTGGGTAGCAAGTGTTGTTCTTGGAATGCTGTGTTTTTGTGGCGCCATGCATAACGCCTTGTTGTTTGACCAAACAACTCAATCTTTGTTTCATCAGTCCACAGGACCTTCTTCCAAAATGACACTGGCTTGTCCAAATGTGCTTTTACATACCTCAGGCGACTCTGTTTGTGGCGTGCATGCAGAAACGGCTTCTTTCGCATCACTCTCTCATACAGCTTCTCCTTGTGCAGTGTGCACTGTATTGTTGACCGATGCACAGTGACACCATCTGCAGCAAGATGATGCTGCAGGTCTTTGGAGGTGGTCTGTGGATTGTTCTTGACTATTCTCACCATTCTTCTTTTCTGCCTTTCTGATATTTTTGTTGGCTTGCCACTTCTGGCCTTTACAAGAACTGTCCCTGTGGTCTTCCATTTCCTTACTATGTTCCTCACAATGGAAACTGACAGGTTAAATCTCTGAGACAACTTTTTGTATCCTTCCCCTGAACAACTATGTTGAACAATCTTTTTTTTCTCAGATCATTTGAGAGCTGTTTTGAGGAGCCCATGATGCCACTCCTCAGAGAAGATGCAACTAGGAGAACAACTTGCAAGTGGACACCTGAAATAGCTTTTCTCATGACTGGATACACCGGGCTATGAAGTACAAAGCTCTATGAGGTTACCAAACCAATTTAATGCTTCAGTAAGTCAGTAAAAAGTAGTTAGGAGTATTCAAATCATGAAAATCAGAAGGGTGCCCATACTTTGGCACCTGTCAAATTTTGAAATAATGCATATGTCACATTTTCGGTTAGTACAATAAACCTCATTTCAATCCTGAAATATTACTGTGTCCATCAGTTATTACATACCGTATTTTTCGCTTTTTAAGACGCACTTTTGTTCCCCCCAAACTTTGGGGGGGAACGGGGGTGCGTCTTAAAAAGCGCATGTAAAAAAAAAAAATATTAAACATTAAATATTACCATTATAAGGGGGTTTGTGGGGTGCAGCTGCCCAGTGGGGATGCCGGAGGCAGGTTCCGGTGGGTGGGGGCACCGCTGCAGGACCGGAGCAGCGGAGATGTACCGGCGGCAGCAAGCGGTGGGCGCTGCCATGTTTGTTGTGGTAGCCGGCCGGTAGAGGTAGAGGCTTCAAAATGGCCGCGGGTCTCCATTATGGCCGCGGCCATTTTGTTGAAGCCTCTACCGCTGGCTGCAATGTTAATGAATGCAGCCAGCCACAAAAACATGGCGGCGCCCACCGCTTACTGCTGCCGGTACATCTCTGCTTGCTCTGGTCCTGCAGCTGTGTCCCCCACGAGAACCTCCCTCCGGCACCCCCGCTGAGCAGCTGTACCCCCCTCGGTGAGCCATGGGGGTCTGGGGGGGGAAGATGGCCATATAGGGTTGGGGATGGGGGGCACATACACAGGATAGGGGGCACATACACAGGATAGGGGGCACATACAAAGGATGGGGGGGCACATACACAGGATGGGGGGGCACATACACAGGATGGGGGGGCACATACACAGGATGGGGGCATATACACAGGATGGGGGGCATATACACAGGATGGGGGGGCACATACACAGGATGGGGGCATATACACAGGATGGGGGGCATATACACAGGATGGGGGGCATATACACAGGATGGGGGGGCACATACACAGGATGGGGGCATATACACAGGATGGGGGGCATATACACAGGATGGGGGGGCATATACACAGGATGGGGGGCACATACACAGGATGGGGGCATATACACAGGATGGGGGGCATATACACAGGATGGGGGGCACATACACAGGATGGGGGGGCAATACACAGGATGGGGGGGCACATACACAGGATGGGGGGGCACATACAGTGGGGCACAACACAGGATGAGGGGCATATACTGATTGTAAGACGGACACTGGCATTATAAGACGGACCCCATTTAACATTAAAAACTTTTTTTTCTCATTTCCTTCACCAAATTTGGGGGTGCGTCTTATAATCCGGTGCGTCTTATAAAGCGAAAAATACGGTATATCACACTGAAATAGCTGTTGCAAAAAAACTATTTTAAACAAAAAAAAAAGAGTAAGATTAAGAGGGGTGCCCAAACTTTTTCATATGACTGTATTTCATATTCCTGGAACCTTTGCATGCCGCACTGAAAAGGATCCAGGAATACGAGGTAGCAGAGGAGTGCTATCTTGTATTACTGGATCCTTTGCAGTACACTAGCAGGAGTGTGCTTAGGGCGCGTCCCAGGACTCCACCTTGCTCTTAAACAGCCAGGACGCTGTTGCCATAAAGCACCGCTTAGCCTACTGCTTAGATGTACTTGGTATTTAAGCCATCCAGGGCCGGTTTTAGGCAAAATAGGGCCCTGGGCAAAAGGTTAAAGTGGGCCCTAAATGCTCACATATTGCACCGTCACACTCAGACATTTGGTTTACATTTACAAGTGCCAAATTCAGATTGGTGAATGAGTGCAATCTATAATATTCAAGTCATTCAGCGCTTGTTTCTGGCCTTTTTACACAGGATGATGAAGAATGATGGGTGCAGAGCAATCACCGGTAGAGCAATCTGTCCTCTACAGTATCATGCAGTTTGCAGCAGGCGATGTGCTGCCGAGAGCAAGGATTTTTGTTCCTCCATAAACATCCAATCACCCGTTGATGAGCCGCATTTTGCTTGTTTGTTGGGCGATTGCCGACCTGTTTACACCTAGGAACTCTCGTCTGTGCTGGTGGGATTTATAAATGTGGATGTTACGTACACGCAACACAATGTATATGATGCAAACGCTATATATTACACATATACACCGAGCACACACACATAGACACACACGTTCATTCCCATCATTGTCTGTCTGTGTCATACAGGACGGCTCCTCCAGGGAAAGTCGCTCTTTCAACCTCTTATCCTCTGACCAACAGATGGGGACTCTGAACACAGGACTCCTTATATTGATTAAAAATTACCTACAAGTGTTTAATTAAACATCATTTACAAACTGGAGAGTCAGTAAGGGTACCTTCACACTGCAGCGTGATCCGCTCTGGGGCTGTCCGGGATGACCCTGACAGCCGTGGACTGGATCAGCACACAGGACTGGAGGGCTAATATGCCCTCCGGTCTGGTGTGCAGCCGCATGTAGTTCCCGCTGCTGATAAGTCAGGACCGCGGCGCCACGGTCCTGACCTGTCAGCAGTTGCAGCTGCGTGCGGCTGCACACCGGACCGGAGGGCATATTAGCCCTCCAGTCCTGTGTGCTGATCCAGTCTGCAGCTGTCAGGGTCATCCCGGACAGCCCCAGACCGGATCATGCCGCAGTGTGAAGACACCCTAAGGAGAATGTTTCCATAGGATCATCTACTTAAGTGTCAGCTTTAACAAAGATCTGCTATATTCTTCATATTATAAAAAATACATTTGAATTAAGCCCCATCCTTGGGTCTTGTGTTGTTCTGGGGTCACTAGTGGAAATATTGACCTTAAAGGAGTTGTCCAGAATTCTATAAACATGATTGATTTCTTTCAAAAACAGCGCCACCCCTGTCTACAGGTTGTATGTGATATTGCACCTCAGCTTAATTGAAGGGAATGGGCCTATGCTGTGATACCACATACCATCTGTACACAGGGGTGGAGCTGTTTTGAAAGGATGTAGTAAAGTTTTATTAATCCTGGACATCCCCTTTAATGCCTTGTAAGTTCTGCTTGATAACTGTCTACAAATGTAGGAATTAATGAGGTCCTCTAACTCTAATTACAGCCATCATGAACATGTGAAGATTGAAGCCTGTGGGGGGCGCTCCTGCTGCTATTATATGGGAATAACAAAGATTTTATAACTTTCACCACTGAGCGATTTTTGTTTTTGTTTTTCCCTCCGCTTCTTCCAAGAGCCAGAACTTTTTTGTTTTTCCTTCCACATTGCCGTACGAGGGCTTATTGTTTTGCAGGATGAGTTGTACTATTGAATGACATCATTCATTCTACCACAAAATGTACTGGAGAATGAGAAAGAAATTCCAAGTGCTTTGAAATTGGAAAAAAAAGTGCAAATCCACAATTTATTTTTAGTTTTTTATTCATCATGTTAACTATATGGTAAAAGTGACTTCATAAGTTGATTATCTAGGTCAGAATAAGAAGATACTGAACATTTTTTTATTTCAATCATAAAAAAACAGACATTTCTAAAAAAAAAAATAATAAAAATAAAAATGTGCTTTATTTGCCACTTTCCAAGACCCATGATGTTTTAATTTTTGAAGATACAGGGCTATGTGAGGGCTTACTTTATGTGCTCTGAGCTGACATTTTTACGGATACCATTTTGAGTCAGATACAACATTTTGATCACCTTTTATTGCATTGTATTGTGGTGGCCTAAAAAACATAATACTGGCATTTTTATTTTATTCCCGTTAAGCCATTTACCAATTGAATTAATTTACTTCATATATTGATAGCTTTGATTCTTACGAACGCAGCAATACCAAATATTTTTTTACTTTTTTATTGCTATTTTCAGTTCAGCTCCTTTGGGGGCACCTTAGAGAGTGGGGGCCCTGGGCAATGCCCAGTCTGCCCCCCCCCCAACGCCGGCCCTGAAGCCATCTTCCCATTAAGGGAGATGCCTAATCAATGTCTCTACTCAAGGTACTTTCACATCTGCATTTTTGCAAATCCGGCAAAATTCTGCCTTTTTTTTATTAACACCGGATTCGGCAAGATTGCATTACTTTTACTCACCAATGCATTTTCAATGGAGTTCCGGAAATGTGCAGTGACATGCAGTTTTTGACGGATCCGACAAATCTAGCACTTCAGGTTTTTTTTAAAACTGCAATTAGGCTACTTTCACATCAGCATTTTTTGCCATTCGTGGCAGATCCAACAGTGTTGCCACATCTACCACGTAATGGAACACTTGCGGCAAGACTGCGTTCGGCCTAATTCAGTTTTCTGATTACTGTCCCTTTTAGTAGTTTTTTAAGTATATTGTTAGGGACTCATAAGTGTAAGGATCCATAATGTGGATTACGAGCTTAACGTGTTCAGGCGAAAACATCTACCAATACCTCACAAAAAAAAAAATTTTAGCATAAAATTTTTTTTACCTTTTTTCATCTTTTTTGCGGGGTGCAGCTGGGCCCATGGGGTGTCATTCATCTAGTGGTGCAGAGATTTCATACTGAGCTGCCCGCTTGGTCTTGTAGCTGGGACAGGACCAATGGGTTGTATACAGACACTCTGCATCAAATTGTCGAGCCCAGGCTTTGGGATACTCGGGTATCAGGCTTCGGGGGTAGCATCTGCTGTGTCACGGGTAATGGTGGCCGCGCCTGATCCCGTGTCCTGGGCCTATCTTCCAAAAGGGGGGTTGTATTTACAGGGGATTATGTACAGTTTGTTGTGACGCTACCTGTAGTTTCTGCTAATGTCTGATTCCGTGTCCTGGGGAACTTCTTTGAAAAAGGGTGTATTTACAGGGGATTATATACAGTTTGTCGTGACGCCACCTGTAGTGTCTGGTGATGTGTCACCAGCGCCACCACAGTCCGCCGGAGGTAGATGGTAGCGCGGCAAGTTGACAAAGTCCTCTACAGGTAGGGCTGGACCTTCGGGGCAGCGTTCCTGCATGGGGAATAAGTTCATTCACAAGAAATGCAGGCAGAGGAAAAATCACTTTTCCTCTGGGTACTTTACTGTTAATTGCAGCAGTGTAGTTACAAGTCACAGTTCAGCACTTAGATATTACAAGAACAGGTAGCTAACGGGTGGCTACAGGTGGATCACAGGTAGATGGTGAGATCCTTGGTGTTCCTTCCTTTGCTAACCCCGTCTGTTCTTTCCTGCTTTCCAGTTTTTGGTATGAAGCCTGGTGACTTGAAATCAGCCTGACCTCCTTACCTCTCTCACCCTCGCTGCCGTCGGGTGACCCTCTACTGGCTGACTGCTCGTTCCTTTGGCGGTGCCTGGTACCCTCTTTCAGTCTGCTCTGGTGGGAGAATTTAAGACTCCACGGGATTCTGGATTCTCTGTGGTCCTAAAGTATCCCACAGGTGCGGGCTCCGATGCCCGGTAAGCTGTCTGGGAGAACCTAACGGCTGCCCCTCTTCCCAAACCGGCTGCTCTCCTGGAGAGCTCCTTTCTCTTTAATCCCTCTCCTCTTCCTCCATCTCTCCTCCTGGTCCCTCAGCTGAGAGACCTAGCAGCAAAAGACCTAGAGGCAAAGACCTTCTTGTTCCCCCTAGAGGTGCTTTTATTCTCTCCCGGGTAACCTCCCACCATTGTACTAATGTGGGAGTGCTGGTGAATGGTTCCCACCCACCATCCTAAGTCCACCTGCAGCTGGAGTATCTGTACCTCTTTTACGGGTGCAGTACCCCTCTGTGACGCCTGCTTGGCTGAGCGCCACAATATGTATCAGTGTGAATGGCGCCATGCAAACATTATCTGTGTGCATAGTAAATGCTGACGGTCACCTCACCCATGTACTGGTAGGTTGAAAATGATTGTGTCAGCTTTGTGCACCTGTGTTTGCTCTTATTTAGTGGGGTTGACTGCATCCTGTCAAGTGCTTTGGTTAGATTTTTCTGGCTGCAAATAGTGAGTCTGTTGCTGCAAGTGCCAGATTTGTCCACAAGTCCCATAGGGAATGAATTAGGTTGAACGCAGTCTTGACGCTAGTGATCTGTTACGCGACAGATGCAGCAAAAACTGTTGGAACTGCCGCGAATGGCGACAAACACTGATGTGAAAGCTGCCTTAGCAGAGGTTTTGTCTGGCATCCAGCAGTCCTAATGAGCACTGAAAAACCAGATTTGAAAGTACGGAAGATGTGAAAGTAAACAAACGGTAAAAATGCGGTTTTTCAGTTAAAATCCAGATTTGACAAAAACGCAGATGTGAAAGTAGCCTAAGTCTGTGTCCAACCTGCTAGCTAGTTGTTAGGACCCTGTGTCCATTACCTGTCTTTGTGTCCTGCCTTCCTATACCTGCTGCTTCCACGTGATCCTGTGCCTGCCTGCTCCTACCAGCCTACCTGCCTAGACTGCGCCTGCCACCCTGTCTACCACAGTTTTCCCAGATGTACCTGCCCATACCAATGACTGTGCCTGCCACCCTGTCCACCATGGCTGTCCCGGCTATACCGGCAAATACCAGTGACTGTGCCTGCCACCCTGTCCTCTACAGCTGTCCCAGCTGTACCTTCCCATACCAGTGGCTGGGCCTGCCACCCTGTCCACCACGGCTGTCCCGGCTATACCCACCAATAACAGTGACTGTGCCTGCCACCCTGTCCACCACGGCTGACCTGGCTGTACCTGCCAATACCAAGGACTGTGTCTGCCACCCTGTCTAACAAAACACAGCTGTCCTTGCTGTATCTGCCCATTCCAGGGACTGTGCCTGCCGCTCTGTCCACCGCGACTTACCTGGCTGTACCTGTCCACACCAATGACTGTGCCTGCCATCTTGTCCACCACGGCTGTCCTGGCTGTACCTGCCCATACCAAGGACTGTGCCTGCCACCCTGTCCAACACAGCTGCCCTTGCTGTACCTGCCCATTCCAGGGACTGTGTCTGCCACCCTGTCCACCACGGCTGACCTGGCTGTACCTGCCAATACCAAGGACTGTGTCTGCCACCCTGTCTAACAAAACACAGCTGTCCTTGCTGTATCTGCCCATTCCAGGGACTGTGCCTGCCGCTCTGTCCACCGCGACTTATCTGGCTGTACCTGTCCACACCAATGACTGTGCCTGCCATCTTGTCCACCACGGCTGTCCTGGCTGTACCTGCCCATACCAAGGACTGTGCCTGCCACCCTGTCCAACACAGCTGCCCTTGCTGTACCTGCCCATTCCAGGGACTGTGTCTGCCACCCTGTCCACCACAGCTGTCCTGGCTATACCTGTCCATACCAGGGACTGCACTTGGATCCGTCCCTGCCCTTGGGGTCAGTGACACAGTTCCCTCTGTGGTTCAGTGGGTCCACTTGCCCACACCCCCGTGAGTGTAACAGTTCACATACGGAGGGCTCGTTCAGCATGTGGTACCCAAAGTAAACCTAGCTTAAATATAAAAGCCCTGATGTGTTAGTGTAAATAAGCCCTAAGGCCATTTTCACACTAATGATATAATGCAAAATGTGTGATCCTGTCTGAAGCCGGGATAGAACAGTTTGATTGGCCCCTGCAGAAGTAACTGGAGTGTGATAAATCAGAATTACTTCACAGTAAAATCGTTTTGGTCACCTATAGTCTCTGTAGAAGTAAATGGAGTTTCTTATACAGTGTTGGCCAAAAGTATTGACACCCCTGCAATTCTGTCAGATAATATTCAGTTTCTTCCTGAAAATGATTGCAACACAAATTCTTTGGTATTATTATCTTCATTTAATTTGTCTTCAATGAAAAAAACACAAAAAGAATTGTCCTAAAGCCAAAATGGATATAGTTCCACACCAAACATAAAAAAAGGGGTGGACAAAAGTATTGGCACTGTTAGAAAAATCATGTGATGCTTCTCTAATTTGTGTAATTAACAGCACCTGTAACTTACCTGTGGCATCTAACAGGTGTTGGCAATAACTAAATCACACTTGCAGCCAGTTGACATGGATTAAAGTTGACTCTACCTCTGTCCTGTGTCCTTGTGTGTACCACATTGAGCATGGAGAAAAGAAAGAAGACCAACAAACTGTCTGAGGACTTGAGAAACCAAATTGTGAGGAAGCATGAGCAATCTCAAGGCTACAAGTCCATCTCCAAAGACCTGAATGTTCCTGTGTCTACCGTCCGCAGTGTCATCAAGAAGTTTAAAGCCCATGGCACTGTGGCTAACCTCCCTAGATGTGGACGGAAAAGAAAAATTGACAAAAGATTTCAACATAACATTGTGCGGATGGTGGATAAAGAACCTTGACTAACATCAAAACAAGTTCAAGCTGCCCTGCAGTCCGTGTGTACAACAGTGTCAACCCGTACTATCCATCGGCGTCTGAATGAAAAGGGACTGTAAGGTAGGAGACCCAGGAAGACCCCACTTGTTACCCCGAGACATAAAAAAGCCAGGCTGGAGTTTGCCAAAACTTACCTGAGAAAGCCTAAAACGTTTTGGAAGAATGTTCTCTCTTTTTGGGCAAAGGCATCAACATAGAGTTTACAGGAGAAAAAAAAAGGCATTCAAAGAAAAGAACACGGTCCCTACAGTCAAACATGGCGGAGGTTCCCTGATGTTTTGGGGTTGCTTTGCTGCCTCTGGCACTGCACTGCTTGACCGTGTGCATGGCATTATGAAGTCTGAAGAGTACCAATAAATTTTGCAGCATAATGTAAGGCCCAGTGTGAGAAAGCTGGGTCTCTCTCAGAGGTCATGGGTCTTCCAGCAGGACAATGACCCAAAACACACTTCAAAAAGCACTAGAAAATCTAGAAAATGGTTTGAGAGAAAGCACTGGAAACTTCTAAGGTGGCCAGCAATGAGTCCAGACCTGAATCCCATAGAATACCTGTGGAGAGATCTAAAAATGGCAGTTTGGAGAAGGCACCCTTCAAATATCAGGGACCTGGAGCAGATTGCCAAAGAAGAATGGTCTAAAATTCCAGCAGAGCATTGTAAGAAACTCACTGATGGTTACCGGAAGCGGTTGATCGCAGTTATTTTGGCTAAAGGTTGTGCAACCAAGTATTAGGCTGAGGGTGCCAATACTTTTGTCTGGCCCATTTTTGGAGTTTTGTGTGAAATGATCAATGTTTTGCTTTTTGCTTCATTCTCTTTTGTGTTTTTTCATTGAAGACAAATTAAATGAAGATAATAATACCAAAGAATTTGTGATTGCAATCATTTTCAGGAAGAAACTGAGTATTATCTGACAGAATTGCAGGGGTGTCAATACTTTTGGCCAACACTGTATGAGAATTGCCTCACAGTAAGATTGTTCTGGTCACCTATAGCCTGGCCATGTTCACACTCACCTGCATTTTTGGCATTCTCTGCGTTTTTCTGCAGTTTTCCAAAAACGCAGGTGCGTTAACGCAGGGTACATTTAAGTGTACATGCGTTTTTCAGCTCCACTTGCGTTTTTGTCCCCCAGTCCAAAAAACGCTGCATACAGCGTTTTTTGGGTGCTGGAAAAAAACGCAGGTGTTGTTTCCAAAAACGCATGCGTTTTTTTAACATGGGCCCCTATGGGAAACGCATGCGTTAACACAGGGCACATATAGGCACCTGCGTTAACGCATGCGTTTCCCATAGGGCCCCATGTTACAAAAACGCATGCGTTTCTATAACATGGGGCCTTATGGGAAACGCATGCGTTTTTAAATGGCACATTTATGCACCCTGCGTTAACGCATGCGTTTTTGCATGCGTTTTTGGCCAAAAAATGACTAAGTCCAAAAAAGTGTCAAATCCTTTCAGACACACAAATGACACTTTTTTGCACTTTTAGAAAAATGGTTTTTTTCCTGCTAAAAAAACGCAAATTGAGTGTGAACATGGCCCCTGTGTAGAAGTTGTAGAAGTAGATGGAGTCTCATATATTAGAATTACCTCACAGTAAAATCGTTCTGGTCACCTATAGTCTCTTTAGAAGTAAATGGAGTATCATATATTAGAATTACCTCACAGTAAGATCATTCTGGTCACCTATAGCCCCTGTAGAATGAACTGAGGTCTCATTTATGACAATTACCTCACAGGAAGACTATTCTGGTCCCTTATCTTATAGCAACCAGAGAGCAGTTTTCAGCTTTGAAGCTGCTGAGGTAAAGTGAATAGATCAAAGTTATCCATATACACAATCAATCATGAGGGTTAAGGCGTAAAAAGTTATATTGTGCACAAGAATTAAAAATAGTAATACTTTATTAATTGAATATATTAAAATTACTAATTTGCTTAAAAGTGCCTCACATATACAGGGGACTGGGCACAATTATATGTAACTACAAATGATAAAAGAAAACAGGGACAGTATACTAATTGTAAATGGTTATGAGGGTATATAAAAAAAAATTAAATAATAACTGGCAACCAATTATATCTGGTTACACTATACCCAAGATAAGTTAGAAATTGAACACACTAGAACCATACAGACAGCATGTGTACAGGTTATGTGAACACTAACCAAGGCAATTTAGAATCCAAGCCTGCAGGTGCTAAGAAGTATATGCTTGGATATGCGATGTAGCCACATATTACTGAATAAATGAAAAAACACACTACCTGTATAAAGATTCTGTCAGTATGTGTGCTGCAGCCTGCAGAGCAGTCTGTCCTCTGTCCCTCCTCCCTGAGGTAAAGTAAAAGCTGAGCTCTGATTGGTTACTATGGACAACTAGACCCTTATCAAGCATAACCAATAATGTACAATTCTGTATAATGCTGAACACGTCCTTCTGTCCAAAGCCGGGATGATCAGTGGGTGTGCAGTGTTAGGTTCATGTTGTAGTTGAATTCTTCAAAAAAATGGCGACAGAGTCAGCCCATGCGTATACCAGGAACTCTGGAGCCATTTTATTGAAGACACTGTCGTTGCAAAAGTCACCAGGCACCAGTTTCTTTCAGATGATTTTCACAGAGACTGTATCGTCAAGAAAATGGCGCCAGAGATCGCATTATGTTCACGCGCTGACTCTGGCGCCATTTCATTGATGGATTCAACTTCAATAGAAACATAGCACTGCGCTCGTGCCAGCCATAGGGATAATGGGGGAGGCCACACCACGAAAATTATAGGGGAAAAAAGCCACTTTGCTTTACACTTCACTATGTATTACTAGCATTACCTTTTGTCCAACCCATCACTATATACATATATTACCCCCATCACTATATACACATATTGCACCCTCATCATCATATACACACACATATTACACTCCCCATCACTATATACACATATTACACCCCTATCACTATATACATGTGGCGCCCCTCTGGCTAGGCGCCACAGAGAGGTATTGCACTCTGACAAACAATGTGATATCTCTGTAAGGGTGCTTTCACATCAGCGTTTTTCGTAATTCGCGGCAGATGCGGTGAAAAAACCGCATTTGCCGCATAACCGTTCCACTTGCGGCACGGTTGCGGTTTTTTCCATAGGAAGTATAGGGGGACTTGCGGCAGATGCGGCAAGTGCGGTATTGCACTTGCGGCAGGTGCGGCAGCGAAAAAAAACGCGGTCAGCCGCGGTTTTTTTCTCTGCCGCACCTGCCGCAAGTGCAATACCGCACTTGCCGCATCTGCCGCAAGTCCCCCTATACTTCCTATGGAAAAAACCGCAACCGTGCCGCAAGTGGAACGGTTATGCGGCAAACGCGGCAGATGCGGTTTTTTCACCGCATCTGCCGCGAATTACGAAAAACGCTGATGTGAAAGGGCCCTAAGGGTACTTTCACACTAGCGTTTTTTTAAATCGCGGCAGATGCGGTGGAAAAACCGCATCTGCCACGATTAACGCATAACCGCGACACCTGCAGCACAGTTGCGGCAAGCCCCATGCAATGTCTATGGGGCTGGCGGTAAGGGTGCGGCAGGTGCGGTATCGGCACTTGCGGCAGGTGCGGCCGCAAAAAAAACGCAGTCAGCTGCGTTTTTTTTCGCGGCCGCACCTGCCGCAAGTGCCGAAACCGCACTTGCCGCACCCTTACCGCAAGCCCCATAGACATTGCATGGGGCTTGCCGCAACTGTGCCGCAAGTGTCGCGGTTATGCGTTAATCGCGGAAGATGCGGTTTTTTCACCGCATCTGCCGCGATTTAAAAATAACGCTGATGTGAAAGCAGCCTAAGGCTGCTTACACATCAGCGGTTTTTTCACCACAACTGCCGCGGTTACCGCGTAACGGCCGCACTTGCGGTTCACCTGCGGCAAGCCCCATGCAATGTCTATGAGGCTTGCGGCAAGTGCGGTATAGTTGCGGTTTCGGCACTTGCAGTGATGCGGCCGCGAAAAAAACGCCGAAACCGCACTTGCCGCACACTTACCACAAGCCTCATAGACATTGCATGGGGCTTGCCGTAAGTGAACCGCAAGTGCGGCCGTTATGCAGTAACCGCGGCAGTTGCGTTTTTTTCAACGCAACTGCCGCGATCAGCGATTACCGCTGATGTGAAAGGGTTCCATGTTGTCAGTTCAGGGTTTAACCTATGGAGTCTGTTTTTACACACACACCTAGGATTAGACCACTTAGAATAGGGGGACTGGTAATTTAGTAGGTCGCAAAAGTGGGTGGAGCATAGGGTAGAGTAGTGAGAGTGAGTGACAGTTTACCTCAGACAGTGCTGGGAAGGCAGTCAGGAAGGACAGGCCTGACAGTACAGCTGACAGGAGGGATCCCCATCTTTAAGTGGGGGCCCAGGACAGCAGGCAACGGACCAGGACTAGTTGGAGCCGGCTGGTCACGTTGGGGGAAAACACCGGCAACACGGGAAGCCGAGGCGGTCAGCAGTTCACCTCTGACCGCAGACCGACGAGCTGTGGGCCCATAGTAATCGGGTTGCCGTTAGTGCCACAAGGACATCTCACTCCTTAGGACTGAAACCGGTTGAGGACACTAGTGGTTGCGAACCGAATTCCGGTGGCGGGAGAAATTGTGCGCTCCTGCTGCTCCCGTCCGTACCAGCAAGGGACCAACTTGATCGGCTAGTGACAAACCGTAGGACTGGTGGGAGAGCGCTGTGAAGGTGGTAGAGACAGAAGAATAAAGTAGACCCCGAAAGACTATGAGAGAAAACATCTAGAGGCTCCATAAGGGGGACCCTGAGCTGGCAACATCCACCCGGTAAACCAAACTGTACCGTGTTCCGTTTTAATATCTGCCGGTACCCAGTAAATTGGAGTTAAATTTGACTTGGCCTCTGCTGTTCTACCCGCCGGTGCCCGGAGGGCTGCAGCATCGACACCAGTATCTCACCAGAGGGGTAAGAACATCTGTAACAACTACTCCCCTCATGTCCCTCTTCATCTCCGTTCATCACTGCCCTGAGGTAAAAGCTCCTCCTGTGGGGAGCTGGACCACTCTCTACTGCTCCCACCATCACCTCAGCGGCCAGCTTGCAGCGCCGGTACCCATATTACCGGGATCCACAGGTGGCGTCACTTTCCCTTGTAAATATTCCCTCTCCACCATCCAACCTTACCATCAATGCCAAAAACAGAAACCAAGAGCACTTACAGGATGCAGTCAGAGCCCAAATGTGAAGCAAGCCCAGCTGCAGGCTGATAAATCACCTCTACCAGCAAGATGTTGGAGGCGACCTGCCATGCATACACTGGGCTTGCATATAGCACCATTCACACTGGTACATATGATGCAGAGTGTCTGAAAGCTACCCAACCGCTCCGCTGCCTGAGCATTGGGCCGCACAGTACGATGCTCTCCACCATCCAACTCAAATGATAACCAGGGCACGGAACTGGGATCCCGATCACCCATGAGTCCACCATCCAAGAAGCCATCAGTCTCGGTGTCCGAGTACCCCTAACTCTGGCCACATCATACACATATTACACCCCCTAACACTATATACACATATTACACCCCCAATCACTATATACACATATTACACATCATCACTATATACACATATTGCATCCCCCATCACTATATACACATATTACACTCCCCATCACTATATACACATGTTGCACCCCCTATCACTATATACACATATTACACCCCCTATCACTATATACACATATTACACATCATCACTATATACACATATTGCATCCCCCATCACTATATACACATATTACACTCCCTATCACTATATACACATATTATACCCCGACAGCACACGGAAGCCACACTGACCAAAAATCAGACGACACTCATCCGACTCTCGGATATGTCAATTGGCCAGTTTTTCACTCACCAGTGTGCTTCCAGCCTTAAGGTACCGTTACACGGGTCAACATCGACGGCAACTCAGGGTCGTGGGTGAAGTTAAAGTAACATCACTAGTAATGCTACCATTGCTCTGTATGACACTGCAAAAGCGATGTTGAAAGCAACTTTCCCTATTCACTACAATGTTAAGGATCGCTCGCTGGGTTGAGTTTAACCCTGCCAGCGAAATTTGCTTTCAACATCGCAGCTGCGTTGCCGTTGATTATTCTGCATGTAACATCTCAGAAGCAATCTTGGCAAAGTGCCCAAAATGTGCGCGCGCCCATAAGTTGCCAGCGATGTTGCCCCGTGTAATGGTACCTTAAAGGTACCTTCACACGTGGCAATATTGCTAGGCAATTTCACTGTGTCCGATGCCTGCCTGTTCCTACCTTCCTGTGGCCGCGTGTAAATGTACCGTAAGGGTACGTACTGTTACACGTCGCAACATTGCATGCAATTTCCCTTGCAATTTGCTGGTTGCAGTGAAATCATGGACACATTGTTCCATTTTGTACATGGCAACAAAATAGAACAATGTGTCCATGATTTCACTGCAACCAGCAAATTGCAACGGAAATTGCATGCAATGTTGCGACGTGTAACAGTACCCTTAGGGTACCTTTACACACAGCTACATTTGTAGCTTGTCACCAGGCAACTTACAGGTTGCAGTGAAATCATGGATACATGATTCCATTTGTACACAGCAACAAGATAGAACCATGTATCCATGATTTCACTGCAACCTGTAAGTTGCCTGGTGACAAGCTACAAATGTAGCCGTGTGTAAAGGTACCCTTATGGTACATTTACACGCGGCCACAGGAAGGTAGGAGCAGGCAGGCATCCGACACAAATTGTGCCTGTTGCCTTGAAAAGACCACGATGTGGCTGCGTGTAATTCAGGACTTTCCTTCCTTCAGGGAAGACACAGGAAGGAAAGTCCTGAATTACACGCAGCCACATCGAGGTCTTTTCAAGGCAACAGGCACAATTTGTGTCCGATGCCTGCCTGTTCCTACCTTCCTGTGGCTGCGTGTAAATGTACCATTAGGGTACTTTTACACGCGGCAACTTTTCTAGGAATTTCACTGGCAACTTACTGGTTGTAGTGAAATCATGGACACATTGTTCTATCTTGTTGCTGTGTACAAATGGAACAATGTGTCCATGATTTCACTGTAAGGGTGTGTGCCCACATAGTGGTTTAGTGTCGGTTTAGCAGCGAAAACCGCCGGCGGTTTAGCATAGGTTTTATTTAAATTTATGTAAATCCTTAGCAGCTTTAGGACTTACAAGTAACCTTATGTAATTTAGAAAACGCTGTGCACACATAGTGGGTTTATGTGAGCAGATCTGCCAGCGGTTGGGCGGTTTCCCAGTGGTTTAGCAGCATACAGCATGTCAATTCTTCTCAGCGGTTTTTGAGCGTTTCCATGGACAAAATCCTCCATAGAAAACCGCCGGAAAAACCGCTGGAAAAACCGACTGTAAAACGCTGTGCACACGCTGAAAAAACCGCTGGGAAACCGCTGAGAAACCGCTGGAAAACCGCTGGTGACTTCTGAGCTCAGGAGTCTAGGCTCCTTGAATTTTCCAGTGGTTTACTGACGATTTGAACGTCACTAAACCACTATGTGGGCACACACCCTAACAAGTAAGTTGCTAGTGAAATTCCTAGAAAAGTTGCCGCGTGTAAAGGTACCTTTAGAGGGCTATCTTAATTTGGCTAAGGCACCAGGCCAAGACCTAGACCTGGAACTCTGAACTTGACAACGAGAATAACTATTCCTAAATCACCAGCTGATAGCTGAATTACCTTGATTAGTAAAACCAGAAGAGACCACCCAAATTACATTTTATGTTTAAGGGGGTTGTGCCACGACATTGTTTTGTTAAAAACATCTAAACTGGTATAATTGTTGAGAGTAAATGTTTAGAGTGGATAACTTGAATAGACAAAACATTTTTATATATTTTCTTGTTTGAGTGCCCTTAAAGGCCGCTTTACAGTTGCAGTTGATATCATTCGTGCATTGTGTCGTGTAAATGGGCAATGCGACGTGAAAACAACCTAACTACGATATTACAAGAAGATTGTGTACGCCCTTCAACTGTACAATATTGTATAGGCGATGTGGCATGATCGTGCTGTGTGACAGCGCAACTACGATTTGGAGTGCAGCTTCCCCTATTTACTCCAATGTTAAATGGTCGGTCCCTGGGTTGCTCATATGCAGCGTGGAAAAGGGGCGTAATACTTCGTAGTTGCGTTGTCTGCCGATATCTCCCTGTGCGACATCTACTATGCGATCTTGGACAAGAGCCAAAAACGTGCGCGCTCCTGTGCAGTTGTATGCAATATCGAAACGATATCGCAACGTGTAAAGCGGCCTTTACATTGTACTGAACAGGACAGACAGTTAAAGGGATTACAAGCAGCTGTGACTCATTAACTCAGCTCACCACATCACTGCCTTTACAGTCTCCTTCCCGACTTCTATGTTCAAATAGTCCCGTAACGAGTAGTTTTTAATACTCGCATACTTGTCCGAATAGCGAGTCTAATGTTAGCCAATTAGTGATTGGCTCCGCCCAAACACATCCGACTATAAAACGAGTCTTTCCGGGGCAGGATGGGAGGGTGGGCTGTTTCAAATTTTGCTGTGCCCCCCAGAAAGACCCTAACATTCAATCTGCTCTCACTGAGGTTGCCAGCTCACTTTGTGTACTGAAGGGAGCCAGCAATATGTGTCAGATCGATAACGATCGACACATCACTCATGAGCACCAGCGATACTCTCCAAGTAATGAGTGTTGCGAATACCATACTATTCGTGCGAATAGTAACGAATACACTCACTCATCACTACTTATTACATTTCAGCTTGACAGAAATCCTTTTTTATCTACTTAAAAATAGTGTGTGTTTACTATGTCTCCTCCCAAAAACTCTCCATCCCTTTTTACCTATCTGAGCAAAAAGGTTTACAGGAATCTAGTCCACTGGTCATAGCAGTAGTTTGTTAAAATAAGCACCATGTACTGTGTGTTTTTCAGAAAGTATGAAGAAATGAGTAATAGCAAAAAAAAAAGCATGATTTCTGATAAGCACCGATAGCTGAATGTGTATTTATAAAGGCAGTCCCCAGGTTACAAACTAGGATAGGTTCTGTAGGTTTGTACATAACTCCAATTTGTATAAAGGTTGGAATATGTCCAGCAAAAAGCACCCTACTAATCACTCCATTGCTGACTTACTTCTCCAGCCTCCCCACTGTCCTCTTCTATCCGCCATCCTGCACCGTATCTCCAGCTTCTTCACTATAGGCCAGGATTTAGGCTATGTTCACACTGGACATATTTGATCCGTTTTTGGTGCTGTGCTTTTTTTTAAACTGTACCAAAAATGGACCAGTCACTGCGTCTACCAGCAAAGTGAATGGAATTTTCAAATTGCTGTGAGCGTTTTTTACTGCTGTGTTAGTGATGCGCATCCAGAAAATAATGAGCATGTCAATTAGTGCTCTGTTTTTCTGCTGTACTTTCAACAGTACAAATGCTCCAATTTCTTACCCTCCCCGGCGATCCCACGACAAGCCTTAGTGATGTCTTCCTTCTGTGCATCAGCAGGACCTGCATTTTCGGTAGTGACAGGACTTGCCCATGTGACTCAGCCTGAGCGTCACATGAGCAGGTCCTGTCAGTACTCATACTACTCGCAGATCCTGCCGGTGCCCAGAAGTAAGACACTGCTGGAGAGGGTAATAAAGTGTGTGTCTCTGCCTGTGTGCGTCTGTGTCCCCCGAAAAGGGAGAAAAAAAGCAACACAACAGATTATGTGTTTGTATGGCGCCCCTGTGACTAGGCGCCACAGGGTAGTATTACACTTAATATAAAAATGTGTTTTTCCCTGTAAGGTCATCAGCTCAGGGTTCACTGGCAACATCCACCCTGTAAACCAAACTGTACCATGTCTTGTTGATACCATCAGCCGGTACCCAGTAAAGTGGAGTTAAACTTGAACTGGTTTCCATTATTTTTCCCGCCGCAGCCCGGAGGGCTCAGCATCAGCAGCAGCTCAGCAGAGGGGTAAGATGTGCAGCACTATCTTCAGTACTGCCCTCCTTCTCCATCTTCCTTCATTGCTGCCCTGAGGTAAAGCTCCACCTGTGCGGAGCTGTACCACACTCTGCTGCCCCAACCATCACCTCAGCGGCCGGCTGGCAGCGCCGGTACCCATATTACCGGAAATTACAGGTGGCGTCACGTTCCCCTGTAAATAGCCCCTTCTCCCATCATCAATGTTTCCTTCAAATGATCACCAGGGCACAGCACCGGGATCCCATCCACCCGTGACTCCCTATTCAGCAGATCCAGTGGCTGAGTACCCCCTTAGCCCTGGCCGCATCATTTGTGCTGCTTTTTTTTGCAAAAAAAAAGAGGATCAGGAGGGATGGAGTAGGCTGTGAGGATGGAGGAGACTCTGAGGATGGGCAGGCTGAGGGGATGGAGGAAGCTGTGAGGATGGGGAAGCTGGGGGATGGGGGAGGCTGTGAGGACTGAGGAGGCTGAGAGAATGGAGGAGGCTGCAAGGATGGGGAGGCTGAAGGGTTGGAGGAGGCTGTGAGGATGGAGGAGGCTGTGGGGAAGTGGAGGCTGTGAGGATGGAGGAGGCTGTGAGGATGGAGGAGGCTGTGAGGATGGGGAGGCTGAAGGGTGGGAGGAGGCTGTGAGGATGGAGGAGACTGAAGGGTTGGAGGAGGCTGTGAGGATGGAGGAGACTGAAGGGATGGAGGAGGCTGTGAGAATGGGAAGGCTGTGAGGATGGGGAGGCTGTGAGGATGGGGAGGCTGTGAGGATGGGAAGGCAATGAGGATGGGGAGGCTGTGAGGATGGGGAGGTTGTGAGGATGGGGAGGTTGTGAGGATGGGGAGGTTGTGAGGATCAAGGAGGCTGAGGGGATGGAGGAGGCTGTGAGGATGGAGGAGGCCGAGAGGAGGCTGTGAGGATGGAGGAGGCTGTGGGGATGGAGGAGGCTGTGAGGGTGGAGGAGGCTGAGGGGATAGAGGAGGCTGTGAGGGTGGAGGAGGCTGAGGGGATAGAGGAGGCTGTGAGGATGGGGAGGCTGTGAGGATGGAGGAGGCTGTGAGGCTGGGGAGGCTGAGGGGATGGAGGAGGCTGTGAGGATGGGGAGGCTGTGAGGATGGGGAGGCTGTGAGGATGGAGGAGGCTGTGAGGATGGGGAGGCTATGAGGATGGAGGAGGCTGTGAGGATGGGGAGGCTGAGGGGATGGAGGAGGCAGTGAGGAACCCGCACGCTGTGGGGACACTCACCGCCACTCCATTCCGTTGTCTTCCTGGAGGGGATGATATCAGAACAGCGGCGCGCACCATATTTGAAATGCAATGTGTGGCTTGGCGCGTGCTGTTCCTTTGATTGGTCGGCGCTGAACGCGGCGACCAATCAGAGGAGCGGCGCGCACCATGGCGCCATATTTCAAATACACTGAGTACAGTGTATTATGGCACGCACCGCTATTCTGATTGGTCGACACTGAACGCGGTGACCAATGAGAAGAGCGGCGCGCGCCAAGCTGCACATTGTATTTCAAATATGGCGCCATGGTGCGCGCCGCTATTCTGATTGGTCGGCGCTGAACGCGGTGGCCAATCAGAGGAGCGGCACGCGGTTTGAATTTAACATTACGTGTAAAAGTATTTTAGATATGGCGCCGCGGCGACCAATGAGAGACGCGGCATTCAAACCGCCGTGGTGACCAATCAGAAAAGTACCGCGCTTGGCATGCTGTTTGAATGCCGCGCAGGGCACTACCACTGCGAGCAGCCGGGAGATGACCTGCTGACGCTGGTCATCTCCCGGCTAGCTCGCCGCGGACCTCTGTGCGGCAGTTGGCCGCGGCTGAGCTACTGCTGCACAGAGGTCAGCGGCTCGCCAGCCACAAGATGACTGGCTGACGCCGGTATCTCCCAGCTGACTTGCGCACGCTGCGGCCACCGTCGGGAGATCCCACTGATCTCCTGACGATGGCCGCAGCCAGATGCGTGTATCTCGGCGACAGCAGCGCCAATGTGCCGCTGTCACCGGGTTTCAGCTTGGCGCGAATTTTGAATGCGCGCGGCTGTTTTGCATATTCCTCGCTCATTGGTGGCCGCCAATGAGCGCCCTGGCGCTGGAGCGCGATTTCGGCGTCAGACACGATTAGGAGATTCTATAGTAGATACTTACGGTATATAAACTTACTATACATATGTTTGAGACCACATTTTTCTCGAACAATATACAAGTGCATTTGAATAAATCAGAATATGATCAAGAATTTATTTCAGTAATTCAATACATAAAGTGAAACGCATAAATTATATAGAGTCATTACAAACAGAGTGATCTATTTCAAGTGTTTATTAAAATTAACCCCCTTAAAGACCAAGTCACTTGGCAGCTTAATGACCAGACCATTTTTTGCAATTCTGACCAGTGTCCCTTTATGAGGTAATAACTTTGGAACGCTTCAACGGATCCTAGTGATTCTGAGATTGTTTTTTCGTGACATATTGGGCTTCATGTTAGTAGTAAATTTAGGTTGCTATTTTTTGCCTTTATTTGTGAAAAAATTGTAAATTTGGCAAACATTTAGAAAATGTTGCAATTTTCACGTTTTTCATTTTTATTCCATCAAACCAGAGAGTTCTGTCACACAAAATAGTTAATAAATAACATTTCCCACATGTCTATTTTACATCATCACAATTTTGGAAAAAAAAATTTTCTTTGTTAGGAAGTTATAAGGGTTCAAAATTCATCAGCAATTTCTCATTTTTCCAACAAAATTTACAAAGCCACTTTTTTTCCGTGACCACATCACATTTGAAGTCCCTTTGAGGGGCCGATGTGACAGAAACCACCCAAAAATGACCCCATTCCAAAAACTGCACCACTCAAGCTACTCAAAACTACATTCATAAAGAGTATTTACCCTTCAGGTGCTTCACGGGAACTAAAGCAATGTGGAAGGAAAAAATTAACATTTTACTTTTTCCAACAAAAATGTTGCTTTACCCTCAAATTTTACATTTTCACAAGGGAAACAGGAGCAAATGGACCATAAAATATGTTGGGTAATTTCTCCGGAGTACACCGATACCTCATATGTTGTGGAAAGCCACGGTTTGGATGCACAGCAGGGCTTGGAAGCGAAGGAGCGCCATTTGACGCTCCAAGCGGAAAATTAGCTGAAATCGTTAGAGAACATCATGTTGCATTTGGAGATTCCCTGATGTGCCTAAACAATGGAGCTCCCCCACAAGGAACCCCATTTTGGAAACTAGACCCCCTAGGGAATCTATCTAGATGGGTGGTGAGCACCTTGAGCCCTCAGGTGCTTCATATAATTTTAAAAGGTTGAGCTGTGAAAATGAAAAAGTCCTTATTTTTTCCACAAAAATGTTATTTTAGCCTCAATTTGTTAATTCTAACAAGGCGAGAGGATAACATAGATCTCACAATTTGTTGGGCAGTTTGTCCTGAGTACGCTAATACCTTACATGTGGGAGAAAAACACTGTTTGGGCGCACGGCAGGGGTCTGAAGGGAGGGAGTGACATTTTGGAATGCAGATTTTGATGGAATGGTCTGTGGGTGTCATGTCATGTTTGGAGAGCCCCACTGTGCCGAAACAGTGGAAACTCTCAAGTGACCACATTTTGGAAACTAGACCCACAAGGAATTCATTTGGATATGTGATGAGCACCTTGAATCCCCAGGTGCATCACACATTTTTGTAAAATTGAGCTATTAAAATTAAAATATTGAGGGTAAAACAACATTTTTGTGGATAAAAAAAGGATTTTTTTATTTTTACACAGGCAACATGATAAAATGGACTCCAAAATATGTTGGGCAATTTCTCCTGAGTATGCTGATACTCCATATGTGGTGGGAACATTTTTTTCGGGGAAGACAGGAAGGAGTGACATTATTGAGTGGGGGCCTGGTATGTGCATTTTAGGCTATGCACGGACGCTGCGGATTTCCCCACATTTTTTTTGTGCATATTTTTTTTTATTAAATTTGTTTTTATTGAGCCAAGAACATTTTCAAATATTACATACGTTTGTCTGATTCAGTATTGTTTACAGATCAGACTTCAAAACGTACAACTCAGCATTATTCGACATTTTATTATCAATCAGCAATTTAAGTTTTTGTCTTTCAAACAAGACTAAATAAAAGTATGGTATATGAAAAGATCAAACAAATAACCACATATTCATAGATCCTCTTCGATAAAAAGATCAGTTTAAAGTATTTATTTTTTCTTATTAAAATTACTAGAGGCATTCCGTGACCTCCATTTGTATCTTCGGTCGTCCAAGGGTGAAGTAGAATAAAAGGGTGTTAGAGTAAAAGATAGGAAAAGAGATAGACAGATCAGAAGTTTAAGATAAGGCGGTTTATACCTGTGAGGTCGAAGTTTTAAGATCTTACAAGGGTGGACTTAAGTTCTCACCCATTTTGTCTTGTCGTAGCGACTTGACTCGTGAAGCATTGTAGCTATTGCGAACCTTAGATTCAGAGAAACAACTCATGATAATTAGTGGCATCCTTAAATAGGATCCACTTTGTCTACGTGACAGTGAAGGCATTCAGTGTATTGAAGAGCCCAGCTGACATTTCCTCCATTCTATAGATAGTCTCCATCTCACAGTACCATTCCAATATAGTTGGTGGAACCTGTTCCTTCCAATGGCGAGGAATCACTGCTCTAGCCGCTTTTCTACATATTTTTGACAATTCCGCAGTACATCACCTTCCCTGCAGTGTATGGGAAATCAGAGGTGCTGTGCCCATGCCGCAGATTTATGTGCAGCAGAAATGGCGCACATTTTACTGCGGAAAAATCTGCAGCATGTCAGTTCTTTTAAAATATTTTGCAGCAATTTTCACCCATAGAACTCAATGACAGGTCCTAAATACTCTGCAAATACGTAGCACTGTTTACATAGTATTTGCTGTGTATTTAGCGGAGATTTTGCACTGATGATATGGGGCTCAGCTGTATTTTTGGTCACCAGCACAGGTACAGCAGGCAGGTACAGGCTACCATCCCACTACCTCCTGCCTGTTTTTAACTGGCTAGTTATCAAATACAGCGGAGCCCTTTTTTTTTTTTAGTTATACACTGGAGCTAGTCAACAAGGGTGTAAAACTAGATGTTGCAGCTAGAAGGCCGTGGAGGGATCACTATACAACTATAGATTTTCCCTTTTTTTTTAATTGTTGAAATAATAAAAAAAAACAAAAAAAAAACGACCTGGGCTTCACTGTATTTTTTGTTTTCAGCCAGGTATAACTAGGCAGATACGGGCTGACATCCGCCCCCAGCTACTTAGTTGTACCTAGATGGTAACCAAAATACAGCGGAGCCCTTTTTTAAAATTATTTCTTGAGGGGCGTGACCTGGCCATGGAAGTGTGAGGAAGCACCTCCATAAGCTCTGCAGACCCGGGACTTTATAGAGCTATTCAACTTCACAATCTCTGCTCCAATGTCACGGAAAAAGAAGCCTGAAGATGCTGTAACAGCCCTGACACCTCCTGAGAAGCAAGGGAGAGAGGCAGGCATGGCAAAACTGTTTGGGACAGCAGGAAGAAAGGCAGCACACTCCTCTGTAATGGCACAGGGAGGACCTCATGCTCAGAAGCTGCAGGCACAGTCACCTTCACAGCTGCCACAGAGAAACCCCCGCAAACAAAACACTGGAAGCCAGGTAACAGCTGTTATCAGCTCCTCAGATAAGGGGAAGGACGAATCAGGGAGTCTGCAGTTGTGGAAACATTAGAGGAGATTGCAGAGTCATGGAGAGGAGACGGAGGAGACATGGAAGGGATTCTCCCCCTCCCCTACACAGGCTGCAATAATGGTGCCTTGCTTCAGACCAGTCCAGCAGCTCCTACTCTGAACTGAGGGCTATCAGGAGCATGATTGCTGCACTCCCCACCAGACAAGACCTAGACTGTTTAATGGCCCGCATGGAGGCATCCAAGCCAAAGCCTGAGCCCATTAAGGAGGATATATGAGACTCTAAAGTCACAATCCACTGCTGTGTCTGAGACCATAGTCCATTGGACGAGAGAGTCACTGCCTTGGAGAGACATGTACACGCTCTAATGCACATATTGTTGCCCTGATTCTACAAGCAGATGACCAGAAATAGGGAAAGGCGCAACAACTACGCCTGAAAGGATTGCCTGAGACCATTACAGCTAATATGCTCCTTGACAGGACTCTAGACATCTTTAATACGGTAACACAAAGATCACCAGGCTCATCATATAAATTGATAGGATACATAGAGTATCTCGCCCTGGCCCAATTGACCCAGACAACCCCAGGATGTTCTGTGTAGATTTCATAATTTGACAGACAAGGATGCTCGATCAAAAGCGGCTTGGTCTTTTGGCGACATTCTGATTGACAACGTAAATGTTGCCTCTTCCCAGATGTTTCTAGTCGCACCTTGTATATGCGACGGCAGCTGCGCACCTGTACTTGGAAAGTAAAGAGCGGGAGCCACGTAACCGCGGGGTCATCCCTTCCATCTTATAGTGAGAAGAAACAACAAGCATATTATCTTTGGCATAGGGATGACCTTCCTGGACTATTTTCGTTCTTGGATATCCATCCATCCCGATCCCGGATTGGCTCTCTTTGAGAGGATTTCAGAGGTTCGCAACAATGGGCCCCAACGCAGTTCCCTTCAGATGCTTCCGCAAGAGGAAGACACGGAGTGGCAATGCCCACGTAGCCCTCGTCACAGCCTGGCAGCCCGAGGGGCGGAAGAGACGAGGCGTTTGCAGAGGACTTACCAACATGAGATTCCTGATCCACCTTTGTTGGAACTGATTGAGCTATATGAGGTTGAGCCTCAGACCTCACCCGAGTTGCTCTAGACTGGTCTGCCTGGTAACAATTGTTATATAAAAAGATAGTGCATTCGTTACGTATAACAAATTTATTAAGGGTTTTGTGTTGCTTTTTCCCTTTTATCGATTGTAACTTTTCTTGTTGACTTTTGAAAGAAGTGATAATGTGGTGTAAAGAGATGATCTTGATGATACAAGAGTCCTGGGTCTGTGGATCGTTGCCTTTTGGTCAGTTACGGTCCCTACGACTCTCCTCTTTCTCTTTTCTGGTTTTCTTAGAGTTGATTTGCTGGCTTGACCGGCTTAGACTAAAATAGTCTTATCTTCCCTTTAATCTTTTTTTCTCAATCTCTTTGTTTTACACTCCTCTACACCCTCCCCCCTCTTACTGCCCCCTTTTCCTGTACCTTGGTCCCCTTTTCCCTTGGAAGTTCCTAGTTAGCAGAAGGGAACACTATGACACATAGCACCTATCTGCTATACAAATTGGCACGCGAATGTGCAAGGTCACATGATGCAGGGAAAAGATCTATTTTGTTTAACTATTTGAAAACTAACAAAATTCATGTTGCTTTTCTTCAGGAGACTCATATGTGCGAGAACAAGCTTATAAGCTCTCCAGTCATGGTTTCCTACGTCATACCACAGCTTTCTAATAATTCACACTCCTCTGGTTCCAGTATCGTGGATACGAGGTCGATACCAGGGAATTGTGGACTCCTGCAGTGGTGGCAACGGAAGACTCCTTATGGTAAAAGGTAAGATCGCCTCCAGAACATATACATTGGCCTCGCTATACCTCCCTAACCTGGTCAGATCACAACAGCTCCTGCAGTTTTTGAGATAAAATTGAGGTCTTCGCAGAGGAACGCTGGTTCTAGGGGGAGATTTCAATGTTACCTTGACCCCGACCTGGACACGTCTCGAGGCAGTCTAGTATGTCTAAAGCAGCTATTAGAAGGTTGAACAGAGCGCTCCATGATCACCAATTACTAGATGCTTGGCCGCCTCTTGTTCCCTACCTCTAAAGACCATACCTTTTACTCCCCAATACATGACGTATATTCTAGACTTGACTTCTTTCTCCTGAGACACACTGATCTCGACACAACTAATAGATCTTCTATTGAGCCGATTTCCTTTTCGGACCATGCCTTGGTTAGAATTCTCCTTATGCTCCACTCCCCGATCCAAGACAGTGCAATGGAGGCTAAACGCTTCTTTATTAGAAGACACAGTAGCCCTAGCGGACGTCTCTAAAGCATTGAAGGATTACTTTGATTTAAATGTTTCCACAGATGTGACACCTGGGGGATGTGGGAGCTCACAAGTGTGTAGTTCGAGGCATTTTAATCAAACATGGGTGCCCGACTAAGAAATTAGAGATACAGAAATTCCAAGATCTAATGATTGACTGAGAGACCTCGAAACTAGGCATAAACGTCACTCTCTCCCTGATCTGAAGAGAGAACTATTAGATGTTAGGGAGAAGCTACGCACTACTTTACTATATAAGGCAAAAGGTCTTTGACCAGATGCCGTAGACATTTCTATGAATATGGGAATAAGTCCGGTAGAGCTTTGCGAGGGCCTCTAGAATTTGCAGAGCTACTACGTATGTTTTGAAATATCACACCAGATACCTCAAAACGCTCAAAGTTTCCCCACGACATAGACTGAGGCATTCAAACATTACACTAACCGCTTCGTATAATCTTAGACACGATAAAGCGCCGGGTCACGTCCTACTGAGGAACCTATGTGTGGACCCACTGGACCGCGTTAAACGGATGCTGATACCGGGTGATAGAGAGCAGACACGTACCGTAGAGTCAACGGTTTATTAAACAGAACTAAACACAGAACTATAACACAGAACCACACGCCCCTGGAGAGGCCACAAGGTCGCAACACCGGGAGCCCGAGCGAGGGAGACCCCGGAGCGCTTGACCCTATACAGGGATACCGCCGGGAATCAGCCTCGAAGGGGCCAATGCTACGGACACAAGTGTTCAACCGACCCCGGCGACGTGGTAATGAAACAGCACCCGGGAATACAATATGAAACGAGAACCGTGAACACGGGGAACCAGGAACACAGAGAGATCCAGGAACACGGAGAGATCCAGGAACACGGAGATCCAGGAACACGGAGAGATCCAGGAACACGGAGAGATCCAGGAACACGGGGAGATCCAGGAACACGGGGAGATCCAGGAACACGGGGAGATCCAGGAACACGGGGAGATCCAGGAACACGGGGAGATCCAGGAACAACAGGGAGATCCAGGAACACAGGGAGATCCAGGAACACAGGAGAATCCAGGAACACAGGGAGATCCAGGAACACAGGGAGATCCAGGAACACAGGGAGATCCAGGAACACGGAGAGTCCAGGACCACGGGGATCCGGAACCGGGCAGGAACCACAGGATCAGCTTGGAGGGAATCAGGAGACCATCCAGGAACACGTGATCAGCCAGGAACCGGCAGTGAACGAGATCTGGGGAGGTAACACAGAGCGATCAGGTAACAGACCAGAACGGAGAGCGACCTGACAGACCAGAAGTGGCAACTTCACCCAGGGGAAGGTGAAGGTCGAAGTTGCCCTGGCTCCGACTGATTGAAAACAGGAGGTTTATATCAGAGCAGGGCAGGCCTGATTGGCAGTGCACAGAGACCTGGTGATTGGCTGAGGGAGGAGCCAGAACCCTGCAGCCTCTCCAGCAGAAACTGAGTAGGAGACAATTTCATGTGCACAAGCAGTGGTACCAGAAGTGAGAGGAGCAATGTTGCTCAAGCCGAGGGAGTAAGGGCAGCAGGCCGCGGGCACGGGCGGCAGGCACCCGAGGGGTAACAGTACCCCCCCCTCTACGCCCCCCTCCCCAGACGGAAACCGGCCAGGAACCTGCGCAGAAGGGCGGGGCATGGACCTCCGCCT
Source organism: Allobates femoralis (assembly GCA_033576535.1). Taxonomy (NCBI): domain Eukaryota; kingdom Metazoa; phylum Chordata; class Amphibia; order Anura; family Aromobatidae; genus Allobates; species Allobates femoralis. The sequence continues at coordinate 416,974,511 of JARQOC010000004.1, read as the reverse complement.
CCTCGGTCCTGGGGCACCGGCCGGGGCAGAGGGGGCCCGAGGGCAGTGGAATGGGTGTCATGTGACGAGCACAGGAGGAACAGGACGTCGGTAGGGACACCGACAGGCGGCAGGACGCCATCAGGGACACCGGCAGGCGGCGGGACGCCATCAGGGACACCGGCAGGCGGCGGGACGCCATCAGGGACACCGGCAGGCGGCGGGACGCCATCAGGGACACCGGCAGGCGGCGGGACGCCATCAGGGACACCGGCAGGCGGCGGGACGCCATCAGGGACACCGGCAGGCGGCGGGACGCCTTCAGGGACAGCGACAGGCAAGACGTCATCAGGGACAGCGACAGGCAAGACGTCATCAGGGACAGCGACAGGCAAGACGTCTTCAGGGACAGCGACAGGCAAGACGTCTTCAGGGACAGCGACAGGCAGGACGTCATCAGGGACAGCGACAGGCAGGACGTCATCAGGGACAGCGACAGGCAGGACGTCATCAGGGACAGCGACAGGCAGGACGTCATCAGGGACAGCGACAGGCAGGACGTCATCAGGGACAGCGACAGGCAGGACGTCATCAAGAGCACCGACAGGCAGGACGTCATCAGGGACACCGACAGGCAGGACGTCATCAGGGACACCCACCGGATCAAGGCTGGAGACTCCCCAGGAACAAGGAGGAGGAGCCCGTCCAACACCGACAGGCAGGCCGTCATCAGGGACAGCGACAGGCTGGACGTCATCAGGGGCACCGACCGGCAGGACGTCATCAGGGGCACCGACCGGCAGGACGTCATCAGGGGCACCGACCGGCAGGACGTCATCAGGGGCACCGACCGGCAGGACGTCATCAGGGGCACCGACCGGCAGGACGTCATCAGGGGCACCGACCGGCTGGACGTCATCAGGGACACCCACCGGATCCAGGCTGGAGACTCCCCAGGAACACGGAGGAGGAGCCCGTCCAGGAACAAGGCACGATGGGACATCGACAGGCTGGACGTCATCAGGGACACCGACCGGCAGGACGTCATCAGGGGCACCGACCGGCTCAAGGCTGGCAAACCGATCATCCAGGGAGGCCATAGGGGAAACCATCCGAGTCTGTACCCCACGCTTCCGGTCCCTCTCCTGGCGGAGACCCAGCACCTGGAAGGAGAGAGCAGAATCAATAGTAGAGGGCACCCCCAAGAATGTGGGTGCCAGGCGGGGAGTCCTTCTCCGGCTGCTGGGGGTGCAGGAAGAAGAGGACGCTCGGGCCTCTAACGACTGGATAATCGCCACAACCCGGTCGTAACTCTGGCGGAGTGCGACCAGCTCTCTTTGGGCATCAAACCTGGCATCAGCGGGGTCCATGGCCAGGGCAAAATCTGTCACGTCCTACTGACGGAACCTATGTGTGGACCCACTGGACCGCGTAAAGCGGATGCTGATACCGGGTGATAGAGAGGCAGACACGTACCGTAGAGTCAACGGGTTTATTAAACAGAACTATAACACAGAACTATAACACAGAACCACACGCCCCTGGAGAGGGCCACAAGGTCGCAACACCGGGAGCCCAGCGAGGGAGACCCCGGAGCGCTTGACCCCTATACAGGGATACCGCCGGGATCAGCCTCGAAGGGGCCAATGCTACGGACACAAGTGTTCAACCGACCCCAGGCGACGTGGTAATGAAACAGCACCCGGGAATACAATATGAAACGAGAACCGTGAATACAGAGCACCAGGAACACGGGGAACCAGGAACACAGGAGAGATCCGGGAACACAGGGAGATCCGGGAACACAGGGAGATCCGGGAACACAGGGAGATCCGGGAACACAGGGAGATCCGGGAACACAGGGAGATCCGGGAACACAGGGAGATCCGGGAACACAGGGAGATCCGGGAACACAGGGAGATCCGGGAACACAGGGAGATCCGGGAACACAGGGAGATCCGGGAACACAGGGAGATCCGGGAACACAGAGAGATCCGGGAACACAGAGAGATCCGGGAACACAGAGAGATCCGGGAACACAGAGAGATCCGGGAACACAGAGAGATCCGGGAACACAGAGAGATCCAGGAACACGGGAGATCCAGGAACACGGAGAGATCCAGGAACACGGAGAGATCCAGGAACACGGAGAGATCCAGGAACACGGAGAGATCCAGGAACACGGAGAGATCCAGGAACACGGAGAGATCCAGGAACACGGAGAGATCCAGGAACACGGAGAGATCCAGGAACACGGAGAGATCCAGGAACACAGGGAGATCCAGGAACACAGGGAGATCCAGGAACACGGAGAGATCCAGGAACACGGAGAGATCCAGGAACACGGAGAGATCCAGGAACACGGAGAGATCCAGGAACACGGAGAGTCCAGGACCACGGGGGATCCGGAGCCGGGCGAGAACCAGCGATCAGCTTGGAGGGAATCAGGAGACCATCCAGGAACACGGTGATCAGCCAGGAACCGGCAGGAACGAGATCTGGGGGAGGTAACACAGAGCGATCAGGTAACAGACCAAACGGAGAGCGACCTGACAGACCAGAAGTGGCAACTTCACCCAGGGGAAGGTGAAGGTCGAAGTTGCCCTGGCCCCGACTGATTGAAAACAGGAGGTTTATATCAGAGCAGGGCAGGCCTGATTGGCAGTGCACAGAGACCTGGTGATTGGCTGAGGGGAGGAGCCAGAACCCTGCAGCCTCTCCAGCAGAAACTGAGTAGGAGACAATTTCATGTGCACAAGCAGTGGTACCAGAAGTGAGAGGAGCAATGTTGCTCAAGCCGAGGGAGTAAGGGCAGCAGGCCGCGGGCACGGGCGGCAGGCACCCGAGGGGTAACAGCCGGTAGCATTGAATGCACTTACATCACGCATAAGAAAATATATTACATCTTCGGCTATGCCGAAATTGGCGGATTCAGTTTCGCAATCCTTAGAGATGCCTATCTCAGATCAGGAGATTGAAGATGCGTTGTCCTCATCTAAATCGGGGAAAGCACCTGGCCCAGATGGGTTTACGGTTGGTTATTATAAAAAATTAAAAGAAGCTCTATTGCCACACCTAAAAGCCTTTTTTAATGCCTTGGCGATATCTACACCACCCAAAGATGCATTAAGAGCTAATATAACAGTGATTCATAAACCAGGGAAAGATCCTCTGCTATGCTCCAGTTACCGCCCAATATCCCTGCTGAACGTAGATATTAAGCTTTTTGCAAAAATTTTGGCGGCAAGACTCTCCCCGTTCATACCGGACTTGATTCACCCAGATCAGACGGGATTTGTCACGGGTAGGGAGGCCAGAGACAACACCACCAAAGCTATAGACTTAATTTATACAGCCAAGACATCTAAAACCCCGCTGATGTTACTATCTACAGACGCAGAAAAAGCGTTCGATCGCGTACATTGGACTTTTATTAAAGAGACATTGTCTCACATCGGATTGGGAGCTAAGATGCTTGGTTGGGTGCTCTCTCTGTACTCCGTCCCGTCGGCAAGAGTGCGGGTCAACGGGATCCTTTCGGAGTCATTTGATATTAACAATGGCACGCGTCAGGGATGCCCGTTGTCCCCATTAATTTTTATTTTGACTCTCGAACCGTTATTGCGTCATGTCCGAATGAATGGAGATATTTCAGGTATGCAAGTAAAATCAGGTGTACATAAAATTGCGGCATATGCAGACGATCTCCTGTTCTTTCTAACAAATCCAGAGGTTTCTCTCCCCATTTTATTGAAAGAATTGGAGACATATTACACTCTCTCCAATTTTAAAATAAATAGATCAAAATCTGAGGCCCTAAATGTGTCGCTTCCCCTGAGTCAAATTACTAGAATACAGAATGCCTTTTCATTTTATTGGTCTCCTAAATCTCTTCGCTATTTAGGGGTACAGATTACTCCAGATGTTAGAGATCTGTATGGTGCAAATTTTCCTTCACTGCTGCGGTCAATTACAGTAGACTGTGAGAGATGGCTATTGTCTACTTTCACATGGGCTGGTAGATGCCAGCTTTTCAAAATGAATATCCTTCCGAGGATATTATATTACCTACAGACATTACCTATCACCATTCCATTATCCTTCTTTAAGACAATTGCACAACTGCAGACAAAATTCATCTGGAGTAACTCGAAACCACGTCTAGCGAGATCAATCCTGTATAGACGCAAAAAAGATGGTGGTGTGAATCTCCCAAATATCAAACTGTATTACATAGCCACCCACCTCACGCGGGTAATAGATTGGTGCAGGCATGGTACAAATAAATTGTGGGTACAAATCGAACAGGATTTTACTCCTTTCAGACTTCAGACATTACCCTGGGTGTCACTTCGAAAAGAAGAGTTAGTATATGACCATCCGACAATTGGGTCTACTCTCAAGATTTGTGATCACACGTTAGTTAGATCCTTAATGATACCATCTGCCTCTGTCTTGAGTCCGATCCTTAGTCACCCGGACTTTCGACCAAGTCTTGATGACCCCGTGTTCCAACGTTGGATAAAAGCAGGTCTGGATAGGATTGAAAAATGGAGTGAGGGAGAAGCGTGGCCAACCATTGAACAACTTAATTCAATTACCTACCCGACGGCTCTGGGTTTCTGGAGATGTGTACAACTTGTGCATTATCTTCATAGACTCCCTCCTAAGAGGACGTTTTTAAATCCTAAGACACTGTTTGAATCTCTATGCTCTACCACAGTTGACTGTAGGCATGCTTTATCACAGACATACGCGTGTTTGATTTCTCCACCGGACCTCCCGACTCCCCATTTCATGCTGCGTTGGGAGACAGATCTTGGTCTCAAACTGTCTACAGAACAGAGATCTGCAATTTATTCTTTAGCTCACTCTACTTCAAGAAGCTCAAAACTGCAGGAGGCAAATTATAAATTATTGACGAGATGGTATAGAGTCCCAGCTCATTTGCATAGACTCTTTCCTTCTATAGACCCGAAGTGCTGGAGGTGTGGTGGGGCGGATGGTACAATACTACACGTGTTCTGGGAGTGTGCGAAGCTCCAACCATTCTGGTCGGAGGTGAAAAAGATTACAAGGCAAGTTACGGGATACACGGATGAGTTAGATCCTGGCCTCTTCATGTTGCACCACTGTAGGATTCCACCAAACAAATATAAACATACACTGTTGAGGTTCTTAGTCATGGCTGCGAGATCTTGCATCCCGATGCTCTGGAAAAAGGAGACGTGTCCTTCTGTGGCTATGTGGATAGAGAAGGTGAACGACCTCATGCTTCTCGAGGACCTGACATCAGCTATACATGATTCATATGAGAAGTTCAGAAACACGTGGTTTAATTGGATGAGTTTCCAACAATCTGACCTGTATAAGTCTCACAGAAGCTCCTGAGGAACTTGCTCTTAAGAACTGGTTAGTAAATGGGTGCGATTGAGAGTTCCTTTTACTCCATTGAGTTTGGTAACTTCACGAGACCCCTACCTTACCCTCCCTTCTACCCCTCTTCATACCCCCCCACCCATCCTATCCCCCGTTCTGGTCTATTCTACTCTTTTCTTTCTTTATGTGTTTCCTATCTTTTCCTTTCTTTTTTGTTTTTTTTATCTTTCATTGTCATTATTATTGGTAATAGACGGGTACCTATGGAGTAGGTAATGCTTGTTTTATAATTCTGACTGGCAAACAACTCCGATGTGTTATACTAGACAGCTTGTTTTTCATGCCAGAGTTAGTTTTAATATTGCTATAGTAAATTGAATACTTTTATCAAGCTTATTGACTATTAGAAACTGATTCGTGATTCAATTAATGAGAATACATTTTATTAAGAACAGTTCTTTGTACTTGCAAGATGATTGAATCTGTAAGTTTTGGTTCTTTTTTCTATTGTTACTATAAAACGAAAAATAAAGAATTATAAAAAAAAAAAAATTATTTCTTGAAGTAATAAAAAAAAAGCTACGTGGGCTTCGTTGTATTTTTAGTTTCCTGCCAGGAACAACTAGGTAGCTGAGAGCTGGAATCCACAGTTTGGGGAGGCCCAAACGCTCTGGGCCCCAGATGCTGCATATTCCAGCCCGCAAGCACCCCAGGAAATGGCGTAATCATGAGAAGCGCCATTTCCTGGCTCTATACCCAGACTCTTCCAGTTGCCCTGGTGCCGGTAGCAAACTGGGTAATAACAGGGTTAATGCCAGCTTTGTATTGGCAGCTGGCACTAAGCCCGAGGTTCATAATGTCGTGCCAATGTTAGATCCGGCCATTAGGAACCTCTAAGTGAATGGTAAATAAGACACCACACCGTAAAAAATAATTTTATTATAACAAAAAACACAAACACATATTTGGATCCCATCTTTGTTACCCCCACATGCCCTCTGATGTAGTCCACAACGATGGTCTCACAATAGTCAGTCACCTCCAGAGACTGCAGCGAGGGATCAAGGGTCCTTTTGCTGCCGTCTCTGGGGTCACACTGATGCTGCACTGTATGGCAATGATCTGCCATACAGTGCAGCTGTCAGTGCTACAAACCCAAGTCCCAGAGATCACTTGATCTCTGAGGCTTGGGTCAGGTAACTAGATGTCGCAATGGAAACCTCAGGTTACCATGGTGATCGTCTCATCACAATTACATTATGATGGGCCGATCACCGCAGGGTGAGGCGAGTGACCCTGAGCTCCTTCTGCCCGGACCCTAAGTGCTGTGACTGTAAGTTCACAGCACTTTGGGGGCGACACAGAGTCAGATTGCTCCTCCACAGCCTCATCTCCTCCATGCAGGGGATGAGGCTGAGAGAAGCGGGGCAGAAACGGTGGTCTGGTAGCACAGGATGGAGGAGATTTTTCACCAGAGAAGACAGAGGAGGGGGTGGTGGAAGGAGGTGAGTTGTGGGAGGAGGGACAAGTGCCAGAGTGGAGCCAGGAGAGCGGGGAGAGGAGGGAGGAGAGTGGGAAGAGGAGAGCGGGAAGGGGAGGGAGGAGAGTGAGGAGTGGAGGGTGGAGACCTGGAAGAGGAGGGAGAAGAGCGAGAAGAGGAGACCGGGAAGAGGGAGGAGAACGGGAAGAAGAGACAGGAAAGGAGGTAGGAGAGAGTGGGGGGAGGAGACCGGGAAGAGGAGGGAAAAGAGCGGGGAGAGGAGACCGGGGATCGGGTACAGGGCCGCACCGTCCATTGGACAGTGTGAGCCCTTCACCTCAGGCGGCAAGCTGGCAGGGGAGCGGCTTAGTAAAAGGGGGCGGCGCCACATCCCTCTGCAGCCCTCCACACCACGGAAGCAGGGGCGGCGGTGCTAGTCACTGATAGCACACCTTCCCCAGGACCTCACCCACGGCTGCAGGGGCGGCGGTGCTGTGTTCTGATAGCACCCCCCCCCCGGACTTCACCGGCGGCTGCAGGGGCGGCGGTGCTGGGCTCCAACAGCACCCCCCCTGCCCCTGGTCCTCACTTGGTGGCTCAGGCAGCAGGGGGGCTTGGTGCACCCCTGATCGGGTACAGCAGTGGAGGGGCACAGGGCACAGGCAGGGGATGATTGCAGGAGCCGGGCACAGCTGACAGGCCGGCTCCTGCAGCGTTCGCGCAGGGAAGCGCTCATATTCAGCACTTTCCTGCATGATCACATCGCTCTGACACTAACAAGGGTCCCCACACCTCTCCCCCTGACCCTTAGCTGTCACTGACAGCTGTCAGAATTGAACTATCACTGTTTGTTTACAAGCAGTGACAGTTCAAAGCCATGACGGATTAGCAGTCATGGTGCGGGAACTGACAACATTTCATGACGACTTATCCCGTCATTGGTTGTAATGGGGTTAATGTTAATGTTGATGATTATGGTATACAGAAAATGAATAAACAAAATTCATTATCTTAGAAAATTAAAATATTCTATAAGACCAACTAAATTAATGATTTATAACTCATAAATGCTTTCGTATTGTGGGACATGACGTTCTCAAGCGCCCCCAGTCGCAGTCACATTGAAGTCAGCTGTCAGTCGCTGATTGCCTGGCAGTGTGTATAGCAGCACAGGGACCTGATGGGTCTCGGTACCGCTATTACCTTGTCATTGGATGCACACTCAGCTGAAGTAAGCAGTGAGCCAAGCAGGCCCGCTCCCCCGCCGGGCCTGGTTGCAATCTCTGCGACCGTGTTCAGTATACCCCTGTGTATGGGGGGTTTCAACCCATTCTCTGACCCTAATTATAACCATATTCCTAGTCATAATATTACGCCTAATCTAAATCATAACTCTGGTCCTAATCCTAACCCCATTTCTAATTGTAGATCTAATCCTATCCCTAGTTCCAACCTTAGTTAGGCTTAGAGAAGAATATGTGAAAATGTAACATTTTTTACATTATTGATTTTTTTGTATTTTTAAAAAGACACTTTTTAAACTGGGGAAAACTCTCACAGCAAGTCTGTCTTCCCTATCACAAAACTGCAGGTGAAAGAGGAGGCAGAAGCTGTGGGAGGCCTGACAGGGAGTGTAGATATGACATGCAGGTAAGTAAAAGTTTGGGCCACGTCACACCAGGTGACTTTGCCGGAGATGTCGTCGGCGACGGGCGGGAGCGTGCACGTTTTTGGCGCCCCGCCAGCGTCGCCATCGCGTGTTTACATGCCGCGACACCTCCGGCGACGCACCGGCGATCTGACAGGCGGCGTTGCCGCTGGGGTGTCTCAAAACCCCAGCGGCGATGCCTTAATATGGGAGCTTATGGCTCCCATCGCCTGGTAGATCGCCGCCCCCCATTTACATGGGCCGATGTGTACACATCGCCCCAGAGTGGTCGCCTGGTTTCAGAGCGCTGCTCTGCTCTGAAACCAGGTGACCACTCAAATGCGTAGCCCTCGCCCATTCACATTGGGCAACGCATTGGTGATGTTGGCGGCGATAGGCCCCCAGCGTCACCGGAAAAATCGCCGCCGACATCGCCAGGTATGACGGTATCCTTAGTGTTCTGAGTACAGCAGTTGTGATGAGTTTCCCCTCTGACATCTTTGTTATGCAGAGGAAGTGAAAGCACAGTATAATGAAGCAGGATCACTGGCTTCTCCATAGCACAGTCAGATGACAAACTCATCAAAACTGTTTCACCCATCACTGTTAGCAACAGGGAATGAAGCTGCTGCTTGTCTCACTGCCTCTACTCCCAGTTACAAGAAGAGAGGAGGGGCCTGGAATTCAGGATCTGGGGAGCTGTGAGAAACAGAAGACCTGAGAGAGGAAAGACCAGGAGTAGTGATGGCCGAACCCAGACTGTAAAGTTCGGGGTCCGAACCCAACACCTAGTATTTGTGCAAAGATTCTGAACACTGATTTCCCTGGGAAATCAGTGTTACGGTTTGGGGGCGGAAGAGGGCTGTAAAACTAAGCACATGATTAATAAACATAAGTAAAATAATAATAGAGTCCCACGTCTTGCCGTCCCGCTGTGTCTACTTCCGGCCGCACATTATCTTCCAGGATATTCACTGAAGAGGGCAGAACAACCAATCACACATGCTGTCACACAGAATTGGCGTTTGTGATTGGCTGTTCCAAGTAATCTGCACTGAGCCTATACAATAGATTCTATCATGGTAGAATGTATACAGTTGTGGCCAAATCCCTGCAATTTTGTCATATAATACTCAGTTTCTTCCTGAAAATGATTGCAATCACAAACTCTTTGGTATTATTATCTTCCTTTCAATTTGTCTTCAATGAAAAAACACAAAAAGAATTATCCTAAAGCCAAATTGGATATAATTTCACAGCAAACATAAAAAAGGGGGCGGACAAAAGTATTGGCACTGTTAGAAAAATCATGTGATGCTTCTCTAATTTGTGTTATTAACAGCACCTGTAACTTACCTTTTGCACCTAACAGGTGTTGGTAATAACTAAATCACACTTGCAGTCAGTTGACATGGATTAAAACTGACTCAACCTCTGTCCTGTGTCCTTGTGTGTACCACATTGAGCATGGAGAAAAGAAAGAACACCAAAGACCTGTCTGAGGACTTGAGAAACCAAATTGTGAGGAAGCATGAGCAATCTCAAAGCTACAAGTCCATCTCCAAAGACCTGAATGTCCCTGTGTCTACCGTGCGCAGTGTCATCAAGAAGTTTAAAGCCCATGGCACTGTGGCTAACCTCCCTAGATGTGGACGGAAAAGAAAAATTGACGAGAGATTTCAACGTAAGATTGTGCGGATGGTGGATAAAGAACCTCGACAAACATCAAAACAAGTTCAAGCTGCCCTGCAGTCCGAGGGTACAACAGTGTCAACCCGTACTATCAGTCGGCGTCTGAATGAAAAGGGACTGTGTGGTAGGATACCCAGGAAGAACGCACTTCTTACCCCGAGACATAAAAAAGACAGGCTGGAGTTTGCCAAAACTTACCTGAGAAAGCCTAAAACGTTTTGGAAGAATGTTCTCTGGTCAGATGAGACAAAAGTAGAGCTTTTTGGACAAAGGCATCAACATAGAATTTACAGGAGAAAAAAAGAGGCATTCAAAGAAAAGAACACGGTCCCTACAGTCAAACATGGCGGAGGTTACCTGATGTTTTGGGGTTGCTTTGCTGCCTCTGGCACTGGACTGCTTGACCGTGTGCATGGCATTATTAAGTCTGAAGTCTACCAACAAATTTTGCAGCATAATATAGGGCCCAGTGTGAGAAAGCTAGGTCTCCCTCAGAGGTCATGGGTCTTCCAGCAGGACAATGACCCAAAACATACTTCAAAAAGCACTAGAAAATGGTTTGAGAGAAAGCACTGGAGACTTCTAAGGTGGCCAGCAATGAGTCCAGACCTGAATCCCATAGAACACCTGTGGAGAGACCTAAAAATGGCGGTTTGGAGAAGGCACCCTTCAAATATCAGGGACCTGGAGCAGTTTGCCAAATAAGAATGGTCTAAAATTCTAGCAGAGCATTGTAAGAAACTTACCGGAAGCAGTTGATTGCAGTTATTTTGGCTAAAGGTTGTGCAACCAAGTATTAGGCTGAGGGTGCCAATACTTTTGTCTGGCCCATTTTTGGAGTTTTGTGTGAAATGATCAATGTTTTGCTTTTTGCTTCATTCTCTTTTGTTTTTTTCATTGAAGACAAATTAAATGAAGATAATAATACCAAAGAATGTGTGATTGCAATCATTTTCAGGAAGAAACTGAGTATTATCTGACAGAATTGCAGGGGTACTATGCAAGTTTATCATTTATTAGAAAACGTCAATAAAAAAGGTTGAAAGGTGGCAACAAACAGTACATGTACAAAAAAGCCCAAACAGGGTAGAGGGGGCACATAGTCGATATGCAATTTATCAGCAGGATAAGCGATTTTTCATAGTATGGTACAAAGTCCAGCAAATACAATGGTAAAGAACAAAATAGTTCACTGAAGTAAGACAAAAAGTAGCAAAAAATTACATCACAGTATGATCAAATACAATCATATACAATTAAAGTGCTAGTGCAACATATAGTAGGGACAAATCATCCCTAACATGGTCATACTAAGGCGCTTCTTTTTGAAGACAAAGTAAATGCTTAGACTCAATTAAACCAGTGATCATAGCATACCCATAGTGAGTCAGAAAAAGGTCAGGGAGCCCTGGGGTCCTAACCTGACAGGACTAGAGGAGGGCTCCCTGACCTTTTTCTGACTCACTATGGGTATGCTATGATCACTGGTTTAATTGAGTCTAAGCATTTACTTTGTCTTCAAAAAGAAGCGCCTTAGTATGACCATGTTAGGGATGATTTGTCCCTACTATATGTTGCACTAGCACTTTAATTGTATATGATTGTATTTGATCATACTGTGATGTAATGTTTCGCTACTTTTTGTCTTACTTCAGTGAACTATTTTGTTCTTTACCATTGTATTTGCTGGACTTTGTACCATACTATGAAAAATCGCTTATCCTGCTGATAAATTGCATATCGACTATGTGCCCCCTCTACCCTGTTTGGGCTTTTTTGTACATGTACTGTTTGTTGCCACCTTTCAACCTTTTTTATTGACGTTTTCTAATAAATGATAAACTTGCATAGTACTTCTTGTTCTCTCTGTTTAAAATGTTCATATGAGTACCTTTATGCTTTAGACATCTCCCCCACTTAAATTGTTATGTGGAGGTATTTGTCCTTTATACCTAAGCCCATTTGGGCGTTGTTTCTAAGAATTGCAGGGGTGTCAATACTTTTGGCCACAAATGTAAGCTGGTTTCAGTTTATGTGTTTGTCTGCTGGCAAAGATGTAAAAGAGGAGGTGAAGCTAAGAAGACCTGGATTACCGCAGAGGGAGTTTTTTTTTTCTAATAAAGATGGAGTCCCTAAATGTGTTTTGTGTTTTATTTAGGATAAAAAATGTTTTCTCTGTGCTTTTTTTTTTTTTTTTTTAATGTTTACTAGAAATTCATGATGGCTGTATCTAATTTGGCCTAACATTATGAATTTCGGGCTTAGTACCAGCTGACAATACAAAGCTGGTATTAACCCCATTATTACCCAGCATGCCACCCCCCACCAGGGCCGTTGGAAAAGCCGGGAAAAGCGCCTGGAAATGGTGCTACAATGAATGCGCCGTTTTCAGGGGTGGCTGCAGGCTGTAGTTTTTAGCATGGGGGGCCCAGAATGCTTGGGCCTTACCACGCTGAGAATCCTAGCTCATAGCAGCCTGGCGATCAAAATACGGCGGGAGCCCACACATTTTTTTCACATTATTTAAATAGTGGCTTCCCTGTATTTTGATTGTCAGACAAGGTAAAGCCAGGTGGCTGGGGGTTGCAGCCCGTAACTGTCTGCTTTGTCTGTGCTGAGAATCAAAAATACTGCGGAACACTACGTCATTTTATTTTAGTTATTTATTTTCACACTACTAGATGTGTTAGACTTTAACAAGGTCCAGACGGCGGTACGTCTTCCTTAAACTGAAGATAGCAGGAGGCCTTGTGACCTTGGCAAACTGGTATCTTCCTAACAGGGAGCAGACAAGAGTTTGTAGAGCCCTCTTGCTAAAATTGGCAGATTTTGCTGAAGGCCAAGTTATAATAGGAGGTGACTTTAATTTTGTCCTGGATCCATCCATGGATTCCTCACCAGGTAGATGGGCGGCCCCACCTAAGAGGTTGAGGGCTTTTCGGGATCTCCTTCGCAGATTGCAGTTGGTGGATGTATGGAGAATTCTCAATCCTTCTGGTAGAGACTATTCTTATTTTTCAGGAGTCCACCAATCATATAGTAGGATTGATTTGTTTCTTGTCAGTCACGGGGTTCTCTCTTGGACTCCCGAAGCCTCCATTGGCAGTATTGTCTTGTCGGACCATGGCCCTGTCTTCTTGTCCTTCGAGACCCCGGGGCTGGCCAAGAGGGAGTGGACTTGGAGGCTAAACGGTCATCTTTTGAAGGATGCCAACTGTTTGGCCGATCTGAGAACAGATATTGCTACTTTTACTCAGACACATGCACAGGACCCTACGGCTCCACCAGTGCAATGGGAGGCTCTTAAGTGTCTTCTTCGTGGTACCTTAATTAAACACGGCAGATTAAAAAAGCTCAGATCGGAACAGATTGATAAATTGTTGATTAAGATCGGAAGACTGGAAAGCGATCACAAGATCACACGAGCTAGGGGGCTGATGGTTGAGTTGACTGCAGCTAGAATAGAGCTGCGCAATCTTTTGGTCACTAGATTCGAACAATGTAGGGAAAAGAATAGGAGTTTCTTCTATAAAAAGGTAAACGTTAGTGGGCGACCTCTCGCTAGGCTGCTTCATCCTAGGTCTGGGCCCACGTTTGTTCCAGCCGGGGGGCTGGTACATAGATCGGAGGAGATCTTGAGGGTGTTGCAAGACTGTTACGCAGATCTGTATTGCCTAAGGGGGAAATTTGACGACATGGACCCTGTAGCATTGAAAAATAAAATACGATCCTACATAACAAAGGTGGGAATTCCTTCTTTGTCTGAAGAAGATAGGGGGCTCCTAGAGGGGATGTATCGACGGAAGAAATCTCTGAGGTAATTAAAAATACCTCGTCATCTAAGAGCCCAGGTCCTGACGGTTTCACGATCACGTTCTACAAAACTTTACTCGGTGACTTGCTGCCTCATCTGCTCTCATCTTTTAGAGCCATCTTAGAGGGAGATACCTTCCCCCCACAAGCCTTGGAGGCACACATATGTGTGTTACCTAAGCCGAACAAGGACTTATGTGAGGCCGCGAGTTACCGACCTATATCGCTTATCAATGTGGACGTCAAGCTGTTTGCAAAAATATTGGCAGATAGGCTATCCTCAAGACTTCCGTCCATCGTTCACCTCGATCAGGTGGGCTTTGTTAAAGGCCGAGAGGCGCGGGACAACATTCTTAGATCCTGTTTACTCATTGAGAAGGCTAAGATGTGGAAGTCCCCTCTGTGTTTGCTTTCCATTGACGCGGAAAAGGCCTTTGACAGGGTCCATTGGGAGTTCCTGAGAGAAGCTTTGATCCATATTGGCCTGGGCACCAGATTCATGAACGGGATCTCTTCCCTCTATTCCTGCCCCTCCGCTAGGGTTAGCATAAATGGGGGCCTATCAGGCACGTTCCAAGTAAAAAACGGGACGAGACAAGGCTGCCCACTCTCTCCCCTGCTGTATGTTATAGTGATAGAACATCTAGCAAAAGCTATAAGGGATAATCGTGATATCCAGGGATTGGTGGTGGGAGGCGTTCATCACAAGACAGCACTTTTTGCTGATGATGTGTTATTGTATGTTACTCGACCATCCTTGACTTTCCCCTCTTTGCTGCGGGAATTCGAGACCTTTGGAGGCCTAAGCAATTTTAAGGTCAATTTTTCAAAAACAGAGGCGTTGAACGTCTCCCTACATCGAGTCGAAGTGGCTTCATTGACAAGAGATTTTCCCTTTAGGTGGAGGAAGGGCCATATCGTATACCTGGGCGTGAGTCTCCCAGCTGACATGTCCAACATTTTCCAATTAAATCATCAAGCCATTCTAGACAAAGTGCGGGCTCTACTGGAGATTTATAGACCCATGAAATTGTCATGGCTGGGGAGGATCCATGTCGTGGGAATGGACATTCTTCCAAGGTTCCTTTATATTTTTCAGGCAGTACCTATATGGCCTAATGGTGCTTTCTTCCGTGCACTCAGATCAGCAATTTCACGTTTCATTTGGAACAGCAAACGGGCACGAGTAAGCTTGAAGACCTTGACTGCGCCCGGGGAGCGGGGAGGGGCAGGTCTCCCAGACATTCGTGGATACTGTTTGGCAGCCATCCTGGTTCGCCTTATAGATTGGCATTTTAAAGCTGATACCAAGCAGTGGGTGCAGGTAGAACACGACGGCATTCTAGTACCCCTTCGCTACTTACAGTGGCTATCCAGGGAGGCCTTGGACTCATTGGATCTATTACCCAGCCTTACGAAAGAAACGCTAAGGGCATGGCATGTGGTGAGGAGAGAATTGAAGGAGGCACAGTATGACAGCCCTCTGACCCCGATTTTTCACAATCTTGCCTTTCCCCCTGGGATGTCCAGCCGGAATCTTATGGGATGGAATGAAACAGATGACATTAGAATTGGTCATATCCTACATGAAGGTGAACTTCCTCCCTTTGGGACGCTTCAGGCAGCTACCCCACACGTTAAACTTAAATGGTGGGAGTACTTACAGCTAAGGTCCTTTATAAGATCTCTTACAATCCAAAAGACCCCAACATTGTCACTTTCCAGGTTGGAAGAGGTCTTTGTAGCAGATGAGGCCCCCACGAGAGGAATCTCGGTCCTTTATGGGATTCTGTCCAGGACCGTAGATACTGAGAACTCGGGATACCGGAAGGCTTGGGAGATAAAATTAGGCAGGGTAATTCCAGACTTGGAGTGGGAAAGGAGTTTCCTTATGGCTCACAAGTTAGCTGGCTCGTGTGAGGTCCTGGAAAAGAGCCTCAAGTTGCGTTACAGGTGGTACATGACTCCCGATAGGCTGCATAGATTCTCCCCGGACACCTCGCTTTTGTGTTGGAGATGTAGCGGAGAGACAGGCACATTGCTGCATATATGGTGGGGTTGCCCATCGATCCAGGAGTTTTGGACTAAAGTTTTTCGTAATTACAATCTGGTCATGGGGAAGGACATGGTAGGCTCCCCAGAGATGGCACTACTCTCTCTGCTCCCGGGTTCTTGGAAGATCCAGAGGAAAGCTATTCTTCGGTTTTGCCTCGCTGCAGCGCGCAATGCGATTCCTCGACATTGGAAGGAACATGACCCCCCCCCTCCATTCTAGAGTGGTATTTGGAGATGGAGAAGCTCCGGAGGTATGAGGAATTGTCGGCTGACTTTTCTCAGACCCAACACTCATATGTTTAGTGCACTTCATCAAATATGCTGTATTAGTTACCCTAAAATTGGGAGCAAACCACTATGAAGAAGATCGCACCAGCACCTTACATTATTACTGTCATTGTTCTTTCTTTCATGTGGTCCTAACTTGTGGGTACCCTCCAACTGTGGGTTGTGGACTTGTGTCCTCCTGGTTCCCACTTCTTGTCACTGGTTTTTACCTTTAATAAATTGAATTTGCATCAGACTGTTTTGTCGCGTTTCCCTTTTCTGTAACCAACACTCATATGTGTCTACCTGGACTGAATGGATTTTATTTGGTGACGCCCCTGAATTTGGGGACTTATTCACTTGAAAGACTATAGGCTCAAACCTCACATACCTCACTGGTCTGTTTGGAGGCATGCTGCATCTCGCTTTACCTTCTTCCCTTCCTATTTGTCCCTGAATCTTTCAACCTACTCCCTCCTTATCCCTTTTTCTTACTTTTCTTTTTTCTTAATTTCTTTCTTTTCTAATTTAATCTATACCTGGACGACCTTGGTTTTATTATTCTTTAAGTAAATAGATACTTAGATATTAATACATAAGACGATTTGTGGTGTCTGAGATCAGTTTGTAATTTTTTTTTTTTTGGTTGACGCTGGAGATGGGGCACTTCATAATATTTGTGGGGCAAATTGAGAGGAGCGGTCTTAGCCAAAGGTTCAATATAAGTACGCCTCGCACTGCAACATTGATTTAAATGGCTGATGTCGTTTCTATTAGATATGTATTGTGCTGTATCTCTCTTGCTCTTTTTCTTTTCTTTATTCTCAGACACTAAGATGTTTATCCTGTTAAATATATGAAAAATCTTAATTAAGATATATTTACCCAACAAGGTCCAGACAAGTCCGCTGATCGTGAACATCGGGAGGTTCGCCTATCACTAACCAGGAGACATGAAGATGGACAGCTGCGAGTGAGAGACAGGGACGTGTTGGACCTATATCAGGGCAGCTTCTTTGTCCTCTTACTCGATGCTGACGGTGCAGAGCCCTGTAGCTGTGACGAGTTTGTCATCTGACTGCTGTGTAGTTCGGCTGAGATCTCAGGTGGTTTGACATTGGCTTTTTTCTGACTTGTGTCGTATCCATGAAAATCCTGATGCATCCTAATCAGGCATGAGTCCCTATACTTAAAATTGAGATGCATGGACATCAGGTGGCATCAGATTTTCAACAGATGCAGACGAGTGTGGCGTTATGATGTGCCACACGGCCGCAGAATGTAGGGTTTTTTGCAGTAGAAGAATTTGCAGCTCAAATCCTAATGTGGCCGGATGTAGCGCAATGCTTCAAAACGATGCACTGATGTCAATGGTGCCGCATCCGTTCCCAGTTGAATGCGGCCTAACTGATCAGGATTTCACACTGAGCATGCCCAAAGTAGTTTGACCATGCCCAGAATAGTTAGTCCCCCAGACAACTCTGACTCACAACTGATTAAAATTGCTCTGTATTGAATATTTCCAAAAATTTATGTAACTCGCCCATCTCATACAGACACATTTTTTTAATATAATCGAGGCCATCATACATTAGATGAGGAAACTTTTTATAAACCGTAAGATGTGGGTTTATGCATTTGTATACCAGTCATGCATTAGTTGAGATCCGAGACACATTAGTTGTTTTGCTTTTGACAGCCAGACATTTCAAACATATCTATTAATAAGAATGAGTTAAGCTTACAAGATCAAGTTCTGTCAGAAGAAACCTGACCCTCCTTCATGTTGTCACTGACTGATTGCAAGTGCCATCCTAATAAGAGGATAAAGGAAAGAGGAGGAAGATAAACTATGGTATTTAATGTTACAGGGTGGCTATAAAGATTATGCATGCTGTACACTAAGTATTTGGCTAGTTTTTAGCTATGCCAAGGTTGCAGGATTTTTGATGAAACGAATAAGACTTCATACTGAGATGTTATTTGCCACAGACATCTTTCCCAATATTGGAGAGACCTAAGAATTGGGCAGATTCAGTTCAGTCTCCAGATCATTTTATTCTCTGGAAAAATATGTTGCTGCTAAACGAACATATAATTAAGCATTAATTTGTAGGGGAAAATTAGGAGATTTTAAAAAAAAATTATTCTTCAACCATGAATCGATATACTAAATATTCTTGATTACATAGATACAGTAATTTATATAATGCCTAGTTATATTTTAGATGACATGTGAATGGGATGCAAACAAGATTAATTAGTATGTTCAAGTCCTCATTACATCTACATAAGTTATTAGAACCAATCAAAGCATATAAAGCAGGGCTGTGGAGTCGGCAAGGCAAACCAGCGACTCAGACTTCTCAGTTTCATTGACTCCAAATCTGACACCACGACTCAGATTCCCTCATACATGGATCATGTTTAAGTGATAAATTTATTGTAGTACAATTTGAACATCAGGCTTTTAATCATTATCATGATACAATATCAAGATATTTAGATAGAACATAATGATAATGTTCAGCACATACTGCACTTAACTACTGTACCCAATTCATAATACATTTTAGGAGTCAGCCCATTTTATTCCAGCTCCGCCTCCACCAAAATTGACTCCGACTCCACAGCCCTGGTACAGAGTGGCCCTAAAAAGATGGCCTTGATTTTGTAATTTGCTTTAGTATAAAATTCCATACTATTCTTACTATATAGGTAATCTCTGTTGCTGATTTTATCTCTTTATTTCCTATGACATTTCATTTCAGAGGATTCTAAAAGTTGTCCCCTGATTACGTCCTGTTTCAGCTGGATTGAGGGAAAAGAAATGGAAACATGACCCCAAGCTTCTGTCCCCGCCACCCACACTTTTCGTGGTCGAAGGCACACTTCTTGTGTCCCTGTTGCCACAGTCCCTGCATTGGACACAGCTCCCTCTTTCTCTAAAACGAATCCTCATCAGACGGTCACAATATAAGAAGGGTGAGTGATAGCAGCGTTGCCCCTTGGTGACATCTTATTTCAGCGAGAGTGATAGTAGCTGCAGAGAAGTCAGTGATGGGCCATCTTCCTGTGACAATGTGTTTTTGAATCCCTTTAAAAGAAACATCACGGGAAGAAAAACAAGCCGATAGTCGGGATTAGCAATCTAGGCAGACTAGTAGAGAATTTTATAATAAAGCGAATTACTAAAGGCCATCCCTTTAAAGCCATTCTATACTCAGACAAATCTTTGAGGGAAGTGATAGAATCTTTGGGCAGTGATGCTTTTACTCACACTGCTTCTATTACCACCCCCTGATGATGATTAATTTCAGAGAACGAGGCAGCAGAATCAGAAAAAAAAATTTTGTGGCATTGATTGAAATGTGATGGCGGCCTATAAAGAATCACATGATGGTGACAAAAACTGTGGTTTTCACTCCCTTGAAACAAAATGTTAGCAGGGGATGGAGGTAACAGAAGCTGTGGCATGTCACTTCAGCAATGCTGCTGACTGTGCCCATTTTCAGGGGAGGAGTTAGAAGTTGCGGAGAGGTGACTGCATGACCAACTTCCTGTGATGTCTCATTTGAGAATCCCCTCAAATGAAACAGAAGTAAAGCACTTATCTGGGTTTACCAATAAAGGGAGAATGGTAGGGAATTTTACAATAGATCAAATTATACCAGTGGTTAGAACTTAAAAATAGATAATATATAAATACACAAATTAGCCACTTTGTAAAGGGGGTTGTAGGTATCGGACAAGCCTATTATTGAACAGAGGCCCATCAGTCAGTATGGACAACAGAAAGCAATGATGCAGCTGATAGACATCAGTTCTAGTAGCTCCTGTTACTATTCTCACAATGTCACACAGTAACAAAAAGTTGAATTTTTTGACACAAATTTTATTTCACATTTTTTTGATAATTAAAAACTGTAATTTCAATAATATTTACATGTGGACAGCCAATTTAATTTATATGCCAACAGTCTAGCTTCATTATCCCCTTACAGATTAACAAGCAGGTTATTTAAGTAAAGAAAGTAAATGTCACCCACTGTCAAATTGCAAAGAGAACCGCAAATAGAGACAATAGGTGGAGAAAGAATAGTTTTACCATCCATACATGCAGTAAACCGCAGCGTGTCTGCTGTCCAGTAAGCAGCTCAAGTTGGGTGGAGTAAAACCATTACATTGGAGTGCAAATCAATGTCTCGAATTTCTTCCATTACAATACATTAAAGTTAAGTCACAAAGATGACAAAAGAATATTATCTGTACACAGGCACTTAACTTGTATTTACATAGGCAAAACAATTACATTCCTATGTCACACAATTGGACATTGGTCACATTTATAATACGGACGTCATTTTGTGGAAGAGAAGCAGATTAGTACAAACTGGAGTGTAACTAGTTCAGTTTCTTTAAGTTACCAAAATGTCTTCTGTCAACATGCCCTTACTGGATGGCCACTCTTACAGCGCCAAACATAAAAGTCTTGTTGTCCTTTCATAATCCTTTGGTTTTATAAGTGAGAAGTTCAAAGCATAGCCGTGACCGTTCGCAGATTCTCACATATTATGTTCCAGTGACTTGGACATGCTACATTCCCAACATCCGTGCCCCCTGCAGAATGCTTGTCCAGGATGTTCCCTCCATGAGATAATACCTATAAAGTGAAACCAGAACACTCAGCCCCTCTCATTGTGTTTGTGCCATAGAACATTTTTTTGTCTTCTGTCTTGCTGAGTCGCATACTTGGTAATGAGGTAGTCTTATAAGCAGCAAGTCCTGTCTTACACTTTACTTCTTCCTGGGCTTACTTCAATCTGCATTCTTCTTCGAGGAAAAATCTTTCTTTTTAGTGCAATTAACTATGGATCAGAAAAAGGATTCAGTTAGTGATACTTTACATTTATTCTTATTAGAGGAAACCTGTCAACTGGCCTTATCCCATAATCTGCCGCCCGGTTTATATTGTACAATATTTTCTGTTAACAAACTTTCTGCGTTCTTATCATGTAAGCATACCCCTTTAGCCAAGACAGACATGTTTTGCAAAAGCGATGTCACCGCCGGCTCCCTACAAGGGTCACGTTTGCTTGTATGTACGGGAACAAGGATAGAAAGTGGATTTAAATTTGCACTGATGTGAAAAAGATGCTCACAGATGCTCACTGAATAATGACTGATCCATTCAGGCAGAGAAAGAAGTATATTTGTCTGATAAGATATAGTAAAAGGCTGCTTATTTTCATGTGTACTATTCAGTTATGAAATAAAAATTAAAACAATTCTTTAAGTAGCAACCTTATGGAATAGAAGAACCGAAGCCTGGAGGCTTAAGACCCAGGAGGCTTCTATCCCATGGGGAAGTGAGAAGTGGGGCACCTTAGCTTAGCTGGCCTTTCAAACTGGCAGATCAACAACATATAACAATGGTAGCCCTGTTGGTTGCCCAGGTGCAGCCTCGTAGAGAGGACTCGTTTGTTCTGAATTACTGACAATTTAAACATAGTCAGCTTACTGCATTTTTTATACAGGTATGAAAATCAGCAATTCTTAGCAGTGCATAGCCTAGTACAGATGTGCCACTAGTGATCATGCAAAATGTGTGAAGATAAATATAGTATCCATTACCAATGTTAAGTTGACTTATACCTTTGATAGATCTGTAATTGACTTCCTGGACATGTGTCAGACTTCATTCCACATGTAGTCCTCCTTGCCACCAGTACATCAGGGTAAGTTTGCCTTATGATTCAATTAAGATGTATTTGCATTTCTTTAACGGATTGGAAAGTAATTATAGGTCATCTGCGTACCTGCTTATTCACCATTGTGTTTGAAGTTCAATTTTCCTATGATATAAAGTCTTAGACTATATCCCTGCACTTATTACATTTTCTGGCTATGGGGTGGCTGTCATAGATGCCTAACTTTTAGTTAGAATTAAATTGTTGCATTACAATGTAAAACTCTTAACACTATATTGTCGTCTACAGGTTTGCTGGCACTGCATTTTAGTATCCTTCACTCGTCTTTAATGTATGTTTATTTGACAAAAAATTAATTGAATATTTAAAGTCCTATTTTGCTCTGTATTCATGTGCTTATTTGATTACTTTTCCCTGTGTTTCTGGTACATAATGGTGGGATTAATAAGATCAATGATTTTCACAGCTACTTATACTTGTGTTTATTAATTGCAGTTTACCCATTCAAGAATAGGGACAGGCCTAACACAAAAGTTAAGCAGTTTCCTGTTCAGCAAAGAAGGAGATGATTGTAAAAACATCAATGTTCCCAGGACAATGAGTCCAAAACTTCACTTATCTCTAAACTCCTCCTTAAAACATACCAAGATGGCATTATCTGTACTTATTTGTTAATTTAAGCGACTGTTCCTTTCTGGCGTTATAAACTGACCACACTTTAACATACTCACTATAAATGGAATAAGGTGGATATGAATCTGTGCTGTGAGATAAGACCGAGGAGATTATATAAATGGTACTTATTCATTTTGTGAAGTCTCTCATCTGCGCAGTGGAATCTGGTGAGACTTCGGGCACTGTGGGCTTCAATAGGGCACAGTGACATCATTCACATACAGTCTCCATCTGCCAGTGGAATCTGGTGAGACTTCGGGCACTGTGCGCTTCAATAGGCACAGTGACATCATTCACATACAGTCTCTCATCTGCGCAGTGGAATCTGGTGAGACTTTGGGCACTGTGTGGGCTTCAATAGGGCACAGTGACATCATTCACATACAGTCTCTCATCTGCCAGTGGAATCTGGTGAGACTTAGGCACTGTGTGCTTCAATAGGGCACAGTGACATCATTCACATACAGTCTCATATTTCCTCTTTCGCCTGAATGTGACTTGCACTTGGCTTCAATAGGCACAGTGACTCATCACATACGTCTCTCATCTGCCAGTGGAATCTGGTGAGACTTTGGCACTGGTGGCTTCAATAGGGCACAGTGACATCATTCAATACAGTTCTCATCTGCGCAGTGGAATTGGTGGATTCGGCACTGTGTGGCTTCAATAGGGACAGTGACATCATTCACATACAGCTCTCATCTGCACAGTGGAATCTGGTGAGATTCAGGCACTGTGTGGCTTCATAGGCACAGTGACATCATTCCATACGTCTCTCATCTGCAAGTGAATCGGTGAGACTTCGGCACTGGGGCTTCAATAGGCACAGGACATCATTCACATACAGTCTCTCATCTGCGCAGTGGAATCTGGTGAGACTCAGCACTGTGGCTTCAATAGGGCACAGTGACATCATTCACATCAGTCTTCATCTGCACAGTGAATCTGGTGAGACTTCGGCACTTGTGGCTTCATAGGGCACAGTGACATATTCACATACAGTCTCATTGCCAGTGATTGGTGAGACTTGCACGGTGCTTATAGGGCACAGTGAATCATTCACATACAGTCTCTCATCTGCCAGTGGAATCTGGTGAGACTTCGGCCTGTGGCTTCAATAGGCACAGTGACATCATTCACATACAGTCTCTCATCTGCAGTGGAATCTGGTGAGATTCAGGCACTGTGTGGCTTCAATAGGCACAGTGACATCATTCACATACATCTCTCATCTGCCAGTGGAATCTGGTGAACTCGGCACTGTGTGGCTTCAATAGGGCACAGTGACATCATTCACATACAGTCCTCACTGCCAGTGGAATCTGGTGAACTTTGGGCACTGTGTGGCTTCAATAGGGCACAGTGACATCATTCACATACAGTCTCTCATCTGCACAGTGGATCTGGTGAGACTTGGCACTGTGGGCTTCAATAGGCACAGTGACATCATTCACATACATCTCTCATCTGCGCAGTGGAATCTGGTGAGACTTGGGCACTGTGTGGCTTCAATAGGGCACAGTGACATCATTCACATACAGTCTCTATCTGCAGTGGAATCTGGTGAGACTTGGCACTGTGAGCTTCAATAGGGCACAGTGACATCATTCACATACAGTCTCTCATCTGCCAGTGGAATCTGGTGAGACTTCGGGCACTGTGCTTCAATAGGGCACAGTGACATCATTCACATACAGTCTCTCATCTGCGAGTGGAATCTGGTGAGATTTCAGGCACTGTGTGGCTTCAATAGGCACAGTGACATCATTCCATACAGTCTCTCATCTGCACAGTGGAATCTGGTGAGACTTGGCACTGTGGGCTTCAATAGGGCACAGTGACATCATTCACATACAGTCTCTCATCTGCCAGTGGAATCTGGTGAGACTTGGCACTGTGTGGCTTCAATAGGGCACAGTGACATCATTCACATACAGTTCTCATCTGCACAGTGGAATCTGGTGAGACTTCGGCACTGTGGCTTCAATAGGGCACAGTGACATCATTCACATACAGTCTCTCATCTGCGCAGTGGAATCTGGTGAGATTTGGGCACTGTGGGCTTCAATAGGGCACAGTGACATCATTCACATACAGTCTCTCATCTGCACAGTGGAATCTGGTGAGACTTCGGCACTGTGTGGCTTCAATAGGGCACAGTGACATCATTCACATACAGTCTTCATCTGCGCAGTGGAATTGGTGAGACTTCGGCACTGTGTGGCTTCAATAGGGCACAGTGACATCATTCACATACAGTCTCTCATCTGCCAGTGGAATCTGGTGAGACTTCAGGCACTGTGGGCTTCAATAGGGCACAGTGACATCATTCACATACAGTCTCTCATCTGCGCAGTGGAATCTGGTGAGACTTGGGCACTGTGTGGCTTCAATAGGGCACAGTGACATCATTCACATACAGTCTCTCATCTGCACAGTGGAATCTGGTGAGACTTGGGCACTGTGTGGCTTCAATAGGGCACAGTGAATCATTCACATACAGTCTCTCATCTGCCAGTGGAATCTGGTGAGATTCGGCACTGTGTGGCTTCAATAGGGCACAGTGACATCATTCACATACAGTCTCTCATCTGCACAGTGGAATCTGGTGAGACTTCGGGCACTGTGTGGCTTCAATAGGGCACAGTGACATCATTCACATACAGTCTTCATCTGCGCAGTGGAATCTGGTGAGACTTCAGGCACTGTGTGGCTTCAATAGGGCACAGTGACATCATTCACATACAGTCTCTCATCTGCACAGTGGAATCTGGTGAGACTTCGGCACTGTGTGGGCTTCAATAGGGCACAGTGACATCATTCACATACAGTCTCTCATCTGCACAGTGGAATCTGGTGAACTTCAGGCACTGTGTGGCTTCAATAGGGCACAGTGACATCATTCACATACAGTCTCTCATCTGCACAGTGGAATCTGGTGAGACTTCAGGCACGTGTGGCTTCAATAGGGCACAGTGACATCATTCACATACAGTCTCTCATCTGCGCAGTGGAATTGGTGAGACTTGGCACTGTGTGGCTTCAATAGGGCACAGTGACATCATTCACATACAGTCTCTCATCTGCACAGTGGAATCTGGTGAGACTTCGGGCACTGTGTGGCTTCAATAGGGCACAGTGACATCATTCACATACAGTCTCTCATCTGCGCAGTGGAATCTGGTGAGACTTCGGCACTGTTGGCTTCAATAGGGCACAGTGACATCATTCACATACAGTCTCTCATCTGCACAGTGGAATCTGGTGAGACTTCGGGCACTTGTGGCTTCAATAGGGCACAGTGACATCATTCACATACAGTCTCTCATCTGCACAGTGGAATCTGGTGAGACTTTGCACTGTGTGGCTTCAATAGGGCACAGTGACATCATTCACATACAGTCTCTCATCTGCCAGTGGAATCTGGTGAGACTTCAGGCACTGTGGGCTTCAATAGGGCACAGTGACATCATTCACATACAGTCTCTCATCTGCAGTGGAATCTGGTGAGATTCAGGCACTGTGTGGCTTCAATAGGGCACAGTGACATCATTCACATACAGTCTCTCATCTGCACAGTGGAATCTGGTGAGACTTCGGCACTGTGTGGCTTCAATAGGGCACAGTGACATCATTCACATACAGTCTCTCATCTGCGCAGTGGAATCTGGTGAAACTTCGGGCACTGTGTGGCTTCAATAGGGCACAGTGACATCATTCACATACAGTCTCTCATCTGCACAGTGGAATCTGGTGAGACTTCGGGCACTGTGTGGCTTCAATAGGGCACAGTGACATCATTCACATACAGTCTCTCATCTGCGCAGTGGAATCTGGTGAGACTTCGGGCACTGTGTGGCTTCAATAGGGCACAGTGACATCATTCACATACAGTCTCTCATCTGCACAGTGGAATCTGGTGAGACTTCGGGCACTGTGTGGCTTCAATAGGGCACAGTGACATCATTCACATACAGTCTCTCATCTGCACAGTGGAATCTGGTGAGACTTCGGGCACTGTGTGGCTTCAATAGGGCACAGTGACATCATTCACATACAGTCTCTCATCTGCGCAGTGGAATCTGGTGAGACTTTGGGCACTGTGTGGCTTCAATAGGGCACAGTGACATCATTCACATACAGTCTCTCATCTGCACAGTGGAATCTGGTGAGACTTTGGGCACTGTGTGGCTTCAATAGGCACAGTGACATCATTCACATACAGTCTCTCATCTGCACAGTGGAATCTGGTGAGACTTTGGGCACTGTGTGGCTTCAATAGGGCACAGTGACATCATTCACATACAGTCTCTCATCTGCACAGTGGAATCTGGTGAGACTTTGGGCACTGTGTGGCTTCAATAGGGCACAGTGACATCATTCACATACAGTCTCTCATCTGCGCAGTGGAATCTGGTGAGACTTCGGGCACTGTGTGGCTTCAATAGGGCACAGTGACATCATTCACATACAGTCTCTCATCTGCGCAGTGGAATCTGGTGAGACTTCGGGCACTGTGTGGCTTCAATAGGGCACAGTGACATCATTCACATACAGTCTCTCATCTGCGCAGTGGAATCTGGTGAGACTTCGGGCACTGTGTGGCTTCAATAGGGCACAGTGACATCATTCACATACAGTCTCTCATCTGCGCAGTGGAATCTGGTGAGACTTCGGGCACTGTGTGGCTTCAATAGGGCACAGTGACATCATTCACATACAGTCTCTCATCTGCGCATGGAATCTGGTGAGACTTCGGGCACTGTGTGGCTTCAATAGGGCACAGTGACATCATTCACATACAGTCTCTCATCTGCGCAGTGGAATCTGGTGAGACTTCGGGCACTGTGGGCTTCAATAGGGCACAGTGACATCATTCACATACAGTCTCACGCCTGCGCAGTGGAATCTGGTGAGACTTCAGGCACTGTGCAGCTTCAATAGGGCACAGTGACATCATTCACATACAGTCTCTCATCTGCGCAGTGGAATCTGGTGAGACTTCAGGCACTGTGCAGCTTCAATAGGGCACAGTGACATCATTCACATACAGTCTCTCATCTGCACAGTGGAATCTGGTGAGACTTCGGCACTGTGTGGCTTCAATAGGGCACAGTGACATCATTCACATACAGTCTCTCATCTGCACAGTGGAATCTGGTGAGACTTCTGGGCACTGTGTGGCTTCAATAGGGCACAGTGACATCATTCACATACAGTCTCTCATCTGCACAGTGGAATCTGGTGAGACTTCGGGCACTGTGTGGCTTCAATAGGGCACAGTGACATCATTCACATACAGTCTCTCATCTGCACAGTGGAATCTGGTGAGACTTCGGCACTGTGTGGCTTCAATAGGGCACAGTGACATCATTCACATACAGTCTCTCATCTGCACAGTGGAATCTGGTGAGACTTCGGCACTGTGTGGCTTCAATAGGGCACAGTGACATCATTCACATACAGTCTCTCATCTGCACAGTGGAATCTGGTGAGACTTCGGGCACTGTGTGGCTTCAATAGGGCACAGTGACATCATTCACATACAGTCTCTCATCTGCGCAGTGGAATCTGGTGAGACTTCGGGCACTGTGTGGCTTCAATAGGGCACAGTGACATCATTCACATACAGTCTCTCATCTGCACAGTGGAATCTGGTGAGACTTAAGCACGTGTGCTTCAATAGCCACAGTGACATTCACATACAGTCTCTCATCTGCCAGTGGAATCTGGTGAGACTTTGGGCACTGTGTGGCTTCAATAGGGCACAGTGACATCATTCACATACAGTCTCTCATCTGCCAGTGGAATCTGGTGAGACTTCGGGCACTGTGTGGCTTCAATAGGGCACAGTGACATCATTCACATACAGTCTCTCATCTGCGCAGTGGAATCTGGTGAGACTTCGGGCACTGTGTGGCTTCAATAGCGCACGTGACATCATTCACATACAGTCTCTCATCTGCGCAGTGGAATCTGGTGAGACTTTGGGCACTGTGGCTTCAATAGGGCACAGTGACATCATTCACATACAGTCTCTCATCTGCGCAGTGGAATCTGGTGAGACTTCGGGCACTATGTGGCTTCAATAGGGCACAGTGACATCATTCACATACAGTCTCACACTGCGCAGTGGAATCTGGTGAAACTTCGGGCACTGTGTGGCTTCAATAGGGCACAGTGACCCATGCCGCTGCACAGGAGTGAGACTTGTGAATGAGGTCGCTGTCATTCACATACATGCACAGGAGGAGCGGCTTTTCAATGAACTGGGTGGGTTTTCCAGGCAGCGGGGCAGCTCTGACCATAATGAGCCCACACCCCATCAGACCCTTAAGCACGGGACACATTAAAAGTTGATTTATGAGGCATACAGAGACATGTCTGGGGATATAAAGGGGTTACAAGAACCCCAATTACAGTATGTTAAAGGTGGTGGGCACAGTTTATAATGCCCAAAACAGGTCACTTTAAGAACCACAGGGAATCAAACGCTGGCTTTGCGATTACAGCCAGGTATGTTTTTTCCTGAAACACTGCTGTGTCTCCGATTAAATATGCTTTGCAATGCAGGCCCTTTAGCTTACTAGTCTTACCAGGTTCTGCACTAGCTGTTTCTTCCTCTATTCCCTTTAACTGGCATGTCTATGCCGATGCACACACAGGAAAAGACCTGTCAGTCAGATGACCAGGGAGGGGAGAAGCCATCAGTTACCTGTCTCAGACTAGGGAACCAAAACAAATAATCCCAAAACTATTCAAGCTATGTTTCTTTTCCAAAACACAGCAGTGTTTAAGGCTATGTGGCTTCACTGCTAAATATATTTTCAAAGCGATTTTGCATGTGTACATGGTGCGGTTTTCTACCATGCTGTTTTTGCTTAGAATTTCTTAAATTGACAGCCCAAGTAAAAGAGGAGGGAGAGGGATAGAGGAAGAAAAGGAGAGGAAGAGAGGAAGAAGGGGAGAGGGGAAGAGGGGAGAGGGAGAGGAAGAGAAGGGAAAGAGGGGAAGGAGGGGGAGTGGGAGAGGGAAGAGGGGAGAATGTAAAGGAGGAAAGACTTGAAAATCATTTCTGGTAGCCATTAATCCTTTTAGAACATTTCAGTAACCATGCATTTTTTTTGTCAAAAACGCACCAAATCCACACCAAAAAGACACTGTGTAATCGCTCATACGTATTTGCAGTGTTTTATTTTCATGATTACAATGAGGTCAAGGGTAAAAATACACTGCAAAAAACGTACCAACCATTGGCAATCTGCCAATTTTTCCTGAAACCAAATGTGTATGTAATCTGCAAGGATAAAAAAGCAACATAGGCACAGCACTTCAAAAATTTCATAGACTATGCTGCTTCAGCAAAATTTGTGCAGATTTGTCAAAAAACATTAAAAAACCACTCTGTGTGCACTCAGCTGTAGAGTTAAACCAACTACTTGACCGTTATCACACAGCCAGCATCTGGTTCATGCTTCCTGTGGTTTTGGTCAATGAGAATCTGATGGCAGGTTACATTTAATGTTAAATAGATAAAAGCAGTTTACCATTCCTGTAACTCGTGCATGTGTAGAAAGCGATTACGATATTCTCTTGGCAATTCAAACTGAGAAGGAATTGGAAACATTGATTCATAGAAGTCTCGCAGGACAGCCTTCACTGTTTGGGCATCCTTGTGATTGTGATTAATGTTATCATTCAAACAGATGAATTTTCTGGAAGAATCACAATGCTTGTTAGATCATACACACATTTATTTTACTTGCTTATATAGCACCATTAATTCCACAGCACTTTACATACCGTACATCATTATCACTGTCACCAGTGGGGCTCACAATCTAAATTACCTATCAGTATGTCTTTGGGGCGGGAAGAAAACCTGAGAACCTGGAGGAAACCAATTCAAACAACAGGGAGAACATACAAGCTCCCTGCAGATGTTGGGATTTGAACCCTGAACCTGCTGCAGATTGTATGCATATAATTTAGTAACTGTCAACAGGTACAGGACTGAGAGATATGGATGTTTCAATAAAGATTAGACATTATAAAATGAAACAAAAAAGTAAACTCATTTTACTTATTTATGATACAGAAAGCACCTTTCATACTTTTCGTCAGGTAGAGCGCCTTAATTCTTACCGGGGTTTTTCCTAATATCATCTAACTGGCCAACCACATGGGATACATTGGTACGAATCATTTTAAATGCAATGTCTTCTTCCCCCATAATCTCAAACCTTAAAGAAAGAATGTATGAATTACCACATTATATAAGCTATAATGCACTTTACTGTGCCAAAAGTAGCATTTGCAACATGATCACTGAACAATAACGTTTGCACACATAAATAATCAATATACTCTCACTGGTATGATCAATTATTGTAATCCTTATATGACCAGCGTAACAATCTTTCTCGTTTCAGCTGTTATTATGTAGCAGTGGCAAATGAACAAATAGTGAAAAAGGCCCCTGCATGGGCTGATACATGGCGATAAGGTGGTGTAGAGCCTAAAGGGCCTGTTACACACAACGATATCGCTATCGATATCGTTGCAACGTCATTGTTTTTGTGACGTTGCAGCGACCTCGTAGCAAAGTCGCTGTGTGTGTGACAGGTACCAACGATCAACGATCAGCTCGCTGATCGTTGGTTTATGGTCAGTACCATGAATCTGTCGTTGGTTGTTCGCTGGTCAGCACGCATCGCCGTGTGTGACAGGGGCCAAACGACTAGAGATAAGCAGAGCAAGTGGTAACCATGGTAAACAGCGGGTATCTAGGCAGAGCCTAGTTACCCGATGTACACCCTGGTTACCAGCCTGTAAGCGGAGAAAGGAGATTTTTGTGTACTCACCGTAAAATCCTTTTCTCTTAGCCTCTAATTGGGTGACACAGGACCATAGTGTTATGTTGCTGTCCACTAGGAGGAGCACTATGCAGAATCTGTTAAAGAGTTAAATGGCTCCTCCTCTGCAGTATACACCCCTGGAGCAGGCATTGCTTCACCAGTTTTGTGCTAAAGCAGTAAGAGAGTTAACAGATAACAGTAAAACAAGGCCTGCAACCACACAGGCACCTGTGTACACAGATATAGCTAACAAAGTAATAACAGTGTAACAAGGCCTGTAACTAAACAGGCACATGTGTTAGCAGTTAAGAGTTAACGAGCATATCGATAACAAGCTGAACCTAACGCTCACAGTACTACAAGGCCTGTAACTAACAGCACAAGTTTAACTGTCACAGACAACAGAGTGCTAATAGTACACATGCGTAACATGTTAACCATGTAATTGCTGATAAGCTATTGAGAACTGTATCAAAGGACACCAAGGCAATAGAGGGTGCTGTGTCCCCAATTGGAGCCTAAGAGAAACAGGATTTTGTGTACTCACCATAAAATCCTTTCTCACTAGTTCATCATTGGGGACACAGGACCATGGGTATGCTTTTCTGCCACTAAAGGGGACACTAAGTAAAGATTAAAATTAGCCTCCTTCCCGAAGTATACACCGCACGTAGGTTAATCTTCAGTTTAGTACTAAAGCAGTAGAGAGCACGTAAGTAATAAGGTACAAATGCGTAAGGTACGATACGCACAGGTTCGGTACGATTAGTACTGCCAGTATACTGTGCCAGGCTATAGGCAAGTTAGAGGGTGGGTGCTGTGTCCCCCAGTGATGAACTAGGGAAAAGGATTTTACGGTGAGTACACAAAAATCCTATTTCTCTTTCGCATCATTGGGGGACACAGGACCATGGGACGTCCTAAAGCAGTCCCTGGGTGGGTATTGGATTAATGGTGGTCGAGCATTATGCGCCAGCTGCTTACAGATGCGCGAAACCCCTGCTTGTAAGATCTTTCTACCTAGGCTTGCATCTGCAGAGGCCTGGGTGTGGATGTTGTAGTGTTTGGCGAAGGTGTGTAGGCTGTACCAGGTTGTGGCTTTGCAAACCTGAGTGGCCGAGGCTTGATGGCGAATGGCCATGAGGTGCCCAATGACCGGGTTGAATGCACCTTGATTCTTTCTGGAATTGCCATTCCCTTGGTGCGGTAGGACTCTTGGATTGCGTAGCGGATCCACCGTGCCAATGTGGATGTAGATGCGGCCATCCCCTTTCTGGGTGCCTCAGGGATGACGAACAGCGTTTCTGTTTTGCGGTGCTGTTCGGGAGATGTAGTGTCTGAGGGCCCTTACCAGGTCGAGGGTATGGAGCTGCTTTTCGACTCGGTGTACTGGAGTTGGGCAGAAGGACGAGAGGATGATGTCTTCATTAAGGTGGAAGTGGGATACTACCTTGTACTACCTTGGGCAAGAAGGACTGAGAAGGCCGGAGGACTACCTTATCCTTATGGAAGGACAGGTAGGGGGGCCGACAGGATAGTGCGGCCAGCTCGGACACGACCCTGATTGACGTGATTGAGACTAGGAAGACGACCTTGTATGAGAGATTGGCTAGGGGGACTTCTTTCAGAGGTTCGAATGGGGGCTCCTGGAGGGTGTTTAGAACTAGGTTTAATTTAAACAAGAGTGATATTGTATTAGCGCTACAGACACAGCCAAGGACACCGCTCTGTGTATAATTACCTTAAGGATTTATTGTATCAATATCAAGTACCGGTCTCCACAACGCGTTTCGGCGCTAATTGCGCCTTTCTCAAGTGATACACAGAGCGGTGTCCTTGGCTGTGTCTGTAGCGCTAATACAATATCACTCTTGTTTAAATTGGACATTCATCCTCCCGCTGGGAAGCGCGATATCTAGCAGCTTGACCTCCAGGACCTGCCGTACATCAATTACCACTCCCCAGAGGATCACGTGGATTAGCAGTCAGTGCACCTTGAGAATCACGCGAACTTGCCTCTCCAAGGCTCCGGACGGTGTGGAGACCCCACGGGGTTAAAACTCAGCCCAGCAACTAGTTGTGCAGTCGGCACAACTAAACCAGGTGAGCACGGGCGTCGTATCACCGATCCCCTCCTATAATATTAGCAGTGTGGCGCAACCCTATTTTTTCTTTTATAGAACTAGGTTTAAGTCCCAGACAGATACAGGTGTCCTGTAAGGGGGCTGTGTGTGGGAGACTCCTTGGATGAATGTTTATACCTGTGATTTGGACGCAATCCTGCGTTGGAGCAGGACGCTTAAGGCTGAGATTTGGCCTTTGATGAAGTTTGGAGCTAGGCCAGCATCAAGGCCATTCTGAAGGAACTCTAGAATTGAGGGGATGGAGAAATGGAGTGGGTTATGGTTGCAGTCCTCGCACTACTTGAAATCGGTTTTCTAGGTGCGGTGGTAGATGCGCGAGGACGTTGGTTTTCGGGCATTGACCATGGTGGTTACGACTTCTGGTGTAAACCCTGCTTGGGTTAGGATCCAGGATTCAATAGCCATGCCGTTAAAGACAGGGCCCCTGGTAGAATGGGCCCTGGGATAGGAGGTCTGGCCTGTTTGGTAGTGGCCAGGGCCAGTGTCGGTGAGGAGCTGTACCAGCTCTGTGTACCATACCCGTCGTGGCAAGTCCGGGGCGATGAGGATTACCTGAGCCCTCCGCCTTGACCTTTCCGATCACTCAAGGGATTAGCGGAAGTGGAGGGAAGATGTACGGGAGCTGGAATTGGTGCCAAGGGAGGACCAGGGAGTCCACTCCTAGGGCCAGTGGGTCCCGGGATCTGGCTACAAAGGTCGGGACTTTTGCATTCATTCTTGACGCCATGAGGTCCACGTCTGGAGTTCACCAGCGCCGGCAGATTTGTTGGAAAACTTCCGGATGTAGGGACCATTCTCCTGAGGCCAATCCCTGGCACCTTAGAAAGTCCGCTTCCCAGTTGTCCACCCCTGGGATGTGGACTGCCGATAAGATTGACTGGGTCTTTTCGGCCCAATATAGGATGTGTTCCGTTTTGTGCATTGCTGATTTGCTGCGTGTGCCGCCTTGATGATTGATGTATGCTACTGCAGTAGCGTTGTCTGATTGGATGCGGATGGGGTGTCCAGCCAGGAGGTGATGGAATTGTTGGAGTGCTGATCGGATTGCTCGAAGTTCTAGGATGTTGATTGGGAGGAGTGACTCCTGGGGCGTCCAGCAGCTGTGAGCCATGTGCTGACGATAGACGGCCCCCAGCCGAGTAGGCTGGTATCAGTGGGTACGACCAGCCACTGGAGTGGGAAGAAGGATTTTCCCTTTGAGAATGATGATGGTTGTGTCGACCATTTGAGCGTTCTTTTGACTTGGGCACGTAGGCGGTGCTTGCGGATGAGGCTGAAAGGGCTTTTGTCCCAGGTTGAGAGGAAGGAGAGTTGTAGAGCTCGGAAGTGTAGTTGAGCAAAGGGAACTGCTTCCATGGAGGCCACCATTTTTTATAGGACTGCGAAGAGTGTGCACGCCCTTTTGGATTGCTGTGGCCTTGTCCTGAGGGAGTATGAGTAGCCCTCTCGCAGTGTCTAGGGTCATTCCGAGAAAGTTTAAATGACTGGGCCTGGGTCCGGGATGATTTTTCTAGGTTTAGGAGCCATCCTAGGTGAGAGAGAGTGTCCGTTGTTATTTGGACGCTGTCGAGGCATGATTGGAAGGACAGGTCTTTGATCAGCAGGTGGTCTAGGTACGGCAAGACTACCATTGCTCGTGAGTGGAGGATGGTCATGACGGCCGCCATGACCTTCGTGAAGACTCTGGGTGCGGTTGCCAAGCTGAAAGGCAGGGCAACAAATTGGAAGTGGCGTTTTTGTACCGTGAACCGCAGGTACTTTTAGTGAGGGGGGAAGATGGGAATGTGGAGATATGAGTCTTGTATGGTTGCCAGGAACTCACCTTTTTCTAAAGACGCGATGGCTGAGCGTAGGGATTCCATTCTGAACTGTCGGATTTTTAGAAACTTCTTGAGAAGTTTGAGGTCCAGGATGGGACGCAATGTTCCGTCTTTTTTCGGAACGACTAACAGGTTTAAGTAGTAACCCTTGAACCGTTCGTTTTGTGGTACTGGTTTTATGACCCCGGTTTTGAGTAGGGAAATGGCCTCGAAGAATGGTTGGGCGTCTTTTTTGGGGGTCGCGATAGGAAAAAACGATTCGGGGGACGGGATGCAAATTCTATTTTGTAGCCTGAGAACACCAGTTTTCTGACCCAATTGTCGTGTACGACATTGAACCATGAGTGGCGGAAGAGCTGGAGACGTACGCCTGTCATGTTGGTGTCGGGCGGTTGCGGGGGGGGGGGGGGGGGGGGGAGTCATGCGTTAAACCTTTGAGGTTTTCCGCCCTTAGAGTGGGTTTGTTTAGAGCGGCCCTTCCATGTTTAGTTGGTCTTGAACGAGAGTGGGTAGCTGTTGGGTGCTTGGGTTAACATTAGAGCTGGACCACCTCGGTGTTCCCTGGGAAACTTGGGAGCGTTAGCGTGACTGTGGGCGCCGAAAAGGCCGCTTGGACCTTTGTTGGGGAAGAAACTTGCTTTTTCCTACTGTGGTTTCGGAGCTGAGCTGGTCGAGCTTTTCGCCGAATAGGCGACCTCCTTGGTATGCTAGATTTATAAGGGATCTTTTTGGTGCTGAATCTGCGTGCCAGCCCCTGAGCCAGAGGGTTCGGTGCATGGAAATGGCGCTTGATGTTGCCAGTGTGGAGCAGTTGGCTGCGTCTATAGATGCTAGTAGGAAGTACTGCTGTGTTTTTGAGAGCAGTTCGAGCAGGTCGCTGGGTTCTGGTCGGGGTCTTGCAGCGTGTCCTGCAGGTCCTGGATCCAGGATCCCGCTGCTTTGACTACCCACGCCATAGCGAACAAGGGGGAGAGAGCTGCTCCTGAGGCTTTGAAAATTGAGCGCGCCAGACTGTCAAGTTGGCGGTTGTTTGAATCTATGATAGGTGAACTGTCAGAGAGAGTAAGCAAGGTCTTGTTAGCTAGGCGCGACACTGGGGGGTCCACGGCTGGTGACGGAGCCCATTTTTTGTGCTGGTCTGGGGCAAAGGGATACTTGGCTTCGATGGCCTTGCGGCCTGCGAAGCGCTTGTCGGGCTGGTCCCAGTGTCGTTGGACTATGTCGTTAAACTCCTCGTGATTAGAGAAAACACGGTGAGGGCGTTTAGCCTTTGTGAACGAGAAACTGCGCTCTGGTGTGGTGACACGCTCGTCTTTAATGTTCATTGTCCTGTTAACAGCTTCAATGAGGTTGTTAACCAATTCCTGGGTGTCCATGGTGTCACTCTTGTAGGGTGCATCCGGTTCTGCCAGTTCGCCCTCTGAGCGTGATTTGGAGTGACAAGGTGAAGGGGAGTGGGACCTGTTACTTCGGATTGACGTATTGGGAGATTGTCTCTGGGACGGGCTGGTACTAGTCCGTCTTCTAGAGGGCGGGGGTGCCGTAGTCTGGGAATGTTCCCTGCTGGAGTGGGAGCGGTGACGTCTGTGGTCACAGGCCGTGTAAGGGTCGGGACGGGACTATAATATTTGGACTATTGAGTCTAGCTGTCGCGACAGTGTCATACTCCATGGAGGGACGTCAGACGTACTGGGACCTGCGTCAGTGGTAATCTCAGTGGGACTTTCAGTCCTTGCACTATGGGGACGCATGTTTGCGTGGGAGCGGGATCTGGCAACTGGTGCAGGATGCCTTGTTCCCTGCATTGCTTTTTTTTTTGCTGACGGCTGTGTATTTTTGCAGCTGTAGCTGCTTTGTTTGTGAATTTCGCGTCGGTCTTGGGGGCTGTGCCCCTATTCAGCGGGCTGCGTTTTGGCCTTGAGCGACATGCTCAGCTGCCACTTATGGTGTGGGGTTGTGGCTTTGCCCTTGCGCCCGCCCCTATGACGCGGGGCCGTGACGTAAGGCTCGGCCAATGAGGTGGGGGCTTGACCTTGAGTGATGGGCTGCCCAGTCAATGATGGTGCGGCTGTCCGCATCATCGCGCCCGCACCTATGTGGTGGGGCAGTGATGCGCGTGCGGCCAATGAGCTGGGGCCATGGGGGGCACCTAGATGTAGGCCCAGACTGGGGCCTTAAGTATCTGAGGCTCCCGGGAGCGGCGCTGGGTGCTCGCGGTGGCGTCCGGTATTGGCAGTGCAGGGGTATATTGCCCTGGCTCCCTGCCCTGGGCGTGCACCCCAAACTTACCGGCGGTGCGCGTCCCAGCCTGGGGCCGCCGCGGTTGAGAGGAGAAGGCTGCCCTGGCTGTGGAGCCCGAGGTGGCCCAAGTGGGTGCAGATACTGCAGCCGCTGATGCACCAGATCCCTTAAGGTACCTTTACACGCCACCACAGGAAGGCAGCAACTGCCGGGCACTGGGGATAATTGTGCCTGTTGCCATGAAATTGCTACGAAATGGCAGCGTGTAAATAGGGCAGTTCCTCCCGGTGTCCACAGTTGCTTCAAATACCTGTTGCTGAGCCGTGCTCAATAACAGAAAGGCACAATTGCCATGGTGGTGGCGTGTAAACGGGGCACAGGCATGTGATTTCACAGGGGTGTGCCACATCGTCATGGATACCATGCCCCATCAGCGATCATTGGTGGGGTTACTGTGTTACGACTGGCTGTCCCTTCACAGGGCGCCATATTTAAAGAGCTATCCATTCACAATCCACAATTGCAATGGCGTCATGTATTAGCCAGCCTTCCTACGCAGGCTGGCCAATCATGACACTATTGTGCTGTGCAATCAACGCTTGTGCATCACGGAATACACAACTCTGTCACGCCTATGTACTTACGGCGCGAAATATGTACGCCCATATTCCTTTGTGGTAGCGGCGTGTGAAGTAGCGAAGGTATTCCACAGGAAGTTAGCCGCGGCACCCATCGGCACTTCCGGGGAACAAAGATACCTTCAGTGGAGCACGCAATGGCGGCGTGTATATGCGGCATCGGCGATCGGTATCCAGTTAAAAACGTGCGCGTGCACGTGCGGTGGATACCTGTTGCTAGGCAAAGTGGCGGCGTGTAACGGTACCTTTAGGGATGGATCAGTGCACAGTGTGTGCTGGCTGCTGGGCTCAATCATATTCTCCTTTGTTGGAGGAGGTGAGAGCTGTGCCTGTGCTATGTGTGTCCCTCTGTCCTGCAGGGGAATGACATTGTGCACTGTGGGTGCTGCTGGCCTGTGCATCCCTCTGTCTTGCAGGGGGATGCAGTTATGACCCGTGGCTGTTCCTGGCTCTGGGCTGGGTGAGCGGGCTCCTTTATGAGGATCCGTCGTCCCTGCGTGATGTGCTGCCTTCGGGTCCCCATGCTCTTAGGAGAGCGTTAGTAAAGATAGAGAATGAAATAGTGCCAATAAAAAATAAACATTACACATAAAAAATCGTAGATGTGGTATGAGCTACAGACGGCATGTGCCTCCTGCGACACTAAGCTAAAAACTGAAGATCTACGCCTACGTGCGGGTGTATACTGCAGAAAGGAGGGCTCAATTTTAATCTTTACTTAGTGTGGCCTCCTAGTGGCAGAAAAGCATACACCCATGGTCCTGTGTCCCCCCAATGATGCGAAGGAGAAAAGGATTTTACGGTGAGTACACAAAAATCTCCTTTTCTCCTTCGCCTCATTGGGGGACACAGGACCATGGGACGTCCTAAAGCAGTCCCTGGGTGGGAAACTGCAATGGAACTAGTAACACTGAGCATGGTGAGTGAAGAACTATGCACAGACAGGCAACCCGCTGGCGCCTGGAGGCCAAGTCTACTTAGACCTGCATTTGCCGAGGACTGAGTGCAAATATTGTATTGGCTTGAGTATGTGTGTGGGCCGACCGTTTGGCTGCCTTACACACTTGTTGCAATGACTCCTGTTGTCGAATGGCCGAGGAGGCCCCCACGGCCGTAGTACAATGTGTCGTGGCACTGCTGGAATGGGTGAATTTTCGATGTTAGAATCGCCTTTGATGTTTAGACGAATCTATCTGATTAGAGTAGCCTTCGAGGCTGACATGTTTTTATTTCAGTCCTCTGGAAGAAGGAAGAAAGATAATTCGACCTCAACAACGGACAGAGTCCTGGATACTTAGCTGCGTAGGTCCTTGACCAGCAATTGTATCTGTAGGTTCTTTGAGACCTGCTGGACTGAAAACGGGCGCAGTCATGACAGCGAGATGTCTTACTTCAGGTGGTAGGAAGATACTGCTTTTAGAATAAGGATGGAACCAGCTATAGGGTAATCTGGTCTTGGCGGGAGAGTACAAAAGATGGTGTACATGGGCGCACTGCAAGTATCGATCCTCTGCAGAGAACAGTAATTGTCCCCGAAAGATACCCAGGTTGGATGAGCATGCTAAGCAGGGGCGGACCTACCGTGGTGCAGCTGGTGCAGCTGCACCAGGGCCCCGGCGGTTAGGGGGCCCCCAAGGTCCAGCCGCGGGTCCGGTGCCGCGGTTCCACCCCCACCCCCGCGCCTTGCACGGGCCCCTGCCTCCACTGCTGTGGGTGCAACAATCACAGTCGCAGCGGTCGGGACTGGGCCTGGGAGTGCAGGGGGCGCACCAATATCAGCTGTTGGAGCTGCTCGGGCTGCCTGGGGAGCGCACTGTGGATTTGAATGTATCTATTCTCCCGCCCGGCTGCTCGCAGATCACATCAGCAGCTGCAGACAGGGCCCCTGCACACTGTGTGGACGGGGTCTGCAGAGGGACACTTCACCTGCTCCTTCAGCCTCCCGGAGAGCAGATTGTGGATGGACTAGACCTCAGAAGATGCTGGTAAGCAGGAGGTCATTAATCATGGTGTGGGGAAGCAGGACGCTCCTCAGTCCGGTCAGGGTCTGCTCTGCTGGGGATCAGAGTGATTGCAGGAGTCTGTGGCAGATCAGGTCGGGCTGTCAGTGCTGGATTATCGGCTCCAGCATCACCCGACCTACAGGAAAGAGCAGAGCCCTGCAATAATTCACTATGACCCCAGCAGACACCACAGACCTCAGTATACAGAGCCCTGCACTGACTGATCACATCTGAACCTACAGGACATCACATATTATTTTATATGGCTCCATATATATGTGATGTCCTGTAGGCAGTACCAGGTGTGATCAATACAGTGCATTATATATCCAGTGTGCAGATGGGGACATATACCAGTATGGGCCCATATATACCAGGTTGGAGGACATATTTACCATACTGGGAGATATACTGTATATACCAGAATGGGGAACCTATACACCAGGATAGGAGACCCAGGGCATAACTACTGAAGTCGGGGGGGCCTGCAGTGCTTGGGGGCCCCGTTGTGCAAAGAAGCAGCCGGCCGGCTCCTGAGTGTCAGTGAAACAGGAGCTTTGGATGCACATTCATGTAACTTACCCTCTCTGTCCTCTCTCTCCTCCGTCCCTCTCTCCTCCGTCCCTCTCTCTGCTCCGTCCCTCTCTGTCCTCTCTCTGCTCCGTCCCTCTCTGTCCTCTCTCTGCTCCGTCCCTCTCTGTCCTCTCTCTGCTCCGTCCTCTCTGTCCTCTCTCTCTGCTCCGTCCCTCTCTGTCCTCTCTCTCTGCTCCGTCCCTCTCTGTCCTCTCTCTCTGCTCCGTCCCTCTCTGTCCTCTCTCTCTGCTCCGTCCCTCTCTGTCCTCTCTCTCCTGCTCCGTCCCTCTCTGTCCTCTCTCTCTGCTCCGTCCCTCTCTGTCCTCTCTCTCTGCTCCGTCCCTCTCTGTCCTCTCTCTCTGCTCCGTCCCTCTCTGTCCTCTCTCTCTGCTCCGTCCCTCTCTGTCTTCTCTCTGCTCCGTCCCTCTCTGTCCTCTCTCTCTGCTCCGTCCCTCTCTGTCCTCTCTCTCTGCTCCGTCCCTCTCTGTCCTCTCTCTCTGCTCCGTCCCTCTCTGTCCTCTCTCTCTGCTCCGTCCCTCTCTGTCCTCCGTCCCCTTCTGTGCGTGTAGGTGTGGGTGCGTCCACTTAGCCGCCCCCTGCATCCCGCCGCCGCACCAATCCTCGCCCTCCAATGTGATCGCATCGGGCACACATCTAGTATGTATATATCCTCCTTGAGGCTGTCTTGGGCTATATATGTTATACGAGGCTATGCTGGGCTGTATATATTACCTGGAGGCTGTGCTAGTCTATATATATTACCTGGAGCCTGTGCTTGGCTGTATATATTACCTGGCGGCTGTGCTGAACTGTATATATTAGGCTGTAATGGACTGTATATATTAGTCTGTGGGGGGGCCCCGAAAAATTTCTTGCACCAGGGCCCACTACAGTCTGGGTCCGCCCCTGATGCTAAGGTAATATTGTATATAGCTTTGAAAGGTGGTTCCTGTAGGTCCGTGAAGACAAAGTTCTGGTCATACTTGTGTAGTCCTGCCATCTGAAGACCTTACATGGCAGGCCCTGTGAAGGAAGAATTTTCTAGAAGTCTAGTGGCAAGACATTTTTGGAAGAAGGTGAAATGGGCTGAACCCTGCTGCGTGAGAGACCCTAAGGACAGACCTGATTCTAGGGCTGGGTGGAAGAAAAGTAGAGTTCTTGGTATAAAATACAGCCAATGGAAATGACCCGTAGAGGCTACTCAAGGAATCAAACAACACGACTACCCATATGTGATGTGTGATGGTATGTCGTTGCCCAGTCTGGTTTCCTCGCTGTGACTATGGTTGCTACTCAATCCTGGGCAAAAGTCATTATTTTAGGAATTGAGTAACTGAGGGATAACTGGCTTGAAGAGCGCAGGTGTGGCCTGTCTGTTAGTCGTCTTGGTACTGCTGCCATGGGTTGCACGAATTCTGCTTACTAAACACATTTGTGCCAGTCTAAGGCCACACGAATGATCTGGTGACATTTTTTCTTGATATTCCGCACTACCCGGGAATATAGAGGAGACGAAGACGGGTCCAATCTTGGACTAGTGCGTCTATT
This sequence comes from Allobates femoralis, assembly GCA_033576535.1. Classification (NCBI taxonomy): domain Eukaryota; kingdom Metazoa; phylum Chordata; class Amphibia; order Anura; family Aromobatidae; genus Allobates; species Allobates femoralis. Next base: position 416,931,987 of record JARQOC010000004.1, on the reverse strand, counting down.
TTATTGACTGTGGGTCCTGGGACCTTGTGAAGCAGGTAGGAACCTGGGCATTGAGTCGTGACTTTGTCAAGTCCACACCTGTGGTTTTCTGGCGCTGGCAGCCTTGACTGGGGCCCTCTGGATGAAGAGACCGTTTCCCTAAGTCCATCTCTTGGCGTGTTAGGCAACTCCGCTTCCGAAATGGTTACACCTGGTATGAGACAAGCTTACCTTACAGTGTTTAGGGACCTCACCTAGCGACAGATATAGCGAATGTTTGTTTCGCTTGGTGACTGTGGGTTCCCCCTTGGTCGATGACCTATGCCACTTCTGTGGCCTTGTCTGACTGTATTGTGACCTGTTAGACTTCCCACATGTGCCTGAATGATTTCATCACTAGACATACTGCCCGAATTATCGTAGATCGATGGACCTCTTTGGGTGTGGGCACGAGAGTGAGAATGTGTCCTCGGTGTCTGAAAGTCCTGAATTGATGACTAAGTCGTCTAAATCTGGGAAATTCTTAGCATGAGGTATGGCCAAAGCTAACCTCAGGCTGGAAAAAATTCTGTCTTTATGTGCTTCAATTCTTCCGGTATTCTCTTTTTACTCCTGAGTCGAGAATCGACTGACTGCGTGGAAGAAGGTTCGGGCCACGGCCAGACGGGGTACTGGAAGCCCATACATTGGGTTAATGCCGACGGGCGCCTGCAAGGTCCTGCTTTGGAAAGGACTGTGTAGAATGCTTGCGTGTATTATCTGAACATTAGTACCTAATATAGGTGTAGTGATGAGATTAGCAGCTAGTCTCGTGTTCCACGTACCGCGACCCAGAGTTTAGTTTTGTCGACTGGGGAGGGCGGCCATTTAGGCCTTGTGCCTTCGCAACTTCAACAGTGGGGAGTCGAGGAAGGAGCATGGCATATAGCAATCTCTGCTCCGACCCAGCGCCTCCAACAATGGGTAGCTGAGGAGGGAATATGCTATGGGTTGTATAGTTCAAAGACCCTTTGTAGATTTAGCCGTGCAGCTGCGGATTACGGTGTCTCAGCCTGCATCTTTTGAGACTTGGCTGTCCTCCCCTCCCACCAGAACTCAGTTGTGGGGCTGGAAGGGATAGCAACCCGTCCTGGTATGCCGTACCTTCGTCGGGTAATTGCAGGTTACCTTAACATTCACTGGTTTCTCCAACAGTAATGGGCTGAGGAAGGCACCTGTTAAACTCGTAGCAAGTCCACCACAAGCTTTTGTCTTAGCTGTGTGGTGGCCCGGGAAGGGGTATGTTGGACGAGTATTCAATACATTTCAATATTACTGTTCTTGGCTAACATTGTAGGATTGAGGAAAGTGCATGTCGGTGTCTCATTGCAACCTAGCTCCTACCTATGTTCAAGCCCTAAGGGTGGATAGGTGTATCCACATGTATCTACATGTAGCCCTGCGTCCAGGGCTGAATGTGTTAGGTACCCAGTTATGGTGTCTGCTTGAGTTGTCTGGGCCACTTGCATTACCTATGCCGTGATGTCTTTCGCTGTTAACGAGACGAATGTAGGTGCTAGACACAGACTTAAAAACTGCCTACTCTAATTTGGTCAATTGTGTTCGACGTCGGTCAGTGCGAGCAACTGCCCGACGGAATGAAAAAATGTGTGACCTTAACACTCCGGTTGTAACGGTTGGGTGAGAGCGTGGTCTGTAGAATGACGCCATTAAGGACAATATGCAAATTACCTGAGTGCTTTACTTGCCCGAGTAAATTGGAATGCAGATGCATGTATACTGACTGACCATTAAATGTTGTATTGTGTACACTGACAGGTATGAGGTTTGCCTGTACCACCCTGAATTTAGGGTTGTTATTACCGTTGTAGGGTGAGCCAGTGCCAGATTATCGGACGTGGCTGCCCTGCCCCTCGTAGTATATGTTGTTCCATGTATGGTGCACAGAGTGAGGATGCCAAGCTGCATCAGGATAGAACACTGCCATGCTTGAAAAAGGACACATATTGTCCGAAACGTCACATGGGGAAATAAAGGCAAGTTGAAAATTACCACCTTTTTGTGAGACGCTGTATTTATGATTTATGGATTGACATGTACCAGGATTGACTCACTGGAGGGACGAGCGCCACGAACGATGGTTGTATAACACTGCCGTTTGTCCTGTGATAGTGATTTTAGGCTACAGCCTAGGGAGGTTGTGGTTACTGTACCTCCGGAGGCCCTGTTGTTGTATCCTGGACTAGTGGCCGACTGTTTCGGTAGTCCGTGGAGTTACCGACCGGAAGCAAATTACATAGGGTGGTTGGGGGGACCTTGTAGTGCGCCCCATTTTCCATAGTATGTGCACCCGATGGTGACCTGTACGTAATATATTAGTGAGGCATCCGACGCTCAACATCCATATGGAGGTCCTGGCAGCTAGTAACGCTGTTCTCGACATCATGAATGGAGGATTTTTGGGGATAACTCGACTTCAACCCAGTATCCACAGGGGTATGGAGAAGGAGGAAGGCATATGAATTGGACTCTCTACCTCATTCTGCACCCTACCGTGAGGGACGAGGAGGGAGCCTGTCGGTGTCCGTATACTACCCCCGCACAGCCGACGCTGTGATACGTCCTCTGCTATTGGTGTGTGGCACTGCGGACGGGTCTCACATTGGCAGGCTACTGCACAGTCCCCTCTTCTCTATGCACCTGACTTCTGCCGCAGGGAAGCTGCCCTGTGGGGTTACCAGTCATAGTGATGTGGCTGCGTGTTTAGCCCTGCACTTGCATGTAAAGTGCAGGGTCTAGTCAGTGCCTGCAGGTAGTGCTATGACGCCCATTATATTGTGCCAGCATCCCTGTAATGGCCACCGTGATATTATTTTATTTGCCCAAGGCGGGAGGCGGAGCGTGCAGGGGAATATAAGTACATAGCTTAGCTGCGTCCTGCATGCTCTGTTCTGCCCCCTGAAAGACACTGGCCGCGTCATTGTGTCATCCGGGGCGGCAAATGCGTGTAAAGAGGCGGTGGCTTCGGCCTAGGCTGAAGCCGCGGCCTAAAGTAGTTTTTTACTGCCGCAAACGGCTCCAGGCCGGCGCAGAGGTCCGACGCGGTGCGGGAATTGCCCGGACCTCGCAGTTTTCCGGAGCCACCAGTTTAGAGCATGGTAGGGGCCCCCGCAGGGAAACCAGAGCCCTGGTTTCCCTGCAAAACATCTACCTCTGCAGCTTTTTGCCTGCTGCAGAGGTACAGGCAGCCTATGCCCTATGACTGTCCCCTTTCCATGTCCCTGGCCACATTAGGACAACACACCTACACTGTGCTTATTGTGGCTGTTGGAGCTGTGTGCTGCAGCCTGCAACGAACGGACACCTTTAGCATGACTGCGGCTTCTGGTGTGGTGCTGCAGCTGAAATGCAGCACCTTCTGCCTGTACCCGTGTTGTCTCCCCTAAGTGCCTCCCGAGGGGTGGTAGGGAGTGATGCTGCCGTCCACCTTCAGAGGGCTCCTGCTAATCCTCGACATCAACCAAGAGACCAGGGAAAGGAGGACCATCGTTTCGACCTCAACCCAGCACCCCAACTGTGGGGTGCCGAGGAAGGAGCGGCATGTGGATCGACCTCTCAACTTCAACCAGGCGCCCCCAAAAGTGGGGGGCCGAGGAAGGAGCATGCCGGGAGTCTTGCCAGAGACCCATTTTTCTTCATCATTTAAGAAAAAAATCAAAAAGTAAAAATTTTAAGAAAAATAAAATGAGGTGTTCCTCCTAATGACACTAAGCAAAAACTGGTGAAGCAATGCCTGCTCCAGGGGTGTATACTGCAGAGGAGGAGCCATTTAACTCTTTTACAGATTCTGCATAGTGTCTCCTCTTAGTGGACAGCAGCATAACACCATGGTCCTGTGTCCCCCAATGAGGCGAAGGAGAAAGGCTGGTAACCAGGGTACACATCGGGTAACTAGGCGCTGTGTGCTGCCTAGATACCCGCTGTTTACCATGGTTACCAGTCTGCTCCTGCCTATTGCAGCTGGGCAGCGGGAGCTAGACATCGTGGAAAGAACATTTTATTCTTTTCCGCAATGTCACTGGTCGCTGGTGAGTCTGCCTGTGTGACAGCTCACCCGCAATCAGATACTGATCAGCTAGCGATGTCCCAGAGACCCGATTGTTGGTCGGATCACTGGGACATCATAGCGTGTAACAGGGCCTTTACTCCACAAGGGCCCTCTCTTCCCCCTAGTTCCAGTTTGTCATTGTTAGTTCGTTCATTGTAATTTATTTTTCTACTTAATATGTAAACCACTTTTCACATGGATTTGATGGTGCTCTAAAGAAAATTAAAATTAAAAAAAATATATAATAATAATAATTATAATATTATTATTATTATTAGGTGTGAGCCCATTCAAATTTGTAGCTGGCTAAACTTTCTCTTATTACCAACTGAATGGAAAATGCTGAACTAAACAGCAGGGGTTGATTTTGCTAGGAAAATCACTTGTTTCTAACCAAGCAGTACACCCCTGGACATGATTATTGAGAGCAGCAAGTCAATACAGTTGTATGAGGGAAAATCTAGAAATGAAAGTGACAGATTCCCTTACCTGTATTTATTCTTATCTTTGTATGCCTTTCTTATCAGATCAGTAACTGGTTTACAATTAATTACTAGCTGTTTGGTGACTGGAGGCTATAAAAAAAAATGTGATAAGATTCACAAACATGCAATATACAGGCACTCAATATAAATAGCAAACCACTGATACATCTTGATACCACACCGTCATAAGAGAAGAGTTATGATCAAAATGTACATTTAAAGGGGTTAATACTTGGACAACCCTTTGTGATTCTACATGTCTCCCCCAGGCAAAGTAAAAGAACCCATACTCCCCTCCCGTGATGATGCAGTTCCAGTGGTTTGGTAATCGTGGTTCCAGGACTCACGTGACATTGTGATGACGCACAAGCCCTGAATCCAATCATTGCCAGCTTCTCTCCCCGCCTTTGGTCACAGAAGTGATCAGCAGGAAATGAGCGACAGCCGCAGCTCTCACTTCCTCTAAAACTCATTTGGTTCGAAGGCGGGGAGAGAAGTTGGCAATGATTGGACTCAGGGCTTGTACGTCATCACAATGTTATGCAAGTCCCGGAACCGACACCGCTAGAACAGCACCAACTTGGGAGATGAGTATAGGCTCTTTTATTATATCTGGGGAAGACATGTGGAATTAGAACATCAGTAGTGGACAACCCCTTTAATTCATGCTGCTTATGTTTAACAAGAAGTAGAATATTCTATTGCATTAAATACTAAAGCAGCATGAATTAAAGGGATTTTCCACTATACAACATAAGAATTGACACAGCTTTTACACACTAGATCCAATGTGGATTCTATAACCGCTCTTAAATACACTTTTTTGCTTTGATGTGACTTACTGTATACACATATTGATGCAGAAGATTTGTAATATCTATTGACTGTACTATAAGCCAATAAATAAAATAAGCTTTTCATACGGATCCTCACTGCTGGTGAAACTCCGTGGTAAGCAATTTGTCTACAGCTCTACTGCATGATAAATAAATGATTATGACTTATCCATTCAAATTAATGAAAGTCTGTGTATAGCACAGATATGCAGAGTCGTCCATAGTGATTCTCTTTTTACCCACTTTTCACTGAGGGTCCTTTAAAGGGAACCTGACCCCTAAAAATTAGCCACCAGCCTCTTAAGACCTGTCCCTGCACCATCCTTATACATTTCTAACCATCCCTTTGTGCTAAAAATGTGTATTTAGAAAGTTCATAAAAGTGACTTTATTACCTTCAGCAACGTGGCTTCTCAGATTTTGAGATGTCACAAAAGGCGTTGCCTGATGCTTCTCCCTGCCGCCTGCAGCCTTATTATTTACACCCCAATGGGCGTGCTAATCAGAAGAGAGCCGCCACGTCACATTACATGGGCGGTATAGCCGCTATACGCGTCATATCTGGCTATACTGACCTCAATACACCCATTTGGGTGTACTGTGTACCTCGTGACGCGCATGCGCGTCGCGAGGTTCACAGTACACCCAAATGGGTGAACTGAGGTCAGTATAGCCGGACATGACGCATTTAGTGTCATAGCGGCTATACCGCCCATGTAATGTGACGCAGCGCCTCACTGCTGATTAGCACGCCCATTGGGGTGTGAATAATTAGGCTGCAGGCAGCAGGAAGAAGCATCAGGCAATGCCTTTTGTGACTTCTCAAAATCTGAGAAACCACATTGCTGAAGGTAATAAAGTCACTTTTATGAACTTTCTAAATACACATTTTAGCACAAAGGGATGGCTAGAAATGTATAAGGATGGTGCAGGGACAGGTCTTAAGAGGCTGGTGGCTAATTTATAGGGGTCAGGTTCCCTTTAAGAGCTTATGGTAGTGCATTTGAGGTGTTATTTTTCTGTTTTGGTGAACAGAAATAATGCATAAAGAAAGCAGACACCTTTAGGGGTATTTATTAATTTAATTCATATATTTGAAAAGCATTTTTTTGCAGTAATCACAGTAAATAGAAGAACAATGAATCCATCAGTGAGCTTATTCTGATTGCAGGGACTATAAATCTCATCTTTCTTCTCTTGAACCATCTTCTAAGCTAATTTATGACTTGTTGAAAGTTCAACTTCAATGTGGCCATTCGTCTTAGTTATCTTAGAAGATAGCTCATGTAAAGAGAAATAAGGATTACTTACACAAATTGTGAGAATCCACTCACTGTCAAATTTAACTTATTCTGCAATGGGAAATTTACTATGATACACAGAGGCTGTAGAAGCCAATAGATCCAACATTTGTAATGAAACCCTGCTGCAAAAATGCTCTTCAGACCAAAATAGAATCATACAAATAAAGAAAATGACCCTTGATGTCCAAATCCTTTAGAATCAACAACCTCTGAAAAAGTAACATGGCTTTATTATTTGCAATGCAACAAACTGATAATTGCTAGATAAGCTGTAATTCGGTCTCCACCGAACTTTTGTACATTCGTATCGTTATGTTATTATGGTGCTAGTAGTTGTCATAATTAATTTACTGCTCATTTTAATTAACGAGTCTTGAATAACCCTCCACATAAAACAAAAGAAAAGTTTTACCAGATTTGGATCATAATATGATTCTTGTGTTGCTGGAGCTATAGATTCCCCTGTGCTGTTCAGCTGGAGTGTCTTGGAGCAGTTGATGAGCATATGTTCCAAGCCAGTCAGATCCTAGGACACACAATTGTATGGTGGCTTCAGAAATGGGAAAAGATTTAGGCTATAGTCACATCAGCAATGGAAGATCACTTACCAAAGATCCATCCAAAATGAAAAGAGAGAAAAAATACCTGTAAGCTTAAAGGTAACTGGTGTATCCTTGTAGCCAGTGTTCGTATTTCTCGATCAGACAGAATTCCTGACCCATCAGTGTCTACTTCATAGAAAATTTGGGAGATGTTTAGTGGCTGGATTGCACTCATTAAGTAATAGAAAAAAGAAAAGGCGAACTGCATATCTTCTGAATGGCGCACTTTATGGGCAGACGTCTTGTCAAACTCTGCTGGGTACCTATAAAAAACACCAAACACAAAACAGAATGCATGAAAGCTGCTGATAACTTTTGCACAGCATCTTTACAAAATCATAAAGGAACATTTCAGGCAAAATTGAAATACTGGGACAGATATATAAAACATAAAAAAATGCTGAACTATGAGTGATGTGTTGATAATGAACAATCTGACACAGATTCTCAGCTTTTTTTAGTGAGCAATGGCAGCTGGCATCCTAGTGAGAGCAGCTTGAATGGAGGGCTCTAACTAGGGGTAGAGTATTGTATTATATTATATTGTATGCTGTGAAAACACAAAAGAAAAAGTCCACCCTCCCGCTGAAATGCTTGTCTTATGGCAGGCTGTGTGTGGGTGAAGCCCATAACTAATTGACTTACACTAGGCACGGTATTTGAGTTGAATGCTCAAATTGTAAGGCTGGCTTCACACCAGTTTACCTGATCCGGGGCTGTCCGATGTGAACCAGACAGCCCTAGATCAGATTTCGGCCCTATAGTATTCCTATGGGGCCGGATGGAGCCGGATGGCACTTATGTGCCATCTGGTTTCCATCTGTCTGGGAGGATCCGGGAGAATTCAGATTTTTCTTGCAAGCTGCGTTTTTGTGTCCGGGTGAAAAAAATTGGCACAAATCAAAACCTCCCGGATCCGGTGCCCCCTATCGCTCATCACTATTATTTTTTATTATCACTTTTGCTTAAAAAAAAAAATTAGCACTGCTTGAAAAAGGCTCCATAGATAGAGTGGAAACAAAGAAAGTGTGAGTGATAAAGAATCATTGTCACTGTTTTCATCAAATTAGATGTGCTGCCTCATTTTTTATTTTAATGTATTAACATAGAGTACTGGTCTGGTTACCCTTGCACTCGCGTAAGCTGTGCTTCAGATTTTTGGACTAGGAAAAAGCAACAACATATCAGACCAAAACCAGATCTGTAGCAATGAATGAATGATAGTGCTCACAAAGTATTTACCATTTAAGAGGTGTGTGTGACGCTTGATCTTTGCTATACTTGGCACTCTAGTAAAGGCTCTTCTAGCTTATAGACAACTCTTCAAAGCCAGGAACCTGGTGATAAAGTATACTCACAAATCCTGCAGGTCCTGCATAACGATACGGTCAATCATGTGTGGCATGTGAGCAGGAACTTTCCGAGATGCAAAGCCAAATTTACTATTAAGCAGCTTGTTCACATAGCGTAAGGAATCAGCAAATGTGTCTTGAAGCTTTCTGCCAACTTGCTTGCCATCAGTCATGTAAGCAAGCTCACGCCGCAATCTCTCTCTCTCCTGAAAAAAAAAGGACCACGATTACACTGCATGCTTTGTTTGCAATCTAAAAAATTAAATTAGCCAAAAAGGAATAAAACCATCTTAGTAGTATTCACATTTGCATGGCTATATAGTTCAAAAGACAACATGGGATTATGTCTGTACCCATATAATATAATGGAACACACATCAAAAAAATTGTCCAATGAAAACTTCTCAATCTGCTGTGCAGGAATCTGACACATTTCGGTAGAGCACCTTAATGAGGTGTGTGGTTTTTACTTATGAAGACGTTTTCCTGGATAATTTTTAGATCTGTGCCCATTTGCTTGAAGCATTGACCTAAGTGTTATAAGGACCGGTGAGCTGTACGCCTCCTCACTTCCCTCTGATTCACATATAATATAATGGGTACGTGTTTAATCTTTAAAAAACACACTGACAGAACATTTACTTAAAAAACGGACATCTGAATAAGGCCTATGAGGCAAAGTTATCCATACTCTTCAGATAGTTTTGGCTTGACAAGCTTCTTCAACCAGCACCTTCTCAAGTTACCTCCCTATAAACATACATACTTGTCTCACAATGCATGTCTTTCCACACTAGGTGGAAAAGGCCAAGTACATAATGGACACTTCTGTCAGTAGCCGGTATATGATCAAAACATTCAGCAAATCCATGAGTATATTATGGATACGTGGTCTGTAGTAAAGCAAGACAGACTGTATTGTCCCCTACCACGTAAACATATTACCAGATTTGGATGAAGAACATGCTAGGGTTTTCCATCATATATTTATCCCTGTTCATGTCACATTGCTGTATAAACTGTATTGAACCAAAAACTAGATACTCACATCAAGTAGGTCTTTAAAGTATTTCTTTTTTTCCCATGGCAGGAATCCTTCATAATTTGGCTGGTATTGCAGTTTCCTTCCAGGAATGATATTATCCTCTCCACTTCTTGCCAAAGTACCTAAGTAATTTATACCTTTATCCAGTTTTGAATCCTGTCCCACGCTATTGAGTGTGGATTGACTTCTGACAGAATGTTTACCATTTTCCAGCTCTAATACTTTGGAATTAAAAGTGGTCTTCTGAGGATTTCCATGGTTTATTGAAGTGATTTTATCTTTAGGTGTAACTCCTTTTCTCTTTGACTCTTTAACATTTACCTGTTCTTTTGTATGTGGAGGTGAGTTAACAAAAGATTCAAGCAGAGCTATTTTTGATATATTATATCCTTTCGATGTGATATCACCATTGCTTAGTTGAAGGTCAAGATTGTGTAGAGCCACCTGGATTTGGTTAGGAAGAGAGGACACGTTCACATATTGGATATGGGCATGTTCATCGTGATATTCATCTGGTTTCTGCTTCTTCAGCTTTGGGAATCGTTCTTCTTCCGGGATGTCCTCAAAAAGGATTTCTGCTTCTGGGGTTGGAGTAGTAATCACTGTATCTTTCTGCCTTTCCGAAGAACCTGTAGTGTTGCGTTTATAGTCTTCTGTCGTATCAACATCTATGGAAATCTGCATTTTGAACAACTTGTCATATTGATCCTGAAAAGTAATATTGAAATGTAGCACAGTAGCATTCATTCCAGGATACATAATGAGGTGGATGGTTTTCCACTTGTTAGCAATAGAAGAATGACGAATAATTGGGTTATCACCGTAGATGCCCTCAACTGCTTTCTTAGCAATATTATCAAAGCTGAAATAAGGCAAATATTCCCCTTTGGGAACCACATAGTGGGTTTGATTTAGAAACAAGTTCAACTTGTGCAGCTCTCCAAAATGATCTATAAAAGAGAAAAAGTGGCTAATGTCAGCAATTGCAGAATTGTCCTAAAAAATAAACTAGAATACAGGAAGTTGCATATAGTCATGGACAAAAATGATGGCATTCTTGAAATTGTTCCAGAAAATGAAGTATTTCTCCCAGAAAATTATTGCAATTACATGTTTTGTCATACACATGTTTATTTCTTTTGCGTGTATTGGAACATCTTGAAAAAAATAACTGAGAAAAAAAGGCAAATTGGACATAATTACACACAAAACTCCAAAAATGGTCCGGACAAAATTATTGGCACCTTTCCAAAATTGTGGGTATACAACTTTGTTTCAAGCATGTGATGATGATTCAAACTCACCTGTGGCCCACAGGTGTGGGCAATGTGAAAATCAAACCTGAAAACAGATAAAAAAGGGGAAAATGTACTCAATCTTTGCATTGTGTGTCTGTGTGTGCCACACTAATTATGGAGAACAGATAGAGAAGAAAAGAACTGTCTGAGGACTTGAGAACCAAAATTGTTGAAAAATAACAACAATATTATTAGCCCATCTGCAGAGATCTTGATGTTCCTTTATCCACAGTGCGCAACATAATCAAGATGTTAACAACCTCTTGGCACTATAGCTAATCCCCCTAGATGTGAACGGTATAGATCTTTTGATGAAAGGTTGCAACGCAGGATAGAGCTAAGATGGTGGATAAGTATCTCCAATCAAGTTCTAAAGAAATACAAGCTGTCCTGCAGGCTCAGGGTGCATCATTGTCAGTGCAAACTATCCATTGACATTTGAATGACAAAAGCTATGGCAGGAGACCCAGGATGACCCCACTGCTAACACAGAAATATAAAGAAGCTAGATTGCAGTTTGCCAAAAACTACAGTATCAAGCTAAAAACCTTCTGGAAAAGCATCTTGTTCAACAGGATAGAGGTTTTTGTTAACCCTGCCATTCGGTTCAGTCAAAAATAACCAAATTAGAAGTTTTTAATTTAATTTGTTTATGAACAATCATGTTCACATAAGTATAATAATGCAACAGATATTCAAATAGAACACTTAAATTAATCAAGACTTTAATAGGTTCGGTAAAAAATGACCAGAACATTATAAGTGTATAGTAGACCTGAAAAGAACAGCAAGGTTAAAGCACAAAACTGTTTACTGAAAACAGAATGAGGAATAGAAAGAAAAGAACACAGTACCTAGAGTCAAATATAGTGGAGGTTAAAATATGTTTTGCGGGATTTGCTGCCTCTGGCACAAACTGTGTGCAAGACATCAGGAAATCAGAAGAGTATCAAAGCATTTTGGGTCGCAACGTAGTGCCCAGCTCCAGAAAGCTTTGTTTGCGTCTTAGGTCATGGGTCTTCCATCAGTACAATGACCCCCAAATATGCTACAAAATGCACCGAGCAATGAATGGAAACAAAGCACTGAAGAGTTCTGAAGTCGCCAGCAGTGAGTCTGGATCTAAATCGTACTGACACCTGAGGAAGATCAAATATGATTGACCTGGAGCAGTTTGCAAAAGTTGTCCACAATTACAGATGAGAGGTGTAAGAAGCGTGATGATGGTTATAGCATGCAATTAATTGCAGATATTTATTCCATAGGGTGTGCAACCAAATATTAAATTGAGAGTGCCAACATTTTTGTCCAACTCATTTTTGTGGTTCTGTGAGAAATTAAGTGAAATTAGGTATAATTGTTTTTTTTTTTTTCTTTTTTCATTTTTTGTGTTGTTCCAATACACACAAAAGAAATACACATATATTTAACAACAACATGCATGATTGCAAAACAATTCTGGGAAAAATACTTTTTTTGGAACAATTTCGAGTCTGTCAACATTTTTGGATATGACTATCTAATATATATACATATATAGTGAGGTGGTGAACAGTAATATTGTAAATTATTGGTATGCATCGCGTAGTCGGAGATCGGTTGCGATATGAACCTGGAGTGTTTACTCTAGAACTTTTAGTTTTAGGAGATAAGATTTTAGTAAATACCTGCAGGGCCAAGTTTCACAGGGTTGTCAATAAATGATGGGCGGGACTGACCATCCACATACATCCCATGGGTGTATCTCATGGGATATTATGCGACTCTTGTATAATCACATGGGGTCTGTGTGTGGGACTTGCAAGGTGGTGTTGATCAGGTCTCTGGGTGCTTGCAGGTAGTCAGCTTGCTGGAGGCACAGAGTGAGGACACTAGGTATTGAGTGTGATGCAGACTCCTGGAGACACACTGAGAAGAAGTGTGTGTTTGTAATTTGATGCAGTTCCTGGAGCCATACCCTGTCTGGAGACAAACTGAGGGGTACCTGATATGAACCCTTGAAAAGTCCAAGCAGAAAATGGACTTCAAAGCTTTAAAGATGCAGCTCTGACAAAGAAAAAATAAAACCGCAAGACTAAAGCGGCCAGACCCGTCATAGGTAACGGACTATGTTTTATGTGGACAGCTATGTGATTACCAGGCTGAGGAAAGGCTCCTATCTAAACTATGTTGTGAAGTTTATGGCGTAATAAACTGAATGGACTTTATTTTCTAGAAAAACGTGCCCTTGTGCCTTAATATCTCTGGCAAGTGAGTGTCTCTAACACATTCAGCGAGCGCTACCTCACAATAAATGTATATAAATGTGTGTGTATATAAATTGTATATACATATATAAAAATATGTACATACACACACAAACTTGTGTTTGGCTAAAATAATTTCTAATCGAGGCATAATATATCGCGGAAGTAGTTTTCAGTCTTGACAAGCATGACTAAAGCAATATTAATTGGGAAAGATCCTAAGAGTTTGACACCATCTCTAAATGCCTTACCTTGCCCACAATCTCCTGCATCAAATCCACAACTGAGCACATTGCACGCTTGGTCACAGAACTTATCAGCAAGCCATGAATTGGCACAACCCTGGTTACAATATGATATACCACCTATTCCGATTCCAGGCTGCCAAGCTTGTCCATTAAGAAGACCTGCACCAGCCATTGCAGGAGCAAAGCGACCGGCTGCATTGTTTCCTGTAGAGATAAAAAAGTAAAAAGCATTATCATACATACCAAGAAAATGCAGCAAAATGTAGCTAAACAGTCAATATATCTCATCACTGAATACGATACAAAGTAATGTGATTAATCTCACCAAGGCAATCTCCGCCATCCCAGTCACATGCAGAATTATTACATGCTTTGTCGCAGTAACCATCCTTGATCCATGATCCCGGACATCCCTCTGCACAGTTGGGGACAGGCCAAGTCAAGTAAACCTTAAAAAGTGTGTGACAATGAAGGCATAATATTGGCCATTTCACTAGTAAGCTACAAGGATTTTACTAAAGCAGCATGCAACTTCGTTACCTTTTGTCCTTTTGAATGGCTAAAGAAGTCATCAGGCCAGACATGTGTTCCAAACATTACGTCATCATTCATGTATATGAATTTTTGGGAAAGTCCTGGTATTCTATGGATGTGGCTTTCAATAGCAGGAGAACTAAAGGTTGGTAGATGGCTGGTGTTCAAAAAGAGTTCCTGTACAAAATAAAACGGTAGTACATTTGTCTGTGAAGCCAATCTTTCTTTACAAGGTATATTATTGAGGGACGTTAAAGAGAATGTCCCAACATTTTTCTTTGAGAAACTGTCCTAATTACCTATGAAAGGATGTATTACTATACTTTCCAATGGCCATCTTCTTCAGTTTCCAGCATCGCTCCAGTACGCTTCTTACTCACATGATCTATAGACTAAACAGCTCAAACTGGGATTTATGTGTGAGCCGGAAGTTGCTTTCTCTCATTAACTTCTACGACTCCATAGTAGCAAGTGCCAATTTTTTGCAGTCATAAGCAATCGGTAGTGAGCGGGTGTTTAATGCTAATATACTTAATAAACTAATCAAGAAGGCAAGCTCAGCTTTTGGCCGCTATCTTGATGCTTTTGAGGACGTGGTGGAGAAAAGAACTCTGAAGAAATATATGGCAATAATGAACAATATTAAACACACAGTGTAGGAGCTGTTCATGAGGCACCGTCTAATTCTACTAAGGTGTAAGAAGGAAAGATGCAGGAAATAATTTGTGAAAACTGTTATGGGAATGTACAACAACTTCCTATGTGTTAAACTCTCCAACTGACTGTTGTATTATTGATGCTTTTATGGTAGATTGTATTGTCCTGTATAAGGCTGTCATTTGTCTCGTGTTTTTTTGTAATCTACATCTATGTTCTGCTGCTGTGAAACTGTAATTTTACTTGGGATCAATAAAGTATATCTTATCCTATTCATTGGGTGGGGACATGACCATAGGATAGTTTGCTGCCACCCGGAGGCAGACACAGATATTAGATTCAACCCAATGTTAGCTCCTCCCCAGCAGGCTATACTTCACATGCCGGAGCGGGCTTACTCAATTTTGTGAAAAAGCAGTAGGAGAAAACAAACAAAAAAAAATATATACAGTTAGGGCCAGAAATATTTGGACAGTGACACAAGTTTTGTTATTTTAGCTGTTTACAAAAACATGTTCAGAAATACAATTATATATATAATATGGGCTGAAAGTGCACACTCCCAGCTGCAATATGAGAGTTTCCACATCCAAATCGGAGAAAGGGTTTAGGAATCATAGCTCTGTAATGCATAGCCTCCTCTTTTTCAAGGGACCAAAAGTAATTGGACAATGGACTCTAAGGGCTGCAATTAACTCTGAAGGCGTCTCCCTCGTTAACCTGTAATCAATGAAGTAGTTAAAAGGTCAGGGGTGGATTCCAGGTGTGTGGTTTTGCATTTGGAAGCTGTTGCTGTGACCAGACAACATGCGGTCAAAGGAGCTCTCAATTGAGGTGAAGCAGAACATCCTGAGGCTGAAAAAAAAGAAAAAATCCATCAGAGAGATAGCAGACATGCTTGGAGTAGCAAAATCAACAGTTGGGTACATTCTGAGAAAAAAGGAATTGACTGGTGAGCTTGGGAACTCTAAAAGGCCTGGGCGTCCACGGATGACAACAGTGGTGGATGATCGCCGCATACTTTATTTAGTGAAGAAGAACCCGTTCACAACATCAACTGAAGTCCAGAACACTCTCAGTGAAGTAGGTGTATCTGTCTCTAAGTCAACAGTAAAGAGAAGACTCCATGACAGTAAATACATAGGGTTCACATCTAGATGCAAACTATTCATCAATTCCAAAAATAGACAGGCCAGAGTTAAATTTGCTGAAAAACACCTCAAGAAGCCAGCTCAGTTCTGGAAAAGTATTCTATGGACAGATGAGACAAAGATCAACCTGTACCAGAACGATGGGAAGAAAAAAGTTTGGAGAAGAAAGGGAACGGCACATGATCCAAGGCACACCACATCCTCTGTAAAACATGGTGGAGGCAACGTGATGGCATGGGCATGCATGGCTTTCAATGGCACTGGGTCACTTGTGTTTATTGATGACATAACAGCAGACAAGAGTAGCCGGATGAATTCTGAAGTGTACCGGGATATACTTTCAGCCCAGATTCAGCCAAATGCTGCAAAGTTGATTGGACAATGACCCCAAGCATACAGCCAAAGCTACCCAGGAGTTCAAGAGTGCAAAAAAGTGGAATATTCTGCAATGGCCAAGTCAATCACCAGATCTTAACCCAATTGATCATGCATTTCACTTGCTCAAATCCAGACTTAAGACGGAAAGACCCACAAACAAGCAAGACCTGAAGGCTGCGGCTGTAAAGGCCTGGCAAAGCATTAAGAAGGAGGAAACCCAGCGTTTGGTGATGTCCATGGGTTCCAGACTTAAGGCAGTGATTGCCTCCAAAGGATTCGCAACAAAATATTGAAAATAAAAATATTTTGTTTGGGTTATGTTTATTTGTCCAATTACTTTTGACCTCCTAAAATGTGGAGTGTTTGTAAAGAAATGTGTACAATTCCTACATTTTCTATCAGATATTTTTGTTCAACCCTTCAAATTAAACGTTACAATCTGCACTTGAATTCTGTTGTAGAGGTTTCATTTCAAATCCAATGTGGTGGCATGCAGAGCCCAACTCGCGAAAATTGTGTCACTGTCCAAATATTTCTGGCCCTAACTGTAAACACAGATGAACTATATGCCTGTCAGGCAAAAACGGGTGAGCGCAATGTCCCTCAATGAAGACTATGAGGAAAGATTTTATGGCGAGTATCAACAATCTAATTTTCTCATTCGTTTCACTGGGGAACACAGAACCCTAGGACATTCAAAATCTTTTTAGGGAAAAAGCTTTTGAATCTCCTAGGGTTCTGTGTGTCCCAGTGAAGCGAATGAGAAAATTACATAGTTGGGGTGGAAAAAAAGACACAATAAAACATTCTATAAATTACAGAATTTACCAGTGCAACTTAAATCGAAGGTTCATTTATTGCTACCTGTACAATGTTCCTGCCCAATCTTGCATCAGCCAAAGGTATGGACCCTGTAGAACTTGGGAAAAAGTATGTACAGATGACTAAGTAGCTGCTTTACAGAGTGGCAAGATCAAAACCTGGTGACGAAAAACCCAGGAAGCTCTAACCGCAATAATGGAGTGCGCCCTAACGTTCAAAGGAGGAACCCTGTCCTTCAATCTACAGGCTTAAGTAATGGTCGCTATTATGCAACGAGGGATAGCTGCCTTGGAAGTGGCTTGACCTCTACGAGGGCCCTCTGGTAAAAACAAAAAAAAAAAAGGAATTGGACAGTCTAAAAGGAGTGTTGACCAACAAATAGTACCATGCAGCTATTAACACATCCAGACAGTGTAATCTTTTCTCCCTAAAATGAAGAAGAGAAAGACAAAAAGAAGGTAATACCATGTCCTCATTAAGGTGGAAGGTAGAAAACCCCTTAGGGGTGAAAGTTGGAACCAGTTTCAGCACCACCTTGTCCTAATGAAGGACAAGATAAGGAGTTTGGAGAAAGTGCCACCAATTCAGACACCCTTCTAATGGAAGTGATGGCTTTAAAAAACGCCACCTTCTGTGTTAGTAAAAGAGCCAGGATCTCTCCGATAGGCTCGAAGAGGGAGCCCTGAAGAACCTCTAAAGCTAGGTTAAGGTCCCAGGACTCAAGCGGTGGCAGATGGGGAGGTCTGATAGGTGCTACACACCGAGAGAAAAGTCTTGATTTGCAGTTCTGCAGCCTGATTCCTCTGGAAGAAAATAGACTGCACGAAAACTTGGTGCTTGAGCCAATTCAGAGCTGAATACTAGTCTAGTACCAACTGCAAAAATGAGAGCAATGACGACAAAGAAAAAGACATTGGAGAAATAGACCTGGATTCTCACTAGCGAAAAGGGGTCTTCCAGGTGCGATGGTAAGTATGCTGAAATAAGGGCTTCCCTGCTCTGATCATGGTCTGGATAACTGGTTGCTAAAGACCAAACCCTGTAAGAATCAAGGTTTCAACAGCCATGCCGTTAAAGCAAAAGACTGTAAATTCTGGTAATAGAACAGACACGGAGACAACAGGTCCAGTCAGTTCAGAAGAGGTCACAGGGAGGTGCCTTACAAACTTATGATATCTGAGTACCAGACCCTCTGGGGCCAGTCTGGAGCCACCAGGATCACAGAAACTCCCTCTACCCTGATCTTCCAGAAAAGTCTGAAGAAGAGGATTTGGCAGAAAGAGGTAAGGTAGAGTGAACTGAGACCAGGGAATGAAATAACCCCTATTGTATAAATTGGGGTTATCTTGAGGAGATGGCCACTGTGAACTGGAAAGGGTTAATCCTTTATCTGGGCAGAAAGTCCTAGATTAGCTGAGGCGGCTGAAACCAGCTGGAGCTGGTTTTTGTGCGCCTAAATTTGAAGTAAGTTGATTGGCTGGCAGTGTGCCAGCTGAGCTATAAATAGAACAGCTGTGAGAGACTTCTGTCAGTCAGAAGAAGCTCACCTGGAAGAAGCCCCCACCCGCCCTCCCTGTTGTTTGACAGTTTGATTGTATGTTTTGATATACGTGGTACTTTATTAGAGGGAGGGTTGCCCATAGGTTATGGGTGAACCAAGTTTATGACATTATTTGAAGAAGACGAAGTCTATTTATTATATTTATGTTATTTATGGAAATTAATATTTATGGAAAATGGTTTTTATTAAAGAGAGTATTTAATATGGAAACTTTTGGTAAACCTTAATAAAGTACCACATTTTCCCCACAACGCTCTGTAGTCGTCAATTTATTTTAGTTTAAGGATGGTTAAATGTATTTAGGAAACTTAATGTGGCCTATCTCCTCATTGCCAGGGCATCGACTGACTGCCTGGGAGTCCAGAGTTTTTGCGACGAATACTGGAATCTTGTGGTTTAACCTGGATGTCAAGAGATCGACATCTGGGGTGCTCCAACGTCTTTAGTATTAGCCTGAACAATCTGATCTATTTCAGCTGGTTCACAATCCTGTGTACTAGCTGAAAGAATACATGTACCAAGCTGACTTAACCTTAGCCACACAAGTCACAAAAGCCTGAAAAAGAGAGGCTCTGGCAGCTTTAAATGCAGACTTTGACCCAGGCTCAATACTTCTGTCCGTAGCGTCCCTTAATTTCACCACCTCACTAAGCTTGCAAGGTGGTGGTTCGAAAAGGCAAGAAACAGGAAGATCTATCACAGATGGAGAGAACCATGAAGCGACCAAGTCTGCTGGAAAAGTATACAATATCTCCATGTGACTATCCGTCTGGAGACGTTTGTCCAGGGCTCCCAGGCCTTCTGTAATGCCTCCGTAAATTCCTCATGATGAGCATAGGATTTTTGTACTAGTTTGCCTCTTCTAAAAAAAAACAGCCTCATTAAGTGGACGGGTCTCTGCTGGTCTGACTGCTAGGGATGAATTAACAGCTGTAATTAGAATTGCAAAATTAAAGTTTCCCAGCACAGGAAATTCAAGAAATTATTTTTAACTGTTATACACACTCGACCTTCAGCCTTACACATAGGCTTTCCAGCAGTCTGACAGGAAACTTTTGTTTTGAATGCATGTTCATTCCTCGAGCACCACCGATCAGGATGGAGTGCCAATCATTTGCGTATTTTTACTTGTAATTAGACTTTCATCCATATCACTCACTCTTCGCACCTGATAAGGGTTCAACACTGAAGGTGGGGTCACACGTGGCGATTTCGCCCGCGACATCGCCGAAAAGTGACGTCACAGCGATGTCGCGAGCGATATTGCAAGTGCGTCGCGCTGTGTGACAGCGCGACGCAACTGCAAATTATCGCTGGTCGCAGGTTGACAGGTTTATGAACATGTTCATAAACCTGTCAACCTGTGACCAGCGATTAGGCTGGATTGCACCGTCTGACACTGTTGGCGGCGCGATCCAGCCTATATCGCAATGTTGCTGAGGATCGCTCACTGGGCTGAGCCCAGCCCAGCGAGCGACGGCTCAGCTCACATCGCCGCCGCGTCACCGGCAACGTCGTGCCGTGTGACAGCTGGCCTGCGATGTCGGAAGCGAGCGGGCACCCGCGCATCGCTTCCGACATCGCAGGCCAGAATCGCCACGTGTGACCCCACCTTGACTCTGCACAAGAGCTAAACTCAGAATGCCCTGGAGAAATTAGAGTCTCCAAGGAAGGAGATGCTACTTAGTGATGGCGACCTATAGGGAGATGATATGAGAGGGCATTTAGAATGCAGCAGAGTTCTTTGGTATCGATGAGCAGTCACAGGAGGTACCGAGTCGCTATGAGCGTTGTCCAGAGCTCCTTGGATGGCAGAAGTCTCAGGAAGTCGATCTATAGCCATAACAAAGGTCCTAGACAGAATGGTTAGTTCAGTAATAGCTTGGCTGAGCTCACAAGCCCATGGAGGGGGAGGCACACCCTCATCTGATACTATTGAGGTCCCCAAGCAGGCATCTATTTGCTCAAGTGCCCTGTTACTCTTAAGAATCTGAAATAAAAAAGAAAAAAAAAGCTAAGAAATATTAGACGGGTATACCTCCAACTGAAATAGAAAAAAACTGAGGAAGCTGAGGTATAGCCTACTGAGGAAGAGCTGGAAGTTGTATGTAATATCTGTGTCAGCCTCCAGGGCTTCTGTGACCCCAATGAAGCGAATGAGAAACAGATTCTATGTCAGAATTGAGAATTTTGATAACGACTGATCATATCTTGCAGAGAAAGAAGCAAATTTGCCTGATAACATCTATTACAAAGTTGTTGTTGTTGTTGATTTATGAAATAAAAATTAAAACGACTGTTACGCTTTGAAGTCTAATGGAAAAGATCCCTTTTCCCCCTTATAAAGAATTCACATAGCACATTTAAAAAAAAAAAAAATCTAAACTCATTTCAGTCTGCTTCAATAAGCTTAGTAAAGCAATTCAGACTAAAAGCAGAAATAACCAGAGCTAGCTCTGGTTGCTGCTGTTATATGTATGCACTGTACCTGTAGAGAGGATGTAGGTTTCAGGGATAAAGGGTCAATATTGTCTTCTGGATCTCTCCTGCCAATAGGTGGCCCTAGAGATCCTGTTCTTTTTGCTCTTTCAAGAGACTATATACTCACCTTATTTAAAGAAAACATTGCCAGGCTTAACAGATTAATTACCAGGAGTGTTTGGAAAAGAGCAAATGTTCAAATATTAGAATGCTGCATTATAAAGGGAATCTTTTTTTCTTTTGTTTTTTTAATCTACGCAAATATTGTTTTTATTTTTCAGACACACAGGTCTTTGTAATTTTTGTAATTTATGAAAACTGGAGTGGATAACCTTTTTATTTTGTACAGTGGGGGGAAAAGTATTTGATCCTTTGCTGATTTTGTAAGTTTGCCCACTGATGAAAACATGAACAGTCTATACGGTAATTTTAAGGGTAGGTTAACATGAACAGTGAGATATAGAATATCAAAAATAAAATCCAGAAAATCACATTGTCTAAATTATATAAGGTTATTTGCATTTTGCAGAGAGAAATAAGCATTTTATCCCTCTGACAAACAAAACATAATAATGGTAGCAAAGCCCTTGTTGGCAGCACAGCAGTCAGATGTTTTTTGTAGTTGATGATGAAGTTTGCACACATGTCAGGGGGAATTTTGGTCCACTCCTATTTGCAGTTCATCTCTAAATCATTAAGATTTTGAGGCTATCAATTGTCAACTCAGAGCTTCAGCTCCCTCCATACGTTTTCTATGGGATTAAGGTCTGGAGACTGGCTAGGCCACTCCATGACCTTAATGTGCTTCTTTTTGAGCCACACCTTTGTTGCCTTGGCTGTATGTTTTGAGTCATTGTCGTCCTAGAAGATCCAGCCACGACCAATTTTTAATGTCCTAGTAGAGAGAAGGAGGTTGTCACTCAGGATTTTACAGTACATGGCTCCATCCATTTTCCCATTGATGCGGTGAAGTAGTCCTCTGTCCTTAGCAGAGAAACTCCCCCAAAACATAATGCTTCCACAGCCAGGCTTAACTGTGGGGACGGTGTACTTTGGGTCATAGGCAGCATTAATCTTCCTCCAAACACAAGTTGAGTTAATGCCAAAGAGCTCATTTATCTCATCTGACCAGAGCACCTTCTCCCAATCACTCTCAGAATTATCAAGGTGTTCATTCCCACACTTCAGACAGGCCTGCACATGTGCCTTCTTGACCAGTGGACTTTGCAGGCACTGTTGGATTTTAATCCACTATGGCCTAACATGTTAGCAATGGTTTTCTTGGTGACAGTGGTCCCCAGATGCCTTTGAAATCATTAAGAAGTT
The DNA here is from genome assembly GCA_033576535.1 of Allobates femoralis. Taxonomy (NCBI): domain Eukaryota; kingdom Metazoa; phylum Chordata; class Amphibia; order Anura; family Aromobatidae; genus Allobates; species Allobates femoralis. The sequence goes on along the minus strand of JARQOC010000004.1, from coordinate 416,909,574 downwards.
CCCCCTTGTATAGTTTTTGGCTGATCTCTCACCTTCCTGATGATCCTGGATACCCCACGAGGTGAGATTATCATGGAGCCCGAGATCGATGTCAATTGATACTCATTTTGTATTTCTTCCATCTTCTTACTATTGCACCAACAGTTGTCTCCTTCTCACCCAGCGTCTTACTTATGGTTTTGTAGCCCATTCCAGCCTTGTGCAGGTCTAGGATCTTTTCCCTGACATCCTTAGAAAGTTCTTTGGTCTTGCCCATGTTGTAGCAGTAATGGTGGGTTTACACGTCCCGAGATCGGCCCGACATCGTAGCCAACGACGCGGGAGCGCGCTTTTTGTGCGCGCTTTTCCCTGCATCGCATCGGAGGTTTACACGGCGCGATATCGGGATGCAACATCCGTACGATGTCTACGCCCCCGACGCAGGAACGACCAGTTAACATTGGAGTCAATGTGTGACGTTGCCCTACACATCGGAGTTGGGCTGTCACACGGGACGATCCTGCTCCAACCGGCATCCGATATCGGGCGGTCGAATAGCACGCTCATTCGACCCCCGATATCGTTTTGCCATCGTTCCTGCATCGCGTTGTACGTTCAAACAGTACAACGCAGGTACGATATCGGGTCCAACTCGCGAACCATGTGACTTTTGGTCGGAGTTGGACGCCGATATCGCAATTTGTAAACCCACCATTAGAGTCTGACTGATTAATTGAGTGTGTGGACAGGAGTCTTTTATACAGGTGACAATTTAAGACAGCTGTCTTTAATTCAGGTGACAAGTTGATTAGGAACGTCTAACTGGTCTGTAGAAGCCAGAACTCCTATTTTTTGGTAGGGAATCAAACACTTATTTCTCTCTGCAAAATGCAAATACATTTATATAATTTAGACAATGTGATTTTCTGGATTTTATTTATTATATTCTGTCTCTCACTGTTAAAGTTAGCCTACCCTTAAAATTATAGACTGTTCATGTCTTTGTAAGTGAGCAAAATTAAAAAAAATCAGCAAATTCTTCTTTCCCCCACTGTAGGTCTTCCATAGTTATAATAGGGCATAAATGGAAAACAAGTAAACCTTTTTCTTATTTTTATTGTGTTTTTTCTAAAGCACTTGGCTTAGTCCAAAACATTTACAGTAAAAATGAATCCCCAAATTGTCTAGTACAGTGATGTCAAATATGTTTATACTGACTAAGGCCCCTTTTGCATCAGTGTTTTTGCTGATTTGCGGCAGATCCTGCAGATTTACTGCATCTGCTGCGTAACTGTCACACTTGAGGCACATTTGCAGCAAGCCCCACTCATTCCCTATAGAATTTGCGGCAGGTGCGGCAAATGCGGTTTTTGCCCGCGATCCAGCACTTGCGGCAGGTCAAAAAAACGCAGTTAGCAGAGTTTTTTTTTCATGCGCCGCAAGTGCCGGATCCGGCAAACTGCACTTGCCGCAACTGCCACAAGTTCCATAAAGAATGAATGGGACTTGCTGCAAGTGCAGCCGTTACGTGGCAGATGCCGCATCTGTCGCAAATGTAGCCCTGTAAGAACACAGCCGCCGATTTAGTTTCATATTAGTGCTCTAACTAGGAGTTAGACAGACAAAGACATTTTATATCTGTACATGTTGCATTGCAGGGGGGTCGAACAGTGCCATTAAACAGAGCACATAAAACAGTGAGTTCTACCGTTAGCCAATTATTTTAACTGCAAAGATCTATTTTCTGTGAGCATCATCACTGGCTGTCAGACTGGTCATGTGATTTAAGACCTAAACAAATTTAAAGAGGTTGTTCACAACTAGGACAATCTCTTCTGATTCCACATGCCTCTCCCAGGTAAAATAAGGAAGTTTGTACTCACCTCCTGTGCTGGCGCCGTTCCCAATCCATGTCGGTGATCGGGTTACCGGGACTCACCTGAAGTCACACAAGCCCAGAGTCCAATCACCTCTGGCTTCTGTCTCCCTCCCAGTTTTGGGCTAATGAGTTCATTAACAGAAAATGAGCGACAGCCACAGCGCTCACTTCCTGTTGATTAACTCATTATTCCAAAGGAAGCCAGAAGCCATCAATGATTGGACGCAGGGCTTACATGATGTCATAACATCACATGAGCCCCAGGAATGTGAGTACGGACACCACTGGAACAGCACTAGCAAAGGAGATGATTACTTGCTTCTTTATTTTACTTGGGAGAGATATGTGGAATCAGAAGACGTTATCCTAGTAGTGGACAACCTGTTTAAGTAAGATGGCGTCACCAGGACTATAAATTGTTAGTATGATCAGAATCCAAGGCTGCTGTAAGCATCTGCCTAATTTGACTTTGCGCTGTCCTCAATGTGAAATTCTACTTCTCCAGAGTTTCGGTTTATATGATTTGGTGCTGAAGTGAGCATGATAGTCTGTTTAGCACTCAGGCCAAAACCATGAAAGAGCATTATAATTTGTAGAGATTGGAGACAAGAATTCACAAGTCTCAGGGGTGTCACAGAAACACACTGAGCTCGACAAGTATGACTGAAGCTTCCGAAATCTGTTACAGCAATACAGCAATTACTAGCTTAGAGAATATATAACATCTGCAAACCCTACACATTTTGTAAAGTCAGAATTAAATCACAGGCTTAGGAAAAGCTAAAATAGAAACAAGGCAAGCCTTACCTGATGAGATACGACGGTGACGCGTGGATTATCAAGGTTCAGCCAGGATGGGATTTGGCCATTTGTCACAATAAAAACATGGCGAACCCAAGGAGCATGTTTCTCAATAGATCTCAGAGAGTAACGTAATTCTTCATTATCTTCGAATCGACTGGCAGAGACGTCCCCATCCTCTTTCAGCTTTAAAAATAAAAGTAAAACAAAGTGTGTAAAAAAAAGTCTGCTGTAATTTTTGCAATTAAAGACAAAGCCTAATTTGACATTAATGTGCACACATTTGTTTTATATTGTCTCAGTCATTTTCCAGGAGGCATGACTTTTTTATAATTTTTCCATCGGTGTACCCTTAAGAGGGCTTTCTTCCAAGGATATTTTTAATGACACCACATGGAGATACATATACCCTAGTGCCTACCCTTTATTAAGTCTTCATGGAAAGAAAATGGAAAAGAAAAGCAAAGTGCAAAATTCCAAGGAAGTGAAATACCGTAGTCAAAGAAAATATAAATGTATATAGACATGTTACAGAAACAGGTAATCTCTAGTCCAGTGTGGCAAATGTGTCAAGACATGTGGCTGTCACATTAACATTGTTCTGCTTAAGCTATAGGCTAAAAGAGAATTATGTAAAAAGCAAGTGAGGAAGCATCTAGTCACATGTAAGTGATGGATATAGGGGCTGGTTACCAAGGCAGAGCACTCACTGTACCTAATAAGGACGAAAACCATCTTCCCAAGTTATATATATCTAGATTATAGGGCTGTGTGCCGGAATGACACACTAAGTAATATAAACAAGACCGAAACAATTATTTCATGTTAAAGATATTTGCCTTTGACATTATTTAAAGGACAAAGAAATGTCATTCCCAGCAATATCTAGACACAGTTTCACTCTTCAACAATTACATCAGGTACCAGTCATCTTATAGTAGTCTTATGTTTAGCATTATCCTCCAAACAAAATTAGCGTAAAATTATGAAAATCCTTAAGTACGTATAGATAAGTAAAAAATCAGGACATAGCTGCATAAGTTTAGCTAACTCCCAATGCCTAAAGGGGAGATCTCAAATGTCAAAGGGTGTCAAGCAGCTCCCACTCCACGATCTGAAAGGGGCAAACCCATTCTCATTCTCCATGTGCACACCATAAAAAATATACTCACCTCTGCTGCCGGCACAGTTCAAGCACCATAAGAAGTCACATTCTGGGGCCCAAGTGACATTGTTATGACACGCGATCACCATGACCAATCACGCCAGCTTCTCTCAACCCGCCGTCGGACACAGGGTTACCCAACACGAAGTGAGAGCCAAAGCACTTACTTCCTGTTAATTCCTTAGGTGTCTGAAGGCGGGAAGAAGAAATCCAGCAGTGATTGGTTGTAGGGCTCGCGTGTCAAAACAGTGTCTGTGGGTCCCAAGAATGCGACTCCTGAAATCGCTGGGACTGCGCCAGCAGTGGATGCAAGTATAGGCTTCTTTATTCTTATGGGGGCAAATATGAGGAATGAGAAGGGGTTGTCCAAGTAGTGGACAAGTCCTATAGAATTATGGGAACTTGTTCCCCAATTTCACCAGAATGGTATCCATAAGTGATAAGCGAGTGCTACCATGCTACCATTAAGAGTTTGAGAAAAATGATTGAGTTCCCCACTGACTTCTATTATTATACTTGGATACTCGAGTCGCACCCATCTGAACATCCAACTGCACGTTACAAGTACCGAGCACCCGCGTATGGTAGTAATCGCTCATTCACTAGTAGCCATGCATTCAAAGTTTCCTCAGTTTGTAAGTTCAGCATTTATACACAAAAGTCTCTATATTTTAATATACGGTATATTATTTTTAAATCTTATACATTTATTTCAAGAATAGTCTGTTAGCTCTTTGGATATAATTTGATTAGGGCATTAAGAGGACCTGTTACCTCCCCCCCCGGTGCTATGCTAACTGGAGAACACCAGCAACAGCGATGACTCATTACTGAGTAAGTCCCTCCGGACTCCTGATCTGTACACTTTATAAAGTCTTTTTAACAACTCACAGGGGGACTAGAGACATGGGGGACTCCTTCCCTGAATGCAGCAGGCACGCTGCATTCAGTTAGCATAGCACCAGGGGGTGACAGGTCCTCCTTAGCATGTAGCAATATTTTTATCTTCTATGAGAGTTACTGAATCAGAGCAGAGCAGCCTACAAGGCTATTGGTAGAGTGCCACCTCCTATGGCCAGTTGTTTGTCTCCATGTAAAGATGACATAGGAGTTACCCCTTAAACTTATTAAATAAATGAGGCACATTTCATTTTTCCACCATGAGACCTTTTCAGTACACACACATATACATATGCACCCACAGGATGGGGGCCGTGGATGATGGACATTATTACATGATATATTAACAGAATGAAGTGAGTGTGAGTTGACAGACTCACGTTGAGGCTCTCAGCAGCTTCTGTGTATTACATGACTTGATGACTGCTCATACGACCTCTACTTATCAACATTTCAGTTGAGCTTAGCAAAGACTCAATTTATCTTCTACAACAATCTGGATGATTTTGCCCGGTATGAAAAATATGCCAGGACCTCTGAACTGTCAACTAACAGATGCTGTGTCATTCAGACATATAGACTGTTAAATTCTCAGCCTGGAAATCCTGGTAAAAGGCTGGTCAATTACATACCTGACTGATAGCACTAAGATCCCAGAGCAAGTAAGCCGGGCTCAATGTCACCTCTTTTCCTTCTATAGTCATATTTTTCTTCGCTTGTATGTTGAGTTCCTGGAAATCTTTGGGATTGTTTAGCTGTAATAGTGCGACACTTGCTTCAGAGTATAGTTGTATCTGCAGAGAAGTAAAAAAAAGACAAGAATTAGGACAAGATGATAAATTACCATTAATTTCCCAGCTTTAATTATAACTTTTTACCTTTTCTCAAGAATAAATATGCTAAAAATAAAGCAACCAATATTCTATTGTATTTTTTTCACATCTGTGTGGTGAAAATAGTAAAAACATACAGATCAGAATATATGTATCTGAAGAAAATCTAGGACAGAAAACTTTAAAGCCGCAGGTGTGGTGCTTTAAATCTAAGTCCCCTGACGCATGCCTGTAACTCACCTTCTACTACCTTCATCCTTTTCCAGCAGCTCTCCTGTCGGTTTTCAGCAATTTGTGACCTGCCAGCAGCTCCAGTGTTTCATGGTGTATGCTGAAGATCATAAATTAATACAAATCTATGAGGCCTCGTTCTGACCTCATTATGGCTCTCAGAGTTGTATTGAGAGCTTATAATGCACAAGAAGGCACCAAAACAGGATGAAAAAAAAAGGAGAATGAGCATAAGAACCTTGTTCACATAGAGTGTTTGTACTCTGTTTTTTATTGATCCGCTTTTGGTGCAGTTTCTGAACCAAAAAAGGATACTCTTTTTGCAAAATAGCATCAGGAAGGCATCATCCTATTGTATTGCTTTTTTGCTTCGTTTTCGGGGGAGACAGACACATAGAGACACACAGGAAGCTGGGAAAAGGTGTGTGACAGTCCGTGCCACCGGGTACCAAAGAAATCACCTGGGATGCAGGAAGTTATTTCAAGCTTTGTCTTTATTCTCCAACATGTTTCAGCGCTCCACCTGGCGCCTTCCTCAGGGATATTACCTAATATCCCTGAGGAAGGCGCCAGGTGGAGCGCTGAAACATGTTGGAGAATAAAGACAAAGCTTGAAATAACTTCCTGCATCCCAGGTGATTTCTTTGGTACCCGGTGGCGCGGACTGTCACACACCTTTTCCCAGCTTCCTGAGAGTCTTCCCACGTGCGAGTGGTTGGTGGAGGTCCTGCAGCAGCCGGTATTGATTATATGCCTTCAAGCCAGTTGTGGGTCATCACAACTGGAATAGGTGAGTGGTTTTGACAATATACCTCTCATCTCTTAGTGTCTGAGTGATAGGGCACTATTGCGCCTCTTGTTCCCCCTTCCTATTTTACATAGAGACACACACACTTTATTACCCTCTCCGGCGATTTCAGGGTAAGCCCCAGTGAGATCTTCCTTCCAGGCACGAGCAGGACCTGCGGGTTGTACGAGTACTGACAGGACTTGGCCATGTGACTCTCAGGCTGAGTCACATGGACAGGTCCTGTTAGTACTGCACTCGCAGATCCTGCTGGTGACTGGGGAGGAAGATTTTGCTGGGACTCACTGCGGGATTGCTGTGAAGGGCAAGTAATGGAGCATTGTGGGGTGAAAAGCACAGCAGAAAAACGGAGCACAAATTGATATGCTCCTTATTTTCAGGATGCGCTTTCTGCACGTCTAATTCAGCAAAACGCATCGTCTGCACAGCAAGTAGAAAATCACATTCATTTTGCTGCCAAAAGCAGTGACTGATCCGTTTTTGGTGGAGCTGCATAGCCGAAAGGTGAGTTCATATTATGTTTGTGCTGTGCTTTTAACACATCTGTTTGACAGCAGCACAAACACAATGTAACAGATCCGTTAACGCATCCATAGGTCTCCAGTCAACAAACGCATGCGTTTGCAAGTATGCGTTTGTTGAAATGCACAGGCAAAGGCGTACTGCAGCATTTTTTTTGTCCATTAGAAAACTAAAGCAATATAACGCAATGCTACAGATTTGAACAAATTAGCAGCATTGCATTATATTGCATTTGCAATAGATGATAGGATAGATGGTAGAATAGGTAGATTGGGCTTATCAGATTCCCAATGCTACATCCTGGGCCACCCATTATGCTACTTGCATATTCACTGCACTGACCGGCAAACAGCCAATCACAGACGCTCACACTGAGAGCCTTTGTGATTGGCTGTTGCAGTCAGACTGCATTTCCTCAATCTGGATAGTGATTGTGCATGGTTGCCATACACATTAGTGTATGGCAACCAACCTGCCATCATAGGGTGTTAAATAAATAATTAAAAAAACGTATGAGGCTTTACAGTATTTTTTTTAATCTAGCCCTCCTGAAAGAGCCGCAGGTATGGCGGTGCGGTGAGCAAGGAGTTAACTGCAATAATCCAAAGTCACCATTGCTATAGTACCTTCTCGCTCAGTTACTATGGCAACAGTGTGAGCAGTGACGTCACCACTTACCACAGCACAGGTCTCTGGTTACTTATTCAGTGATCAGACACCATGGGGAGCAGAAGCATTCTTCCTACTTGTGGTCTCTGATGTAGCAGAGCTGAATCAGCTCACAAAGAGAGAAAACAGAGAAAACGATGGACAAGGATTGGTAAGCAGGTGGGAAGGGAGTAATAAAGATGGCGTCTCTAAGGGCCCTTTCACATCAGCGTTTTTTTCAAATCGCGGCAGATGCGGTGAAAAAACCACATCTGCCGCGATTACCGCATACCGACTGCACTTGCGGCACGGTTGCGGTAAACGCCATACAAGGTATAGGCGGACTTGCGGCAGGTGCGGCAAGTGCGGTTTTGGCACTTGCGGCAGGTGCAGCCGCGAAAAAAACCGCGGCTGACAGCATTTTTTTTCGCGGCCGCACCTGCCGCAAGTGCCAAAACCGCACTTGCCGCACCTGCCGCAAGTCCGCCTATACCTTGTATGGCGTTTACCGCAACCGTGCCGCAAGTACAGCCGGTATGCGGTAATCGCGGCAGATGCGTTTTTTTCACCGCATCTGCCACGATTTGAAAAAAACGCTGATGTGAAAGGGCCCTAAGTGTATCTGTGTTTTTATTTCTAATAAATACATTTTTCTCAGGACTTAATACCAGCTGGTAAAACAAAGCTGATATTAAACCCTTATTACCCAGCGTGCTACCCGCCACCAGGGCCGCTGGAAGAGCCTGGTAAAACGCCTGGAAATGGTGTTTCTTATGAATGCACCATTTTCAGTAGCGGCTGCGGGCTACTAAAACACTGGGCCCTCACCCCACTGACAATACCAGCCCTCTGCTGTCTAGTTTTACCTTGGCTGGCAATTAAAAATAGGGCGGAGCCCACACATTATTTTTGCCAGCCACAGTAAAAGTAGGCAGCTTAGGGTGGCAGCTTGCAGATGTCAGTTTTCATCGGGCTAGACTTAAAAATACAGCGAAGTCCCATGCATTTTTTTTTTGTAATTACAGATTCTAGCGATTCTGAGATTGTTTTTTCGTGACATATTGGGCTTCATGTTAGTGGTAAATTTAGGTCGATAATTTTTGCGTTCATTTGTGAAAAAAAATCGAAAACTTTGCAATTTTCAAATTTTGAATTTTTATTCTGTTAAACCAGAGAGTTATGTGACACAAAATAGTTAACAAATAACATTTCCCACATGTCTACTTTACATCAGTACAATTTTGTGAAAACATTTTTTTTTTCTTAGGAAGTTATAAGGGTTCAAAGTTCATCAGCAATTTCTCATTTTTCCAGCAAAATTTACAAAACCGTTTTTTTTTAGTGACCACATCACATTTGAAGTCCCTTTGAGGGGTGTACATGACAGAAAACACCCAAAAGTGACACCATTCCAAAAACTGCACCCCTCAAGCTACTCAAAACTACATTCAAGAAGATTATTAACCCTTCAGGTGCTTCACAGGAACTAAAGCAAGGTGGAGGGAAAAAATGAACATTTTCATTTTTCCAACAAAAATGTTCTTTTAACCTCAATTTTTTAATTTTCACATGGCAACATGATAAAATGGATCTTAAAATTTGTTGGGTAATTTCTCCCAAGTACACCAATACCTCATATGTGGCCATAAACCACTGTTTAGGTGCATGGCAGGGCTCAGAAGGGAAGGAGCGCTATTTCAGGTTTGGAGCTAATTTTCCAATCAGAAAGTCAAATTGAGCTCCTTCCTTTCTGAGCCCTGCTGTGCACCCAAACAGTGGTTTATGACCACACATGATGTATCAGTGTACACAGAAATTGCACAAGAAATTTAAGATCCATTTTATCCTGTCGCCCATGTGAATATGAAAAAATTAAGGCTAAGAGAACATTTTTGTGAAGATAAAAGTTATTTTTAATTTTTACGTATCAATTTGTGAAGCATCTGGGGGTTTAAAGTGCTCACTATGCATCTAGATACATTCCTTGGGGGGGTCTAGTTTCCAAAATGGGGTCACTTGTGGGGGAGCTCTAATGTTTAGGCACACAGGGGCTCTCCATAAGCGACATGGTGTCCGCTAATACTTAGAGCTAATTTTCCATTTAAATTGTTAGCGGACACCATGTCGCGTATGGAGGGCCCCTGTGTGCCTAAACAATGGAGCTCCTCCACAAGTGACCCCCATTTTGGAAACTAGACCCCCCCAAGGAATGTATCTAGATGCATAGTGAGCACTTTAATGCCCCAGGTGCTTCACAAATTGATCCATAACAATTAAAAATAACTTTTAAGTGCTCACTATGCATCTAGATACATTCCTTGAGGGGTCTAGTTTCCAAAATGGGGTCACTTGTGGGGGAGCTCCAATGTTTAGGCACACAGGGGCTCTCCATACGCAGCCCCAATCATCCAGCCTCATCACACATACACACTCACTCACATACACACTCTTACTCACATACTCACTTACATACTTGCACTCACACACTCCCATACACGCACACTCCCATACACGAACACTCCCATACACGCACACTCCCATACACACACACTCCCATACACACACACTCCCATACACACACACTCCCATACACACACACTCCATAACAACACTCCATACACACTCATATACATAAACTCACTCACATACGCACACACACACATACACAGCTGCTGCGACCAGGGAGTGATCGGCGGGCATTCATGCCGGCGCCGTACAGAGGTGTCTAAGCCTCAGTACATGTACGCCAAGCAGCGGCCTTACCAGAAAAAAGATTAGCAGTGCCCGGCTTCGGAGCATGCTCAACACAGCACAACGGACAGAAACTGATCTGTCTCCATAGACCCCATTTTATTTGAACAGACCGCGACGGATCAGTTTCTGACCGCTTGTGTCCGCTTTTTGAAGGCAGCTCAAAATCGGAGCAGTCTCCGATTCTGTGTATAGCAAAAAAGTGAACACAAACAAATCCCTGACAAAAATGAAACAAACGGATGGCCACTTTGGACCAATCCATTCCCATAGGGATACATGGGAGGCAAAAAAGGATACCTGGTTATCGGTTTCAAAAGGATACACACACATCCCCAAAAACACACAGTGTGAAGGGAACCTAAGCCTTTTTTGGAGTTATCAATGGCACTGATTAATAGTTCTCATGAACCTTTTTTCCTCCAGGTGGATGGACTGTCCTCTCATCTCTACATGTGGTTTTATATAGAAGAGCTTTAGATCTTAGTTGTACCATTTCTAACTCCAGAGAATCTTTCCCATGAACTGCTCCCCACAACTGCACTGCATATTTCGGGTGAGGTCGCATGACTGGTTTGTAAAGTTGTAGTGTTACATCAATGTCCCATAAATCCATAACTCTCTAAATACATGACAATTTGCTGCTGGCCATAGATGCCATTGATTTTCACGACAAGCTTTTTGCTTTGAAAAGTCAGATCAACCAAGTGCCGCAGATGTACATATTTCTGAGCCAAAAGAATCTTGAACATGCAGTCATTTCTTATTCCTTTTTCTTGCCTTCACTTAATGCTACTTTCCGACAGACAGTAGTAGAGATTCAGAGACATTTTTGAAGTTACTGTAGTTTTGCTTGTGGCCCCGTTGTCATATATCAAAGTGTTGAAAATGGCTCAAAAAATCTGGCATAATTGTGAAAATAAAAACTTCTGTCTAGAGTTGTTTTCACTTTTTATACAGTCTTCACTACTAGAGTGAGTTTCTGTAATTCATGAATCTGGTTTCATCCCTATTTCATACTTAGCCACAGTCACGTTTTAAAAGTGGTGAGAACGGAGTAAAAATACGTCCCAGATGTTTGAGGAAAAATGGCATGTGACAAAGTTAGTGACAATCTGACGACAAAAAGAAAATGTTGAGAGAGCTGTAATAAATTCACCACAAAAGAATGTGATCTATAGCAAAGAAAACACCATTTTAAGAACAAATTATTGCAAAGTTTCTTGCTTTTAATGTATTAGACCAATAAAAATGGTTGCTTAAGTGTACACACCCTTTAAAACCCTACATATTACACTGTTGTTGGCCGATCAGAGAGGCAGGATTTTGTCTATTCTGTGACATTCTGTTTCCTTGAGGTTCAAGCATTGTGACAGTCATCTGACACTGGTAAGTTCTCTGGCAGGGCAGGGAAAAGTGACACCCAAAAGCCTTAAAAACAGCACAACATTTTCATTGAGACCATGAGACAAAAATGGGGAAGCAGCTGACTCTGGAGTAATATGCCAATTATCTGGCACAGATGCTTCTGCTATCCAGGAGGAACAACTGGGCAGGCAAAGACTTGACACAAGAATATTACGTTTCGTGTTAATACTCAACCTGGGTTGCCAACAGTCCAGAAATTCCAGGACGGGCTGTAAAAATAGGGCACTTTTTGCCCTATCCATAAAAGAAATTTAAGGCTTCCATGATTTTTTTTGAAGCTGAAGAAACCTATACAGGTTATCATGATTGTAATTATAGCATTTTACGGTACAGCTGATGTATTTATATTAGAACTATGGGCTGTAAACATGGATCACCTATAATTGAACAATTTATTGTGCTTTTCCAATTTGTCCATAAAAAATATAGTCTTTCCATGATTTTGATAAGCTATCTTCAGGGACACACATCCATGTAAAGCAGGCGCAGGGGTCACAGGGGTTCGCGGCCGCTGGGCCTCTATACCTACGGGCCCAGTCACACTTGCAACCCCTGCAACCCAGGTTATTAAGCCCCTGCATTCTACCATACATTCAGTGAGCCCATCGGGACCCAAGTCTGAACTCCCACCTCCACCCCCACTAAACGGGATTCTTATGTGACAATGTGGGCCATTGAATTTAATGGTGCAGACGGAGTCATCGTGTGCTCTGTCATGCACCATTTCCGAGAGTATACATTTAGTGTGGACACCCAGATGCAGTCTATTACATTAGGGTGTCTGCCTGCAGTAGACGTATACTCTCGAAAACAGTGCATGACAGAGCACACAGTGACTCCGTCTACACCATTAAAGATCAATTGCCCCTGTCAGTGCATTCATGGGAATCCCGTTTTACAAGAGGTTTGGACGTAAGCTCAGATGGGACCACTGAACGTGTGGTAGAACTCAATGTGAAAATACCCTAAAAGAGTAATGTAGACATATAACCAGCTTTATAGTCACTCTTTTGGCCTTCGTTAAGTTACTAGGTGCTTATGGATATGTTTGGAACATACACTGTGTGCTTTTCTGAACTATTGAATTTGCTTTGAAAATGTACCATGAACAAAATGCATTAATTCGTTATTGACAAGCATTGTAATTTGTGACTCCTGCTAATTTGGGGAATCTAGTATCTACTGAATATCTTTTCCTTCTGGAACCATTTTCAGACAAGCCTCCTTGTGTTTTCAGTAATAACAGACACTTCACTATACATGAAAAACTTTTCATCAACCAGCTTCACAAGATCCTCTTGTGACTGATGGCAAACAAGAGCATTAGGGTATGTGCCCACAGGCAGGTTTTGCTGCGTTTGAGATCAGGTTTTGCCTTGGTTTTATGTAAATCTATGCTAATCTAATCCTGATTTTTTGCTTTCCATCAAAACCTATGTGGTCAGGGAAAAGCGTTCACACACACTTTTTTTTTTTCTCTACAGAAAATGGAAATACCACAGGTTTTTCCACTTTAGCAAAAGTTCAGCAAAGAACTGACATGCTCATTCTTTGTAAAACACAGCAAAACCTGAGGTGTTTCCACTTTCTTCACCAAACAACATCCACCCGGTAAATCGACCCTGTACCGTGTTCCGTTTTAACATCAGCCGGTACCCAGTAAATTGGAGCTAAACTTGACTTTGTTTCCGTTGTTCTTCTCACCGTTGCCCAGAGGGCCGCAGCACCCATACCAGCATCTCATCAGAGGGTAAGAACATCAGCAACAACTACTCCCCTCATGCCTCTCACCAATCTCCCTCACCACAGCCCTGAGGTAAAACTCCTCCTGTGGGGAGTTGTACCACTCTCTGCTGCATCCACATCACCTCAGTGGCCAGCTTGCAGTGCCGGTACCTATATTACCGGGATCCACAGGTGGCGTCATGTTTCCCTGTAAATACTCCTTTCTTTCCCCATCACCTAACAATTGATAACCAGGGCACGGAACGGGAACGCAACCACCCGTGATCCCCGTTCCAAGAAACCATCAGTCCCGGTGTCCGAGTACTCCTTGCACTGGTCGCATCAAATGCAGCACTGAATGCAGCATGTCTGCTGCATTCAGGGAAGGGGTCCCCCATGTCTCTGGCGCCAGATTCCCACCCTGCTGTTTGAATAAAGCATAAAGCAGGGTGGGCTCTGCTGCTGACATCACGCAATACCGCTGTGTGTGGCAGCGTGATTGACAGAGCAGGAGAAGAGGAGGCAGAACAGGAGGTGGCAGCATTCACACACAAGGGGCTAAATACACAAGGAGGAGGCAAGAAGACTGTGTCAGCGGCGACGACCTGTTAATAAGATCCCACCCATTAGACCTCTTATCTGTAAGCTTTAAAAAGTGCATTTTTCGGGGTATAGGGGGGCTAGAGACATGGGGACCACTCCCTGAATGCAGCAGACATGCTGCATTCAGTGCTGCATTTACTTTGCCATGCAGCAGGGGGGTGACAGGTCCTCTTTAATACTGATGGCCTATCCTTAGGATATGTTATCAATAGCAGATAGGTGTGGGTAACACACCAGGCACCCACAACAAACAGCTGTACTCGATGTCGGCTTAGATGTGACGTGGCAAAGCACAACTCCATCAACTGTAGAGTGGCCACAGCGGGTACTGCAGATCCACTTCTATCTGAATAGGGGAGGATGTGCAGTACCCTGCCACAACTACTATGTAGCTGACAGGGCTGTGATGTGCAGCTCCACAACTTAACACATCCGGCTGCTGAGTGTCACACCTCCATCAATCTGGTATTGGTAACCTATCCTAAGCAAGGGCAATCATTATTAAAGTATTGGACAACCCTTTAAAAATAGATCTCAGTCCTGATGGAGTTGGTGTACTTACTTTGAGAATCCATGTCAGAATGGTTGCATAAGACAGTCATTCAATCTCTGCCCATCTAGCCTTATAGAAGGTTCCTCCTTGCTCAGATTCTATATTGCTTAGTACAAGCTGCAGCTGTCAGTAAGGCTGGGTGGACAGGTGGAGGTTGAATCCACTTATGAGCCATTTTATTTGATAGACGGACTCATAAATATGGGGACTAAACATGCATTATAAATCAACAAAGTAAATACATCAGTATCATTAGTTTCAACTCTAAGGGATCCATATATTAATATAAGCAGTTTGTTTAGTGAAAACCAGTAACAGACCTGCTTTAAAAGGGACCGTCAGCACAGAATGACTGTTGTGACCAAGTACAGGTGCTCGGTTCATCATAGTAGGGCTAGTAATCAGCTTCCTTTCCCTAGATCTCCGACCCTATCTGGCTATATAAAGTCAGATCCAAGGTTGTGGGGTTTGGTATGGAGATAGAAGCAAACCAAGGAATGAGAATATGTCCATACCATGATGCACCTAGTGCCTGTAATTGCTCTGAACAGTCATTCTGTGCTGACAGAGTCCCTTTAAATCTGACGTTTCTAACATCCAAATTTGCAAGTTTATTACTGAATTCCTGATCACGAAACATCCAAAATGGTAAATTACAGAGCCAGTTTAAAGTGGTGTCACAGAAGATCACACCAGCAATGACTGAAGACATAAGAGTTTTATTGTTTTTAGATATTTTTGTCTTTTCACTTCTTGCTTAGAGATCACTCAGGAACATACACAGTATGTACAAAGGGAACGACAAGACTTCTATGGTAGTACACTGAATGTACCCAGATACAATTAAGTCTAAAGGATTCTTACAACACTGTGAAAATCAGTTGGGAGATTGGAGACAGTTTTCTGCCAAAAATGGTCTATCTCCGGGAAAAGGGCCCCATTACATTTAAAAAAACACAATAAACTGAATGGTATACTAATAATAGAGTAAAGCAGTGATGCTGCAATGTCTTATACAGCAGGGTGAGTTAAAGGTGTAGTCTCATCTCCAAGATCCTATCCCAATATGTAGTAGGTGTAATAATAATAATACTATAATAATACTAATATTAGTAAATACCTCCAGTTAGAAATGTAGTATAGTTCTCTTGATTAGCTATGTCGTTAATTGTCACTATATGAGTGGTCGTAACCATGGATACCTAAACTGATACAATGCCCTGTACATTTGATAAGTGACATAGCTAATCAGAAGAACTATACTACATTTATAATTGGAGGGATTTGTTGTTATTACTATTATTATTACTACTACTAGACCTATTACATATTAAGGATTTTGGAGAAGGGAATACCCTTTGAAGGTAAAAGGTCATTCTAACAAGTAAACAGAAAACTACAATTATACAAATTATATCTGTTCGGCTGCTTTCACAGTGGCGTTTTCACCAAAATGCGGCAGATTTACCATATCTGCCACCTAACGGCTGCAATTGCGGCACACTTGCAGCAAGCCCTATGCAATGTCTATGGGGCTTGCGGTATGTTGTGGCAGGTGCGGCAAGTGCGGTTGCGGCCACGAAAAAAAACGCTGCTGACCACGTTTATTTTTTTTTTTTTTTGCGGCCGCAACCGCACTTGCCGCACCTGCCACAACATACCGCAAGCCCCATAGACAATGCATAGGACCCGCCGCAAGTGCTGCCGTTAGGCGGCAGATGCGTTTTTTTGTCCGGATCCGGGCAAAAACGCCTATGTGAAAGGGGCCTTATGTCTACAAACAAGACACAAATGCCATCAATCTGCAGATACAAGACCGACATGAAGGGAACCCTATGTTATAACATTTCTAATATGTGAAGGCATAGCTGTGAGGAGCTTTGATATTGGCGGACTATAGGATTACTGTGCATCCTGAACTTCATACTAAGTAACCCAGATTACTGTCAGAAGAGGACATGATATTCTGGACAACATTGGTGTCTGAGGGTGACATCATGCAGAATGCTTCTTATCACTTGCAGAAGGAAAGGCTTTAGACATAGGTAGAGTGCGCCACCTAGTGCTCAAAGTAAGCGAAAGTAGCGTGACATCAAGAGAAATCATGTCTTGGGACACCCATTCAGGTTCTTTGCCCATTGACAGTGCAGATGCTGGGTTGATATATTTCAGCCATTATAATAACATTTCAGACAACCAGGTGATGAGTATAGCAGAGAAAATGGTGTTTCTGTGTGTTTGGGATGGTTAAATTCCACAATAGGAGCCATTTCTTATGGTGGGTTTACACGCCGCGATATCGGCGTCCAACTCCGACCCAACTCCGACAAAAAGTCACGTGGGTCGCGAGTTGGAGCCGATATCGTGTGCGCGTTGTATTGTTTTGGCATCCAACGCGATGCTGGAACGATGCCAAAACGATATCGGAGTTGAATAGCAAAGCTATTCAACTCGCCGATATCGCAAGGCCGTTGTACCAGCATCGCTGCGTGTGACAGCCCAACTCCGATGTCTACGCTCACGTCACCCATTCACTCCCATGTTAACTGGTCGTTCCTGGGTTGGTGGGCGTAGACATCGGAGGGACGTTGCATCCCGATATCGCGGCGTGTAAACTGGTGATGCGATGCAGGGAGAAACGTGCACTAAATGCGCGCTCCCGCGGCGTTGCCTCCGATATCGCCGCGATATCGGGACGTGTAACCCCACCATTAGGACTGCAGTGGGAAGGGAGGGGGCAGGGCTCACATCCATTTCTTGGAAATGTCTAATTAAAGGAAAACATTCAGATGATTCCTGCTGGCCAAAACACAGGTAACCTGGCAGAATAACTGCAGTCAGGTATAGGGGAGCGTTTTAGAGAAACTATAAAGGTCCGGTGACCAGAAGCAGAGGCAAGAATAGGTCTGGGCTGCCCAGGACGACTTCTCCCTGCTTTGCCCTAGATGATTGACAGATCTTACCCATGTGTGTACACTGGAGGTCCACAAAAATACTTTCAAATCTTTTCTGCTATTCATGTACATTGTGTGTAGGCAAGTTGTATTTTAGAGGATTATTTTTATTATTGATCAACAACTATGTTCTCAATCAACCCAGAAGACTCAAATATCAAAGCTTAATATTTTTGGAAGTTGTAGTGGGATTTTTTTTAGATTTGGCTATATTAAGACCCCAATACATGATATTGTTAACGATATCGATTAAACATCACAGATCTGTAGTCGTTCAAGCGACATCGTTACGACCTCGTTGTGTGTGACTCTGCAAAGTTTTAATGATAAATCGTTGGATCGTTGATCGCAGGTTTGAGAACATGTTCTCAAACCACATGATCAATGATCAGCCAACCTGGTATATTGTTGTGTTTGACACCACGATAATGTCGTTCACGACTTCGCCCATTCCCAGCAATGATCAGGGATCATTCGCTGGATTGGGCGAACGATACCTGCTCACAACATCATTGGTGAGTTGTCCACGATATCTAGACGTGTGACATCTCACCAACGATGTCAAAATGATGACTGAAACGACCGCGCGCCCACGAGATCGTTGCCGACATCGTTTCAACGTTGTGCCGTGTAACGGGACCTTTAGGAGGATATCTGTTTGTACAGGTAACTATTACTGTGAAGAATTATTAGGCTACTTAATTAAAACCAAATATATTCCCATCTCACTTGTTTATTTTCACCAGGTAAACTAATATAACTGCACAAAATTTACAAATAAACATTTTTGACATGCAAAAACAAAACCCCAAAAAATTAGTGACCAATATAGCCACCTTTCTTTATGATGACACTCAACAGCCTTCCATCCATATAATCTGTCAGTTGCTTGATCTGTTTACGATCAACATTGCGTGCAGCAGCCATCACAGCCTCCCAGACACTGTTCCAAGAGGTGTTCTGTTTTCCCTCCCTGTAGATCTATAAAAAATCCAAGAATGCGCACATAGGGTGATATCTTCTTTGAAGAAGGATAAAAGGTTATATAAAGAGGCTGCTCACCTGATACAGTTGTGATGACCCACAACTGGTAATGATCGCTCAGATACAAGTAGCTGCTGCAGGACCGTACTCTCCACAGATCCCTGTGGTATAATCAGCTCCCAGGACACAGTACCTCGAGGTCCGCGCTGCCACTTCAGAAAGGAACAAAAGAAGCCAGTACAAGAGAATGTCTGGATCAACGATTCTTCTTTATTGTCCTACGCGTTTCAGAGTCATCTCCCAACTCCTTCATCAGGGAATGTCCTCCCTGTAGATCTCACATTTTAGGAGGGAGCACAGGTTCTTTATGGGGTTCAGATCAGGTTAACAAGGGGGCATGTCATTTTTTTTCTTCTTTTAGACCTTTACTGGCCAACCACGCTGTGGAGTAGTTGGATGAATGTGATGGAGCATTGTCCTACATGAAAATCATGTTTTTCTTGAACGATACCAACTACTTCCTGTGCCACTGCTTGAAGAAGATGTCTTCCAGAAACTGGCAGTAGGTTTGGGAGTTGAGCTTCACTCCATCCTCAACCCGAAAAGGTCCCACAAGTTCATCTTTGATAATACCAACCCATACCAGTAGCCCACCCCCACCCTGCTGGCGTCTGAGTCGGAGTGGAGCTCTCTGCCCTTTACTGATCCAGCCTTTGGCCCATCCAGAGTCACTCTCATTTCATCAGTCCATAAAACCTTTGAAAAATCAGTCTTAAGATATTTCTTGGCTCAGTCTTGACGTTTTACCTTATGTTTCTTGTTCAAAGGTGGTCATTTTTCAGCCTTTCTTACCTTGGCCATGTCCCTGAGTATGGCACACCTTCTGCTTTTTGATACTCCAGTAACATTGCAACTCTGAAATATGGCAAAACTGGTGGCAAATTGCATCTTGGCAGCTTCACGCTTGATTTTCCTAAATTCATGGGCAGTTATTTTGCGCCTTTTGTGCCCAACACGCTTCTTGCGACCCTGTTGGCTATTTGCCATGAAACGCTTGATTGTTCGGTGTTCATGCGTCAAAAGTTTTGCAATTTCAAGACTGCTGCATCCCTCTGCAAGACATCTCACAATTTTGGACTTTTCAGAGCCCGTCAAATCTCTCTTCTGACCCATTTTGCCTAAGGAAAGGCATTTGCATAATAATAAAGCACACCATATATAGGGTGTTGATGTCATTAGACCACACCCCTCCTCATTACAGAGATGCACATCACCTGATTTACTTAATTGGTAGTTGGCTCTCAAGCCTATACAGCTTGGAGTAGGACAACATGTATAAAAAGTATCATGTGATCAAAATACTCATTTGCCTAATAATTCTGCACACAGTGTACACTTTCAGTGTAACCCTAAAAAATGGCATAAAGCTGAAATCAAATTAATGGTCCATGTACATACCACAACTGACCATGAGGCTCCTGATCTGAACTAACAGCCTCATTTACAGTGGTTACAGAAAGTATTTAGACCCCTTTAAATTTTTCACTCTTTGTCTCACTGCCGCCATTTGGTAAATTCAAAAAAGTTCTTTCTCATTAATGTACACTCTCCAATCCCATCTTGACTGAAAAAAAACAAATGTAGATATTTGTGCAAATTTATTAAAAAAGAAAAACTGAAATATCACATGGTCATAATTATTCAGACCCTTTGCTCTGTATTGAGTAGAAGCACCCTTCCTGTTGAGCTAGTACAGCCATGAGTCTTCTTGGGAATGATGCAACAAGTGTTTCACACTTGGATTTGGGGACCCTCTCCCATTCTTACTTGCAGATCCTCTCCACTTCCGTCAGGTTGGATGGTGAACATTGGTGGACAGCCATTTTCAGGTCTGCTGAATTGGGTTTAGGTCAGGGCTCTGCTGGGCCAGTCAACAATAGTAACAGAGTTGTTCTGAAGCCACTCCTTTGTTATTTTAGCTGTGTGCTTAGGGTCATTGTCTTTTTGGAAGGTGAGCCTTCAGCCAAGTCTGAGGTCCTTAGCACTCCAGAAAAGGTTTTCATCAAAGATAATATAATAATATTTTTTATTTATAAAGCGCTAACATATTCCACAGCACTTTACAATTCAGAGGGTATATGATACAATAATATATAATAAAATACAATACAATATGAGACAATACAAATATAATACAATACAGACCATATGAGACAAAAAATAAATAAATACATCACTGAGCCCATTAGGAGTGAGGTCCCTACTCGCAGGCTTACAATCTATGAGGAAATAGGAGAGACACAAAAGGGAATAGTAACAAATGCTGTCATATATGGGCCAGCTATCAATATAATAAATAGGGGATTCACATAATGCTGCATGAACCGGTCACCAGCCGAGTCAGTACAGTACAGATAAAGTGCTATAAAATGCATGGGGGTGTAGAAAGATGATACAAGAGGCCAGATTTGGAGAAGGACAGAATGGAAATAATTACATAGATGAGGTGAGGAGGTAGGCTAGTCTAAAGAGATGTGATTTTAACGCTCGCTTAAAGCTATGGATATTTGGAATTAATTGAATTGTTCTTGGTAATCCGTTCCAGAGAATTGGTGCAGCTCGTGAGAAGTCCTGGAAACGGGAGTGGGAGGTTTGGATTGTAGAGGATGTCAGTCTTAGGTAATTTGCGGAATGGAGGGCACGTGTAGGGTGATATACAGAGATGAGGGAGGAGATGTAGGGTGGTGCAGAACTGTGGAGGGCTTTGTGGGTCAGAGTGATAATTTTATATTGTACTCTGTAGCGGATGGGCAGCCAGTGCAATGACTGCCACAAGATAGAGGAATTGGTGAAGCGCTTGGAGGGAAAAAAGAGAATTTTGTTTACGTACCGTAAATTCTTTTTTCTTTAGTCATCAATGGGAGACCCAGACAATGGGGTTTAGGGCTCTGCCCTCCGGAGGTCACACTAGGTACTACAAGTTTGTAGACACCGCCTCCTCCGCTTATAAACCCCCACCGTAGGAGACATCCTCAGTTTAGTCCATAAGCTGCGAGGAGAAATTAAACCACACCCGAAACATCGGAAGAATGCCGTGCACAGACGGTTCAACAACCCGGCAAACCCTGTCTCAACAGAGAACAGAACAAGTGCAAAATATGCAACGGAACAACTGGGTGGGTGCTGGGTCTCCCATTGATGACTAAAGAAAAAAGAATTTACGGTACGTAAACAAAATTCTCTTTTTTCTGGTCGTCATAATGGGAGACCCAGACAATGGGGATGTCCTAAAGCAATACCCCAGGGCGGGAAGAGTTCCTCAACAAGACGGATAACACATGGTTCCCTCTAAAGGTGGGCAACCGCCGCCTGGAGAACCCGCCTGCCCAAACTCGCATCCGCAGAGGCATGGGCATGCACCATATAGTGCTTAGAGAAAGTGTGCAGGCTGGACCAAGTGGCCGCCTGACACACCTGTAGAGCAGAAGCTCGATGTCGCAAGGCCCAGGAGGCACCTACAGCTCTCGTAGAGTGTGCCTTCAAACCCACCGGGAGAGGCAAACCAGAAGACCGGTACGCCTCCTGAATGGGAGCCTTGATCCATCTGGCCAAGGTCGACTTCGAAGCCGCGGCCCCCTTACAGCGACCCATCGTGAGGACAAATAAGGAATCCGAACTCCTAAAGGAGGCGGTCCTGGACACATAAATGCGTACAGCTCTCACGAGATCCAGAGTATGGAGGTCGCGCTCAACCTGATGAACGGGAGCGGGGCAAAATGATGGAAGAACAATCTCCTGGTTTAGGTGAAACGTTGAAACCACCTTCGGCAGAAATTCAGGCCGTGGGCGCAACACCACCTTGTCTTGGTGAACCACCAGAAAGGGAGACTTGCACGAAAGTGCAGCCAATTCTGAGACCCGTCTCAGAGACGTAATCGCCACCAGAAAGACCACCTTCTGGGACAGACGAGAGAGAGAGACGTCTCTCAGTGGCTCAAACGGCGGTTTCTGCAGTGTCGCCAGGACCATGTTTAGGTCCCAAGGGTCCAGAGGTCGTCTATAGGGCGGGACCACCCGAGACACCCCCTGCAGAAATTGACGTACCTTCGGGAGGAGCGCCAAGCGCCTGTCAAACAACACTGAAAGTGCTGATACTTGACCTTTCAGAGAGCCAAGGGATAATCCCAACTCCAACCCCGACTGTAGGAAGGCCAACAATGTCGGGATAGACAAAGGCCACGGAGAGCGGCCACCAGAGGCACACCAGGTAAAAAAGATTTTCCACGTTCTGTGGTATATCTTCCTGGAAACAGGTTTCCTTGCCCGATTCATAGTGGCAACCACTGTAGGAGAGAAACCTCTGGATGTCAGCAGCCAGGCCTCAAGAGCCATGCAGTCAATCTGAGGGCCCTGGAATTGAGGTGGAAGAATGGGCCTTGCGCGAGTAGATCTGCGCGTTCTGGAAGAGCCCACCTGTGTCCGCCTGACAGTTGCCACAGGTCCGGGTACCAAGACCTCCTGGGCCAATCTGGAGCCACTAGAATGGCCACTCTGCATTCTGTCCTGATCTTCCACAGGACCCTGGGAATCAGAGCCAGAGGCGGAAACACATATGGCAGCTGAAAGCTGGACCAGCTCAGGATCAGGGCGTCCGCCCCCAGAGACTGGGGATCCCAAGATCTCGCCATGTATTGGGGCACCTGATGATTCAGCCGTGAGGCCATCAGATCCACGTCCGGAGTGCCCCACCTGCCGCAGATGTCCCGGAAGACGTCTGGATGTAGGGACCACTCTCCGGCGTCCATCCCCTGTCGGCTCAGATAGTCGGCCTCCCAGTTCTCGACCCCTGGGATGTGAACTGCGGAGATCAGGCAGCCGTTTTCCTCCACCCAGAGTAGAATGCGGTGGACTTCGGCGAGGGCCTGAGCACTTCTGGTCCCTCCCTGATGATTTATGTAGGCGACGGCCGTCGCATTGTCGGACTGTACCCGAATGGGCTGTCCTGACAGGAATTTCTGAAACGCCAGTAGCGCCAGATAGACCGCCTTGATCTCCAGCACGTTGATCTGCAACGCCGACTCCGACTGAGTCCAGAGGCCTTGAGCCCTGTGGTGCAAGAACACCGCCCCCCAGCCCTTCAGACTGGCGTCGGTGGTCACCACTAACCATGACGGTTTTAGGAAGGACCGGCCCCGTGACAGGTGATGTGGCTGGAGCCACCACTGTAGAGAGTCCCTGGTTGGTTGTGACAGTGTCACCAGCCGATTCAGAGAGACCGTCCTCTTGTCCCATCTGCGAAGAATCTCCAGCTGGAGAGGACGGAGGCGAAACTGTGCGAACGGCACCGCCTCTATCGCCGCTACCATGCGACCCACCAGTCTCATCAATACCCGTAGGGATGACTGTGGAGACAGGAGGACATTCTGCACTCCTGATTGGATCGCAAGCTGCTTGGCTTGAGGTAGGGACACCAGGGCCGAGTCCGTGTGGAAGTCCATGCCCAGATATGTCAATGACTGGGTCGGAACCAGGGTCGACTTTTGAATGTTGATAAGCCACCCGAACCGTTCCAGGGACTTCATGGTCACCTCCAGGCTCACCCGACAAAGGTCTTCCGATGGCGCCCTGACCAACAGGTCGTCCAAATAGGGTATGACGGCGTGTCCCTGCGCATGCAGGAGAGCCATCATGGAGGCCATCACCTTTGTGAACACCCGTGGTGCTGAGGCTAGCCCGAATGGCAGTGCCACAAATTGGAAGTGCTCTTCCCCCACTGCGAATCTCAACCAGCGCTGATGAGCTGGTGCAATGGGGACGTGAAGGTAAGCGTCCCTGATATCGATGGACGCTAGGAAGTCTCCCTGTGACACAGCCGCGATCACTGAGCGCAGGGATTCCATGCGGAACTTCCGAACCAACACGTGACGGTTCAACAACTTGAGGTCCAAAACCGGGCGAAAAGAGCCGTCCTTCTTTGGGACAATAAAGAGGTTGGAGTAAAAACCCCTGAACCTCTCTTCCGTGGGCACAGGGACCACCACTCCGTCTCTGCGGAGTCCCTCCAACACCAGGTGAAAAGCCTGAGCCTTTTCTGGAGATGGAACCGACCGATGGAATCGGGGTATTGGTTGTGACGTCAGCTCTATCCTGTAACCTCTTGAGACTACGTCTCGAACCCACTGATCTTGAATGTGAAGAAGCCACTTGTCCTGAAAGCGGGACAGGCGCCCCCCACCTGTGGGGAGGCAGGATGAGAGAGCGAGTCATGTCGAGGCGGGCTTGGGGGTGGCAGCCGCTGCCCCCGCCGGCTTCTTCTGACGACTCTTGGAACGCCACTGAGTAGCAGGCTTGCCCCCTCGGTCTGAGCGAGTGGACGCCGTTGATGACTGTGAACCGGAGCGAAAGGACCACTGCTTAGGGTTCCTTTTCACGGTGCACCGTGGCTTAGGCTTATTCTGCGGGATCTTAGACTCAGCAGAATCCTTTATCAATTTGTCCAGTTCGGTGCCAAAAAGCCTGTCACCAGCGAACGGAAGATTTTGTAAAATCTTCTTAGATGTGGCATCTGAGTCCCAAAGACGCAGCCACAACAGCCTGCGGATCGCAATTGCATTGGCCGAGGCCACAGCAGAGCGAGTGGCAGTTTCCAAAGATGCCGTCCTGGCATAGTCCGCATAGGCCCTTGCTCTCTCAGTGAGAGCCAGGACCTCTGGACTGGACCTAGCTAGATCAGTGATACCATCCAAACAGATAGTAATCGCTTGTAGGGTCCAGACCGCGGCAAAATTAGGGGCAAACGAAGACCCCACAGCCTCATAGGAAGACTTGGCGAGTTGCTCGACCTGTCTATTAGTAGCATCCTTCAACGAGGAGCTATCAGAGGCAGAAAACAAGGAGCGCGCAGCAATCCTAGTCATGGAAGCATCCACCTTGGGAGACTGCGACCATTCCTGGAGCGCCTCCTGGGGAAAGGGAAAGCGATTGTCCTTAGTTTTACGGACATAACGCCGCCCAGGATGCAACCTGGGAGCTTTAATCACCCTTCCGAAATTAGTGTGGTCCATGAAGGAGCCACTTGGTCTAGCCTCTGGCCGCAGCCATTGATAGATCTCCTTGGGGTGTACAGTCACCTCCTCAGGAGGAGTGACAAGACGCAATGTCTCATTGATGGAGGACACCAGATCCTCCACCCCATCTGGAGGTTCAGACATAGACCCAAGAGTAGAACCCCCATCATCTTCCTCACCATCAGAGGAACGCTCCTCCTCAGAAAGAGTCTGGAGCTCAGGAGAAGCCTCACGGGCTCGCTTAGGGGGTCTTACAGCAGAAGTAAGAGACACCCGGGGGTAACTAGGAGGAGTAGCTGGGTTCTCCAGTCTCCTATGCAGTGCCTCCAGGGTTTGCGACATGGAGGACATCTGGGACAGCAGAGATTCATTGATCTTATTCTGCGTTTCCCATGGCCCTGGGATCACCTGAACCTCAGGGTATAATCCCGGATTTGCAGACTCAGTAGTAGCAGACCGGGCCTCTGGGCGTCCGCAGTTATTGCAGGACCCCTCCACCAGTGTCCCGTTGCATGTAACACAGGCACTGGAGACCACCGCCGCCTTAGCAGCATGCTTCCCAACTGAGGACATCTCCACAGTGAGGGAAATATAAGCCAAAGTTCACAAACAAACCGGGAATCCCGGTGGCTTACCGACCGCAGTAAAGCGGTAGGAGGAAGCGGTGTGTGTGTGTGACCTCCGCGAGTTCCGGTCTCCCTTGCAAGTGCAGACACGCGCTGCAGCCAGATCCCAGCCGGGAAGCGAGGGAGAAGATGGCCGCCGACAGTGAAGATGTGGGCGGAGCCAGGAACACGCGGGAAGAACACACAACACGCCCAGCGGTGATGTCACCATAAGGGCTGCCTCCTCCTCCTCCAGACTGCCTCAGCAATGGAGGTGCCGGAGCCCGCAGCGCGGGAAAAGAGTGTGAATATCACCACACACACTCTCAGACTGCATGTACACATAAAAACACCCGCAGTCTACAGCCTCAGCCCCTGTGATACACAGGGCGGTCAGCCAGGGAGACCCCAGCACAGGGTCACCGCCAGAACCGCGGACCCGAGGGTAACCGCGCGGTCTGAGTGTCATGACACCACAGTGACAGACACTACCCCCAGGCACACAGGAGACACACCAGGTGCCTCAGTGCCGGTCCGGTCTGTAAGCACCTTTAGGGAGGCCTCGGACGGGGGTACAGCACCAGTCCGGAGTGTAAGCACCATTTAGGGAGGCCTCGGACTGGGCTGGCTCCGTCCGGTCTGTAAGCACCATTTAGGGAGGCCTCGGACGGAGCGGAGCTGTGCAAGGCTCCAGGCTCCCCCTTACCAGAGCCTCCATGGAGGGATGGAAAGGAAAGGAGCGCGACAGCGTACCGGGAGAACACTGAAGTGTCCAGGCTAAAAGCCCTCCGGTACCTCCACCAGCGTGTTCCGCAGAGGGTGAGCGGGGAGGCTGTCGGGGGTCCCGAGCGGGACCATTTTACCTTGTCTTCATACGCCATCACGTAAGCTGTGAGAATGCAGTGAAGTGCAAGCAAAGCGTGATCCTCCGAGCACACTAAGTTTAAAACTGAGGATGTCTCCTACGGTGGGGGTTTATAAGCGGAGGAGGCGGTGTCTACAAACTTGTAGTACCTAGTGTGACCTCCGGAGGGCAGAGCCCTAAACCCCATTGTCTGGGTCTCCCATTATGACGACCAGAAAATAATCCTGGCTGCTGCATTCAGGATAGATTGGAGAGCAGAGAGTTTAGGAGGGAGACCAATTACCGTATATACTCGTGTATAAGCCGAGTTTTTCAGCCCAAAAAATGGGCTGAAAAGTCTCCCCTCGGCTTATACACGGGTCAATACGGTAACAAGCTGTGGCTAATGGCACTCGTCCCGCTCCTGAGGCTTCGTGGGCGGGGCTATGTGGGGAAGATGGCGCCAGGCTATTGCACACAAAGGAGGAAGAGGCAGCCAGAACGGGACCTCTCCCAACGGTCCTCACCTGTCAGCCACAGAGCTCTGTGCACCGGAGCTCTATGCAGGTGGACCGTCTCTGCCTCCCGTCCTCCGCTCCCCGACAGCTCCCAGCTGATTACTGCAGCGGCGGGGTGTGCTGCGTGGTGCCAGGCGGGAGAATCCAGCAGAGCACCGGCCACGCCGCTCCAGAGTCCTCGCTGCGGTCCCCTTGGTCCTCCTGGCGTCACCGGGGTAAGTGCAACCCGGTGTCCCCACAGAATGTCAGAGTGGGGACACTGGAAGTTACAGGCTGTAGGGGGATGCTGTATATACTGGGGATGCTATATATGGGGGCTGCTGTATATAGGGGGATGCTGTATATACTGGGGATGCTGTATATACTGGGGCTGCTGTATATAGGGGGATGCTGTATATGGGGGCTGCTGTATATAGGGGGATGCTGTATATACTGGGGATGCTGTATATACTGGGGATGCTGTATATGGGGGCTGCTGTATATAGGGGGATGCTGTATATACTGGGGATGCTGTATATACTGGGGCTGCTGTATATAGGGGGATGCTGTATATGGGGGCTGCTGTATATAGGGGGATGCTGTATATACTGGGGATGCTGTATATACTGGGGCTGCTGTATATAGGGGGATGCTGTATATGGGGGCTGCTGTATATAGGGGGATGCTGTATATACTGGGGATGCTGTATATACTGGGGATGCTGTATATGGGGGCTGCTGTATATAGGGGAATGCTGTATATGGGGGCTGCTGTATTAGGGGGATGCTGTATATACTGGGGATGCTGTATATACTGGGGATGCTGTATATGGGGGCTGCTGTATATAGGGGGATGCTGTATATGGGGGCTGCTGTATATAGGGGGATGCTGTATATACTGGGGATGCTGTATATGGAGGATGCTGTAAATGGGGGCTGCTGTATATAGGGGGATGCTGTATATAGGAGGATGCTGTATATAGGGGGATGCTGCTGTATATACTGGGGGATGCTGTATATACCACTGGGGCTGCTGTATACCATACTGCTGGGACCTGTATACCACTGGGGGGGCCTGTATAGCACACTGCTGGGGGCTGTATACCTGTGCTGGAGTCCACCCTCGGCTTATACACGAGTCAATAGGTTTTCCGAGGTTTTGGGGGCAAAAGTAGGGGGGTCGGCTTATACACGGGTCGGCTTATACACGAGTATATACGGTAGTAGAGAATTGCAGTAATCCAGACGAGAATGAATAAGGGCGACAATTAGAGTTTTTGCGGAGTCAACAGTAAGAAAAGGTCGAATTCTAGAGATGTTTTTGAGGTGTAGGTGACATGAGCGACCGAGTGACCGGATGTGGGGAGTAAACAAGAGATCTGGGTCAAATATAACCCCAAGACAGCGGGCGTACTGCTGAGGAGTAATGGTAGAACCACATACAGAAATGCCAATATTAGGTTTTGGAAGATTAGTAGATGGAGGAAACACGAGAATTTCAGTTTTTGACAAGTTCAGTTTAAGGTAGAGAGAAGACATGATGCTAGAAAAAGCAGAGAGACAGTCACAGGTATTTTGTAGTAATGTGGAGGTGATGTCAGAAGAGGTGTATCAATGGGTGTCATCAACATAGAGGATGGTACTGAAAACCAAATCTACTAGTGGTTTGTCCAATAGGAGCAGTGTATAAAGAGAAGAGAAGGGGACCTAGGACTGAACCCTGAGGAACTCCAGCCGTAAGGGAAAGAGGAGAGGAGGAGGAGCCAGCGAAATATACAGAGAAGGAGCGGTCAGAGACGTAGGAGGAAAACCAGGAGAGAACGGTGTCCATGAGCCCAATAGAGCAGAGCATAGAGAGGAGGAGCTGGTGATCCACAGTATTGAATGCAGTGGAGAGATCCAGTTGGATCAGCAGAGAGTAGTGATCATTAGATTTAGCTGTTAGTAGATTATTAGAAACTTTAGTGACGTCAGTTTCAGTAGAGGGTAATTAGTGTAAGCCGGATTGTAGAGGGTCAAGAAGACAATTGTCAGAGAGATAGTGGATCAGATGGGAGTGGACAAAGCGTTCCAGTAGTTTAGAGATGAAGAGTAGATTAGAGACAGGTCGGTAGTTAGCAGCAGGGTTCTGGTCGAGGGATGTTTTTTTTTTAACAATGGGTAAATGCTGGCATGTTTGAAGGAGGAGGGGAAAACACCAGATGAGAGGGAAAGATTAAATATTTTAGTCAGGTGAGATGTGACAGCTGGGGAAAGGGATTGAAGGAGATGTGAAGGAATAGGGTCACTGGTGCAGGTAGTAGGGCGAGAAGATGCAATGAGCTGGGTGACATCTTCCTCTGTGACTGGATCAATGACCGAAAGTGAGTTGGATGAAGTGCAGGAGGGAGGAGAATGAATGATGTTCTGAAATTACCCGTCGTATGAGGTCAATTTTGTCTTTAAAATAGTTGGCCAGATCGTCAGTTGTGAGGCTGGTGGTTGGGTCCGGTACTCTTGGATTGAGGAGGGAGTGGAAAGTGTCAAATAATCGTTTAGGATTGTTGGCTGATGATGTGATAAGGGTGTTTTAGTAAGCTTGTTTGGAGAGGTGAAGGGCGGCGTTGTATGTCTTCAGCATAAACTTATAACTTATAGATATATCTATATTTAGCCGCATTCATGTTTCCTTCAATTGCAACCAGTCGTCCTGTCCAAGCAGCTGAAAAACACCCCCGTAGCATGATGCTGCCACCACTATGTTTCACTGTTGGGATTGTATTGGGCAGGTGATGAGCAGTGCCTGGTTTTCTCCACAGATACCGCTTAAAATGATCACCCAAAAGTTCTATAGTCGTCTCATCAGACCAGAGAATCTCATTTTTGGGAGTCCTTCATGTGTTTTTTTTTTAGCAAACTGAATGCGGGCTTTCTTATGTCATGCACTGAGGAGAGGCTTCAGTTGAGCCAGTCTGCCATAAAGGCCCGACTGATGGAGGGCTGCAGTGATAGTTGACTTTGTGAACTTACTCCCATCTTCATATTGCATCTCTGGAGCTCAGCCACAGTGATCTTGGGGTTCTTCTTTAACTCTCTCACCAAGGCTCTTCTCCCACGATTGCTTAATTTGCCCGGACGGCCAGGTCTAGAAAGACTTCTGGTGGTCCCAAACTTCTTCCATTTAAGGATTTTGGAGAGGCCACTGTGCTCATAGGAACCTTGAGTACTGCAGAAATTCTGCAGAAATTCTTTTGTAACCTTGGCCACATCTGTGCCTTGCAACAATTCTGTCTCTGAGCTACTTGGGCAGTTCCTTTGACCTCATGATTCTCATTTGGTCTGATATGCACTGTGAGCTGTGAGGTCTTATATAGACAGGTGTGTGCCTTTCCAAATAAAGTCCCATCAGTTTAATTAAACACAGCTGACTCAAGGAGTAGAACCATCTTGAGGATCACAAGGAAACGGACAACATGTGACTTAAATATGAATGTCTGAGCAAAGGGTCTGAGTACCTATGACCATGTGATAGTTCAATTTTTCTTTTTTAATACATTTTCAAAAATTTCTACATTTCTGGATATTTTTCAGTCCAGATGGGGAGCAGAGTGTACGTTAATGAAAAAATAATGAACTTTTTTGAATTTACTAAATGGCTGCAAACAAACAAAGAGTGAAAAATGTAAAGGGGTCTGAATACTTTCCGTACCCACTGTATGTCTGTCAGACTGATAAATAAAGGAGATTGGTCAGGGCATTACTGTTTGTACATGGACCGTATAACCTGAACTTGTAAATTCAACCTCAATACAACCTCAATACAACCAATTCAACCTCATAAACCAGGATCTGTCATACTGACAACACAAACAAGGACCTATTGTGCGATTACCTCTGGCATCAGATGTTGGGACTGGGACTCAAATTAGACCATGGTGAAACAAAATCTGCTTCACACTGACTGTCCCTTACAGAAAAATAATTTAGAAACAACCAACCCTTTTTTTACCTGCATCCAGACTAGTGCTTAAATGTTATTTTTGGATTCACCTTCTGAATCTCCTGTTAAGAAATGAGAATTCCCAGGGAAAGGTGTGGCTGCCTATACATTTATGCAGGGAAAACTCAATATAATATGCTCCGGCTAATCAAGGCTACATATCGTAATAGCGCACATGGAAAAAGGAGTTGACCTACTGTGATAACCCTTAAAGAAATGATAAAAATTCTCTCTGATCCAAGATGTTATAAGAGGAGCTGATCAGATTTATATACATTTTTATGGGAAAAGCTCAAGTAAAACTAGCATTTTATTTATCGAGTGATGTGCATGAGTCCACTAGGCGGTCTTATTCAGTGGCTGTCACTGTGTGGCGGCTACATTCACAAACATCTGACAGCACTCGGACCAATGTTATTCAATAGGTCTGTTCAGATGACCATACTTTTACTAGGATCAGACAGTTCCAGTATGTAACAGTCTATTGCATATTCCATATGAGACACATTTATTCAAGTCTATGGGTTCTCAAAAAAAAAATCCCATATGACATCCAATTTTTCCGGATACCATTTTTGTATCTTCTCCCTGTCAGCGGGTGTGGGTTTCCTCCGGGCACTCCAGTTTCTTCCCACATTTCAAAGACATACTGATAGGATGTTTAGATTGTGAGCCTCAATGGGGACAGTGTTGCAAATGTATGTAAAGTGTTATAGAATTAATGGCGCTATATAGGTGAATAAACATTATTATTAACAAATTGTTTTTGGTGTTGTAAATTGTATACATTGCTGGTATCTAAAAACATACGCCATACGGATGTCAATACACCAGAAAAAAAATGTTCATTTTTCTGGCCAAAAATCTGACAATTTTTTCTTACACTTATGTGAACTCAGCCTATGCGAGACTAAAGGCCACGTTACACATCGCCGCCGATTACATAGGCGACATAGGGGCATGGCCTATCGGTGGCGACATCGCCCTTACATCGCCTCATGTTAAGGGGCGATGTCGGCGCCGCCGGGAGGTCGCCTGGTAGCAGTGCTCTGAAACCAAACGACCAATCTGGGGCGATGTGCACACATCGCCCCATGTAACCGGTCGCCGGCGAGCTGACAGGCGATGGGAGCCGTAGGCTCCCATTGTCCTGCATCGCCGCTGGGGTTTTGAGATACCTCATCGGCGATGCCGCCTGTCAGATCGCCGGCGCGGCGCTGTAGGTGTCGCCCCATGTAAATGGCGGACGGCGACGTTGGCGGGGCGCCAAAAACATGCGCGCACCCGCCAATCGCCGCCAACATCTACAGCGCCGTCGCCTCGTGTGACGGTACCTTAAAGATACATGATACAAACTCAATGAGGACAAAACGATTGTTTCTACAAGGTGATATTATGTATACAACGATAATTTAAAGGTCCACCTAAGTTATCCAATCAGCTAACACTTGTGAGCTGATAAGTTATATATGTGCATCGGCCAATGATCAGGAAGAGACAGTCTTAGAAATGCTTGTTCGGTTGATTATTGTGACAGGGTTTTAAACTAGAAAGATCTGGTTAGACCCACTTACTGATATCAGCCTTAATTATTGACCAAAGTTTCAAAGAAGAAAGTCCGCGGC
Source organism: Allobates femoralis (assembly GCA_033576535.1). Lineage (NCBI taxonomy): Eukaryota > Metazoa > Chordata > Amphibia > Anura > Aromobatidae > Allobates > Allobates femoralis. The sequence continues at coordinate 416,876,194 of JARQOC010000004.1, read as the reverse complement.
ACTTCAGGTCCATACAATCTCTGGTTATTTAGAAAACTTTTTGCGATTACTAGCACTTCTACGATCCTTCTGGCGGGACCAATAGAAGCACTAATCAGTGCAAAACAGGCTGTCGTCCAGTGCAGCAGAGCGTTACCCTCCCCAAACATAAATAAATAACCAGAGATTTCATGGACCTGAAGTGCCGCGGACTTTCTTCATTGAAACTTTGATTCTACATTCCTACCAAACGGCGAGCTCTTGCTGAGGTCCTTGGTGCATGAAGAGGAGCCGACATAAGGATCTGAGATGACTTTCTACCCTGTGCTGTGAGTAGTGCCCGAGTTTTCTTCTTCCTATCTTTATTAATGATCAAAAGCTATCAAAGGCTACTGCTTTACATTACACAGCATGTCAAGTTGGATGAAAGGGGTAATTTCAACAATTTTTTTTTTTACTTCTTTACAAGAAAGCTAGAAGATATATTCTGATAAACAGCCCAACATCACTAGAGTACTGTATCTGTACAATAGCTTTCTTTCACTAAAGGACCACTACAGTGTTTTTAATTTTTTTTTTTTTTTGCACCGCTTTAAATGCAAGCCCCTGGCCCACTGTCTTATACTCTTGCTCTAGTGTTTTCATGCTTTTTCTACACCGCTCCGGTCTCTCACGGCCATCTAATGACTATAACTTCAAACTGGTCAGAAATCAGACGTTATGTTGCAAGCTCTCAATACATCTCTATGAGAGCCAGAATGAGGTGAGTCTCCTGACCTCAATATCATTGAGCCACTCTGGGGAGAACTCAAGCAAAGCGCGGATGATGCAAGAAAGCCCAGGAATTTACAGGAACTGGAGGCTTTTTGCCAAGAAGAATGGGCAGCTTTACCATCTGAGAAAATAAAGAGCCTCATCCACAACTACCACAAAAGACATCAAGCTGTCATTGACGTTAGAGGGGGCAATATACAGTATTAAGAACTGGGGTATGTGAACTCTTTTTGATCAGGGTCATATGGACAGTAGTTTGACAATAAATAGCTTCACCCAACCACTAACCATGAGTGGAAAAAAAAGATTTTGAGTTATCATTCATATTCTCTGAAAAAAGGCCAAGAAAGCAAAAAAATCTGTCGGGGTATATAAACGTTTGAGCCAGCTGTATGTATGTTGTCATCTGAAATAGTTTTACAAAATTTAAATCTTTAAAGGAATAAAAACAGTCTTACTTTTCAAGTTATTTCTAACCCACAGTATATCCTAGATTTGCGTGAAAGGTCTTTACAAAGTAAATGCCAAGTGGCACAGAAAAACAGAATAAATTCCTTACCCGTTTGATCTTAGAAGACAGAATTTCGGGTAGTTTGGATTTCAGTTGATTTGTATCTTTCAATGATGATGAAAATCCACTAAGGAAAACCAGGTCCTGTATGAGGACCAGCCCTGGAGAATCTTTGTCAGTGGTCTTTAAAGACAAAGTAAAGTGTCAATAAGTATGCTGCATAAATATAGTTTATTATAATTTGAAAATTTCACATTAATATATGAAGGTTGTGTTTAATAGTTTTTAAAGGGAACAAACCACCAGAATTTAATAGAATAAAGGTGTAGAATCTGGTGCCACAAAAATTCTTTTTAATTCAAAAAATTAAAAAATTAAAAATCACACATCCTCCAGAGGAGCTTCTAGACACGTTTTCGTGGGTACTTAATTGTCAGTACAATGGCAATACAAACAGGTACACTATTTGTAAATACGTGGATGTGGTAGAATATCTACCTGTATCAACTGTAACACATCCCACGTAGTATATATGGCTACGTGTAGTAGCTGTAACAAATATTACATAGGTTGCACTATCAGATCCCTTAAGGTAAGGATGTCGGAGCACATTACTGGGGCAAATCCTAATTCAAAAGCCAACAGAACGGGCCTGTCAGGTTTATCGCGCCATTTTAGGGATTTCTATGCAGGGGACCTTAAAACTTTAAAGGGGTATAGAGGGGATACCCCGTCCATATGGGGGGGGGGGGGTAATTGGGAGAAAGCACTACATAATCAAGAAAAATTGTGGATCTTGCGGCTTGATGCACGGATCCCGCAGAGTCCGAACTATAGATCTGATTTGCTATACTTTTATTGATCCTGCGCCCTATGGTCCTTTTATGGTATTTGCTTCTTTGTGTATTGTATATTGAGTGCACTTGCAATATGATGGTTTAACATAATGTATGAATAATTCATTGGGGAAGGAGGTATATGTTTATGTATTACATGAATGAAATCTTTATGGGATCCCCCTACTGTTATGTGGTTGGAGGATTATACCTTTTCTCTTAAAATATGCAATTTATAATATGTAATAACCGTGTAGTTGGTATCTTACAATCTACTATATAATCTCCTAATCATGTCTGTCTGACGCCGAAATCGCGCGCCAGCGCTCATTGGCTGCCGCTAGCCGTTGCAACCAATGAACGCCGCGTATGCAAAAAGCCGTGCACATTCAAAATTAGACGATTATATAGTAGCTGTAAGCTGGTGACAGCGACGCAAAGGCGTTGCTATCGCCAGGCTACATGCGTACGGCCGCGGCGTCCCCCGGTACCGATACCCGCCTCCCGCTTTTCTCACCCGTCTTCTCCCTCTGTGTGCAGCGGTCATGTGACAGTGCGGGCTGATGTGACATCACAAAGCCCACCCTGTCACATGACCGCTGTACACAGCTGCAGAAGACCGGTGAGAACAGAGGGGGGCCAGGGGGATCCTGCCCCGCCTCCATCCTGCCCTCCCCCGCATCCATCCTGCCCCCCCACATCCATCCTGCACCCTTCCCCGCATCCATTCTTCCCCCCCTCCCCGGCTCAATCCTGCATGCACACCCCCCCCCCCCCCCCCCCGCATCCATCCCGGTTACCCCCCGCATCCATCCTGCCCCCCCCCCCGGCATCCTTCCTGCCCCCCCCCCACATTTTCCTACCCCCCGTATCTATCCTTCCACCTTCCCCCCCGCATCCATCCTGTGCCGTCCCCCGGCTCCATCCTGCCCTCTGTACTATAATGTACCGCCATATACTATAGTGCTGCTATACATGTACTGTAATGTACCGCCATGTACTATAGTGCTGCTATACATGTACTGTAATGTACCACCATATACTATAATACTGCTATACATGTGCTGTAATGTACCCATATACCATAGTGCTGCTATACATGTAATCTAATGTACCGCCATATACTATAGTGCTGCTATACATGTGCATGTAATGTACCACCATATACATAGCGCTGCTATACATGTGCTGTAATGTACCACCATATACCATAGGCTGCTATACATGTAATTAATGTACCGCCATATACTATAGTGCTGCTATACATGTGCTGTAATGTACCACCATATACCATAGCGCTGCTATACATGTCTGTAATGTACCACCATATAATATAGGGCTGCTATACATGTACTATAATGTACCCCATAACTATAATGCTGCTATACATGTCTTAATGTACCGCCATAACCATAAGCACTGCTATACATGTGCTGTAATGTACCGCCATAAACCATAGCACTGCTATACATATGCTGTAATGTACTGCCATATACTATAGTGCTGCTATACATGCAATCAAATGTACTGCCATATACTATAGCGCTGCTATACATCTATTATATAATCGCGAATCGGCTTTTTGCCCCGGTCGTGGTCATGTGGATACGCGCGAAGCATTGGCCGCGCAGCGGCCATTGCGAGCAACTGCGTGGTCATGTGGATACGCGCGAAGCGGCCGATTGCGCATGAGCAGTTCTAAGGCGACTCGCTATGCCCGCGCAGCGGGCATGGCGAGTCGACTTAGCAGCGCGAAGCATTGGCCGCGAAGCGGCCATTGCGAGTCAGAGACTCGCCCTTCTAGAATCCCGATGCATGTGCATCGGGCTCCCAGCTAGTGTACTATAATGTACCACCATATACTATAGTGCTGCTATACATGTAGCTGTAATGTACCACCCATATACCATAGCGCTGCGAATACCCGATGCGTTAGAATCGGGCCACCATCTAGTATGATATAATGATCTATGTTGCAATTTATTCCTACACTTCTACATCTGTAAGTTTATCATGCAATTGCATTACTAATGTATCAGGTCTTTGCTTCTCCTCCTTTATTTTTTCTCACTTTCTCCTTTCTCTTTTTTTCCTCTTCTCTTCCTCTTTTACTTTCAGGTATCAGGTCTTTGCTTCTCCTCTCCTTTTTTTTTTTCTTCTTTTTTTTTTTTTTCTTTCTCTCTCTTTTTTTTTTAACAATTTTAAATCTGCAGGTATATGATTGGAGAGAAATAAATGATGTATATTTGTCACACATTCGAGTGGGGGGTGGTTTTGCTTTTTAAATTGTATTATTCCTGTTGTTTTATTGCCATTGTACTGACGATTAAGTGGGCTAGACCCACGAAACGCGTCCAGAAGCTTCTCCGGAGGATGTGTGATTTTTAAATTTTCGAAATAAAAATAATTTTTGTGGCACCAGATTCTATACCTTTATTCTATTGCTACTGGTAGTTGCCAAGCCACCTTCCGGTTTGCCTTGGAATCCTGGGAATATTAGGTGGTGGAGCTAATCCTTCTTGAATTTTCAAACACCAGAATTTAACCACCTGCAAATCAGTGCAGCAGTTGATTGACGTGTGCAGCGCGACATCACTATTTGTTTTTTTCTTTCTTTTAATTCCTCCCCTGTGGGCTTGTCTTTCTGCTGTAAACCAACTCCCCCCCACTTCCCCGGATAAGTCTGGATGAGAGTGAGGGGTTTGGCTTACAGCAGAAAGATAAATTCACAGGGGAGAAAATAATAAAAAAAAAAAAAAAAAGTAGTGTTGTCATGCTGCACACATCAATCACCAAGCACTGATTTATTACAGGCGATCAAATCCGTGAGGTTGGTGCCCTTTAAGTAGACACAAAGTCCATCGAGTTAAACCTGTAACTTAACATATTGATTCAGAGGAAGGCAAAAAACCCATAGCCCAGATGCAAATAGCCCTATATTAAGGGAAAAAATACCTTCCAGATTTCACAACATGCCATCACAAAATTTAATATCCATAACCTGTAATATTATATTTTTCAAGAAAGGCATCCAGGCCCTCCTGTACTTTTTTAGTGAATCAACCAGAGCATTTTGTAGCAGAAAAGTCCATAATCTCAGAGTAAATCATTGTCTGTGATGATGATTAAACCTTCTTTGCGCTAGATATAGAAGCACCAATTTCTGGACTTTTACCTCTTTCAGCTGCCCTGTGGGGTTGGCAGACTTGGTAATAACAATTTACCTTGGTAATTAAAAAATACTTGCTGAGTATTGACAGCTGGCATCAAACCCGAGGTTCATAATGTTGAACCGATGTTAGACCCAGTCAATATGAACCTCTAAGTAAATAGTAAGAATTGCACCACAGAGATAAAAACCACTTATTTGGAAAAAGAACACAAACACATCCCCGTTTACGATCTTCATTACCCCCATAAAAAGCCTTGACAGTAATCCACGATAATACAGACAGCCATCCATTCACCGTGGGATCAGCAGAGGACTCACTGACAGCTATGAGTGGGGTGACGTCACAGTCAGGTTCAACTTAGGACAGCTGCTGTGACGTGAGCTGAGCTGTGACCTCAGATTGAATTTTCTCACGGCACCCCACTCACATATGGCAGTGAGTTCCTAATGGACGAGTCTAACATTGCCCAACATTATGAACCACCTGGGACTTAGTGCCAGCTGGCAATACTCAGCTGGCATTAACCCCATATTACTCAGTCTGCCAACCCCACAGGGCAGCTGGAAGAGATGGCCAAAGCGACGGACAAAAGGCAATTCTTTGAATGTGCCATTTTCTAGGGCAGCTGCGGGCTCAAACACTTGGGCCTCCCTATGCTAAGAATTGCAGCCCCCAGCTGCCTAGTTTTACCTGGCTGGCAACCAAAAATATGGCTGAGTCCCACATAATTCTTTTTATTATTTCTTTAACTAATTAACAAAAAGTGCTCACCTATATTTTTGATTACCAGCCAAGGTCAAAACCAGCCAAATGGGGGTGGGTGGAAGGCCGCAGCTGTCTGCTTTACCTGTAATGGTAACCAAAAATACAGCAAAGCCCCATGTCATCCATGCAAAATCTGCAACAAATATGCAGTGTGTGAACACTGCTGCATTTTTTTTTAGCCAACATTGAGGTCTACTAGTGAAAATCGTGGCAAAGTCTATTGCAAGAATTCTCATGCTGCAGATTTTTCTGAATGAACACCATTTCCGCTGCGGAAAAATCTACAGTACGTGCACAGCACTTTAAACTTCCCATACAATTTGCAGGAAAACTGCTGTGCTGCGAATTTCCCAAAAGTCCACTGCAAATTATGCTGTAAATCTGCAGTGTGGTCACATAGCCTGTGTTCTGTCCTGGTACAATCCGTTCTGGTATAATAGAAATAATTAATCTTTTACAGGACCATTTAGTTTCCCATGTTGCAGAATTGTAATGTATTCGTAAAAGTTGGATGCCATACTACGGCATCCAATATTTTTTTGCACACAAAGACTTGAATGGGCTAATCTCTTCCAATACCAGAGTTAAATCAAGTATGCTGCCATTTTCTTCATAGACAAGACTCTGTCATTGAAAATAAAATCGGTCATCTGCATTGCCTCATTGAACGACATGGGCCAGTGTGCTAGCATATTAAAGAAAGCAGATGGCACACGTCCCATTTATATACTCGTGTGCAAAGCTGCCCCTGCTTACAGCATTTGGAAATATTTACTTCGGGCCATTAGGACAATAAGGACTCTTGTCAATCAAGCAGGAGCAAAGCAACCCCTGAAATGCAGGGAGCTAGGGGCAGGAGACAGGTGTGCTCCACAAGACAAGATGGCACAACCTCTTTAAAGTTTATTGAGCGCTTAAATGCTAATGAATGACTTCTTTGAGATGTAGGAGGAATCACATTATTGGGAGCCTAGGAATTGAATCCTTAAATGATACTGAGGAGCTTGGCCAAGTGACAGCACAGTTGAGTGAAATAACTATTAGCAGAATGCTATGGCTTCATTATTTAATGTGTATAAGCAGCAATGTAATAAAAAACTTAGCAACAAGAAAGAACACAATTATCTTTATACATAAGGTCACCGCTGTGACATATGCCTACCATATAAGCTCGCCAAATTGTTTCCTTTCTGGCTTCAAACAGAGCATTCACTTGGGCAGTTTCGGCTGTAAGGAAGACCACAAAATAAAGCAGATGAAATAAAGGGAGGGGGTAAATGGCTGTAAACTCCATGCCACAAAAAACACTAAAATTAGTGGATTTTAAACATCTTCATGTCTTCAAACCCTCAAATGTAAAAAAAGAAATTACTCATCCATATGCATCACACAGGACTTACATGTAAGGTCTCACCACAAGCCCCCAGAAGACAAGTCGAAAATTTAAGGCTGGCTTCACATTGGGGGTCAGATCCGATCCGGGGCTGTCAGGGAGAACCTGACAGCCCCGGACCAGATCAGCATACAGAACCGGAGGGCTAATATGCCGTCCAGTTTGGTGTGCACCCACATGCAGCTACCGTCACTGATGAATCAGGACCGTGGCTGGCAGGGAGCTAGCCGCGGTCCTGAAACAACTGCTGCGTGCAGCTGCAGGTGTCCGGATCCTCCCAGACCGGTGCAATCCGGCCCCATAGGCTCCCATGTTAGTGAGTGCCGGATTGCACCGAATCCTCGGCAATCCGGGTATTGCCCATTAGAGGAGATATTCTCCTCTCGGACACAAAAATGCTGGAAGCAATATTTTTGTGTTCGTGAGAGAATACTGAATTCTCCCGGATTGTCCTGGACAGATAGAAACCGGATGCAGCGAGCTGCCATACGGCTTCTATCTGGCCCCATAGGCTACTATGGGGCCAAAAACCGGTCTGGGACTGTCCGGTTTACACGGACAGCCTCGGACTGGAACCATCCCGCAATGTGAAGCCAGCCTAACAATGAGAAACACGCCTTTATTTCACTTATTCCTCTAGAAGCAAAGACACCAGTGTCGCAGCTGTTACTTACTCCTGGATAATTAGCTGTCTGGTCTTCTCAAAAGCAGGTGGAGAGACATTACATGAAATTTCTCTTACAGTAAAAGCCTTATTTAATACCTTCATATTTTTAGGTCAAACATTTTGAACCAATTAATTTTTTAAAATGTCCTCATAGCTTAAGCTGGTTTCACACTAGCATATTTTGGAATACTTTGGCATGTAGGAAAAGCCTGCATGCCCTAGGATTCCCCCGCAATGACAAACTGGACGTGTCCGCACCCTTGCGGGCGCATTCATTTGCATATTTTATCGGCATCTGGAACGGTGTACTGTGCACGCTCTGTACAAGCGCAGTTCATAAAACACGGACTGAAAGTCGAGATCCACCGGGATCCGGAGTCCGGATGATTCCGTGTCACATAGGATTCTATTCAGATTTTATCTGTGGTGCCTTGGATCCAAGTGGGATACATGGCTTCATGTTTTTTTTTCACAGAGATCAAAAATCGCATCAAGATGCAGATTTTGTCTCCGTGAAAAATCTGTGAACACTTGGATCCAACCGGATCAGGGAAAAATTGTACACAACTGGAGCACCCGCAAGTGTCTCCGGCCCCATTGACAATCAATGGGGCCAAAAACTGATGCAGGTGCATCCAGTTTGTGACAGACACACACCGATGGCGGAAAACACCAGTGTGAAAGCAGCCTTACAGTGTGTTGTTGCAGGTCCGCTGCTTCTTTCACACTCATCGAGTTAAAAAAATAAGAATACAAAGTGCACATTTCCCCCACTGAATGCTGCAGAACAAATGTAACATCACATGTTCATGGAAATTAATAGGTGATTACATAATACTAGAAATAGGCCCAATGCTATCGCATCGGGAGGGTGTCACTACCGCTCTGCTCTCTTTTTGGCCCCCCTGCGATCCCTTTGACCAACTTGTGCTCTCTTTGCCCATCTGCTCCGCCTTGTGTCTCTGTCCCCACTTCCCTCTGTCTTTTTACCTGTGTTCTGCCCCCTTCCCTCTCTCTCTACCCCATGTCTCTGCCCTCTCTTCTGTCTCTCTTCATCCCTGTGTCTCTGCCCCCCTTCTCTTTCTCTGCTACCTCCTTTCGTCTCTCTGCCCCCTTCCCTTTCTCTGCTCCTCCTTTCGTCTCTCTGCCCCCCATCCGTTACTCTGCTCTCCCCTTTTGTCTATCTACCCCCCTTTTCTTGCTCTGCTCCCTCTTCCAACTGTCTGCTCCCTCCTTTCGTCTCTCTGCCCCCCTTCCTTGATTCTGCTTCCCCTTCTGCTTCTATTGCCCTCCTTCCCACTCTCTGCTTCCTCCTTTCTTCTATCTTCTCGCCCCTTACCTCTTTCTACCCCCCCCCTTCAGTCTCTCTGCTCCCCTTCAGTCATTTTGGTTACTCCTTGTCTCTCTGCCCCTCTTCAGACTTTCTGGTCTCCACTGGTGTCTCTGGCCCCCTTCTATCTTTGTGGTCCCCCCTTATGTCTCTCTGCCCTTTTTCATCTCTGCCCCCCCCCTTTATCTCTCTGCAATCCTTCAGTCCTTCAGGTCCCTCTTCCCTCTCTCTGCTGCCTCCTTTCGTCTCTCTGTTTCCCCCTTCCCTCTCTCTTTCCCCCCCCCCTTCAGTCTCTCTGCTCCCCCTTCAATGTTTCTGGTCTTCCTTCAGTCTTTCTGGTCCCCCCCTTGTTTCTCTGGTTCCCTTTCAGTGTTTATAGCCAACATTATGTTTCACTGCTCCCATTCAGTATTTCAGGTCCCCCCCTTATGTCTCTCTGCTCCCCTTTAGTATTTCTGGTCCCCCCCTTTGTCTCTCACCCCCCTTTCCCCCTTTGCTCCCCCCCTTTTGTCTCTATGCCCCCCCCTTCATCTCTCTGCCCCCCTTCAGTGTTTCTAGTCCCCCGTATGTCTCTCCGCTCCCCTTCAGTATTTCTCGTCCCCCCCTTTGTGTCTCAGCCCCCCCTTCCGTCTCTGCCCCCCACCTTCATCTCTCTGCCCCCGCTTCACCTCTCTGCCCCCCTTCAGTGTTTCTAGTACTTCTTATGTCTCTCAGCTCCCCTTCAGTATTTCTGCTCCCCCCTTATGTCTCTCGACCCCCTTCCGTCTCTGCTGCACCCCTTTCGTCTCTATGTTCCCCCCCTTCAGTCTTTGTGGTTGCCCTTGTTTCTTTGCCTCCCCCTTCAGTGTTTCTGGTCCTTCTTATGTCTCTTTGCTGCCATTCAGTATTTTCAGGTCCCCCCTTACGCGTGTCTGCTCCCCTTGTGTATTTCTGTCCCCCCCCTTCATCTCTCTGCCACCCCTACCTCTCTGCTCGCCCCCCTTCAGAGTCCCTGCCCCCCTTCAGTCATTCTCGTCACCCCATGTCTCTCTGCCCCCCCTTCAGTCTTTCTGGACCCCTTTATGTCTCTGTGCCCCACTTCCCTCTCTGCTCTCCTCTTTCTCGCACCCCCCTTCCTTCTCTCTGTCCTCTCTTCAGTTTATTAGGTCCTCCCTTATGTGTCTGTGCTCCCCTCTTTCATATTTCTGCACCCCTCTTCTCTGTCTCCAGTTTTTCTGTTCTCCTCTTATGTCTCTGTTTCCTCTTTAGTTTTTCAGCTCCCCTTCTACCTCTCTTCTTCCCAGCTGTGACAGCTCCGCGTCATAGTTGGGAAGCAGTGAAGAGTAGAATACAATAGGCGGAGCTACGGTGATATGCGGTCATGTGACTGATCACATGACTGTGACATCACCAAAGGTCCTATCCGAATAGGTAAGTAAGTTGTCGGGGTCTGCAGGCGCTGAAAGGGGGTGCGGGATCTACTGCGTGGGTGTGCGGGAGTCTACTGTGGGAGGCAGTGTGGGTGTACTGCGGGGATGTGCAGGCACTGGAGTCTACTGCGGGGGTGTGCGGACGCCAGAGGTGCGGGGGTCTACTGCGGGGGGTATGCGAGTATCGAAGTGGGGTGCGGGGTCTACTGCGGGTGGTTGTGCGGGGTCAGCGGCATCGGGAGAGGTGCGGTGGGAGGTTGACGAGGGTCTGCAGGCGGTGTGGGCTTGTGTTGCCTGTGCCGCCGCCAGCCTGCGCCATATTAGCATACCTAGCATACCTATCATTTGGGTGTGCTAATATGGTGCAGCTTCCAGGGCGGCGCAGTGCATTATGAAATATCGACATAAGCATGGATGCGTGTGACCATTATCATGTGACCTTAGCTGATTATATAGTACAGTCATGGCCAAAAGGTTTGAGAATGATACAAATATTAATTTTAACAAAGTCTAGTGCTTCAGTTTTTCTAATGGCAATTTGCATATACTCCAGAATGTCATAAATAGTGATCAGCTTAACAGCAATTACTTGCAAAGTCAATATTTGCCTAGAAAATGAACTTTAACCCCCAAAACACATTTCAACATCATTGCAGTCCTGCCTTAAAAGGAGCAGCTAACATCGTTTTAGTGATTGTCCCATTAACACAGGTGTGGGTGTTGATGAGGACAGGGCTGGCGATCAATCAGTCATGATTAAGTAAGAATGACACCACTGGACACTTTAAAAGGAGGCTCGTGCTTGGTATGATTGTTTCTCTTCAGTTAACCATGGTTATCTCTAAAGAAACACGTGCAGCCATCATTGCACTGCACAAAAATGGCCTAACAGGGAAGAGTATCGCAGCTAGAAAGATTGCACCTCAGTCAACAATCTATCGCATCATCAAGAACTTCAAGTAGAGAGCTTCCATTGTGGTCAAAAAGGCTCCAGGGCGCCCAAGAAAGACCAGCAAGAGCCTGGACCGTATCTTAAAACTATTTCAGCTGCGGGATAGGACTACCAGCAGTGCCGAGCTTGCTCAGGAATGGCAGCAGGCTGGTGTGAGTGCTTCTGCACGCACTGTGAGGGGGAGTTTTTTGAGCAAGGCCTGGTTTCAAGGAGGGCAGCAAAGAAGCCACTTCTCTCCAGAAAAAACATCAGGGACCGACTGATATTCTGCAAAAGGTACAGGGAGTGGACTGCTGAGGACTGGGGTAAAGTCATTTTCTCCGATGAATCCGATTTTCGATTGTTTGGGACATCTGGAAAACAGCTTATTCGGAGAAGAAGAGGTGAGCGCTACCACCAGTCTTGTCTCATGCCAACTGTAAAGCATCCTGAAACCATTCATGTGTGGGGTTGCTTCTCAGCCAAGGGAATCGGCTCACTCACAGTCTTGCCTAAAAACACAGCCATGAATAAAGAATGGTACCAGATTGTCCTCCAAGAGCAACTTCTCCCAACCGTCCAAGAGCAGTTTGGCTCCCAACAATGCCTTTTCCCGCATGATGGAGCACCTTGTCATAAAGCAAAGGTGATAACTAAATGGCTTAGGGAACAAAACAGAGATTTTGGGTCCATGGCCTGGAAACTCCCCAGATCTTAATCCCATTGAGAACTTGTAGTCAATCATCAAGAGACGGTGGACAAACAAAAACCAACAAATTCTGGCAAAATGCAAGCATTGATTATGCAAGAATGGACTGCTATCAGTCAGGATTTGGTCCAGAAGTTGATTGAGAGCAGCCAGGGAGAATTGCAGAGGTCCTGAAGAAGAAGGGTCAACACTGCAAATATTGACTTGCTGCATTAACTCATTCTAACTGTCAATATAACCTTTTGGTACTCATAATATGATTGCAATTATATTTCTGTATGTGAATAAACATCAGACAAACACAAATAAAAACCAGAGGGCAGCAGATCATGTGAAAATATATTTTGGTGTCATTCTCAAAACTTTTGGCCATGACTGTAGAAATGCCAATTTCAGCACATCTCCACCCTAGCTAATACATGCAGTCAGATATCCATATGGATTATTAGATTGAGACAACACCTTCAAATAATACAATGTTGTTATTCTTAAGAAATTCTGTAAACGGAATAAGCAGAACAGCTGTAGGAAAGTTAGAATTGTAACTTTTAAAAGAGAGCTGGATGATTTCCTCAGTTCACATAACATTGTGGCTTATGGATAATTTAGTGAAAAAATTGTACTGTATAATGGGTGAATAAAGGCTGAATTTGATGGACCTGGGTCTTTTTCAACCTACATATCTATGTAACATAATCTGTACCAAACATGCAAAGATCTGCAATTGGGGATGTTTCGTTTATACATTTGAGTGACTTGTACACTTTATTCTTGATTAACTGACTTTTTTTCCCTGCGAGTGGATATGTCCCTTTCCTTACATAGGCTAACTCACCCTCCGTCGCTCCGTGCTTCCAGCTCAGCAGTGTGTTCCTGTGTCTGTGCCCGGCCTCCGATCATGTGACCGGCACAGTACAGGGATGTCATCATTATGCACCCCGGACTCATGATCCGATGCCCAGGACAGACACAGGAAGAATCATCGCTAACTGGAAGCCCGGAGCAATGGAAGGCGAGTTAAAAACGTTTATTATTTTAGCGTGTGCGCCAGCAGGGGGGCATATAGAGTGACAGGGGATAGGAGGGCATGTCCAGCACGCGGGGGGCTATGTGCCAGCACAATGGGGCCATGTACCAGGATGGCAGTTATATATGTTATTTGTAAGGATGGTTTCACACTACGGATTTTTCATTTCCGATGCTGTCCGATAAAAATCGGACAGCATCGGACCAATTTTGGCCCCCATGCAGCCCTATGGGCATCAGACCGAATCGGATGTGCACTAAATGCCATACGATTTGGTCCGATCCGATTTTGTCTGATTTTTTTATCAGTGCAATGCTGCCGATTTTTGCACTGAAAATAAAATCGGACAAAATCGGATTGGAGATTTAGTGCACATGCCATTTAGTGCACATCCGATTCTGTCCGATGTTTTTAACATGGGGCCCTATGGAGCAGGGTCCGAGGAAACATCTGATGTGTCCTTGGACCCGATTTTAGTGTACTGAGCATGCTCAGTACACTAAAACTGCTCCTAACCATCTAATTTTATTTCCACAATGTATATACATACATTGCGGAAGTAAAATTAAGTAAGACAGGGGTTAAAAATAATAAACCATCTATGCTCACCTGTCCACGAGTCCCCCCGGCGTCTCCAGCATCTCCTGCCTGTAGGACCTGCCGTGATGTCACAGTGACATGACCACGGTAACCGGTCATGTGACTGTGATATCACGAGAGGTCCTAGGATAAGAAGAAGACAGCTGGAAGCGCCGCGGGACTCGTGGACAGGTGAGAATAAAGATTTTTTTATTTTTTATTCCGGAGGAGAGGGGAAAGGAGGGGGAGTACTGGGGGACATGAGGGGGACACAAAGGGGAGAAGAGGAGGGGACACACAGGGGTGAAGAGGGGGGGGACACAGGGGAGAAGAGGGGGAACAGAGGGGAAAAGAGGGGAAGCACCAGGGGAGATGAGGGGGACACACAAGGGTGATGAGGGGGAAACAGAGGGGAAAAGAGGGGGGGACACACAGGGGAGAAGAGGGGGACACACAGGGGAGAACAGCTGACAGGCGACAGGAGGAGGCGGCAAACTGATCCTGCAGAATGTCGGGATCGGATGCCTATTTGGCATCCGATTGCAGGGATCAGTTTAGATCCGATGCTGTCCAATTTATATCGGACAGCATCGGATTTGACAAAATCGTTATGTGAAAGTAGCCTAAGACAAACACTGGCATTATAAGACAGACCCCATTTAACATTAAAAATAATTTTTTTTCTCTTTTCTTTCACCAAATTTGGGGTGCGTCTTTATAATGAGGTACATCTTATAAAGGGAAAAATTCAGTATCACAGCTCCTGGCCAGGGGAGGAAGCAAAAGAGTATGGCTAAGGGCCAACACTACTTTTTGGGTGCAGAAATTTTCTGCAGAAAAAACGCTGTTAAACTGCACCCCATTTTATTACAAAACATATCTACCCTTGCTTTCGCAGTATATGGTCTCCATGTTTAATAGCTTTATGACCAGAGGAGAAATTCCTGCCTCAATGCTTCATTCCTATATAACGGTTATTCTAAAAGATGGTAAGGATCCCGTAGACTGCGCAAGTTATAGGCCTATAAGCCTTTTAAATTCGGACTTAAAAATTTTTACAAAAATTTTGGCGGAGAGACTGAACAATTGGTTGCCTCAGTTAATCCATAAAGACCAGGTCGGCTTTGTTCGGTTTCGCCAAGCGGGCGATAACACTCGCCGCCTACTAGACTTGATAGACGTAGTAAACAAGAGAGGAGACGAGGCCATCCTGTTGAGTCTAGATGCGGAGAAGGCCTTCGACAGGCTGAACTGGGACTTTATGTTTTCTGCATTGCATCACTTCGGCCTGTTGGGGGTCCTTCATTACCGCACTTCGGGGCTTGTATTCTGCCCCGAGGGCGACGGTCCGCTTGTCCCATGCGCATTCTAGGCAACTGGAAATACGTAATGGCACACGCCAAGGATGTCCTCTTTCTCCGTTACTATACATTCTAAGCATTGAGCCTCTTGCAGCTCACCTACGCAGGAGTCCCGACGTAGCTGGAATTCGGATTAGGTCAAAGGAATTTAAAGTTTCTTTATTTGCCGATGATGTTATGCTCACACTGACTAATCCCATAGTAACCCTCCCCAACCTGAACAAAATTTTGGAGTCCTATTCACGCTTATCTGGGTAAAAAGTGAACCCGAGTAAAACTGAAGCACTACCTCTTAATATACCAGAGCCTAAACTTGGGTATCTACAGAAGTCTCATAGGTACACCTGGAGAACATCTTCCATTAAATATTTGGGGGTACACATTACTTCACGATATGGCAAGATGTATGGGGCAAACTTCCCCCCTCTGATCCGAGATACTGAGATACGATTACAGAAGTGGTCCTCATTGCCAGTCTCCTTTTTGGGTAAAATAGCAATTTTAAAAATGTCAATTCTCCCCAAGTTCCTATACCTGTTCGAAACAATTTCATCAAAAGTCCCACAGATAGTCTTAAAAAAGGTGCAATCGATTTTCTTGAACTTTGTCTGGCATTCGGGGAGACATCGCATTCCTGGAACGGTGATGTGCGCCCCTAAATCTTGGGGGGGGTCTGGCCTGCCCAGATATAACTAAATATTATTTTGCCACACATTTAAAGCGAACCTGTCACCCCCCTGAACATCAAAAGCTATAATAGCCACCTTCTGCAGCACTAAGGCTGCATTCAGGGAAGGTGGCTATAAGCTTTTGATGGCCTTTTTACTATTAAATATGAACTTATATAAAGTCCAATACCTAAGACCGGGAGGCGGGGTTTCGCGCTCCTCCGACCCGCCTCCTCATGTCATTCATGGTGCTCGCCTGCTGCTGCCTCCCCTCATAGTCTATCATGAACGCGCGGCTCCGTTCTCGTCTATGGAGCCGCGCATGCGCTGTGCGCCCGGTGTCCAGGAAGTCGTCGGGCTGCGCGCGAAACCCCGCCTCCCGGTCTTAGGTATTGGACTTTATATAAGTTCATATTTAATAGTAAAAAGGCCATCAAAAGCTTATAGCCACCTTCCCTGAATGCAGCCTTAGTGCTGCAGAAGGTGGCTATTATAGCTTTTGATGTCCAGGGGGGGTGACAGGTTCGCTTTAAGGCTCATCCCCTCCTGGTTGACTCTCCCCGCATTCAGCAAATGGATGGAAATAGAAAAATTGTGGCTGGCTCCCTGTCACCCAGCAGCCCTGATATGGGGTCCGCCTAACGAGATTTCTCGGACTGCACTCCTGGGTCTTATGGCATTTACCAGGGACATATGGACCACTCTTAGAATCAAATTCCAGTTAGCTTCTTATGCATCGTTCCTGACCCCGTTTCTCTATAACCCACACTTGGAGGATGTCATGGTGTCAGGGGCGGGATCTCGCTGGGCTTCAACAGGCCTCTTCACATACAGGGACCTGGTGGACCCCCTGACTAGAAGGTTTAGAGCCTTTCCTGAGCTATCCCAGAAGCATAACCTCCAGAGGACTCTATCCTGCTCATATCAACAAATACTACACTATTTCAAAACAAAGATGGGTTCCCTAGAATCCCTTGTACCGACTGATTTTGAGAGGATATGTGCGAATAATGCCTCAACTAAGGGGCTCATTTCTGATATATACACTCTACTCATTGCCCCGGCTCCCTGGCACCTAGCTGCCATACATATATGACGAAATGGGAGCCGTGGTTGGGACACCCATTGACTTTAAGGCAGTGGCAAATGGTCTGGTCAAGGGCCCATAAGACCTCTATCAATACCCTTCACAAGGAGAACCAGATTAAACTCCTGATGAATTGGTATTGTGTTCCCGAGGTTCTCCATAAGATGAACAGATCCATTCCAGATGTATGCTGGAGATGCGGTGCCGTCGGAGCATCTCTCTTCCACATTTTCTGGGATTGCCCAACCTTGGAGGGCTTCTGGAAGGGAGTGGGGAGACTGTTGAGCACGGTTTTTGAAGTTGAGGTGCCAGTTGACCCCCATGTGTTCTTGTTGAACCTAACACCTAGGGGATGGAACAAACCCCACACGAAGTTACCGACCCACCTTTTGACAGCTGCCAAATGCCTCATTCCACTATACAGGAAAAAACAGCTGCCCCCACGCAGCTGGATCTTTATGCCAGGGTCCAGGACGTGTACTTTATGGAAAAAATGACAGCCTCACTACATAACGATATGGATAGGTTTGACACGGTATGGGCACCGTGGACTTTATTTAGAGGGGATCCATTGGGGTAGCGAGGGGAAAGACTTGACTTAACAAACGGAAGTATATGGTAGCCCAGGGCTGGGCATGTTTATCCATCTTTGTGAAGAGGGGGTTGGGATGCACAGCCTGGGTTCGGGACCTCCTGCATGGGAGCTAAATACTTTAAAAATCTAGTTGACGGAGGAGGAGTAGTGGACACGCTGAGTATACTATTATTGTTATGTTTTTGTATATTTTATTTTCCTATAACAGACGAGTGGAGTTTGTCTATTCGCTCGATATTGTCTTTTGTTCCATGTTTTAAATTCAAAATTTTCAATAAACACAAAGTTGAAACAAACTGCACCCCATGGTAGCAAGATGCTCCACAAAATACATGCATTTTTGGTGCAGTTTGGGGTCAAGTGTTTTTTTCACTATTGTCAATAGCTGGGGGGTATACAAAATGCAGCAAACAATTGACATGCTCATTCTTTTGTCTTGACCACAAACTGCAAGAGATAAAAAAGGCATTGTTGGCACAGCACTTCAGAATTCTCATAGACTTTGCTGGGGAAAAGGATAGACATGTATTTCTGTGACAAAAGGTGACAAAAACAATGCAAAAATGCAGCATCGGCACAAAGCTTATAAAAGACATTATAGCAAGATGACAGTTGCTTCAGAGGTAAAACATTGTTTTTAAACATGTAGGGAAGTGTTTTAACTCACAGAAAGCATCAGCTATGATCCCATGCTGTGCTATCTGTATACACTTTCTATGTACACTAGGTCTGTGGAGTACAGTCAGACACATCCATTACACAGTACATAGCAGGGACACATATATAAGATTATCTCAGCACAGGAGATGTGGTATGATCAGACCATATCCCTGCACGGTCAGACACATCCATTACACAGTACATAGCAGGGACACATATATAAGATTATCTCAGCACAGGAGATGTGGTATGATCAGACCATGTCCCTGTATGGTCAGACACATCCATTACACAGTACATAGCAGGGACACATATATAAGATTATCTCAGCACAGGAGATGTGGCATGATCAGACCATATCCCTGCACAGTCAGAAACATTCATTACACAGTACACAGCAAGGACACATATATAAGATTATCTCAGCACAGGAGATGTGGTATGATCAGACCATGTCCCTGTATGGTCACACACATCCATTACACAGTACACAGCAGGGACACATATATAAGATTATCTCAGCACAGGAGATGTGGTATGATCAGACCATGTCCCTGTATGGTCACACACATCCATTACACAGTACATAGTAGGGACACATATATAAGATTATCTCAGCACAGGAGATGTGGTATGATCAGACCATGTACCTGTATGGTCAGACACATCCATTACACGGTACATAGCAGGGACAAATGCATAAGATTATCTCAGCACAGGAGATGTGGCATGATCAGACCATGTTCCTGTACAGTCAGACACATCTATTACGCAGTACACAGCAGGGACACATATATAAGATTATCTCAGCACAGGAGATGTGGTATGATCAGACCATATCCCTGTATGGTCAGACAAATCCATTACACAGTACATAGTAGGGACACATATATAAGATTATCTCAGCACAGGAGATGTGGTATGATCAGATCATGTCCCTGTACAGTCAGACACATCCATTACACAGTACACAGCAAGGACACATATATAAGATTATCACAGCAAAGGAATATTTTGATACATCCAATTGTTGAAAATTAGAACGTCTAGATCTATTGATTAAAATGTATGTCGATCATGGGACAACCCTTTTAAGACAGTTACTCAACTGTGTTCATAAATAAAGTGTGACTTCTTAAACCAATTACATTATAATCCACATGTCCCAAATAGCAAATCAAATTAGCATACAGAAAGAAGAAGTGCAATTAAATGAAGCAAGAAGAGCTTAACCGAGACATAATGCACTTGGTTTACAAATTAAATATATGATGGGCACCACTGGTTGGTGAAAGTGACTAGAGTAACATAGTTTACCTAATAAATGTCAAATTAGGTACTTTTAATAAAATGCTTACCGTCCTGCTGAGATTCAAACACAATTACGGTGACATTAGTAGACGGGTTCTTGGGTTTTGCGACATGAAATAATGATATGGCAGCATGATAGTATGGCATGGTTGACAAGTCTTTCACAGTGGTGGTTGGCAGGAAGGGCTGGGTCTAACACAATCATAGGGACACGGACGCAATGGGTAAGGAGGCACTCCAGCATCTTGTCACTGGAACTAGAAGACATGAAATACAATGTTAACAACTGTAGTAATATTGATGATGAATCTTTTGTGTAAACTGTAGAAGTTTTCTAATCGTTTCAACATTCTAATATTTTCCATCAGCTCCAGTGGTACTCCAGCTAATCTGGTTACATGCTAGGAGAGAACACGTGACTGCCTCTGTTGTCACATACATGCCAGATTCTAAAATAAAACTACGATAGTAATCTTACAACTTTCACATAAGCCAAAGGCTTTTTTACACTCTAAATTTGCTGTCCTTTAAAGGGAACCAACCACCCCAAATGACCCCCCCCGGACTGTTAATATGTGTCCCTACACCCAGCACACACATTTGGGGCAATCGTTTTTGCTAAAAAAACAGTTTAGTAGAAGCTAAGATATAGTTTTATAAAGTTTAAAAAATCTTGCCGACTAGGCGTTACCTAGCTTGTACTGCTGCCGACTGCATCTGCCCATCAGCCTCCTCTCCCCCCTCCATTCAGTAAAGCCCTGCCCTTTCTGCCTCGTCCAGGCTGGTGCACGGAGTCTCATGGCCGTGCACACGTCATCAGCTACAGCCAGGGTCACGAGCACACGCTCTGTGACTTCCTGCCTGTGCAGCTGTGACTCAGTATCACCGGAACAATGAGTCACAGCTGCACAGGCAGGAAGTCACAGAGCGTGTGCTCGTGACCCTGGCTGTAGCTGAAGACGTGTGCACGCCATGAGACTCCGTGCACCAGCCTGTGACGAGGCAGAAAGGGCAGGGCTTTACTGAATGGAAGGGGGAGAGGAGGCTGACGGGCAGATGCAGTCGGCAGCAGTACAAGCTAGGTAACGCCCAGTCGGCAAGATTTTTTAAACTTTATAAAGCTATATCTTAGCTTCTACTAAACGTTTTTTTTTAGCAAAAACGATTGCCCCAAATGTGTGTACTGGGTGTAGGGACACATATTAACAGTCTGGGGGGGGGGTCATTTGGGGTGGTTGGTTCCCTTTAAACTTGGTTAAAATGTAGCTTCAGTTATAAGCTTACCTGTTCTTTCAGTGTCCATTTAAACTTCTGACAACAGAAGAATGATTGGCCTGAAGCTTAGGTGATGGCACAAAGCCTATCTAGCACAACTCATACTCATACTCACACTCACACTCACAGCTCCTTACGCATACTACAGAACAATTCAAATGTCTATGGGCAAATTCATAAAGACTGGAACTTTGTAGACCGTTTTGATGTAGAGTGCCTATTAGTTAATTTTGTGCATATTTCTGTTGTTGTACATTGAAAAGTGAATATACTCCAGTAATAAAATGGGGCACATTTCTGCTATAATTTACACCACTCTTACAGCATAAATTAAAATTAAGTTGTTTGACCTCCCACTAGGCTCAGCCTTTTAAAAAAAGTTTTAGAATTTGCAATAAAAGTGCTAAAACTTGCTACCTCTTTGTGCAACATGCAGTTGCTTTTGAAAATAGGTGGGAAGTGGCAGCTTAGTATGGCCGGTAAAACTCATTCGCAACAATTTCACAAGTTTTTCTTAAGTAAACTGATGAATTGGACCCTTTGTATCTATTAAGGATATGTTATGCATCCAGCCCTGTGTGTCCCGCTGTTGGTCAAAAAGCAGAACCACATGTAGATAAACTGATGTATATACATATGGACATCCCAGAAGTGTGTCGAAATCCAGGTTTGGTTTATCATCTGCATTGCCTTGAAGTGGCTTTGCATGGAACTTGATGTTTTAAGTTTTATGAAAGCTATTGTACATATGTTTGTCAGTAATATTGACAAACCGTTTCTTACCAAATTGTTGTATCTGCGCCATGACCTTTTTTGATAAAATAGAGTTGGGTCATTAACACAACCTAACACACTACTGGATGGGGAGCTATTATTGCCAACAACTGACGAACAATTTGCTGATACAATTGGTACGGATGTACAGGTGGCATTTCCACATGAACCATGATGCAGTGGTGAATGGTATGCACTCACACGTCTGTGACTATAGACAGTTTTCTCTTTGTATGATGTTCAATATCAGGACTCAATGACTTGTAATTTTTTTAGAACCTGCAGCTGATCATTGAACTTTTTATAGACTGATGCGAAATACTAACTGAACTTGTAAGGCTACTTTCACATCTGCAGTAAAGTATAATTCCCGGCAGATGTCGCCGCATCTACCAGATCTGCCGCGTAACGGCTGACTTGCGGTCCCGATATGGCAAGCCTCATTCATTCTTCATGGGGCTTGCGGTCAGGTGCAGCAAGTGATGTACTGCCGAATCTGGCAGATCGGGTACTTGTGGCCGCGCAAAAAAAAAAAATGCTGATACTAGCGGTTTTTATGCAGTGCCGTAAGTGCTGGATTCAGCAATAGGTCACTTGTTTCACCCGACCACAAGCCCCATAGAGAATGAATGGGGCTTGCTAGATCGGTGCAGCAAGTCGGCCATTACGTGGCAGATGGGGCGACATCTGCCAGGAATTACTTTACCGCAGATGTGAAAGGCCTTACATGTACTGTATTATCGCTCTTTTCATGAGTAATGGTAATACAGATTGTTCATAAATACATTATTTTAATGATTTAGACAACCAGTAGGTTTCAAAATCAATACAACTCATATATTGTTACTTACCCTCTCTTTGTTGGTTCTGTCCTGTTACTTCCAATAAGTTCCCTAAATAGACATGATGAAATAATGAATACTTTGTACACAAAGTTGACAAGTAACAAGTGATATTTAGACAGAGAAACACAAGAAAATTATATGTAAAATTAAAGCATGCCAAATAAATGATCAAAGCAGTATCAATCAATGCATCTAAATTTATATACAATAGAATTTCTTATATAACAATGAAAACTTTAAATATGGATATCTGTTGTTATTAAAGAGGAACATTTGGGAGATTTAAAAAAAAAATAAATAAATACTGTTCCTGCCCTCATACACTATGAAGCTGAACTGCACACTGTAGTTATGGGATTTTTAGATAGTTTATAAATCTATAAAACAGTATCTGCTCCTCAGCCCTCACCCCTCCCATATGGGACAATACATCACGGAGCAGTTTCAGCTTCGGGCAGCCACTAGCAGGGGGGTATGGCGGGGGCATAGACGCCAGATCCAGTGCTCATCCTACATGCTGGCCCCCACTCTGTGCCTGCTGTATGTATGAAGATTCTGCCTAACCTCGCATGCTGCAAGAATCATATCACAATCCTCTGTATCTCTCCTGAGCGGAGATTAACAGCTGCATAGACAAACAAACGTTGTCACTCTCAGCTCAGGATGTGATGCAATCCTCACAATGGCAGTGCCAGAAGTACAGAAAGCATCCAGTGCGAGCACACCTTACAGAACGCAGAGCAGTGGGTGGGATTAGGCATAATCTTCATAAAGATAGCAGGCACAGAGTGTGGGTCGGCATGTAGGTTGAGCACTGGAGCTGGCGGCCATGCCCCCACCACACGCCCCTGTTCTCACATACAGACCAAGGCTACTTTCACACACAGCGTTTTTGATCCAGATCAATTTCTGAGATTCCCAGCAAAGTCAATGAGTTTTCAAGATTTGGTACTCAGAAACAAAGTTTTGCAGTGGTTCAGTTTTTGGGTGAAAAAGTGATCCTCACAAACAATGAGGTGGTCAATTTGTGTGTCATTTTTCTGAATGAAGCCACTGTCTATGGGCTGAAAATACGGACGAGCTAAAAACGCATCAAAAACGGCTTAAAAATAGATGATCTGTTTTTTTGAAAAGCAGATCCAGTTTTGCAGCTAAAAAATGAACCCTCACATAACAGATCAAAAACGCTGTTGTGTGAATGTGCCTAAAGTTACCCAAAGCTGAATCTCCTGTGACCCTTTCTCTCATAAGGGAGAGGTGAGGGCTGAGGAGCAGATACTGTTTTATGGATTTATAAATGATCTAATAATCCTAGAACTGCAGTGAGCAGCTCAGCTTCATAGTGTGTGAGGGCAGGGACAATACATTTTTTTTCTCTCCTTAGAGTTCCCCTTTAAATTATTGTTTAGAAGGTACCTTAAAGCCCTTTGTTCTTCTTCCATTTGTTCTCGAACATCCCGTAGCTGCTTTACAAGCTCTGGATCAGTACCATTAACCCAGGTATATACAACATCTATGGGCATGGGGAGACATAGCCTGCAGGAAACCCACACAAACAAACAAAATAATAAATGAGCGGAAACTAGTATTCAATACCTCTACTAAAGGAGCAAAAGAAAATCTAGGAGATGGCAAACATGATTGTGAGAAGCAACCACCTGTACCACAAAGTAAATGTACATTGGAGGATGGTGGAGCACAGGAATTCTGGGCAGCAGCAGCCGCCTAGAAAGCATAACTGCGGTTTTGCTGCAACGGCCAAAATCATAGACCCCATAAAATATTACAAAATGTATCCAAAATAGTGAATGGTAAGAAGGACTATTCTTGTTCATGACACCACAAGAAAAAAAAGTGATAACAAAAGTTGTCAAATGGCACCAATTAGGGTACCATTACACGTGGCAACATTGCATGCAATTTCACTGGCAATTTACTGGTTGCAGTGAAATCATGGACACATTGTTCCACTTGTACACGGCAACAAAATAGAACAATGTGTCCATGATTTCACTGCCACCACCAAATTGCCAGTGAAATTGCATGCAATGTTGCGACGTGTAACGGTACCCTAAAACTTACATTTTGCAAAAAACAAAACCCAAGTTGAAAAAAAAAACAAAAAAAAAAACATTACTCAACATTGAAATTGCAGCACAAAGGAATAAAAAGTTTGGAATTATGGAGATTAAGGCTATGTTGTGCTCTGTTTTATATTCATCCGGTTTTGCATCATAGATGGATCCATTTTTGGCAAAAAAGCATCACAAATGCATCATCCATTTGTGCTGCTTTTTGCTCCATTTTTGGGAGAACAGACAGAGACACACAGACATACTTTCTTTCCCTCCCCACAATCCCCCAATGATTCCCGGTGAGATCTTCATTCCGGGAGACGGCAGGACCTGAGTGTGAGTTTTTGGTGCTTGAGGACCTGCCCATGTGACTCAGTCACATGGTGCAGTGCAAGGTCCAGGAAGCACCAAACAACTCACACACAGGTCCTGCCATTGCCCGGGATGAAGTCATCACCAGGACTCACCAAAGGATTGCGGGAAGAGTAAGTAATTAAATGTTAGTGATGCAAAAAGTAGACCAGAAAAAAGCAACACTAATTGACATGCTCATTATTTTCTGGATGTGCTTTCTGCACCACTAATGCAGCAGTCAAAAAAACGCAGCATCTGAACAGCAAATTGAAAATCTCATTCACTTTGCTGGCAGATGATTTGACTGATTTATTTTTGGTACAGTTTAAAGAAATATTGCAGCATCAAAAACGGATCAGAAATGTCCAGTGTGAACATAGCCTAAAGGATCGATAGACATGTTAATGATATGCAAAAAATGGAAATAAAATTTCTTTAGCGTGCCATAGAGTATAAATACATGCACTTACATGCCAATATCAAGAAGGTTATGAATGGTTATCTGAGGATTGCCCTGTCCCACAGAAATTATTCAGAGTTACATAAGGCTGGCTTCACACTAACGTTCCCTTCCGCAGTGTCCTGCGAAGGGGAACCGCAAGCTGAGCGCATACACCGCAAGTCCCTATGTTTAACATGGGGACGCAGGTGTATGCTTCGGGTGCAGATTGCCATGCGCACCCATTCACTGCCATGGATGATTGGTACAGATGCGGATGCATGCACACAAATCATACATTCTCGTCCGCACCAGGAACGCAACCATGGAGCAGGGCGGGTATAAGCGGTGACGCCACCGCAGGAGGCGGGGCAATGTGGCCAGCACCGCATCCCTCGCTTTGTGTTATGCAGCAGGTGAGGGAGAGAATGATTGGCATGAGGGAGGCGGTGGTGGGCGGATTAAAGATCCGGGGGCTGTGAAACTGCCCTTTGAGAGAAGTGGCTCCAGCCACTAGCCACGTCTTATTTGGCTCCAGTATGTAAGTTTTCAAAGTCTATTATCTTGGGGTACAGGGGGGGGTCAAGCAGCAGATTCCTTTCCATATTGTCTATGGATCTCAGCTGCTCATTTATATCCAGTATCTGGGCTTCCAAATGCTCAACGTGCTCACATCTCACACAGCAGTATGCACCGTCGACCAACTGTTAAAGGATTGCATACATGTGGCAAGATGCACACTGTCATTGTGTCAACAGACAGAGATGATAAGTAAAAAGAAATGTAAAGTATTAATAAAATACAATCAGCAATTCAGTCATTCCTCCTTTTCAAACTCCCTGAATCCAAAGTCACTGAATCACAAGTAACACGCTTACTTCCGTTCACACTTGCGCTCTGGTCATACTCGCTAAGTAAGATTTAAAGAGGTTTTTTTTTCCCCTTTAGCAGAAATCCAACCTATAGCTCAAAACACTTCCAAAGTTTATTTATGATAACTTTTAATGGCCAACAAAAATAAAAATAACATGGCACAAAGCAAGCTTTAGAGACTACTTAAAGGGAACCTGTCAGGTCTCCTGTGTACAAAGAACGAGTAGTTCTGTACCCATATCTATAATCCCTGCTTAACAGTTCTTTCATATAGCAAAATACATAAACAGATCTTTAGAAAAAGTATTTCTAAAGATCGTTTATGAGATGCTAATTAGGGCTTTGGCTAGATGAGGGGGCGTTAGTTCCCAGACTAGTCGGCCCACTTAGCATGTTAACACACCCCTGTAACATCATGCTTTACAACAGCCAGCAGCGCTATACAAAGCTGTGCGTGCGCGTGGTTTCGTACCCCTCAGCATCGAGCTTCTTCGACACCGGGTAAATGCACCCTAGCTTCAGAGAGGTGAAGTGCACATGACCAGAAGTACGGAGAATCCTTATGAGGATTCACAAGTAGGGATGGGCAAACATGTGGTTTTTCCTCGGGTTCGTGACTGGGGTTGCTGTGATAAACCAGGTTAATGGTTAATAATCAGACTAATTATACTTACCGGGTCCACATTATCCAGTTCAGCTGTGCCGTGGCGCTGTGTCTCTTCCGAGTGGAGTAGTCATGTGACTGGCCACAGCCAATCATGTTTGCAAAGATGAGAAGGGGCATCCCGGAAGTGACACAGTGACCCATCACACCAGGAAGAGAGGACGCAGACCCGGTACATATTAACTATTGGCAAACTTTACTGCTACAACCCCGCTCATGAACCCGAGCAGTTTGCCCATCCCTATTCAAAAGTCTACAGTCACATAAAGTAACTGATGACTGGTAGTTTAAAACCAGACAAACCTTTAAACCACTGGGAAGAAAAACAGCCAGCTATTAACAGGAAACCTTGGACCTTTTGAAAAACTTAAAATATTCTCCCAATGAATGCCATATTAGCAACTATGGACATGAAATCCCAATATCCAGATGTTTCATAAAGCCAATGAGATCCTTTCTGAGTCTTTGTTCAAATTTGCCAGATTTATCCTCACACGTAATTTTTTCGGTGAAGTGATATACTGAAAACACTATATCTTATAAATTTCACATTAGATCACTCAAATTCATAAATTACTAGTGTAATTTTTTCTTCGGACAAACGTCTGCATTTTTGTCACCACTTAGAATCTAAGTCTCAAATAAAAATAAAAGTATATGTGTTTGGTATCTACAAACTCATACTGACCCAAGGAATCATACTGACATGTCATTCTACCATTTAAGGTACCGTCACACGACACGATATCGCTGGTTGCCAGGTTTACCAACAGTGTTGGAAAACCTGGCGAACTCGCACAAGCGATTTGGCTGGATCGTGCGTGTAACACCGCGATAATAATGTTGCCAGCAATTACACCATTTGCTTACATTGATGTATATCGCTCGGTGGGTTGTGCGCAACCCAGCGAGTGATAGCTGCTGCAACATCGCAGCAGCGTCGCTGGCAACATCTCCCAGTGTGACACCTAGGCAGCGATGTCGGAAATGAGCGCGCACCCGCAGAATCGCTTCCTACATTGCTGCAATGTTGTACCGTGTAACGGTACCTTCAGTGTGATCAACAGAAGAAATTCCATAGATCAAGCACAACCAACATGATATGAATTACAAAAAGTCTTTATGGAAACCCAACAACAGATATCCTCTAGAGCAGTGATGTTTAGGAGCTGTGGCTGGGCAACACAGACTTTCAGCTTCCTCCAAAGGTTTTCTATAGGGTTGAGATCTGGAGACTAGATATGGCCACTCCAGGACCTTGAAATGCTTCTTAAAGTCATGTGACCGATCAGCTGATCGGGTAGCCCCGCCTCGCCAGGTCCTTAAGCTCAGGATAGATGCTGCACATGGAGGGACATGCCAGAGAGGTGAGGATATATTTTTTTTATTTTTAACACTTGCTTTAGTTAATTTTACTTCCGCAATGTTTGTATATACATTGCGGAAGTGAAATTACACAGGAACAGAGCAGTGTTAGTGTACTGAGCATGCTCAGTACACTAAAATCGGGTCTGGGAAATGATCCAATGTTTTCCCACACCCGTGCTCCATAGGCCCCCCGTGTTATTTGCCGTGGACCGGGTCAGATCTGATTCTGTCAGATATGGTCTGCTGTGCCCAAAATCGGAGCAGTCTCTGATTCTTGGTACAGCAAAAAAATCTGACAGAATCGGATCAGTGACAAATTGGATGGCAATAGAGCACCAATCCAAGCTCAGAGGGATATATGGGGGCCAAATCGGATCTGTGGCTGTCCGTTTTACAACAGAGAGCCACAGATGGCCAAAAAACGTAACGTGAAACCAGCCTTAGAACAGTTGTGGACTAGGGAAAAATATTGTATGGAACAATGTAAAAACACTGCCACAAAACACACCCAATAGACAAACACTTTTTGAAGGCCGTTGATTCAAAAAATAAGCTGTTTCTCATCAGAAGTTCATCATTGGAAGCCTTTTAGGGTGACTAACTAAGAAACTGCTTGAGAAATTGCAAAGGGGTGGAAAGATGTCATTAGAGTAAAAGGGAAGTTACTTCGACAAATCTAAGGTTTCTGGTTTGTTTTCACATTTATTCCTTTATCCCTTGATTTCACATGTGTTTAGTTGTGGTTTTGCTTCCTGGATCTATAATATGCACATTGAAATAAGAAAAAAGAAAACTATTGCATGAACACATGTCCAAACGTCTGACGGGTATTTTATTATGGATGATCCATCAATAATAGACCATCAGTATCATATAACTAGGGCTCAGATACCGGACATGAACAGGTGTGCCCAAAGTGTTGTCCGATATTGTATAAACAAGTGAATATATTAAGTACCTTTTACATGTACAATATGTAAATACTCAATAGCGAATTTTACAAATATGTATTGTTTCAAATAGCTATTTTAAGATAATTTCATTCTTTTACTTTTTCCAATTTTCTCAAGTGCACGTTACCTGTTCTGAAATGATTTCCAGCAATGTTGTCCCGGTAAGTATCAAATAAAACATGATACTGGTCCCGACTCCACTCCAGAACCACCTGAAACAAGAATGTTACACTTGTGAGATACACAGCTTGTCATATTCAGGCATTATGAGCCAACACTGGGGTGTTGAAATATAAATTTACCATTCACTATGCCCTACGCGGCTCTTGTTCAAGCCTGCTTCTGAATGGAGGAGCTAGGAAAGCGCCAGCCGGCTGTCCAAGCTTCTCAAACCACACTGATTTAAAACCACCATCCTGTGATAAAATCACAGTCTGATTATTAGGCACTTTACACACACCAACTTATCTGTCCAACTTCTGAACAACTTACTGGTTGCAGTGAAATCATGGACACATTGCTCCATTTGTGACTGTGTACAATGGAGCAATGTGTCCATGATTTCACTGCAACCAGTAGTTGTTCAGAAGTTGGACAGATAAGTTGGTGTGTGTAAACTGGCCTTTAGATCTCAGCAAACATAACTTATCACCATCACTCAAGTTAATAATCTTGGCCTAGTCCGGCAGGGCATTGCTTCCACAGACTAGTTCACCTTCACAATCCCTAATCATTTGACATGCTCCACACTGCAATCACCTACAATGATGTGGGCGACCTCATGCATTCACATGACTTGACTCCCACCTGGGCAAACACAATAAAGCTTCGATAACTCTCCCCGACTGCGCAAGAAGGAAAAAAGTTGCACAAGAGCCAAGATTCCCATGTGTGTCTTTGTTAACTGTAGTGTGGAAAATGTCAATTGATTGGGGACTGTGAAGCTAGACTAAACCATGGAAGTAACACTCCATTAAACTACTCTAAAATCATTTGACTATGAGAAAAATAACAATAAAAGTAACTTTTCCCTATATATCAATCACTGTATTGTACATCAAGGGCATAGGTTTACTGTTAATAACTATAAATCAGTATGAGGCTGGTTAGGGAGGCACTGGGAATCCAGATACATCCCCTTCAATGACATCTACATAATTCAGGTTCTATTCACTATCTGAAGATGGGTTTATAGCTCACAGATAAGTCATTTTAGCAACCAGGACCCCAAGATCAAAACTTTAAGAAGTCACTATTGTATGTCAAGAATTTTACGAAATGCCAGTCACACTTTAAAAGATAAAAGTGAATGGAGGAATATTTGTCACTACAGGGTAGGTAACTGCATGCATAACTTCTGAATGATAAAACTGATTTATAACACAGTATGTGTTCAATTAAAGGGACTCTGTCAGCAGCCTTTACTATGTAATCTGAAGGCAGCATGCTGCAAGGGTCAAAAAGCGGAATTCAGGGATGCCTTTCTTGTCAAGGGCCAATATGTTGTTTTCTTGGAATGTTTGTTCTAAGGCTACTTTCACATTACGATTTTTAGGGAGCCGATGCTGTCCATAAATTCGGACAGCATCGGCTCCCTTCTGATGCCTGGAATCGGATGCCAAATAGGCATCCGATTCCGGCATTAAATCGTAGCCTCCGGGCAAAAAAAAAAAAGTTTATGCTTACCTCCCCCAGCCCCCGCCGTCTCCCGCCGTCTTCATGCAGGCTCCAGTGCTCCGCAGGCTCCGATGTCTGCAGAGGTCTTCTTCTGCTGTACAGGACCTGCAGTGATGTCACAGTCACGTGACAGCAGGTTCCACCATGGTAACCCGCGGTCACATGACTGACATCACCGCAGGTCCTATACAGCAGAAGAAGACCTCTGCAGACACCGGGAGCATGCGGGAGCCACCGGGAGCCTGCAGGAAGACGGCGGCGGCGGGCTCGGGGGAAGGTAAGCATAAACTTTTCCTTTTTTTTTAACCCTTGCGCTCCCAGTTTGGAGCATTTTTACTGTACTGAGCATGCTCAGTACAGTAAAATCAGGTCCGAAGAGACATCAGATGTTTCCTCGGACCCTTCTCCATAGGGCCCCATGTTAAATTGATCGGGTCGGATCAGATCCAGTTCCGATCCGATTCTGTCTGATTTTATTTTCGGTGCAAATATCGGATAGAATCGGATCGGACCAAATCGGATGGCATTTAGTGCACATCCGATTCGGTCCGATGCCCATAGGGCTGCATGGGGCCCAAAATCGGACAGCATCGGATTTTAAAAATCCGTAGTGTGAAGGCAGCCTTAGCAACAGGACTGATCATTGCTTGGACTCCATAGTCATGTGCTTGGCAGTCAGATATGCCCTGCTGTGATTGGAACCGCACTGTGAAAGTGCAATGTCTATAGACATCCTGGTGTAGGTGGGTCGGTGTGTATTGGGGGGGCAACTCTCTCAGATCTGTTACATGGCTAGATCTAAAAATTCTGATTGTGTCAAAACAGCTGCACCTAGTAATCTAAGGCCCCTTTCACATCAGCATTTTTCGCTGATTGCGCAGATTTACCGCATCTGCCGCCTGCCTACGGTTGCACTTGCAGCACACCTGCGGCAAACCCCATGCATTGTCTATAGGGCTTGCGGCAGGTGCGGTATAGCCACGGTTCCGCACTTGTGGCGGTTGCGGTCGCGAAAAAAAAACGTGTGCTGCAAGTGTGACCATTAGGCAGCAGATACGGTAAATCTGCCGCAATCAGCGAAAAACGCTGATGTGAAAAAAGCCTGAGGCTGGTTTCACATTGCGATTTTGTTAATCTGACGCTGTCCGATGAAAATCGGGACAGCATCGGATCCGAATTAGCCCCATGTTCTCCAATGGGATCGGATCGGATTTGCACTTAATGGCATCCAATTTGCCTCCAATCCGATTCTGTTCGATTATTTCAGTAGCCAAAATCGTAGACTGCTGCGATTTTGGCTCCCGAGTGAAAAATCGATCAAATCGGATCAGATTTGTTCCGATTAAAATAAAATGGTAGTCTATGGGGATCGGATCGGATGAAAAATCGGATCCGAGATCGGATTTCTTGTATTGAGCATGCTCAAACCTCCCCTAGCCCTCCCTCAGTGGGGAGTTCCGTTTAAATCACATCCGTCAGAAAATCGGACCGATGGCATCCAATTTAGTACATCCAATGCTGTCCGATATTCATCGGACAGCATCGGATTTAACAAAATCGCAATGTGGAACCAGCCTAAGTGATATATCTTTTTAATTAGGGTCTCTTTGCCTACATCATGCTGCTCTCCGATGAGGTAGCAAAAACCT
The DNA here is from genome assembly GCA_033576535.1 of Allobates femoralis. Classification (NCBI taxonomy): domain Eukaryota; kingdom Metazoa; phylum Chordata; class Amphibia; order Anura; family Aromobatidae; genus Allobates; species Allobates femoralis. The sequence goes on along the minus strand of JARQOC010000004.1, from coordinate 416,843,483 downwards.
GCTGACAGAATCCCTTTAAGAATATATTATACAGTTAGGGCCAGAAATATTTGGACAGTGACACAAGTTTTGTTATTTTAGTTGTTTACAAAAACATGTTCAGAAATACAATTATATATATATAATATGGGCTGAAAGTGCACACTCCCAGCTGCAATATGAGAGTTTCCACATCCAAATCGGAGAAAGGGTTTAGGAATCATAGCTCTGTAATGCATAGCCTCCTCTTTTTCAAGGGACCAAAAGTAATTGGGCAATGGACTCTAAGGGCTGCAATTAACTCTGAAGGCGTCTCCCTCGTTAACCTGTAATCAATGAAGTAGTTAAAAGGTCAGGGGTGGATTCCAGGTGTGTGGTTTTGCATTTGGAAGCTGTTGCTGTGACCAGACAACATGCGGTCAAAGGAACTCTCAATTGAGGTGAAGCAGAACATCCTGAGGCTGAAAAAAAAGAAAAAATCCATCAGAGAGATAGCAGACATGCTGGAGTAGCAAAATCAACAGTTGGATACATTCTGAGAAAAAAGGAATTGACTGGTGAGCTTGGGAACTCTAAAAGGCCTGGGCGTCCACGGATGACAACAGTGGTGGATGATCGCCGCATACTTTATTTGGTGAAGAAGAACCCGTTCACAACATCAACTGAAGTCCAGAACACTCTCAGTGAAGTAGGTGTATCTGTCTCTAAGTCAACAGTAAAGAGAAGACTCCATGACAGTAAATACAAAGGGTTCACATCTAGATGCAAACCATTCATCAATTCCAAAAATAGACAGGCCAGAGTTAAATTTGCTGAAAAACACCTCAAGAAGCCAGCTCAGTTCTGAAAAAGTATTCTATGGACAGATGAGACAAAGATCAACCTGTACCAGAATGATGGGAAGAAAAAAGTTTGGAGAAGAAAGGGAACGGCACATGATCCAAGGCACACCACATCCTCTGTAAAACATGGTGGAGGCAACGTGATGGCATGGGCATGCATGGCTTTCAATGGCACTGGGTCACTTGTGTTTATTGATGACATAACAGCAGACAAGAGTAGCCGGATGAATTCTGAAGTGTACCGGGATATACTTTCAGCCCAGATTCAGTCAAATGCTGCAAAGTTGATTGGACGGCGCTTCATAGTACAGATGGACAATGACCCCAAGCATACAGCCAAAGCTACCCAGGAGTTCATGAGTGCAAAAAAGTGGAACATTCTGCAATGGCCAAGTCAATCACCAGATCTTAACCCAATTGAGCATGCATTTCACTTGCTCAAATCCAGACTTAAGACGGAAAGACCCACAAACAAGCAAGACCTGAAGGCTGCGGCTGTAAAGGCCTGGCAAAGCATTAAGAAGGAGGAAACCCAGCGTTTGGTGATGTCCATGGGTTCCAGACTTAAGGCAGTGATTGCCTCTAAAGGATTCGCAACAAAATATTGAAAATAAAAATATTTTGTTTGGGTTATGTTTATTTGTCCAATTACTTTTGACCTCCTAAAATGTGGCGTGTTTGTAAAGAAATGTGTACAATTCCTACATTTTCTATCAGATATTTTTGTTCAACCCTTCAAATTAAACGTTACAATCTGCACTTGAATTCAGTTGTAGAGGTTTCATTTCAAATCCAATGTGGTGGCATACAGAGCCCAACTCGCGAAAATTGTGTCACTGTCCAAATATTTCTGGCCCTAACTGTATATATACATGTATATATGAATTATCTGTTCAGAAAGTATGGATGAGCCATTATCCGAATCATCATTATAGTGGACGGTGACAACTAGCATCTCGCTGTTACAAGCTCTTGCGATGGCCAGATGCACACACATTGAACGCAGCCTCACTATGTAGCTCCATTCAGTGTGCAGTGGCTTCTGATGGGTACTTCAAAACAGCTCAACGGCCAGAAATGATGTACGACAAAACACACTGGGATTCCGTCTGCATCATCATACTCAATGGCCAAAGGCCCATGTCCCAAATCTAGTTTTGCAAGGGTTCGAACATGAGTCACACACACCATAGTAGCAAACGTTATCTGAATCCAGTCTAAGGCTGGGTTCACACTTGCATATGCAAGCGCAGCGCAACGAACGCAGCCAAACGCTTGCGCACTGTGTTCCTATGTTTAAAGCGAACCTGTCACCCCCCCTGGACATCAAAAGCTATAATAGCCACCTTCTGCAGCACTAAGGCTGCATTCAGGGAAGGTGGCTATAAGCTTTTGATGGCCTTTTTACTATTAAATATGAACGTATATAAAGTCCAATACCTAAGACCGGGAGGCGGGGTTTCGCGCTCCTCCGACCCGCCTCCTCATGTCATTCATGGTGCTCGCCTGCTGCTGCCTCCCCTCATAGTCTATCATGAACGCGCGGCTCCGTTCTCGTCTATGGAGCCGCGCATGCGCTGTGCGCCCGGTGTCCAGGAAGTCGTCGGGCTGCGCGCGCAGCCCGACGACTTCCTGGACACCGGGCGCACAGCGCATGCGCGGCTCCATAGACGAGAACGGAGCCGCGCGTTCATGATAGACTATGAGGGGAGGCAGCAGCAGGCGAGCACCATGAATGACATGAGGAGGCGGGTCGGAGGAGCGCGAAACCCCGCCTCCCGGTCTTAGGTATTGGACTTTATATACGTTCATATTTAATAGTAAAAAGGCCATCAAAAGCTTATAGCCACCTTCCCTGAATGCAGCCTTAGTGCTGCAGAAGGTGGCTATTATAGCTTTTGATGTCCAGGGGGGTGACAGGTTCGCTTTAACATGGGAACGCATGTGCCTGCGTTTGCGCTCGGATGCGCATAATTTGTGCGCCCTCCGAGTGCACTCTGAACGCAGCATGTTGCATTTTTTGTGCGGTCGCTTGTTTTATCCGCAAGCGCACAAAAAATGCATGGATCTCAATGGATCTGCAGTGTCCTCCGCATGACAGCGCAGGAGAACGCTGCGGATCACATTGAAATCTCTCCCAGCGGCCACTGGGAGATCAGCTAGAGTCACCGCTGCTCTCACGCCAGTGTCAGCGCAGGAGATTTGAAGATACAGCTGATCCGACAGCTGTTTAAAGCTCCCGCGCCGACACCGAATAGATGAGGTCGGCGTGGGAGATTTGAAACATCAATCAGCTGTTTCTTATCTCATGCACCGATGTCACCCTATTCGGTGTCGACGCGGGACATTTAAACAGCTGTCAGATCAGCCGTTTCTTCAAATCTCCCACGCTGACATCGGCGGGAGATCAGCTGTGCCGGGAGGAGGAGATCTCCACCGCTGATCTCCTCCTCCCGGCAGCTCCTGAGACAGCTGATTGGCTGGCGGGCTGCATACTAATGTGAACGTATGCGGAGATTCTCCGCTGCGTTCACATCAGTTTGGGCTGCGTTTGCACTGCGTTTGCGTCTGCATGTCCTACTACGCATGCAGACACATACGCAAATGTGAACCCAGCCTTAGAAATTACACTGAATAATACAGTCAAATGCCACAGTAACAAAAACTGATTAGGGTTCAGCTCACGTGGATGCAGTATTCTCTATAACGAACATTAGTCTGTTGAGTGTCTCGTGCACCTGTACACCCCACTGACTTATAATGATGTACAGTTGAAGAATTTGTCTTTTCACTGAAAAAAAAATTCTGCAGTGCTATAGCCTTCAAATCTGACAAAAATGCAGTCACAACCTAATAATTCTCATATTTCAGTAAAAACATTGCTTATTTTCTACACAATTAAATCTGGACTTGATAAGCGAAAAAAAAAATTATAACAGCAGATCACAATGGCTGAGAAATGTTACTGTACGTATTTTGGACACTTGTCTTACACCACCTCTCTGGGATGATTTACCATTTTCTGCATCAAAAATCTTCTCACATCATTAATAAACTGGTGTATGTACAGCTAAACTTTCTGAACACTTTATAAAAGTAAAGCTCAGGAGCATAAAGTGTTTAAAACTCTTATTACATGTGCCTCATGACACGTACAAAAGAATTGAGCCACACTTTTTCAATATCTGGACAAAACTACAAGTGAATTTCTTCAAAGCTACAAGAGTAAAGGTTCTCATGGCTAATATTACTGCTCGCTTTATGGTTTTCTTTAGCCTTGTACTGGACATGCTATTAATGTCCAGAGTGGGGGAAAAAAAACCTGACTATGGTTCAACAGAGGACCATTGAAAGAAGCAGTTTCAGGCGACCAGCTATGATAACAGAAAAGTTAGTTAATCATGTTGAAACCCTTGTGGTTGAACAGTTACTTTACTTCTCAAAGAACAACACTGAGATCGTGTCATGGTTATGCAAGCTGTAGATCTGTAACTTCAAAAATTAGTAGCTGAGAAAAGACTTTACTTTAGGCCTTAAAGGGATCCGGTCACCTCCAAAACGCCTCCTAAGCTACCAAAACATATCCCTGCAGCATATTATCACTAATCTCACACTCCTTTTGTCTCCTAAAAGCATCCTGTGGAAGTGCATAAAAACGCTTTAATACTTACTCATTAGTGATTATAATTAGCAGGGGATATATTCTTTAGCCTTTAGGGTGTGTTGTTTTGCAGCCTGAATGATCCAGCCCCTCTCTGTGCAGCTTCTGCTGTGATGTGGAGTTGAAGGCAGGACTAATGATTTGCATTTTGTGAGTGATAGAGAGGGGGAGGGCAGAGCCTGCACAAGCAGAGCACACAGAGAGAGGGTGGATCCTGGAGCCTGCAAAACAACACCCCCTGGTGACTAAAGAATATAGCCCCTGCTAATTATAATCACTAATGATTAAGTATTAAAACGTTTTTATGCACTTTCACAGGATGCTTTTAGGAGACAAAAGGAGTGTAAGATTAGTGATGGGATGCTGCAGCGACATGTTTTGCTAGCTTAGGGTGCTTTCACACTACGATTTTTAGGGAGCCGATGCTGTCTGATATAAATCGGACAGCATCGGCTCCCTTCTGATGCCTGGAATCGGGTGCCAAATAGGCACCCAACTCCGGCATAAAATCGTTGCCTCCAGGCTGAAAAAAAGAAAAAAAAAAAAAAACCTTATGCTCACCTCCCCGAGCCCCCGCCGTCTCCCGCCATCTTACTGAAGGTTCCCGGTGGCTCTTGCGGGCTGCAGAGCTCTTCTTCATGTGTTCAGGACCTGCGGTGATGTCACAGTCACGTGACCGCGGGTTCCACCATGGTAAACCGCGGTCACATGACTGTGACATCACCGCAGGTCCTGTAGACATAAAGAAGACCTCTGCAGCCTGCGGGAGCCACCGGGAACCTTCAGGAAGACGGCGGGAGACGGCGGGGGCTCGGGGAGAGGTGAGCATAAGTTTTTTTTTTGTTTTTTTTTAATCCTTGTGCTCCCAGTTAGGAGCAGTTTTACTGTACTGAGCATGCTCAGTACAGTAAAATAGGGTCCGAGGAGACATCAGATGTTTCCTAGGACCCTTCTCCATAGGGCCCCATGTTATAGGGATCGGGTCAGATCGGATGTGCACTAAATGCCATCCGATTTGGTCCAATCCGAATCTGTCAGATTTTATTTTCGGTGCAAAAATCAGAGCAGGCTCCGATTTTTGCAACGATAATAAAATCGGACAGAATCGGATCGGACCAAATCGGATGGCATTTAGTGCACATCCGATCTGACCCGATCCCCATAGGGATGCATGGGGTTCGAAAATCGGTCCGATGCTGTCCGATTTTTATCGGGCAGCATCGGAGAAGCAAAAATCGTAGTGTGAAAGCACCCTGAGGAGGCGTTCCGGAGGTGACAGGATCCCTTTAAGTTTGAGTAGGACTGTAATATTAGTGACCTTTCCTTAGGAAAGACAATCAATATTAGACCGCTGGGGGTCCAACTGTGAAACCTTACCATCCATGCTCATCAGTCCTATCAAAATTGTACAAAAAAACTACTAGAAAAAGCAGCATCAAAAAACCTTACCGTCTATGCCAAAAACAGAAACCAAAATGCACTTACAGGATGCAGTCAGAGCCCATATGTGAAGCAAGCCCAGCTGCAGGCTGATAAATCATCTTCAACCAGCAAGGTGTGGGAGGCGACCTGCCATGCATACAATGGGCCTGCATAGGGCACCATTCACACTGATACATATGATGCAGAGTGTCTGAAAGCTACCCAACCGCTCCGCTGCCTGAGCATTGGGCCTCACAGTACGATGCTTCTGCACCACCAGATGAATGGCGCCCCTAGGGCCCAACTGCACCCTGGATAGATAAAAAAGTGCAAAAAGTTTTTTATATGATAAGCAAAAAACTCTTATAAATGGGATATTGGTTCATGTATTGGCCAAGACATTTAAGCTGATGATCCACGTCACGGCTTCCCATGCTCATCAGTCCTATCAAAATTGTACAAAAAACTACTAGAAAAAGCAGCATCAAAAAACCTTACCATCTATGCCAAAAACAGAAACCAAAATGCACTTTTTGTACTTTTACTATCCAGGGTGCAGTTGGGCCCCTAGGGGCGCCATTCATCTAGTGGCGCAGAAGTATTGTACTGTGCGGCCCAATGCTCAGGCAGCAGAGGGTTGGGTAGCTTTCAGGCACTCTGCATCATATGTATCAGTGTAAAAGGTGTCCTATGCAGGCCCATTGTATGCATGGCAGGTAGCCTCCCACACCTTGCTGGTTGAAGTTGATTTATTAGCCTGCACCTGGGCTTGCTTCATATATGGGCTCTGACTGCATCCTGTAAGTGCATTCTGGTTTCTGTTTTTGGCATAGATGGTAAGGTTTTTTGGTGCTGCTTTTTCTAGTAGTTTTTTGGGTCCAACTGTGAGCATCATCACTGACCATATGAAACATTGTACAAAGCCATTACCACAAGGTCATGAACATTACTGTCCTGGAGAACGTCATTTATAAAACCGTTTACATTGTCTGATAACACTTCGGTAGATCTCATGACATTTCACAAGTCTGTGTAAAACTGATAAATAGATATATCTAGCCATCTGACAATGTCAAGAAAGCTAAAATAATAACACTGCTTGATAAGCTGCCCAAATATTACACCAACACAGAGTCACAATATACAAGTAAAACTATTAGCTTTTCTGCCTATAAAACCAAGTCGTGGAGTCGGAGTCAGATTCATGGAAATTGAGAAGTCAGAGTTGGAAGTTTGGTTTACCGACTGCACAATAGGACTGTAGAGTTGGAGTCAGTGTCCATTTTGGTGGAGTCGGAAGTTTGGCTTACCGAATGCACACCAAGACTGTAGAGCTGGAGTCGTGTCCATTTTGGTAGAGTCGGAGTCAGAATCGCATTCAGGGAAATTGAAAAGTGAAAGTTGGAGGCAGGGATTTGGCTTACCGACTTCACAGCTCTGTATAAAATATAGATTCACTTAGAGCAGAGGTGGGGAACTCCAGGCTTCGAGGGCTGCCAACAGTGCAGGTTTTCCTTAGGTGCCCGTCACACCAGGTGTCATCGCCGAAGATGTCGGCGGCGCCGGGCGGGAGCTGCACGTTTTTGGCGCCCCGCCAGCGTCGCCGTCACATGTTTACATGTGGCGACCACTGGCGATCTGACAGGCGGCATCGCCGCTGGGGTGTCTGAAAACCCCAGCGGCGATGCTGTAACATGGGGGCCTATGGCTCCCATCGCCTGTCGGATCGCCGTTCCCCTGTTACATGGGGCGATGTCTACACATCGCCCCTGAGTGCTCCCCTGGTTTCAGAGCACTGATGTGAAACCAGGCGACCACTCAGAGGCGATATGTAGCACCGACATCGCTCCCTTTACATTAGGCGACGCAGGGGCGGTATCGGCGAGGATAGGCCACGCCCCTACATCGCCAAAGAAATCGGCGGTGCAGACGCCTGGTGTTACGGTACCCTTAGTATTGCACAGGTTGTAATTGAGTCACCTGCTGGTGGCGATTCCAACCTCTGTGCAATGCTAAGGGAATCCTGATAACATGACCTGTTTGGCGGCCCTTGAGGCTTGGAGTTCCCCACCTCTGACTTAGAGAATGTATACATACTAGAGATCAGTGACTCAACTCACAGGATCATGGTCCAGTGGCCACAAAACTAATAATTGCCCACCAGACAGTAGAACTGTAATCCACCTCCTTCCTTCTGACATCCACAGTATCTCTTCTGATTAGCAGGCTCAGTGCACAATCGGGCGTGGGTCACACTGCAAAATGATTTTGTGTCAGGCCTACAAATCAGAACAGATTCCGGGAATTCTGGCAAGAAGGCATTCTGCAAAGCTCATTATCGGCAGATGTGACCTCTGGATAGGGTACTGCAAAATGATTTGCTCATCTCTAATACACACCAATTGTCACATAGTCCAATAACACCCCCTGCACTAGTGAAGGGCAGGAGCAGGTAAAGGGCAGGCTGCAGGCCACACTGTGCCACCCACTGCACAAATCCTGATATCACTGCTAACTGCATCTGTGTCCTCAGAAAGCAGATAGCAGCAAATACATTGATAGAGGACAGAGTTGTCTGCTCCGTCTTCCATCAATCGCCATGTGTGTCTGAGACAGCAGACCTAATGATATAAGTAAAGTAAGACAGCGCCTCACCGGTTGGCATTATTAAAGTGTCTTCTTTATTTCTGCCCCAGACCTCAGACCTGATGATGTTATGTTATTGCATCTTCTGCATCACTGCACTGGATATTGAGCAGGGACAATGCTGTGAGAATGGGAGTCAGATGAGTATGTGTCTTTTTTCCAACTATGTGAGATGGTTGTACATACAGGTGTGGGGGGCTTATATTATATATAGGGACTATGTGGAGCTCTTAATGTATATAGGAGAGTTATGTGAGGGCTCATACTGTTTATAATGAGGCTCATTCTATGTATAAGAAGAGTATTTGGGGGGCTCATACTACATAGAAAGAGGCTATGTGAGGGCTCACTATATATAGGAAGCTGTGTGGAGGCTTATAATGTACATACTGTATATAGGAGGGTTATATAGGGGCTAATACTGTTTATAAGGAGGCTCATACTGTGTATAAGGAATTAATGTGGGAACTCATACTAGGTATAAAGAGGTCATGTGAGGGCTCATTCTGTAGATAGGATGCTGTGTGTGGAGGCTCATACTGTATATAGCAAGACTGTAGGAGCTCATACTGTATATAGGGGCACATAGTGAATATAGGAGTGCTACCTGCAGTTCATACTGCGAATATATATGACACACCTAATTCTACTCAATATTAGGTGACACTATCTATTATATAATCACGAATGCAGCGAGTGCCCCTTTTGAGACCGCACTCGCTGCGAGTCAGCGTGGTCATGTGGATACGAACGAAGCATTGGCCGCGCAGCGGCCATTGCGAGTCGCTCTAAGGCGACTCGCTATGCCCGCGCAGCGGCATGGCGAGTCGCCTTAGCAGCGCGAAGCATTGGCCGCGAAGCGGCCATTGCGAGTCAGAGACTCGCTCTGCTAGAATCCCGATGCATTGTGCATCGGGCACCCATCTAGTTAATAATAATATGAAATAATAATTAAAATGTTAATATTGAGTAGAAATAATTTTAACCTACTGGTTTGGCCCTTCGCACCAGTCACGATCGGCATGTGGACATTTGAGGGACAATTAATTGCCCATTGTTGGTGTAGAAGTCCCCACAGCCCCTTATGGTGGGTTTACATGTTTCAATATCGTTGCGATATCGCAATTCAATGGCGCGGGAGCGCGCATTTCGTGCTCGTTTCTCCAGCATCGCATCGGAGGTTTAGACGTTGCAATTTCTGAATCCAACGTCTGTGCGATGTCTACGCCCCCAACCCAGGAACGAACATTTAACATGGGAGTGAATGGATGACGTAGAACTTCACATCGTAATTGTGCGTTTACACAGCACGATCCGGCTCCAATCTCCATTCAATATCGGACCATTGGAGAGCACGCTCATTCAATCACCGATATCGCATTGACATCGTTCCTGCATCGTATTGGACGTTCACACCATACAACGCAGGAACGATATCGGCTCCAACGATCGAGCCACGTGACTTTTCATTGAAATTGGACGCCGATATCGCAACGTGTAAACCCGCCATTACACTCACACTGCCTCTGTGCATGCATGCCACATGGGAGAACATTAGTTACTTCCCTTCCTAAGGCTTTGTTCACTCTTTATGGGTGGCGTCCATTTATGATGAACTGCTCTGATGCTTCATACAACGTCACCCCACTGACTCCTTCTAGGGTCTGGCAGTATAAGTAGTGATGCATACTGCGTTTCTTGAGCTAAAAAAATCTCAACTGCTATATTATTTCAGACATTTCAATACTACATCCTGCATTTTTAGAAATCATAACCTTTTAAAACTGCAGTCAAACCTGAATTTGGCATTTTCCTTCAAGTAGGAGGTAATAGAGCTGTTGGAAGCACAGGTGATCAGCTGTCAACACTCCTCTATCACCCAATATTTGTCATTGGCGGACAACCGTTAGGCCTTCATACACGTGTTTGTTAATGCTGCAAACATCAATGGGTAACAAAGATCTTTTTTTTGTAGGTGTATGGCCTGCCTAATGAAGCCTCCCAACAATTTTTTTCAATAAACATGCATATATAAATGCAGTGTAGTGCGAGTATTAATATGCTCTTTCCGGTGTCAGCGCTGTTCTATTCCTCCTCTCAGTGATGTTACTACAATTCAGACTCTCCCACTCTATTGTATGCTCTATGCTGGAGCCAGAAATCTCACTTAGCCTATGTGCACACAGGGCGTTTGTGATCCGATTTTTTGTGGTGTGTTTTTGCAAGGGTTGTGGAGTCGTAGTCGATGCCCAGTTTGGTGGAGTCGGAGTCAGTCTAAAATGGACCGACTCTGAAAATATATCATAAATTAGGTTCAGTAGTTCAATGCAGAATGTGCTGAACATTATTATTATTAAGAATTATTATAATGTTCTATCTTAATAATGAATAAAGCTTGATGGCTACATTGTACTACAATAAATATGTCACTTAAACATGAGCCGTGTATGAAGGAGTGAAGGAGTGGAGTCAGTGTCAGTGCTTACAGACTCCACAGCCCTGGTTTTTGCACCAAAAACAGATCCTTTTTGTCATGCCAGCAAAGTCTATGAGATGTCTGAAATGCTGTGTTTTTTTCTGCCCAGGTTTTGTTGCAAAAACCTGATCAGGAAAAGAAGTAGCATGTCTTATAATTGATCCAGGTTTGAAGCAAAAACTCTCCAATACTCACCCTTCCTGGCGATCCCACGGTGAGCTCTGGTGATTTCTTCCTTACTGCACAAAGTGACTTACAGGACCTGCGCCCCAAGGGATTCAGCCTGAGTCATATGGGGTGCCGATTCTGAAAGTACTGTACCCAGAAGGAAAAAATTACTGGTCACCGTGGGATCGCCGGGGAGGGTGAGAAAGTGTGTCTGTCTGTATGTCTGTCTGTGTCCCCTTATTTGTGTTGTGTTTGTAATATGCACAAACGCAATATGTTTGTGCTACTTTTTTTTTTAAACCTGATAAGGTTTTCATGCAAAATTTTCCAGACCACAAATGGATCACTTTTTTGTGTGTGAACATAGCCTTAGAACGGTGCTGGACAGTGCAGAGAGCCGAGATAGGCGAGTATATCAGTGCAGTCACAACTTGTATTTACACATTTAATGAAAAAAATATATTCATGGATGTGCTTCTTTAAGGAATATACCACCTATTGGGTTGCAAAGTCTTCATCCCTGAATAAAACTTGATTGCAGAGTTCCTCTCGTGCACAGAAGGTCTGAAGAAGAGCGACAACAAACTAAAAAAAAGTCCAGATAGTCCAGCATCAAGGGAGATCTTCATAAAAACATCCAAGTTTAAACTATATTAAACCCCCCATGGAGTTGTGTGTATGGTCTAGCAGATATATTTTATTCATAAATAAAGACTGAGGTAGTCTGAAGCATGTCAGGTAGACCATACACACTGGTACCATGTGGGTTTATATATACCGTATATACTCGTGTATAAGCCGACCCTGTATAAGCCGACCCCCTTACTTTTGCCCCCAAAACCTGGGAAAACCTATTGACTCGTGTATAAGCCGAGGGTGGACCCCAGCACAGGTATACAGCCCTCAGCAGTGTGGTATACAGCAGCCCCAGAGGTATATACAGCCCCCAGTGGTAATACAGCAGCCCCAGTAGTTAGTATACAGCAGCCCCAGAGGTATATACAGCAGCCCCAGTGGTAGTATACAGCAGCCCCAGTAGTTAGTATACAGCAGCCCCACAGGTATATACAGCAGCCCCAGTTGTAGTATACAGCAGCCCCAGAGGTAGTATACAGCAGCCCCAGAGGTATATACAGCCCCAGTGGTAGTATACAGCAGCCCCACAGGTATATACAGCCCCAGTGGTAGTATACAGCAGCCCCACAGGTATATACAGCCCCAGTGGTAGTATACAGCAGCCCCACAGGTATATACAGGCCCCCCCCATCAGTATACAGCAGCCCCAGTGGTAGTATACAGATGCCCCAGAGGTCCCCCCATCTATATACAGGCCCCCCCCCGCCGCAATCCTGTAAGGGAAGAGATTAGTATACTTATCCCTCCGCTGCCGCTGTCCCGCCGCCATCACAATCCTCCGTCTTCTTCCAGCGTCTTCCGTCTGCTTCTGGCTTCCTTCTCGGTCGCGCAGGCAATGACGTCATTGCCTGCGACCATCGGAGGAAGCCGGAAGAAGACGGAAGACGCTGGAAGAAGACGGAGGATTGTGATGGCGGCGGGACAGCGGCAGCGGAGGGATAAGTATACTAATCTCTTCCTTTACAGGATTGCAGCGGGGGGGGCCTGTATATAGATGGGGGCACTGTATACTGTATACAGTATACAGTGACTCGCGTATAAGCCGAGGGGGTACCTTTTCAGCCCAATTTTTGGGCTGAAAAACTCAGCTTATACGCGAGTATATACGGTAGTTGGATATTTATATTTAGCATTCCCTGAATGCTGGACTGCTTTTCTCAAGGATATTTAGAAGGAACCAGGGCTGTGGAGTTGGAGTTGGATTCAGGGAAATTGAGGAGATGTGAGCCTGAGTCAGATGTGTGATTTACTGACTACACAACCATGGATGTGGAGTCGAGGTTGTGGAGTCAGTGTCCATTTTGGATGAAGTCAGAGTCAGATTTAGGGAAATTGAGGAGTTGGAATAGGAGTCGGATGTTTGGCTTATTTGACTTCACAGCTATGGTTGTGGAGTTGGAGTCAGTGTCCATTTTCGTGGAGTTTGAGTCGGATTCAGGGAAACTGAAGAGTCGGATGTTTGGCTTACCGACTCCACACAGCTCTAGATAGATCAATCCCTTTTAAAAAAAAAAATTCCAAAGACAGTAACATTCACAGCAACAACGGTCTTTTGGTGTTTTGGCTAGTGCACACTGAGTTTGCAGCCACTATCAAGCATATATGCCAGGCGGTGCCAACAGTCTGGATGGATGCTGTGATATTTGTCCACTATAGGGACCACTGCAAAAATGAAGAAGAAAAAAAGGAAGTATACCGCATGCTATACCTTTTGTTTTAACATGGATCTTCTGTATAGAACAATGCAATTTACATTTATAATCCAATTACTATTGTATACATAGCACTTTAGCTAGCTGCCATATACAGACTACAGGCTCCTGCAATGTCATTTGGGTGACAGTGGAGGAAGACATACAATAATCCAGGGTTAAAGCCCTAGATATCTCTGGACATCAGGAGAATTTGTAGGTGACCAAAAGAATAAAGCCCCCATCCCTGCACTGGAAACAAGGATCAGGTGCCCACCATACCAAGAGGATGCCAATGATAACAAATCATTCACAATGCAGCTTTTACACCACATCTACCAAGAAATCTGACAGTTCTGCTGAATTTCCCACTGAACACAAAAAAAAATAAAGGCTGCTTTCCCATGAGAACCGGACAGAAATCATTATCTCGCACTGTTCCATATGGCAGATCATTGCGGAAATACTAAAATGGGTCATTCCTGGCCAATTGCAAAGAAATAAAGTATGATAATTTACAGTAATCATCCGACCAAGGAAACATCCTCTGGAATCACAAATACAAATATAACACGTCAACATTAACCGTCATCAGACTGCAAGATACGAGTGCGTACAGGACGGAGCGACTCATAACGTCTGCACAAAATTAGACATACAAAGAAGTAGTGTACACAGCAGCTGAATGATTTAAATCATGGTTTGTACTGTACTATATAAACGATATATATATATATACACACACACACACACAGAAAAGAGACTATATGGATATACTGTATATGCGGTCTGTTTTCTGCAAATTTGATGACATAAGTGCGCATATTTATATATATATATATATATATATATATATATATATATATATATATATATATACGGTATACAGCTCTGGAAAAAAAATAAGAGACCACTGCAAAATTTTTAGTTTCTCAGATTTTTCTCTTTATAGGTATATTTGAGTAAAATGTGCATTGTTCTTTTATTCTATAAACTACTGACAACATGTCTCCGAAATTCAAAGCTAAAGATTTTGTATTTATTTGCAGCAAATGAGAAACTGTTGAAATAATAAAAAAGAAACAGTGCTTTCAGACCTCAAATAAGGCAAAGAAAACAAGTTCATATTCATTTAGAAACAACAATACTAATGTGTTAACTCAGGAAGAGTTCAGAAATAAATATTTGGTGGAATAACCATTATTTTTAATCACTGCTTTCATGCGTCTTGGCATGCTTTCCACCAGTCTTTCACACTGCTTTTGAGTGACCTTATGCCACTCCTGGCACAAAAATGTAAGCAGTTCTTCTTTGTTTGATGGCTTGTGACTATCCATCTGACTCTCGATTATATTCCAGAGGCTGGAGATTGGGCTGGCCATGACAGGGTCTTGATGTGGTGCTGCTTCATCCACACATTGATTGACCTAAGGGTACTGTAAAACCCTGTCATGGCCAGCCAAATCTCCAGACCATGGTTATTCCACCAAATATTGATTTCTGAACTCTTCCTGAGTTAAAATATTAGTATTGTGGTTTCCAAATGAATATGAACTTGTTTTCTTTACAGTACTTGAGGTCTGAGAGCACTGCTCTGTTTATTATTATTTTGATGATTTCTCATTTTCAGCAATAAATACAAAAGTTCTACCAACCTCCCTAAACCTGACATTTCCCTCTCGGTGTGCGGCACCACAATAACGCCCAGTCAGCAGGCTCGCTGTCTGGGTGTTGTGTTTGACGCTGATCTCTCCCTCACCCCATACATACAATCTCTCACCCGCTCCTGTCGCTTGCACCTGAAAAATATCTCCAGAATTTGCCCTTTCCTCACCATGGAAACAACTAAAACCCTCACCGTGGCCCTGATTCATTCCCGCCTTGACTACTGTGATTCTTTATTAGCTGACCTCCCCCACAGTAAGCTTTCCCCTCTCCAGTCTATCCTCAATGCAGCGGCCAGGATCACCTATCTAGCAAACCGTTACTCAGATGTTTGTGCTCTGTGCCAGTCACTACATTGACTGCCCATACACTATAGAATCCAATTCAAACTGCTTGTTGTCACCCACAAAGCTATTCATGGTACGGCACCTACCTACCTCTTTACCTTCATCTCTGTCTACCACCCCACCCGTCCCCCTTCGCTCTTAATGCGACCTCAGACTAACATCGGCATTAATCCGAACCTCCCATTCCCGGCTACAAAGATAAAACTGGAATGGCATCCACGGTCCGCGCTGCTGCTCTTTATCCAAGGAATCCACAGGCATCCCTGAGGAAGGTGCTGGGACAGCACCGAAACGCGTTGGTGTAATGAAATAAAGAACTTTTGATGGTAATAACCTCTTGTGGATCCCTTGGATAAAGAGCAGCAGCGTGGACCGTGGATGCCATTCCAGTTTTATCTTCTGATTTCCCGCGGTTTTGTGGCGTTGGTGGAGGTTCTGCAGCAGCTGCCTTATGCTTTTAAACTGGTTGTGAGTCTCACAACCATAAAAGGTGAGTGGATACACTTATAATCCACATAAGGCGGCCGTCACACGGTGAGATATCTTGCACGATATCGTTTAAGCGATCTCCTTTTTGATCGCTTAAGCGATATCGGGCAAGATATCGTTGCATGTAATCAAGCGATTTACGATGGTAAATCGCTTGATCGTGACATCGCTGATCTGAGCTCCGGTTCTCAGATCTAGCGATGATCGATTTCACGATCTCCTTCATCGTGGTGTATGACACCACGATGATCCATCTCCCAGCGACCGCGCCTATGCTGGGAGATGGTAACTATGGTACACGTCGGGTAACTAAGCGACGCGCGGCGCCTAGTTACCCGATGTGTACCATAGTTACCAGCGAGATCGCTGCTCCACATCGCTGGTGAGTCTGTCTGTGTGACATCTCACCAGCGATGTGAGCGATATTGTAAGCGATTGCGCGTGCACGTGATCGCTTACAATATCGCTAAAGATGACGCAGCGTGTGACGGCCCCCTAAGAACTATAGTGTCTGTTTGATAGGGCACAATCTGTGCCTCTTGTATCTCCCTTCTTTTCTAATTCCTGGCTCCAAGACTTCTCTCGAGCTGCACCAATCCTCTGGAATGCTCTACCCCAAGAAATTAGGACCATCCACAACTTGCATAGCTTCAGACGCTCCCTAAAAACACACCTCTTCAGGGCGGCCTATCCTTCTCCCTAACAGTAGTCATCTAGACTTAAGATATTCATTGTTATAAGCCCCTGTACTTTGTGTTCCCATCCCGTCTTAGATTGTAAGCTCCTTTGAGCAGGGTCACCTTTACTTTTTGCTTTTTATTGTATCTCCTACATTGATTCTATGTTTACTGTATCTAACTACTGTTCTGTGTTAGCTACCATTCTGTATTGTATATTTTTCTTATATGTACCATTGTACTGTAAAGCGCTGCGGAATATGTTGGCGCTATACAAATACATTTTTTTATTATTATATTATTATTATTATTATTATTATTATTATATTAAAAGTTTTAGCTTTGAATTTCGGAGACATGCTGACAGTAGTTTATAGAATAAAAGAACAATGTCATTTTAAAATAAAATATAAAATATATTTATAAAGATTATAAAAAGAGAAAAATCAGAGAAATTGCAGTGGTCTCCTAATTTTTTCCAGAGCAATTATATATGTATTATATGTAATATTATATATGTATTATACACACACACACACACGAAAAAGGCCTGTGACTCAATATGTTGCCATATGGGCTAATTAAAGTCCACATCTGTTTTGCATGTATTTAGGAGTCCTGCCTGTCTTCCTATATATACACTCAGCACTTATGCATATTGTACATACACACTGTACACATACACACTCATGCACACAGCTGGTACCCACCTCTCCAAACTGCAGAGCCGACACGATCATCAGCACCATGCCCCCGAAGCAGAGATAGAGCCCATACCTGTGGGACAGGCAGGTATAGGTCTGTCTCTGCAGGAGTTTCAGCAGGGAGTTGAGCAGCATGGCAGGACGGGCAGCATCCCTCTGCCACCCTCACCAGTCCCTGCCACCAAGTCACGTGTAGCACAGCCAGTCGCTGTCACCAACTCCCGGAACCAGACCTGAGCAGCCAAACGCCGATACTGCGCACACTCACACCAAAGCGGAGAGCGATCACGTCGGCGCTTGATTGGGTGCCCTGGGACTGGTGGGCAGTGTAACTAGACGGTGACGGAAGTGGCGGACGGCTGTTTAGCCCACAGTCAGTGCAGCAGAGCAGTGTGTGAGCAGCTGTTATGGGCCCTACAGGATAGCTGAACACAGTTATATTATAGCATAGTAACCTCCTGATAAGCGATTTGGAAAATAACATTATTTCTGTAATACTAATACCAATACTACTGGTCTGGCGCTGACTACTGGGTGACTTAGTTACTGCACAATGATCAGCATAGGCTGTTCCACAAGCACGCATGTCCTAAGGAGTAACCATGCCTAAGGATACACCATGTACTAAAGGATACACCATGCCAAAGGGCACGTATTCCTGATGGCACACCATGTCCTAAAGGGCACACCATGCCCTAAAGGAGTACACCATGTACTAAAGGAGTACACCATGCCCTAAAGGGGCACGTCATGTCCTGATGGGGCACACCATGTCCTAAAGGGGCACACCATGCCCTAAAGGAGTACACCATGTACTAAAGGAGTACACCATGCCCTAAAGGGGCACGTCATGTCCTGATGGGGCACACCATGTCCTAAGGGGGCATGCCATGTCCTGAGGGGGCACACCATGACTTAAAGGGGTACACCATTTCCTGAGGGGGCACACCATGTCCGGAGGGGGTACACCATGTCCTGAGGGGGCACACTATGTCCTAAGGGGGCATGCCATGTCCTGAGGGGCACACCATGACTTAAAGGGGTACACCATTTCCTGAGGGGGCACACCATGTCCGGAAGGGGTACACCATGTCCTAAAGGGGCACACTATGTCATAAGGGGGCACAGCATGTTATAAAGGGTCATGCTATGTCCTCCAGTCCCTGGCTGCTTCATTTGGTCCCCAGCTACATCTCCCCGTGGACTGCTGCTCATCCATGGTAGCATCCCATCCCGAGCTACTCTTCACTACTAACCACTCGTCCACCACTACAACTCTCCTTCCTGCTGCATCTGACCCCCGCTACCCCTCATTCCCAGTTCACCATCTACAATGTTTCCACTACTTTGCACTCTCATTCCCATCCTGCTCCACTTCCTGCTTCCCCCGCTCATCCCCCCACCCAGCAACCAAGTACTTCTCTCACCCTCCATCCTACCTAACCACCTCACCCACTTCTCTGAGCTATTCCTTCACTTTCAATCCTCCATCTCCAAACAGACACGCCTACCGCATAAACTCACCTGCTCCCACCTGCTAACCCTCTCCCTGCTCCTCCTGCTCGCTGGTGACATTGCCCCTAATCCCAATGCCCCACCCACCACATCCCCACAGTCACCTACACCACACCCCCATGACCCATCACCAACTTTCGTAACCTCACCACCACCCACCCTCGCAACCTCACCAACCTTCGACCCATCCCCCCAGCCCCTGCTCCCCTAATCTCCCTGCCAGGCGCACTCTGGAACGCCCGCTCAGTCTGTAATAAACTCCCATAAATCCATGAACTCTTTATCTCTAAAAAACTCTTAATTCCTTGGCATCACAGAGACCTGGCTCACCCCCTCCGACACGGCCTCCCCTGCTGCACTATCTTATGGCGGATTCAGTCTTACCCACACACCCCGCCACTGACAAACACGGCGGAGATGTCGGCATATGTCCAACACCTGCTCCTTCACCTCCATTCCACTGCCTCCCTCTGTTATTCTCCCCTCTTTCGAGGCCCACTCTGTCATCATCTCCCCCTGTAACCTTCAGCTGGCCGTCATCTACTGCCCCCCTGGATCCATCCCCACCTTCCTCGATCACTTCACCACCTGCCTACTTTATTTCCTCTCTGCTGACATCCCCACCATCATTATGGGCGACTTCAATATCCCCATTGACACTGCCCACCCAACCGCCTCTCAACTTCTCTCCCTGACCTCCTCCTTGGGGCTCTCCCAATTGTCCTCCTCTGCCACCCACAAAGACGGCCACACGTTGGACCTCATCTTTACCCGTCTTTGCTCCCTCACTAACCTCACAAACTCAACCCTCCCCATGTCCATCCACAATCTGCTGACCTTCTCCTCCCTCACCTGCCCTTCTACACCACGCCCTCTCCGGAAATTTGATTACACCCTGCCGAAACCTAAAACACATCGATCTACACTCACTCTCAGAATCACTTCGCCCTCTTGCCGACAAACCATCCATACGCGATACAGACACTGCCACCACCCTCTACAACACCACATTAACCAAGGCCCTCGACCTAGCCGCCCCCCTGACACCACGCTCTACGCACTAACAGGCAACCCTGGCACACCGCCCTCACTAAAGACCTGAGACGGGCATCCAGGGTTGTCGAGAGGAGATGGAAAAAATCACACTCCACTGAGCACTTTGCACTGTTCAAATAGTCCCTCACTGCTTCCAAGGCTGCACTTGCTGCCGCCAAACAAACCTTCTTATCCCTAATAACCTCCCTGTCCCACAATCCCAAACAGCTTTTCAAAACCTTTAATTGTGGAGCCCACTGGGACGGGGTACTCGGTACCGGACCAGGGTAATGCTGGGGATATCATGGCGGTCTTGGTCCGGACCGTGTCCCGGGTTCCGCAATAGATGGGGGGTATATTTACAAGGGAGTTTGTCGTGACGCCACCCACGGGTTGTGGTCAGTGAGGGGACCACGGCTGCTGCAGAACCTCCGTGGATGATGTTTGGCAGCTGGAGATGTAATGGCTCTCCATGGGTAGAGCTTGATTACCCGGGCAGTGGTAGTAATAGTCTGTAGATAGTGCTATGGATGTTGTAGGATTGGGGTAGTAGTAGAGATGATGGTAGTTTGTGAGAGTATGTAGGGTTTAAGCACAAGGATCACACACACTCATGGTTTTGAAGTTTTCCACGGTTTTACTGGAGTTGTTGTTCAGCAAGTACTGTCCACAGAGTCTGTACCGGGGCCAGGTTGCTCCCTCCCTGCCGGGTCCTCAGCTTCCTACTCCTGTGCCTTGTGTGTGGCCCTGCTGCTGCTTTTGCTGAGCTGCTGGCCCTGTTTCTCCACACAGGTACCCCCTTTGCTAGGCAACTTGAGTCTTTCCGTGCGCTTCTGAGCCCGCCGTGTTGCTTCGCTGAGGTACGGTGTCGGTATGTAACCTCCACTATTCCGGTGTTTTCTGTGCAGCGTGTTTCAGTCACAGATTCGAATCCAGTATCCGGCTTCTGCGCTCCTCTGGGGTGAGTTATGAGGTAACTCAGCCTCCCAGATATGTTCCTCTGTTTCTTGTACTCCTCTCTTCAGACCCTGGCTTCAGGCCTGAAAGTAGTCAGTGGTCCCTGTCAGGAACTGCTCCCCTTTACAGGTCCTCCTCCTAGTGCTCCCTGCACTTAACTGAACTGTCAACCCTTAACTATCAACTAACTACTTCCTCCTCAGACCAGAATATATCAGGGAGCTGCTTGAGCTCCCCCTTCTGGCCTAGAGGTGCTAGTGTAGTGTCCAGTGTTGTGTGGGGAGTTAACCCCGTGCGATGTTACTGTGACACATTAACCCCTGGGGTGCCACATAATTCCTTACTCCGCCCACCACCCCCTCCCTCTCCCCTTATCTCTGCTGAAGACTTTGCCTCCTTCTTCGAAGAAAAGATTGACAGAATCAGAGACAGCTTTGACCCACTGTTCCCACAGCCTCCCCTCTCGCCTATACTACCCTCTCCTTCCACCAGCTGCTTCCCCCCCATAACTGAGGATCAGCTATCCCTCCTGTCATAATCACACCTCACCATGAGCGCCCACGACCCACTCCCATCCCACCTCATTCCCAGCCTCTCCTCATCCCAGCCCTAACTCATCTTTTCAACCTATCACTTACCACTGGCACCTTCCCCTCAGCCTTCAAACACGCCCTGATCACACCCATCCTCAAAAAACCCTCCCTTGATCTCATATCTGTCTCCAGCTATCGCCCCATATCTCTCCTCCCTTTCGCCTCTAAACTACTTGAACAGCATGTACACTCAGAGCTGTCCTCTCACCTCTCCGCCTTCTCACTACTCTACTTCGACCGCCTGCAATCTGGCTTCCGACCCCTCCACTCCACTGAAACTGCCCTGACCAAAGTCACCAATGACCTACAGACTGCCAAAAGCATACGTCACTACTCTGTCCTCCTCCTCCTTGACCTATCCACCGCCTTCGACACTGTTGACCACTCTCTTTTACTTCAGATCCTGGAATCTCTTGGCATCACAGACCTTGCCCTCTCTTGGATCACCTCATACTTAATGGACCTTCAACATCACCCACTCCCACTCCTCCTCTTCACTTTACCCCCTAACTATCGGGGTCCCCCAGGGCTCGGATCTGGGACCACTACTCTTCTCAATCTACACTCTCAGACTAGGGAACTCATTGAGTCCCACGGCCTCCAGTACCACTTCTACGGCGACGACACCCAAATCTACCTGTCTGGACCTGACATCGCCTCCCTACTATCCAAAATTCCACAATGCCTGTCCGCCATCTTGTCATTCGTCTCCGCTCGCTTCCATAAGCTGAACAGGGACAAAACCAAGTTCTTCGTCTTCCCCCCAAGGGTCATTCCATGTCAAGTGATCCAAAAATGAATATTTTTTTCCCCTGACGTCTTCCGATTTTTAAAAAAAAATTTTCTATATAAAGTACAACTTTAGTTAATTACAAAAAAAATGTTTTGAATTTTTTTCTTCATCAGTTAATTTTTTACAGATTTTTAAAGTTTTAAAAAAGTGCGAATTTTGGCCTGGTATGACTTTACATTTTCTATCATATCTCGGGCTAGAAATAAGATAGAGAGACAAAATAAACACTGTTGTACTCAGACTTGTACACACTTTCACCAGATATGTCACAAGAGGATCTTTGTTAATATTTTACCCATGCGATCGCAAACGCAACATTTTAAAACGCATTTACGAAAAATCGGCATTTAAATATTTCAAAAACTGCCCATGTGTCTGCTGTGCTCTTAGCCACATCTGTACCAAGTTTCAAGTTGGGATCGCAATGGGATCATATTTTAAAATATTTTACTATTAATAGCGTCAATGGGTAATTCCATATCAAGTGATCTAAATATGAATATTTTTTTTTACCTGACGTCTTTAGATTATTTTTTATTTTTTTTCTATTTGAAGTACTACTTTAGTGAATTACAAATTAAAAGTTTTGAATTGTTTTCTTAGGGCCCTTTCACATCAGCGTTTTTTTCAAATCGCGGCAGATGCGGTGAAAAAACCGCATCTGCCGCGATTACCGCATACCGGCTGCACTTGCGGCACGGTTGCGGCGCGGTTGCGGTAAACGCCATACAAGGTATAGGCGGACTTGCGGCAGGTGCGGCAAGTGCGGTTTTGGCACTTGCGGCAGGTGCGGCCGCGAAAAAAAATGCTGTCAGCCGCGTTTTGAAAAAAACGCTGATGTGAAAGGGCCCTAAATCAGTTAATTTTTTACAGATATTTAAAGTTTTAAAAAAGTGCGAATTTTGGCCTGGTATGGCTTTACATTTTTTTCATCTCGGGCTAGAAATAAGATAATGAAGCAGGAGAGGCATAATTTTACTCAGAACGGTAACAGCTTTCATTTGATATGTCACAAGACTATATTTTTTTATATTTTGTTTGGGAAAAATCAAATTCAAAATTTTGATGTGCAATTGTGAAATAAATGTTAGTTTGAAAATTGTGAAAAATGCCTGTGTGTTACTTGTGTTCTTGGTTATATTTGTGTAGAGATTCAACTTGGGACCTGTCAAATTTATATATTTTTTATTTTATGGTTGTATGAGTTATTACAACTTATTGAATAAAACATTTATGTGCAACAAAAAAGAAACACAAAACACAAATCCCGTAAATGTCAGGATAAATATATATTAATCATCAGAACACAACGCTCAGCATTTTCAACCTGAATGCATCGAACAAGCTAAGGCTGTGGTCACAGTTGCCATGCGTTTTTTTAAGTGATTTAACAAAACTCATGCTTTTTTCCATGTCAGCATGAGTTTTGTAAGGTGTGTGATGGCTCCCTGCGTTTTTGGGTGCGTTTTTGAATCTGCACCTAAAAATAGTGCTTGTAGTATTTTTTTGAGCGTTTTGAAAAACGCATGCGTTTTTGTAGAAAACGCATGCGTTTTTATAAGATGGGTTCCTATGGAAAACGCATGCAAAAACGCATGTACAGTTAGTACCTTTTAGTGCCATTCAAAAACGCATGCGTTTCCCATAGGAGCCCATGTTAAGAAAAACGCATGCGTTTTTGAATGGCACTAAAAGGTACTAACTGTACATGCGTTTTTGCATGCGTTTTCCATAGGAACCCATGTTATAAAAACGCATGCGTTTTCTACAAAAACGCATGCGTTTTTGGATATGCTCCAAAAACGCATGGGACAGTCACACATGCTTTTTGGCTATTAGGGCATGCGTTTTTTAACATGGGGGCCTATGGGTGCGTTTTTTACATGCGTTTTTGAAAACGCAGGTCTCCAAAAATGCATGTGAAAAATGGTACTGTGACCCCAGCCTCAGTATGAGTTTTTTAAGGTGTGTGATGGCTCCCTGCGTTTTTGGGTGCGTTTTTGAATCTGCACCTAAAAATAGTGCTTGTAGTATTTTTTTGAGCATTTTGAAAAACGCATGCGTTTTTGTAGAAAACGCATGCGTTTTTATAACATGGGTTCCTATGGGAAACGCATGCAAAAACGCATGTCCAATTAGTACCTTTTAGGCTGGCTTCACACTTGCAGATGGATCTGCAGCGTTTTGCAGATGCATCTGCAAGTGTGAGCATGCTGACCGCGGCCCCTATGTTTATAATAGGGCGCACGCGGTGTGAAAGCTCTCATTCACTCCTATATGTGTACTGTCAGCAGGCGTATGCCTGCTTACAGATCACACACTCCCGTCCGCACTGTGGACGCGAGATGTAGCGTCCATGCTGCGGGCGGGAGAGTGTGATCTGTAAGCAGGCATACGCCTGCTGACAGTACACATATAGGAGTGAATGAGAGCTTTCACACCGCGTGCGCCCTATTATAAACATAGGGGCCGCGGTCAGCATGCTCACACTTGCAGATGCATCTGCAAAACGCTGCAGATCCATCTGCAAGTGTGAAGGCAGCCTTAGTGCCATTCAAAAACGCATGCGTTTCCCATAGGAGCCCATGTTAAAAAAAACGCATGCGTTTCCGGAAACGCATGCGTTTTTTTAACATGGGCTCCTATGGGAAACGCATGCGTTTTTGAATGGCACTAATTTTACATGCGTTTTTGCATGCGTTTCCCATAAGGCCCCTTATTAAAAAACGCATGCGTTTTTGGATACACTCCAAAAACGCATGGGACAGTCACACATGCTTTTTGGCTATTAGGGCATGCGTTTTTTAGCATGGGGGCCTATGGGTGCGTTTTTTACATGCGTTTTTGAAAACGCAGGTCTCCAAAAACGCACGTGAAAAATGCAACTGTGACCACAGCCTTATTTTGTTTGACTATAAACTATTACAGGTAGGACATGCAAGGTGATATCTGAGATTTGTTTGAGATGATGTGTACTGCTGATTATATATACAGTGCCTACAAGTAGTATTCAACCCTGCTGATTTAGGTGGTTTGATAAGATGCAAATAAGTTAGAGCCTTCAAACTGCAAACGAGAGTAGGATTTATTACAGAAGCATTAATCTTACAAACCAAAGTTATGTTGCTCATTGATTTTTAATTTTAAATAAAATGGGGTCATTATTTAACCCCTATGTTTATTTTGTGGAATAACCCTTGTTTGCAATTACAGCTAATAATCGTCTTTTATAAGACCTGATCAGGCCGGCACAGGTCTCTGGAGTTATCTTGGCCCACTCCTCCATGCAGATCTTCTCCAAGTTATCTAGGTTCTTTGGGTGTCTCATGTGGACTTTAATCTTGAGCTCCTTCCACAAGTTTTCAATTGGGTTAAGGTCAGGAGACTGACTAGGCCACTCCAACACCTTGATTTTTTCCCTCTTGAACCAGGCCTTGGTTTTCTTGGCTGTGTGCTTTGGGTCGTTGTCTTGTTGGAAGATGAAATTACGACCCATCTTAAGATCCTTGATGGAGGAGCAGAGGTTCTTGGCCAAAATCTCCAGGTAGGCCGTGCTATCCATCTTCCCATGGATGCGGACCAGATGGCCAGGCCCCTTGGCTGAGAAACAGCCCCACAGCATGTTGCTGCCACCACCATGCTTGACTGTAGAGATGGTATTCTTGGGGTCGTATGCAGTGCCATTCAGTCTCCAAACGTCACGTGTGTGGTTGGCACCAAAGATCTCGATCTTGGTCTCATCAGACCATAGAACCTTGAACCAGTCTGTCTCAGAGTCCTCCAAGTAATCATGAGCAAACTGTAGACGAGCATTGACATAACGCTTTGAAAGTAAAGGAACCTTACGGGCTCGTCTGGAACGGAGACCATTTCGGTGGAGTACGTTACTTATGGTATTGACTGAAACCAATGTCCCCACTGCCATGAGATCTTCCCGGAGCTCCTTCCTTGTTGTCCTTGGGTTAACCTTGACTCTTCGGACAAGCCTGGCCTCGGCACGGGAGGAAACTTTCAAAGGCTGTCCAGGCCGTGGAAGGCTAACGGTAGTTCCCTAAGCCTTCCACTTCCGGATGATGCTCCCAACAGTGGAGACAGGTAGGCCCAACTCCTTGGAAAGGGTTTTGTACCCCTTGCCAGCCTTGTGACCCTCCACGATCTTGTCTCTGATGGCCTTGGAATGCTCCTTTGTCTTTCCCATGTTGACCATGTATGAGTGCTGTTCACAAGTTTGGGGAGGGTCTTAAATAGTCAGAAAAGGCTGGCAAAAGAGATAATTAATCCACACATGTGAAGCTCATTGTTCTTTGTGCCTAAACTACTTCTTAATACTTTAGGGGGACCAAACAGAATGCTGGTGGTTTGAGGGGTTGAATAATAAATGACCTTCTGAATTAACTTTTAGCGCTTTAAAAAAAAAAAAAAAAAATCTTTTTGGCTGCAGTGCATTTCCCACTTCCAGGCTGATCTACAGTCCAAATGTCACAATGCCACGTTAATTCCGCATGTGTCAACCAGCTAAATCAGCAGGGGGTTGAACACTACTTGTAGGCACTGTATATATGTATGTGTAAAATACGGTACCTCATAAACGGAGGTATAAAATGACTTAATGACTGTGGTGGACTCTTTTGTGCAGTTCCTCTGTTGGATAATGGGATTGATTAAATTAATGACTCTGATCAGAGTGTCTGCTTAACATGATCCAATAATCTCACAAGAGAATTGGAGCACACTGAGGAGAAGATGGAGAAAAAAATTCTCTCTTCTCCATCTTATCACTTTGCGGAAGTCAGACTGCACTCAGGTCATCCGAGTGCAATCCAATGTTCTGTATGCACTCACTGACTTGAATGTTTGCATGCCGTCCAATATACCCTGCTACTCAGCATGCTGTGATTTTTTTTTTTCTCCTGCCAATTCAGTATAGGAAAAAGACACTGTCGGCACTGCTCAGAAGTAAATGTAGAGAGCCGCACATGAGCAGCCACCTTTTTTTCTGGGAGTGATCACTGGATATAGTGACGTAACTTGAAGCTCATGGAACCCAGTGAAAAAATTAGAATGGGGTCCCAAATAATTGCATGTCAATAACATTGGTCTTTTCACATGAGCTAAAAGTACTTTTGGACCCCCAGGCTCCAGGGCCCAGGTGTGATTGCAACCCCTGCACTTGTAGTTACATCTCTAGCCGGATCTGTATTTTATTTTTTCCCTTCATCAGTGGGACCTGCATTTATAGGACATGCGCAATATGACATATCCTTTGAATTTGCCATAAATGTCCCAAACGGGACAAACTTCAAGTATTACTTTTCTTGTTGTGGTGATGATGTGGTTTAAATATTTATAGGGAGTCGATCACTCCCAAAATGCACATTAAACTAGTTATAATGGGGACTTGGTTCCTATAAAGACCATATGAGCACAGTACATTATAGTGGTGCAGTGCCAAAGAAAATGACTTTTAATTAAAATACAAATGAGGGGCTTTGGGGCATACTTGTCTTGGCCAAGAGATAGATCACCATTACTCCCACGCTAAGGCTGCGTGCTCATGATCAGTGAATGCAGCGTTTTGGATGCAGCGTCTTTCCACTTAATCCAAAACCCTGCAATGTACAGTACAAGCACAGTGAATGGGATTTCTAGAAATCCCATGCCCACTATGCTTCTCCCCTTCGCAGCGTGTTTTAAGCTGCGGTGCAAGTTTTGGGACTTCAGCATCTCCGCAGCATGAAATGAACATGCTGCGGAGTCGGAAGAGATAACCATTGAGAGAAGCCGCCCCGCACCCACCGCAGATGGGGAGTACAGTGGGACTGTGATATCCCTGCAGCAACCCACGGGTTCCTCAGGTCCAAAGAAGCTGCGACCAACACGCAGTACCTCCAGATTGTGATCACATACCCTAAAGCTATGTTCACACACTGCTTTTCTGCGTTTTTGCCCATAGAACACTGCAAAAAGGCAGAAAAGAATTCACGCTCATTGTTTTTGAAATTCAGCAGGTTTCTCTGTCTGCAAATGAATAAAATGAATGTGTGTTCACAGTTTTTTCCTGAATCACAATAAAAAATGCAGGTTTAGATCAGCACAAAACCAAGGTAAAAATGAAGCAGAACCTTACATCTGTGAGCATAGCCTAAAGAGGAGGGGAGTGGAGAATACATTTTATATGCGGCTCCTTACTTCATTTTTCACCAAAACCCCATAGACGTGTATTAGGGGTGCACCGAAATCTCCTCGTTTGATTTAAAATAATTTTATCATGAAATTGTACTGTTCTACTATAGTGTGTACTTTACAGGAGCAACGTCCCTTATACCACTATATAGCTGGCTTAATATGCATCTTGGGATTTAAAGATTTGTGTTTTAGGTTGTGGTGTTACCATTTTTAGGAATGTAGAAATTTGGAGGGACGAAATACGGTATGTGGGGTCTTGGGGTCTCCCAATTAGAACTTCTGCTATGGGGCCCCATGATTTCGATGTCCACCCTGGTGCAGGCTGCATTGTCCTCTGCTGCAGTACTAATTGGCCATGACTTGAACACCAGGTCCAGTGCCACCCCTCGGTACATACAGGCATCCAGCCACGTTTCTCCCGAGCGGTCGTTGGTCAGTGGCACTCGTCCCCCTTCCCTCCCCCACATCCCTTACTCAACCCAATTGGAGGCCACCTATTAGCTCCGGACGGCCCTGTGTGCAGTGCTTGTGATTGGTTAAGTGTTTTGGGAGAAGGAGGTGTGGTCTGTTGGAGGAGAAGTGCCATTTTACCAGCTTAGTGCAGTGGCGGCTTGATGCTCACACTGCAGGTCGTTGCATGTGGTGTGTGGACGGTGCTGCATGGCGGACTGGTCTGACTAGTCAGATAATAGGTTGGCAATCAGTGCAGCCTCCTGTGCTGTAAGGAAATCAGGACTGTGTCTGCCTACAGGACCACCGCTCTGCAACCATCATTGTGTGTCTGTAGCTTATGCCAAGCCGCCATTGCCATTAATGATCTGGATTCTTCTGTTTGGTTTTTGTATGTGCTTGTAATGGCGCTGACATCCTTGTGTTTGGACATCTTTTAAATTAAAATGTCCACTATTGTCCTCATTTTATAGGATAGATATACATCTGTGTGAGCCAGATTTCTACCCATTTAAAAAATGTACTATCTATGGGGGGGGGGGGGCGCCATTTTACAGTTTGCCTCAGGCAGCAGAGAGGCTAGGTTCACCCCTGACTGCACCCAAATATATCCTGGGGATCACCACCTTCTGCACTAAATATACAGTCTCAATATATGAGACTTGGATACATGGCTCAGACACACGGCTCAGACACATGGCTGGTTGATGTTAATGAACTTCTTTATTAATTTCATACAAGATCTTCCATGTAGTGATGAGCGAACGTTTTCCGAACAAGTTTGCCAATTTCATATTCGGCATGTCTGTGATTACAGTCAGACTGCGCCCCTTCCCCCCACGCAGACACACACAGACACACACAGACACACCCACACACTCACAGTCAAATGAGTGTAAAAATAAATAACTTTAAAAATGGATTGGGGATCCCTGCAATTTTGATGCCAGTAAAGATAAAGTGCACAACGTTTAACTACCCCACCCGATGTTTAACTGCCCCACCCAAGGTTTAACCGCTCCACCCAATGATTATCCGCCCTACCCAACATTTAACCGGCCCACCCACCTACCCTACCCAAAACGCTCAACTTCCCCACCCCAAGATTATGCGCCCACCCAACGATTATCCTCCATACCCATTTCACCGCCCCACCGAACGTTTCACCGCCCTACCCAAAACACTCAACTGCCCCACCCAACTGTTAAAGAGAACCTGTCACCCCCCATACATGCTGATCTCAGCCCAGGCGACGCGCGAGCCCCAGCCCGGACGACGCGCGGGCCCCAGCCCGGACGACGCGCGGGCCCAGCCGGACGACGCGCGGCCCCAGCCCGGACGACGCGCGAGCCCCAGCCCGGACGACGCGCGAGCCCAGCCGGACGACGCGCGAGCCCCAGCCGACGACGCGCGAGCCCAGCCCGGACGACGCGCGAGCCCCAGCCCGGACGACGCGCGAGCCCCAGCCCGGACGACGCGCGAGCCCCAGCCCGGACGACGCGCGAGCCCCAGCCCGGACGACGCGCGAGCCCCAGCCGGACGACGCGCGAGCCCGCCGGACGACGCGCGAGCCCAGCCCGGACGACGCGCGAGCCCGCCCGGACGACGCGCGAGCCCTGCCCGGACGACGCGCGAGCCCTGCCGGACGACGCGCGAGCCCAGCCGACGACGCGCGAGACCCGCCGGACGACGCGCGAGCCCAGCCCGGACGACGCGCGAGCCCAGCCGAGACGCGCGAGCCCAGCCGGCGACGCGCGAGCCCAGCCCGGACGACGCGCGAGCCCCAGCGACGCGCGAGCCCAGCCCGGACGACGCGCGAGCCCGAGCCCGGACGACGCCGAGCCCACCGGACGACGCGCGAGCCCGAACCGAGACGACGCGCGAGCCCGACCCGAGAGCGAGCGGAGACTACGAGCGCGCATCACGACTTTCGCTGGAGCCCCTACCGGATGAGCCGATGGCAGCCCAGGTACATCTGCCCGTAGCCCGACACCGAGAGGGCACGCTGTACGATGAGACGCTGGATTGGAGCCCGAACGCAAGACGACGACCCTGAGCGAATTTGGAAAGGATTACTGAATTGTGTGATTTTATTAATACTTTGCATTTTTACTTATCATTTCTGTCTGGTGCAATCCCCATTAGGAAATGAGCTCCATGATTGGCAATGCCATCCAGTGTACATCTTGCCACATGTATGCATTCCTTGACCAGCCGGTAGAGGGTGCATACTGCTGTGTGAGATGTGAGTACGTTGTGCATTTGGAAGCCCAGATACTGGATCTAAATGAACGACTGACAACGCTGAGATCCATAGACAATATGGAAAGGAGTCTGCTGCTCACTGAACAGCTGCTCAATGGGATAGATGTGGGGGAGGATGGTAGTATGGAGCTGCAGGACCGTGAGGTAGCTAGCTGGGTGACAGTTAGAAGGCGGGGTAGAGGGAAGGATGCCAGGGAGGTTAGCCCTGATTTGGCACACCCCAATAAATTTGCTATGTTGGCAGATGAGGGGGGTGTGAGTTCAGGGATAGCACTGCTGCAGCAGGGCATGACCTCTGAAAGCCAGAGGAGTGTCAGCTCCAGTAAGGGGGAAAGCAGGAGAGTAGGGCAGGCCAGACAGGTGCTGGTAGTGGGGGACTCAATTATTAGGGGAATAGATAGGGCAATCTGTCACAAAGACAGGGATCGTCGAACAGTGTGCTGCCTACCTGGCGCTCGAGTCCGGCACATCGCTGATCGGGTTGACAGATTACTGGGAGGGGCTGGTGAGGACCCAGCGGTCATGGTGCACATTGGCACAAATGACAAAGTTAGAGGTAGGTGGAAGGTCCTTAAAGATGATTTCAGGGAATTAGGCTGCAAGCTTAAGGCAAGGACCTCCAAGGTAGTATTCTCTGAAATACTGCCTGTACCACGTGCCACACCAGAGAGGCAACGGGAGATTAGGGAGATAAATAAGTGGCTCAGGAATTGGTGTAGGAAGGAGGGGTTTGGGTTCCTGGAGAACTGGGCCGACTTCTCTGTTGGCTACAGGTTCTATGCTAGGGACGGGCTGCACCTCAATGGGGAGGGTGCAGCTGTGCTGGGGGAGAAAATGGCTAGATGGTTGGAGGAGTGTTTAAACTAGGGATTGGGGGGGAGGGTATTCATTGTATAGGAGGGGAAGATAGTGTAAACAGTAACCTGGGCACAAGTAATAAAATTGGGGGTGGCATGGGGGGTGGGGTTAGAACAGTCAAACTAGTAGGAAGGAAGAGAGGTAAAGAGAGATGCATACAGTGCATGTTCACTAATGCCAGAAGCCTCACCA
Organism: Allobates femoralis; assembly: GCA_033576535.1. Classification (NCBI taxonomy): domain Eukaryota; kingdom Metazoa; phylum Chordata; class Amphibia; order Anura; family Aromobatidae; genus Allobates; species Allobates femoralis. Next base: position 416,811,236 of record JARQOC010000004.1, on the reverse strand, counting down.
ACAAAATGGAGGAATTAGAATTGATTTTATTGGAAAATAATTATGACATGGTGGGGATTTCGGAGACTTGGCTGGACGAGAGCCATGACTGGGCTGTTAATTTACAGGGCTATTGTCTGTTCAGAAATGACCGTACAAATAGGCGAGGAGGAGGTGTATGTTTATACGTAAAATCATCCTTAAAACCCATCCTGCGTGATAATATAGGTGAATCTAATGGAAATGTAGAGTCCCTGTGGGTGGAGATTAGGGGAGGGGGAAAAAATAATAAATTACTGATAGGGGTTTGTTATAAGTCCCCAACAATAATGGAAGTGGAGGAGAATATCCTCATAAAGCAAATAGATGAAGCAGCGACTCAGGGAGAAGTCATTATTATGGGGGACTTCAACTACCCTGAAATACATTGGGGATCAGAAACCTGCAGTTCCAGCAAGGGTAATAAGTTTTTGAAAACTATGAGAGACAATTACCTTTCACAACTGGTTCAGGACCCAACAAGAAGGGGGGCACTGCTGGACCTAATATTAACCAACAGGCCGGACCGCATATCAAATATACGGGTTGGAGGTCACTTGGGTAATAGTGATCATAACTTAATAAGCTTTCAAGTATCCTTTACTAAGACGTGTAGTAGAGGGGCCACAAGGACACTAAACTTCAGGAAGGCAAATTTCCAACGGTTGAGAGATGATCTTAGTGCAATAAACTGGGACGATGTCCTGAGACATAAAAGTACACAACACAAATGGGGGATGTTTATTAGCATCCTGAATAGGACATGTGCACAATATATACCCTATGGGAATAAGCATGCTAGAAATAGGAGGAAACCACTATGGCTAAATAAAGCGGTAAGAAGTGCAATATGTGACAAAAAGAAAGCATTTAGGGAATTAAAGCAAGTAGGTAGTGATGAGGCATTAAATAAATACAGAAAATTAAATAACATTTGTAAAAAGCAAATCAAGGCAGCAAAGATTGAGACAGAGAGACTCATTGCCAGAGAAAGTAAAAAGAATCCCAAAATATTTTTTAACTACATAAATAGTAAAAAACTAAAAATTGATGGTGTTGGCCCCTTTAAAAATAGTCTGGGTGAAATGGTGGATGAGGATGAGGAAAAAGCCAATATGCTAAATGACTTTTTTTCAACAGTATTTACACAAGAAAATCCCATGACAGACAATATGATCAGTGATAACAAAAAGTCTCAATTAAATGTCACCTGCTTAACCCAAGAGGAAGTACGGCATCGTCTAAAAATCACTAAAATTGACAAATCCCGGGCCCGGATGGGATACACCCCAGAGTGCTGCAGGAATTAAGTACTGTCATAGATAGACCATTATTTTTAATATTTAAAGATTCCATAATAACAGGGTCTGTACCACAGGACTGGCGTATAGCAAATGTGGTGCCAATATTCAAAAAGGGGACAAAAACTGATCTTGGAAATTATAGGCCAGTAAGCTTAACCTCTACTGTGGGTAAAATCCTAGAGGGTTTTCTAAGAGATGCTATACTGGAGTATCTGAAGAAAAATAACCTCATGACCCATTATCAACATGGTTTTACGAGGGACCGTTCCTGTCAAACTAATCTAATAAGCTTCTATGAAGAAGTAAGTACTGGACTGGACCAAGGAAATGCAGTGGATGTGGTGTATATGGATTTTTCAAAAGCTTTTGATACGGTGCACACAAAAGGTTGATACATAAAATGAGGGCAATGGGGATAGGGGAAAATATGTGTAAGTGGGTTAAGAACTGGCTTAGTGATAGGAAACAAAGGGTGGTTATTAATGGAACACACTCAGAATGGGTCACAGTTAACAGTGGGGTACCACAGGGGTCAGTGTTGGGCCCGCTTCTATTTAATATATTTATTAATGACCTTGTAGGGGGCATACAGAGTGGAATCTCAATATTTGCAGATGACACTAAACTCTGCAGGGTAATCAATACAGAGGAGGACAATTTTATATTACAGGAGGATTTATGTAAACTAGGAGCTTGGGCTGCTAAATGGCAAATGCACTTTAATGGGGATAAATGTAAAGTCATGCACTTGGGCAGAGGAAACAAAAGGTATAATTATGTGCTTAATTGTAAAACACTGGGCAAAACTGTCACTGAAAAAGACCTGGGTGTATGGATAGATGATAAACTCACATTTAGTGGCCAGTGTCAGGCAGCTGCTGCAAAGGCAAATAAAATAATGGGATGCATTAAAAGAGGCATAGATGCTCATGAGGAGAACATAATTTTACCTCTATACAAGTCACTAGTGCGACCACACTTAGAATACTGTGTACAATTCTGGTCTCCGGTGTATAAGAAAGACATAGCTGAACTAGAGCGGGTCCAGAGAAGAGCGACAAAAGTCATTAGAGGACTAAGGGGTCTGCAATACCAAGACAGGTTATTAAACTTGGGGTTATTTAGCTTGGAAAAACGAAGGCTTAGGGGTGATCTTATAATAATGTATAAATATATGAGGGGGCAGTACAGAGACCTTTCTAATGATCTCTTTACTCTTAGGCCTGAGACGGGGACAAGGGGGCATCCTCTACGGCTGGAGGAAAGAAGGTTTAATCATAATCACAGACGCGGATTCTTTACTGTAAGAGCAGTGAGACTATGGAACTCTCTGCCACATGCTGTTGTAATGAGTGACTCACTACTAACATTTAAGAAGGGACTGGATGCCTTTCTTGAAAACTATAATATTACCAGTTATATATACTAGATTCTTTGATAGGGCGTTGATCCAGGGAATTAGTCTGATTGCCGTATGTGGAGTCAGGAAGGAATTTTTTCCCCCAATGTGGAGCTTAGTGTTGCCACATGGGTTTTTTTGCCTTCCTCTGGATCAACATGTTAGGCTATGGGTTGAACTAGATGGACTTAAAGTCTTCCTTCAACCTTAAAAACTATGTTACTATGTTACTATGTTACTATGAGACGACGCGCGAGCCCGACCCGAGACGACGCGCGAGCCCGAACCGAGACGACGCGCGAGCCGACCGAGACGACGCGCGAGCCCGACCGAGACGACGCGCGAGCCCGACCCGAGACGACGCGCGAGCCCGACCCGAGACGACGCGCGAGCCCGACCCGAGACGACGCGCGAGCCGCGAGACGAGCGCGAGCCGACCGAGACGACGCGCGAGCCCGACCGAGACGACGCGCGAGCCCGAACCGAGGACGACGCCCCGAGGCCCGAACCGAGACGACGCGCGAGCCGAACCGAGACGACGCGCGAGCCGACCGAGACGACGCCGAGCCGACCGAGACGACGCGCGAGGCCGAACCGAGACGACGCGCGAGGCCGAACGAGACGAGCGGCGCGAGGCGCAGGAACCGAGACGACGCGCGAGGCCGAACCGAGACGACGCGCGAGGCCGAACCGAGACGACGCGCCCGAGGCGCGACCGACGAGACGACGCGCGAGGCGACCGAGACACCGCGACCACCACGACGGCGAGGCCGACCGAGACGCGCGAGGCGAACCGAGACCACACGCGAGCCTGAGCTGAGATCACGCGACCTCCCAATGTTTAACCGACCCCATCCAACTTTTAACCTTCCCTTAAAAAGGACCTGTCATGCACCTGAATCCACCCAACGTTTAACCCCCCCACCCAACATTTAACCGCCCTCCACAATGTTTAACCGCCCCACCCAAAATGTTTAACCCCCTCACCCAACATTTAACCGCCTCACCCAACGTTTAACCGCCCAACCCAACTTCTAACCTTATTTTTAATATAACAAGCACTAAAGGGTGTTGTAGCACTGTATTTAGCTAGCCTCTGTTTTGGATTACTAGCCAAGGTAATGCCAATAACCTTCACCCCACACTATTTTTTTCTAATTTATTTTTACACTGCATTTCAGGACCAGTCAGCTAATATTACAATAATAATAATAATACGGCAACCAATCACAGGCACCGGCAGAGAGGGTGGACGGGGCTAAGTCTGACGTTAACCAGTTACGGGGAGTGGGGCAAACCCGAACACTAAAAGGTTCGCTTATCCCTAGACACCTGTAGAAGTTCCCACCTCAGTTTTGTGGGGTAATCGTCCTGTGGCCCTGATGATGTTGAAGGGCTTTGGATTCACGAAGAGTGCTCCGTCAGCGCTCAGGAGAGGAAAAACTCCCAATAGCGGAAACCTCTAGGGAACGATGGCTGACGGACTGCTCTTCCCTTGGACTTTGCTGGATAATGGTGGCACTATGTTAGATGATTGTGCTGTCACAGCGACACCCCGCTCTGGAGCAGTGATCTGTAGAAAGAGATAACAGAACTTGGTTATGGAGCTGCCAAATATTACATATCAAAGACGAGCAGACGATTTACTCCCGGTCCCTACTGTATTATACTTTTCTTACATGGTTTTATATAAAGTTCCAAGATCACCAGGTTTTCTCCACAACTTGGCGGTTGTTCTTTTTCTGTTTTGCACCCCTGTGTATAAAATAACAGAAAACACTTTATAATCCACCGCTAATTAATTTATTATCATAGTATATTTTTATAGGGACTGGAATAGGTCCAAATCCTCTGCTGTCTGTCATTAGTTATCAATGTGAGTACCACTAGGGGGAGGAGCATTGAAGCCTGTACATTGTACAGGATGGGAGCTCCCCCTAGTGGTGGCTGCAGGCAATCAGGATGTCACCACTGTTGTGTGCAGGGGATTTAGACTGTTTCACAGCAATGGTCACTTCTGCTCTTGTCTTCCTGGAGAATCTCACCTGTAAACTGTTAAAGTACCGTTACACGTCGCAACATTGCATTTGCAATGTGCTGGTTGCTGGACGGGGCTAAGTCTGACGTTAACCAGTTACGGGGAATGGGGCAAACCCGAACACTAAAAGGTTCGCTTATCACTAGACACCTGTAGAAGTTCCCACCTCAGTTTTGTGGGGTAATCGTCCTGTGGCCCTGATGATGTTGAAGGGCTTCGGATTCACGAAGAGTGCTCCGTCAGCGCTCAGGAGAGGAAAAACTCCTAATAGCGGAAACCTCTAGGGAACGATGGCTGACGGACTGCTCTTCCCTTGGACTTTGCTGGATAATGGTGGCACTATGTTAGATGATTGTGCTGTCACAGCGACACCCCCGCTCTGGAGCAGTGATCTGTAGAAAGAGATAACAGAACTTGGTTATGGAGCCGCCAAATATTACATATCAAAGACGAGCAGACGATTTACTCCCCGTCCCTACTGTATTATACTTCTCTTACCTGGTTTTATATAAAGTTCCAAGATCACCAGGTTATATCCACAACTTGGCGGTTGTTCTTTTTCTGTTTTGCACCCCTGTGTATAAAATAACAGAAAACACTTTATAATCCACCGCTAATTAATTTATTATCATAGTATATTTTTATAGGGACTGGAATAGGTCCAAATCCTCCGCTGTCTGTCATTAGTTATCAATGTGAGTACCACTAGGGGGAGGAGCATTGAAGCCTGTACATTGTGCAGGATGGGAGCTCCCCCTAGTGGTGGCTGCAGGCAGTCAGGATGTCACCACTGTTGTGTGCAGGGGATTTAGACTTTTTCACAGCAATGGTCACTTCTGCTCTTGTCTTCCTGGAGAATCTCACCTGTAAACTGTTATGGCCACTTTACACGCAGCTACAGGTAGCAGGTTTTCCACAGGTAACTTACTGGCTGCAGTGAAATCATGGAGACATGGTTCCATCTTGTTGCTGTGTACAAATGGAACTATGTCTCCATGATTTCACTGCAACCAGTAAGTTACCTGTGGAAAACCTGTTACCTGTAGCTGCGTGTAAAGTGGCCATTAAGGTCCCTTTACATGTCGCTACAGCAGGGTGGAAACAACCGGGTTCATGAGACAAATGTATCTTGCACCGTCAAATCAACCCGAAGTAGCGGCGTGTAAAGTAGGTTGTTGCCACCCGTCACTTGTGGCACCTGTTTCAGAGCAGTGCTCTAAAACAGGTTGATTTCAACCCGATGGTAGTGGTGTCTAAATAAGGTAGGGTAAGGTTTTTTCGCCACCTAGTTAACTCCTGGGGCGTGACACAGCCTCCGGGAAACCGCCCCCCTTCAGCGATCATTGGTGGAAGCTCCTGCGTTACGATTGGTTTTCGCTGCATAGGGCGCCATATTTAAGGAGCTGACCAGTCACACTACACATTTGCTATAGCGTCATGTATTAGCCAACCTTCCTGCGCTGGCTGGCCAATCATGATACTATTGCACTGTCCAATCATCGTACGAGCGTCTCGTAATCCACAATTCTGGCACGCCTATGTGTTGTCCTGCTGCACCAGGTCCTCTCATATTACCTTCTGTAGCGGCGTGTAAATGAGGTAAGGTGCTCTGCAGAAGGTAACTTGAGCACCCGGCGGTGCATCCAGAGATAGATTAAACCTTCTGTAGAGCACCTTGTAGCGGCGTGTAAAGGTGGTATCGGGTACCGTTTGTAACCATTGCTACGTGCTCGTGCACGTGAAACACCCGGTTGTTTCCACCCTGCTGTAGCGGCGTGTAAAGGTACCTTGTGGGTACCGTTACACATCGCAACATTGCATTTGCAATTTGCTGGTTGCAGTGAAATCATGGACACATTGTTCTATTTTGTTGCCGTGTACAAATGGAACAATGTGTCCATGATTTCACTGCAACCAGCAAATTGCAAATGCAATGTTGCGACTTGTAACGGTACCCTTATTATCAGCTCCAGTCATTAATCACAGTCTGCACTCGTTCCTGTTATAAGGATCTTGTGTAAGGTTTAGTGATCGCACAATGTGACCAGTATCTGGTGGGGGGGGTCACCGGTCACATCAGGAGAGGGGCGAACTCTGCACCTCGCTTTGTGAAGGCAGCACTTATAACAACTGAAGAATCCCATATACCAGAAAGTAAAACAAAAGGGCGAGGAATCCCTGAGGACCAACAGCTACCTGACAGCGGGATAAGTGCCCTAAATATACGTAGTGGCGCCCCTACTACTACTACTACTACTACTATAGCATATCAAACAGATGTGGCTTAAGTGCACGTGCAAGATATAGATAAGGTGCAGATAAAGTACCGTTTCAAGCCACATTCATACTATAGAGGGCAATTAAACATTGCATAAGGTTTTAGGGTTGGTATTTCTCCAAACGGATCCTTAGTGCCTGTTCACATGGCGCCTCGACACGTGTTCCAATAAGTTCATCAGGAGGCTGATACAGTATATGCGCTATTAGCTTATGATGCAAGTTGATAGAGAAATGATACAAACAGGGGATCCTAGGAAATATATGGTCCCCTTATCTATAGAGTGCTTGCTCATATTATCTCCATCTCTCCAAATCCAACCGCTTCAGGGTACAATCCTTCACCACCAGTCTTTATCCTAATTCAAATTTACATGGTGTTCAAATCGATTTACCTCGTCACTCAATTATTAATCATGTCCCTTTAGGAGAAATTGGAAGGTCCTGCAGTGTGATACCGCTGTGGATCGCACGCCGATTATGAAAATGTTGTCGGCATGGAACGATCTTCAACCCGGAAGCGCCCAACAATGAAGACTTAATCTAGTCTTAATCTAGAAAAGAGCACAGGACCTACAGTCACATATGGGGGAGGTCAGAGAAACGTGCACAAGACCTACTGTACAGTCACATATGGGGGAGAGCAGAGAAAAGAGCACAGAATCTAAAGTCACATATGGGGAGGTCAGAGAAAAGAGCACAGGACCTACAGTTACATATGGGGAGGTAAGAGAAAAGAGCACAGGACCTACAGTCACATATGGGGAGGGCAGAGAAAAGAGCACATGACCTACAGTCACATATGGGGGAGGTCAGAGAAAGAGCACAGGACCTACAGTCACATATGGGGAGGGCAGAGAAAAGAGCACAGGGCCTACAGTCACATATGGAGGAGGTCAGATAAAAGAGCACAGGACCTACAGTCACATATGGGGAGGGCAGAGAAAAGAGTACAGAATCTAAAGTCACATATGGGGGAGGGCAGAGAAAAAAGGACTGGAACTACAGTTACATATGGGGAGGTCAGAGAAAAGAGCACAGGACCTATAGTCACATATGGGGAAGGCAGAGAAAAGAGCACAGGACCTACAGTCACATATGGGGAAGGTCAGAGAAAAGTGCACAAGACCTACAGTCACATATGGGGGAGAGCAGAGAAAAGAGCACAGAATCTAAAGTCACATATGGGGGAGGTCAGAGAAAAGAGCACATGACCTACAGTCACATATGGGGGCGGTCAGAGAAAAGAGCACAGGACCTACAGTCACATATGGAGAGGGCAGAGAAAAGAGCACAGGACCTACAGTCACATATGGGGAAGGTCAGAGAAAAGAGCACAGGACCTACAGTCACATATGGGGAGGTCAGAGAAAAGAGCACAGGACCTACAGTCACATATGGGAAGGTCAGAGAAAAGAGCACAGGACCTACAGTCACATATGGGGAGGGCAGCGAAAAGAGCACAGGACCTACAGTCACATATGGGGAAGGTCAGAGAAAAGAGCACAGGACCTACAGTCACATATGGGGAGGGCAGAGAAAAGAGCACAGGACCTACATTCACATATGTATAAAAGGTAATTGGTCACAGCACCTGGGGTTGCATGCTAGGCCTTCCGTATCTCCAGCCAGCACCTGGATGCACGTCCAAACCGGAGAGTCCAATCCGGATCCCAGCGATATATCCAAAGAAGAAACGTACAGCGCCACAGATCTTTGATGGTGCAAAAAAATTTTTTGTGTTTATTCCATGGTCATAAGCGACGTTTCGACCACTTCTGTGGTCTTTATCAAGCCGCATAAAGACCACAGAAGTGGTTGAAACGTCGCTTATGACCATGGAATAAACACAAAAAAAGTTTTTGCACCATCAAAGATCTGTGGCGCTGTACGTTTCTTCTTTGGCTACATTCACATATGGGGATTTATTCCAAAGGGCAAAACCAAATATTAACCTGAGGGGAACAACAATTTTATGTGGTCCATTTTTGGGGGTTTTGTGTAAAATGATGTCCAATTTACCTTTTATTCTTTTTTTTTATATAAATAAACTTGTAATTGCAATAATTTTCAGGGAGAAAAACGTCATTTTCTGGAACAATTTCAAGGTTCCAACACTTTCCTCTTTGTCTGTAGCAACCAATCAGGGAATATTTAATTCTTTCAGCATTGTTATAAGGTTGGCAAGCTGAGCTCTGATTGGTTGCTATGAGTATTAAGGACAGTTATTGATAAATGTGGCCCCTGTCTTCTCATGGACGGGGCCCCTCTTGTCTACTGATTGTCCCACACGTGTACCCAGCAAAAGAATCTGGGACTGATAAAGGGGATTTTCCTTCATTATCTTCTATTGGAAAGTTTTATATAATGAGAAGATGAGAGAGACATTAACCCTGTAAGAATGAACTTACCTGATTTAGGGTTTGCTGAGGGAGTCCATTGTGATCCATTTCTGGGCACCGTGACGGCCGGATTTACTGGCTTCGTTCTTTTTCTGAAACAAGAAGGGAAAACAATTTAGGTCAGCCGCCCCCGTCATCATATTGACTTGCATGATGAGACAGCCTTCATCAGCAGCCGCTGGCCATAAGGTGGACGTCTATACAGTCTCATGACAGCTTGGCTTTCTCCTTCGTGTACCTGTAGGTTTGTGCCTCCAACAGGTAGTCGCTGAAATGACAAGTCTGGCTGTGTGTACATTCTTCATCTAGACTTGTGATGTCATCGAGTTCTGTGTAGACGACGACATCACCATGTGATCATCAGCTCCAGCTGCTATTGGTCACCAGTAAGATTCAAATTCCCCGCCACATTCTCCATAAGAGGAGTAAGGAGCGTCTGTGTGTGGCCACATCTCCACTGAGGTATATGGAGGATGGGGGGGACTGGTGGCCACCATTCCCCGATAAGTGAGGACACCAGAGGGGACATTTATGGAGTTTACAGTAAAGGGGCAAGTGCCCAAAGTGGCCAAATCATTGCAGTCAGTGGTTGGGTCCTGTAAATCTTATAGAGAATAAGAACAACGTGATCATTTTCATATTGAACATTTTTATTCCAAATCATTTTTGGAAACTGCGGCGTATACATTATTTTTAATGGAAATTTTATGAAATATACAAAAATGACAATAAATGTTCTTAATCAAACTCTACAACTCCCAAGAAGATATGTATTTTATATAAGGCTTTTTATGTGATTTGTATAATAAAGCCTTTCTTGAATTCTGCGTGGGTGACATTATTACTCAGTGTAATTATGAAGCATTTCTATATTTTTATTCCCTACTTTTTGGGGGGTCATGTACTGTACCTGCCTCCAGCCATGGGAAGGAAATGTGTCCATCAAGCATCCGAGCCATTAAGGGTAATTTGCAAGACTTTATTTTGCGGTTTATTAATCCGGAAACCTCACAACGCTATTAAGAAATATCCCCATTGTGATTGCAAGGAATCTGCTCCGTCTTCTAGAGCCGCCATACTGTGATCACACCGCTCCTAGGCATCACCGCCTGATGGGGAAACTGTGGGGAATTTAGTGCACTGACCCCTTCTCTATATCAGGAGTTTTTGGTGCTATATATTATCATTTTGCAAAAAAACACAGCATTTTCACTTTCAGCACGGTGGATGGGATCTATAGAAATCTCACACCCAATGTAGATTTTCTACTTGCATAAATGCCTTGTGCCATTGCGTCTGGATGTCCCCGATAAAGTGCCACCTGATTGGCCAGCTGAAATGGAAAAGAAAAATGTTGCGGCTGCCATATTGACACAGTCGATGGGGCACACTGCGCATTACTGCCGGCAGCGCCGTGTGCTGCTGCTGTCTTCTGGGTCCTTCTCCTCCGCTGGTGTTGCTACGCCACCCCCTTCCATAATCCCTCACAAGCACGCCTCAGAGTCTGCCATCATCGTGACATCACCCTGCTAGTAACTGCGCATGCGGCCGCCATTTTTGTACACCTGATCTGATACTGCGCATTACAGAGTGAAAAAAAATGGCAGCAGCGTGAGTCACGAGTCCGCCCTCACTGCCGCACTAGCCCAACCCCATCATCACCTCACCACCCTTCAAAGAAAAAAAATAATTAAGCACACCTTATATAGGGTGTTGATGTCATTACACCACACCCCTCCTCATTACAGAGATACACATCACCTGATTTACTATATGGTAGTTGGCTCTCAAGCCTATACAGCTTGGAGTGGGACAACATGTATAAAAAGTATCATGTTATCAAAATACTCATTTGCCTAATAATTCTGCAGACAGTGTACTATGCGTGTCCTCTGTGAATACATTTGTGTGTCCTATGTGTGTGTAACATAGTGTGTCACATATTGTGTGTTGTGTGTATTTAGCATCCACATTTATAAGTCTCGGTAGATGAGAGATCATAGGTGATCTAATTCAAGTGTTAATTTCTGTTAATGTTGATGATTCTGGCTTACAGCCTACATCAAAGGGTGAATATAATATTGATTTATTAGACAAAGTGTATTAGGGCTCCCTGAAACATGGTGAAATGATACTGATATGTCCTGAGGAAGGGGCCTGGGAGCCCTGAAACTTGTTGACTAGTAAATCAATGTCATATTCACCCTTTGATGTCTCGTGGAATATGGCAGCACAGTTTTTAACCCTTCATCCTCCCTACTTTAATTTTCTCAGATAATGACCTTTGGGTTTTCATTGACTGTAAGCCATAATCATCAACATTAACAGAAATAAACACATGAAATAGATCACTCTGTCTAATGACTCTATATAATATATGTGTTTCATGAAATTTATTTCAGTAATTCAATACATAAAACTTTTTGGGGATATTCTAATTCATTGAGATGCCCCGGTAGCTATGATGTAACTCGGTATGTAGACACCGGCACTTTTGTTCCCTGGGATTGTGTCACCTTAAAGGACTTTTCTTTATTACAAAGCTTCTTCTTTCTTTAGTTTTAATCACAGATCCTCTTCTGATCTGTTATCTGGCTCTATCTGCCCGTTCCTCTGTAGTCAGGGTCTCTGCTTGATGGTGGCAGGGGCGGGCTGGGTGGCGGAGGTGGGTGGGAGGAAGGTCCCGGGTGATCCTCTGTAATGTAGCTCATTTTTCAGCTCATAAGATGGTGCAGATGGCAGGTCTGCCGGGTCTGGAGGTCCGGGACCACATCTTGTGGGTGACGGGGACACTCTGTGTCCCCTGGGCCACAATGGAGCTCATTTTTTAGGCGGATTATACAGTGTTTATAATATTGGTTAAGTTTAGTGTCCTCACTTCCCGGGTCCTCATTGGGCAAGGTTGCCCGTGCCCCCCTCTTTTTTGTGCCCACCGTGTGCCCAGGGCCCAATCTTTCTGGTGTCCCCCGCTGTAGCCGGGCCCCACATTTCTTGTCCATCGGCTGTGCCGAGGGCACAGATGTATATTGTAAAATATGTATTTATTTTTCTAATGAACTATTTGGTAAATCCATATAGCCCTTACGATGCCGCATGCTGTTGGGCCCATGGTTTCGGCTGCATTGAAGATGCTCCTTTATGCCTTTCTGCGCTTTTTCTATACTTTCTCCATTTCCAGGTGTTTCCCTATAATTAATATTATGATATGGAATGGATGCTTAATATGGAATGTAGTCCCCATTCCAGTGCCACATGAGGTCATATGGACTCTATAAAGTATAGTTGGGGTCCCACACATGAAAGTTTATCTCCCCAACATTTACACCTGGACCCCTGGAAGCTAGACGAGGATGAAGTGTTATTGGTCAAAGGTGGACTTTTTTTAGGATCATAGGCTTTCGAGAAGCTCATACATTTTGTTCGATGCCCTGGAGCCTGGGGGGCCCAAAAGTGCCTTTGGCCTATAGAAAAAGACTAACGCTATTAAAGATTTGTGCTAATTGTGGGCCCTGTTTGGAGCTTTCACATCGGGGCCCATGAGCTTCAAGTTAGCTACTGGTGATCATGAGTGATTTATGATCTTTCTAAATAACATCAAAAATTCTAATATAGGAAAAACATTTTTTGAAGTGACAAAGATATTTGCAACAAAAAATACATGAGTTATGTCAAGGGTTTAAGGAAAAAATAGGGAATTAAAAGGGTAATACCAAATGAGTGGCAGTTCCAGTTTTGTCCACCAGAGGGCAGTGGTGCTATACCATTTCTATTCCTTTCATAAGCCCAAAGCTAAAAAAGCTAAAAAGTTCAGTTTTTAAAGGGTTAACTGAAATCTCCAAAATCTTATTTCACCAAGAGAAATGGACAGATTGTGTGTCTGGCCGCAATCCTTAATTCAGAGTTTTCCTTGTAGTTTACTCTCAGCGTCAGTAGGCAGATATTGGCATATTATTGTATTCCGACCAGGAGACCTTGTAATAATAATAATCTTTATTTATATAGCTCCAACATATTCCGCAGCGCTTTACAATTCAATGGTTCATATACAGTAGCGGAATATAATGAGGTCAATCTGGGTGGTAGCCCGGGGCCCAAGGCTCTGGGGGGGAGCCCAGCGGCCCAGGGTAAATTGCACTAATTATAATCCGCCACTGTCCACACTCTGCAGGCACAGGCATTGGCGCCGCTGATGTCAAATTTGCAGTGAGGCTGCCGCTGTGCTCCCACCCCCCACCTTCTTCTCGCACGTCATAACGTGCAGGAGGACGTAGCAAAAAGACTGCGGGTATTGAAGGAGGCACACACACAGCCCGCCCATCTCACTGCCGTGGAGGAGCTTCTTGTTCTGCTGGCCGGCCTGCTCAGCGGAGCCTCCTCCATTATGTGCTCTCCTGACCTGCTCTAGCCCGGCTGCTCTTCTCCAGGGATGGCCACATTCACTGCAGGCTGAGGTGGCGGTGGGCACTGTACACAGGCTCCATGTACTTTGGTCTGCAGCCAAGCTGGAGCTGATGAGAGCTGCTGATTTGAGGTAAAGTTTTGCTTTTCGGTTTTGAATTTGCTCTATGATCGCACCTCCCTCCTACCAGGATCTGCTGGAGATCCACAGATATTCAGCTGTGGGCAGTATGGACTGGGGCAGGTATTCATCACACAGGATCATCTAACATTGTATCCTGGAGTCCTCTGTGTGACATTCTAAGGGCACTACTGTGTATCCTCACTGAGGACTATCAGTGCTGGGCATATTACTGCTTTGTGGGTAGAAGGGCAGCAGTGCCGTGTGATCAGGCATGCTTGGCAGTAGTGATGGGCTCTTTTTGATGATTCGGCTCAAAAGACAGCTCTTTCTTAAAATAATCCTGTGCTCCACCCTGTGATGAATACAGACCCTCCTCTGTACAGTGATCTCCTCATTATCCACCCTGTGGTGAATACAGAACCTCCACTGTGCAGTGATCTCCTCATTATACACCCTGTGATGAATACAGAATCTCTCCTGTACAGTGAGAACCTCATTATACACCCTGTGATGAATACAGACCCTCCCCTGTACAATGATCTCCTCATTATACACCCTGTGATGAATACAGAATCTCCCTGTACAGTGATCTCCTCATTATACACCCTGTGATGAATACAGTCCCTCCCCTGTACAATGATCTCCTCATTATACACCCTGTGATGAATACAGACCCTCCCTGTACAGTGATCTCCTCATTATACACCTGTGATGAATACAGACCCTCCCCTGTACAGTGAGAACCTCATTATCCACCCTGTGATGAATACAGAACCTCCAGTGTACAGTGATCTCCTCATTATACACCCTGTGATGAATACAGACCCTCCCCTGTACAGTGATCTCCTCATTATACACGCTGTGATGAATACAGAACCTCCACTGTACAGTGATCTCCTCATTATACACCCTGTGATGAATACAGAACCTCCACTGTGCAGTGATCTCCTCATTATACACCCTGTGATGAATACAGAATCTCCCCTGTACACTGAGAACCTCATTATACACCCTGTGATGAATACAGAACCTCCACTGTACAGTGATCTCCTCATTATACACCCTGTGATGAATACAGAATCTCCCCTGTACAGTGAGAACATCCTCATTATTACACCCTGTGATGAATACAGAACCTCCACTGTACAGTGATCTCCTCATTATACACCCTGTGATGAATACAGACCCTCCCCTGTACAGTGATCTCCTCATTATACACGCTGTGATGAATACAGAACCTCCACTGTACAGTGATCTCCTCATTATACACCCTGTGATGAATACAGAACCCCCTGTACAGTGAGAACCTCATTATACACCCTGTGATGAATACAGACCCTCCCCTGTACAGTGATCTCCTCATTATCACCCTGTGATGAATACAGACCCTCCCCTGTACAGTGATAACCTCATTCTACAACCTGTGATGAATACAGACCTCCCTGTACAGTGATCTCCTCATTATACACCCTGTGATGAATACAGACCCTCCCCTGTGCAGTGATCTCCTCATTATACACCCTGTGATGAATACAGACCCTCCCTGTACAGTGATCTCCTCATTATACACCTGTGATGAATACAGACCCCCTGTACAGTGATCTCCTCATTTATACACCCTGTGATGTAATACAAACCCTCCCCTGTACAGTGGAACCTCATTATACACCCTGTGATGAATACAGACCCTCCCCTGTACAGTGATCTCCTCATTATACACCCTGTGATGAATACAGAACCTCCCTGTACAGTGATCTCCTCATTATACACCCTGTGATGAATACAGAACCCCCTGTACAGTGGATCTCCTCATTATACACCCTGTGATGAATACAGACCCTCCCCTGTACAGTGATCTCCTCATTATGCACCCTGTGATGAATACAGACCCTCCCTGTACAGTGATATCCTCATGATACACCCTGTGATGAATACAGACCCTCCCCTGTGCAGTGATCTCCTCATTATACACCCTGTGATGAGTACAGACCCTCCCCTGTACAGTGATCTCCTCATTATACACCTGTGATGAATACAGACCCTCCCTGTACAGTGATAACCTCATTCTTACACCTGTGATGAATACAGACCCTCCCCTGTACAGTGATCTCCTCATTATACACCCTGTGATGAATACAGACCCTCCCCTGTGCAGTGATCTCCTCATTATACACCCTGTGATGAATACAGACCCTCCCTGTACAGTGATCTCCTCATTATACACCCTGTGATGAATACAGACCCTCCCCTGTACAGTGATCTTTCATTATACACCCTGTGATGAATCAGAACCCTCCCTGTACAGTGAAACCTCATTATACACCCTGTGATGAATACAGACCCTCCCTGTACAGTGATCACTCATTATACACCCTGTGATGAATACAGACCCTCCCTGTCAGTGATCTCCTCATTATACACCCTGTGATGAATACAGAACCTCCCCTGTTCAGTGAGAACCTCATTATACACCCTGTGATGAATACAGACCCTCCCCTGTACGTGATCTCCTTATTATACACCCTGTGATGAAACAGAACCCTTCCCTGTACAGTGATCTCCTCATTATACACCCTGTGATGTAATACAAACCCTCCCCTGTACAGTGAGAACTCATTATACACCTGTGATGAATACAGACCCTCACCTGTACAGTGATCTCCTCATTATACACGCTGTGATGAATACAGAACCTCCACTGTACAGTGATCTCCTCATTATCACCCTGTGATGAATACAGACTAGTAGTGATCCCATATACAGTGATGAAACCTCATTTTTATACACCTGTGATGAATACAGACCCTCCCCTGTACAGTAGATTCCTCATTATGCACCTGTGATGAATACAGACCCTCCCCTGTACAGTGATCTCCTCATTATACACCTGTGATGAATACAGACCTCCTGTCAGTGATCCTCATTATACACCCTGTGATGAATACAGACCCTCCCTGTACAGTGATCTCTCATTATACACCCTGTGATGATACAGACCCTCCCCTGTACAGAGATCTCTCATTACACGTGATATACAACCCTCCTGTCAGTGAATCACCTATCACCTGTGTATACAGATGTCAGTACCTCATTATACACCTGTGATGAATACAGACCCTCCCCTGTACAGTGATCTCCTAAATTATACACCCTGTGATGAATACAGACCCTCCCCTGTCAGTGATCTCCTCATTATACACCCTGTAATGAATACAGACCCTCCCTGTACAGTGATTCTCCTCATTATACACCCTGTGATGAATACAGACCCTCCCTGTACAGTGATCTTTTCATTATACACCCGTGATGAATGCAGAACCTCCCCTGTACAGTGAGAACCTCATTATACACCCTGTGATGAATACAGACCCTCCCCTGTACAGTGATCACATCATTATACACACTGTGATGAATACAGACCCTCACCTGTACAGTGATCTCCTCATTATACACCCTGTGATGAATACAGAACCTCCCCTGTTCAGTGAGAACCTCATTATGCACCCTGTGATGAATACAGACCCTCCCCTGTACCGTGATCTCTCATTATACACCCTGTGATGAAAACAGACCCCCCTTCCCTGTACAGTGAGAACCTCATTATACACCCTGTGATTAATACAGTCCTTCCCGTGTACAGTGAGAACCTCATTCTACACCTTTGTATGTATCTAGTGAAGCAGTAAAGACTGTTTTTAGCATTCTTGTTTCCTCAGATTGTCAGCTCTTCTGGACTGGGCTCTTGCTCCTCTTTTGATTGTTGACAGTGAGACACCTGGTACCTTAACGATCAGCTCTTCTCATTGCTGACAGAAGCCGAATCTCCTCTGTTAGGGCTCGGACACCCTCTCCTACTTACATGCGAGTCTCTCGGATGAGACTCGGATGAGGCTGGAGCAGTGACCCTTAACGGCCTCTCCCTGTCAGGACGGGAGTTTCAGCTCCTTGTGTTTTTGTGCGGCTCCACACTCCCGGTCCAGACAGGGAGAGGCCATTCAGGGTCACTGCTCCAGCCTCATCCGAGTGTCGTCCAGAAACTCGCATGTCTGTCGGACAGTGTGTCCCTGCCCTTAACCAGTTGCTCTGTCTACTGTAGTGGCTGCAGACCAAACTGCACATGTGACTTTTACGGATTTGAATAGGGGGACAAATGTGCAGTAGATGGCCATGGCCACTAAATAGTAGACAGAGCAGCTCCAGTTGACGCCTAGAACAGTTGACTGTCACTGGTGCTAGGTGTCGCACTCCTACTGATCAGACATTGCTGACCTAATCCCAAATCCCCATGTCCGCTTCACTGCGCGGCACTGCAGTGCGTTAAGGAGCCTCCTACTGCTGCAGCCCCCTCCTCGGCACCGCCCCTCGCTTCCTCTTTCCACGGTGGAACGCATTTATCAGCCTGGTGCTGCCGTCTCCTCCACAACAGGAGTAGGCGGCACTTCCTGCTTTATGCGTTCCACAGTGGAACACAGGCGGTCACTACTTCCTCCCGTATCTCAGTTATGGCAAGCAGAACGGAGCTGTGGGGGAACCAGGAAAGGTAAGTACAGATTTATTTTTTAATGAGTGCACGCTGACCAGAGGATTATGGGGGAGGAGGGGGCTGTATGGCGAGTTGTGAGGCTGCACTATGATATATGGAAGTCTGTGAGGTTGCATTATACTATATGGAGGGCTGTGAGGCAGTATTATACTATATGGAGCACTATGGGGTGCATTATGGTATTTGGAGGACTCTGGGGGTCCGTTATACTATATGGAGGACTATGAGGGTGCATTATGCTATACGGAGGACTATGGGGGTAGAATTATGCTATACGGAGGACTATGGGGTGCATTATACTATATGGAGGGCTATGGGGATGCGTTATACTATATAGAGGGATATGAACCTGTATTATATTATATAGAGGGATATGAAGCTGCATTATACTATATGAAGGACTATAGAGGGTGCATTGTACTATGTGAAGGGCTGTTAAGCTGTATTATACTATATGGAGTGCTATCGGGGTGCATTATGCTATATGAAGAACTATGAGGCTGCATTATACTGTATGGAGGACTTTGGGAGTGCATTATACTATATAGAGGACTGTGAGGTGCATTATAATATATGGAGGGCTATGAGGGGTTGCATTATGCTATATGGAGAACCATAAGGCTGCATTTATACTATATGGAGGGATGTGAGGCTGCATTATACTATATGGAGGAATATGAGGCTGCATTATGCTGTATGGAGGGCTTTGAGGCAGCATTATACTATATAGAGGATAATGGGGGTGCATTATAATATTTTGATTACTATGGGGGACTATGGGATGCCTTATAATACATAGATTACTATGAGAGTACATTGTCATATATGTTTCAATGATTTTTATTGGTTTAAAATGGGACAAAACTAAAGCATGTAATCGTGTTATTCATGAACAAATATGAGTACATTAAGTTACATTAAGGCTGATTCAGTGCTCTTTATCCACTCCTGCAGCCTGGGATCAGGTGGATCCCGTGTTTCCGGTCTTCTCCTGCATCCTGGCATCAGTCTGATTCAGTGCTCCTTGTTTACTCCTGTGCCTGGGATCAGCCTGATCCTGCACCTGTTTCTGTGCTCCACACCTGATGTCCTCCTGCCTGATATTCCATCACCTGAATGCTTGTGAGTCGCCTGCCAGGGCCACGGGGTACTCTGGACCGGTCCCAGGTGCTGGCTGGCCCGGGGGCAGGGGGGCAGATGCCCCCAGGCCATTGGTCAAGCAGCAGTTTTGGGGCCACCCGGCCATTTGTCATGTTGGTCTGAGAGGCCACTCTGACCCTGAAGCTCACTGTTTATGAGCCACTGCTGTGTGCTTTCCTTCCAGGCCAAAATTTGCCAGCCAGCCCTGGTACTGGACATTAGCAGACAATGCTGTAGGGACCCATAACGACCATTGTGGTCTCACATACCTCTGTGCACAGCATAATGCTATGTGCAACTGCCCTGTAGTGAAAAGTAAAGACAGACACAGGTAGTTCTGATCATGTGTTTTTCTTT
This sequence comes from Allobates femoralis, assembly GCA_033576535.1. Taxonomy (NCBI): domain Eukaryota; kingdom Metazoa; phylum Chordata; class Amphibia; order Anura; family Aromobatidae; genus Allobates; species Allobates femoralis. Next base: position 416,791,236 of record JARQOC010000004.1, on the reverse strand, counting down.
AAGATTTGTGCACAAATAAAATAAAATACAAGAACATAATGAACAAAAACACAAGTGTTAACATCACACAAATAATACAAATGTGACCTCAAACAATGTCCATACCAAAAATAATAAAGGTTACATAAATCACATTTAAAGGGCAACCTACAAAGAGAAAAAACAGAAAATATGCTACTACTACAGCCACACTGCTGACTACACCCTCCTCCTGGTGGTGGTGCCTGACAACCACAGCCACCCTACACGTCTTGTTACAGCCAGGCCACTGCTCCAGGGCCATTAAAGTAGGAGCAGTAGCGGTCCCTGCTGCTCCTGACATCCTGCGGACTTCAACTCTGGCTTAGCGGCTGGAGTGGCACCAGACCTGGGTCGGTTGCACGCCATGCCCTGGGACGGAGTTCCCCTGTTGTGGAGTCCACTGAATATGTCGAGCCCCAGGCTCTGGGGTACTCGGGTATCAGGCGTCAAGGGTTAACTGGGGGACTATTCTTCTGAAAAAGGGGGTGATATTTATAGGGGATTATATACAGTTTGTTGTCGTGACGCCACCTATAGTTTCTGGTGATTTGCACCAGCGCCGCCACAGTCTGCCGGAGGTAGATGGTATCGCGGCTAGGATGGTGTAGTCCTCCACAGGTAGGGACGAGAACCTCTGGGGCAGCGTTCCTGTAAAGGTGCAGGTTTTCATGATTTCCTTAGTATTGCACAGGTGATAGTATAATCACCAGTACTGGTGATGATTCCAGACTCTGTGCAATACTAGGGAAATCCTGAAAACATGACCTGTTGGTGGCCCTCGAGGCCTGGAGTTCCCCACCCCTGCTGTAAAGGAATATAAGTTCATGCAAAGAAAGCAAGCTGAGTCCAGGGTCACTGTTCCTCCGGGTACTTTACTGGCAATTGTATTAGTTGCATACAAAAGTTACAGTGCAGTATTCCTGATGGTGCGAGGACAGGTAGCTGAACGGGTGGCTGCAGGCAGATCTTAGGTGGTATGGTGGACCCTTGGTGTGTGCCTTCGTGCTCTATTCTTGTATGTTACTTTCCTGCTTCCCATTGGTGGTGAAGTCGGGTTTCATAAAGTTAACCTGACCTCCTGTTTTCTCTCTCTCTTTTGCTCCCATTGGGTTAACCTCTGCTGGCCGACCGCCAAACCATCAAGCGGTGCCTGGTACCCTCTTCTGGTCGCTCAAGAGTCTGGGAGCAGTATATACTCCACAGGACTCCGGATTTTTTGTGGTCCTTAAGGGGGTGTCACACGCGTCAATGTCGTCAGCGATCTGATCGCTGACGACATTGACGGCTGATCGCTGGTGAGCTGTCACACAGACAGACTCACCAGCGATCAATTGACCAGTGACATCATGGAAACGATTTAAATATCGTTTCCACGATGTCCTGCTCCCGCTGCCAGCCTGCTGGAAGCGGGAGCAGCCTGGTCTCCAAGGTACACTGCGGGTAACTAGGCAGCGCGCGCTGCCTAGATACCCGACGTGTACCTTAGTTACCAGCCTCCTCCGCTCACCCGGTGAGCAGAGGAGGCTGGTAACTAAGGTACACTGCGGGTAACTAGGCAGCGCGCGCTGCCTAGTTACCCGCAGTGTACCTTGGATACCAGCTCCCAGCGCTTGTGACAGGCGCTGGGAGCTGGAATATCGCTAGTCCCGGTGTCACACGCAGCGATGCTGCGTGTCCACCGGGCGACAATCGCCAGGTTTCAGAGCTGGTTCTGAAACCTGGCGATCATCAACCAGCGATTTATCGCTGGTTGATGCAGTATGTCACACGCGTCAATATCGCTGCAACGTCACGTGCAGTCGATATCGTGCAGGCGATATTGACGCGTGTGACACCCCCTTTAGAGGATCCCACAGGTGCGGGCTCCGGAGCCCGGTGACTTTCTGTGCCTGGGAAGCTTTCCTTTCTTAACTTCTGGTCCCTCGGTCAAATACCTAGAGGCAAAAGACCTCGGGGCTACAGACCCATAGGTCAAAAGACCTTCTTGTTCCCCCTAGAGTTGGTTTTATTTCCTCCCGAGTATCCTCCCACTGTGTGATCTAGTGCGGGAGTGCTGGTGAATGGGTGCCACCCACCATCCTATGATCCACCTGCAGCTGGAGTGTCTGCACCTCTTTTATGGGTGCAGTACCCCTCTGTGACGCCTTCATTGCAGGGTGCCACAAATCCACATAACTTGCTGGCATGTATGATGCAGTATCCCTACGACGCAGAAAGTTATGCAGGACACAACATGCCAGCACTACTATATCTATAGATTCCAGTTTCATATTCAAAGGCGTATGAAACACGCGGAATCTATTGGCCATGATCCCAAACGCATTTTCAACCACACGACGTGCCCGGGATAGCCGATAATTGAAAATGTGCTGCTCAGAAGTAACCGTCCTTTGGGGATATGGCCGAAGTAGGTGAGCATGAAGTGGAAAGGCTTCATCCCCCACAAATGCAAAGTTGAGATGACCGGTTGTGTTATCATTTGAGGGCAAGTTGAGAGCACCTCTTCTCAGCTCTTGGCCAAGGAAGCTGTGCCCAAACACACCCCCATCTGAGACACGGCCGTTCATGCCAACATCCACATAGAGGAACTCATAGTGAGCATCCACAAGGGCCATGAGGACCACACTAAAAATAACCTTTAGAGTTCTAATAAAATGACCCGCTGTTGGGGGGTTGTGTGATCCTCACGTGCTTACCATCCAATGCCCCACCACAGTTTGGAAATTCCCAGCGATCACCAAAACCACTGGCAACGTGCATCCATTTTGTGGGGGTGGTTGGTAAATGCAAATAGGATGGCACCAGGCAGCTCAGGATGGCCTCACACATCTCGGGTATGATGCGGCTCAGCAGTGGCTGCGACACAGCTGCAGAGTATTGCAGGTCCGTCATCGAACGACTTGTTGCCAGGAACCTCAACGTACCTTTGTGTAAAAATTGTGTATTTACAAAGTTTATAAAAGTGCTTTTATTACCTCCTGAACTGCGGCTTCTGAGCTCTTGAGAAGTCACACAGGGCGTTCCCTGTGGCATTTCTCCGCCGCCCTCCGCGAGGTCCTCGATACACCCAAATGGGTGTACCGACATCATGATAGCCAGATATGATGCGATTAGCGTCATACCTGCTAAACCGCCCATGGAGGAGGGCAAGGAAGATCACTAAGGCTTATCACACCCATCGGGGAGTGAGTAATAGCAGTAAAGGCGGCGGAGAGAAGCCACAGGGAACGCCCTGTGTGACTTCTCAAGAGCTCAGAAACCGCAGTTCAGGAGGTAATAAAAGCACTTTTATAATTTTTGTAAATACACAATTTTTACACAAAGGGATAGCTAGAATACAATACTGATGGTGCAGGGACAGGTATTAATAGGCTGTGGGGTCATTGTTAGGGGTCATGTTCCCTTTAAAGGAACCAGCAGTGAAGCCCTATGAGAAAGTCCTAGAAAGCACAAGCTACAGCTGAGGTAGGAACATCATTATATGGTCACCTTGAATGTACACATATAAAGGAAAAAACTGATGTGTTAGTATTTGTAGACAGCAAACAGAGCCGAACATCACGAACTTGTGAAGTGGAAACAGATCCATCAGCTACCTACCAAGCAGAGAGTGAAATCCCTCATGCAAGGAATTTAAGGTAACCAGTCTAAACACTCTAAAACATTAAAATCAGGTAGGTGTATACTTTATATGTAACATCTAGTAAAATAATCTGTTGTGCTCTTTGGCTTGTCCTGTGCTGCTATATAGAGACAATTTGTGATGTGTCTTTGTGTAATCCATCCAACTGATGCCCTATATCTGCTGCTGTGATTTCATGCACTGTTGCACCACTACCCTTGTCTTGTGTGTTCCTTTTGGGTATAATAATAAAAAAAAGAAAAAAATGATTTTTTGCATATTGAAGCCTTTCCTCTTTGTTCTCCTGATGCTGTACTGTATATCAAGTAGAGGCCATATATTCTCTTTGACCCCGTTTGGTATACTTTTTTAGCACGATTTATGTGTGTTGAGTGATTTTATGCTAATAGGTTTTTTACACAGGCAGATTAAAAGTTCTCTTTTATATGTCTATTATGGTATGATTTGTGATTGGCTATAGAGGCGGGATGGGGGATCAGGCGAGGGAGAATGGTGTATGGCATAAAAGAGCATCCTGGCAGGCCTACAAGACATGCAGCTGACAGGCGGGCAAAATTGTTTCCATCCATTTGAGTACAGATAAAAAGAACAAATGGTTATCAGTTATGTTCATATCTGCTTCCACCCTCTCCAAGCAGGTGTGACGTTCTCTGAACCCAGCAGCCATTTCCTATGAACCCCTTCACAGCATCCTGGAACAACGTGATGACATGCATGAACTCAAAGAGTTGATCTCGGTGGGTGAATTCAGGGAAACTTTGCCGTGTCCCGAACACTGACCGTGGGCACAGGATGGCTGCATTCACTCGTGAAGATCACCAGCCTGCACACAGAAGAGAAGACACTACACATGAGTATCCGAATGGACATATCCTTACAGAGACGCTAGTGTTCTCTGCAGGAGCTTGCTAAAAGGCTGAAACTGCAGGACCGATTCCTTCATCCCCACAGATTGTGATGGATGCCTCAGTATGGCCGCCGTCCCTCCTCTGTACACTGTTCTTTCCCTGTGCTCCAACCCTCCTCAATGCACTGTGCTGCCTCAGTATAGCCACCATCCCATCCCTGTGCCCTGTTCCTCAACTTTACTGCAGTCATTCCCTCCATGCCCCATCCATCCTCTGTACTGCTACCATCCCCTCCCTGTGTCCCGCCCCTCCTCTTTACTGCTGCCATTCCCTCCGTGCCCCATCCCACCTCTGTATTGCAGCCATCCTCTCCCTGGGACCTGTCCCACCTCTATACACAGTCCCTTTCTTGTGCCCTGTCCCTCCTTTATACACAGTCCCTTTCTTGTGCCCCGTCCCTCCTCTATACACAGTCCCTTTCTTGTGCCCTGTCCTCCTCTATACACAGTCCCTTTTTGTGCCCTGTCCCTCCTCTATACACAGTCCCTTTCTTGTGCCCTGTCCCTCCTCTATACACAGTCCCTTTTTGTGCCCTGTCCCTCCTCTATACACAGTCCCTTTTTGTGCCCTGTCCCACCTCTATACACAGTCCCTTTCTTGTGCCCTGTCCCTCCTCTATACACAGTCCCTTTTTGTGCCCTGTCCCTCCTCTATACACAGTCCCTTTTTGTGCCCTGTCCCACCTCTATACACAGTCCCTTTTTGTGCCCTGTCCCTCCTCTATACAGTCCCTTTTTGTGCCCTGTCCCACCTCTATACACAGTCCCTTTCTTGTGCCCTGTCCCTCCTCTATACACAGTCCTTTCTTGTGCCCTGTCCCTCCTCTATACACAGTCCCTTTTCTATACAGTCCCTTTTTGTGCCCTGTCCCACCTCTATACACAGTCCCTTTCTTGTGCCCTGTCCCTCCTCTATACACAGTCCCTTTTTGTGCCCTGTCCCTCCTCTATACACAGTCCCTTTCTTGTGCCCTGTCCCTCCTCTATACACAGTCCCTTTCTTGTGCCCTGTCCCTCCTCTATACAGTCCCTTTTTGTGCCCTGTCCCTCCTCTATACACAGTCCCTTTTTTGTGCCCTGTCCCTCCTCTGTACTGCCGCCATCCTCTCCCTGTGCCCGTCCCTCCTCTGTACACAGTCCCCTGTCCCTCCTCTATACGGCCGCCATCCTCTCCCTGTGCCCCATCCCTCCTCTGTACAATCCCCTGTCCCTCCTCTGTACTGCTGCCATCCCCTCCCTGTACCCTGTTCTTCCTCAGTACTGTCCCCTTCTTGTGCCCCATCCCTCCTCTTTTCTGCTGCCATTCCCCCCATGCCCCATCCCTCCTCTGTATTGCCGCCATCCTCTCCCTGTGGACCTGTCCCACCTCTATACACAGTGCCTTTCTTGTGCCCTGCCCCTCCGCTATACTGCCGCCATCCCCTCCCTGTGCCCCGTCCCTCTGTACACTGTCCCTCCTCTGTACTGCCGCCATCCTCAGTACTGTCCCCTCCCTGTGCCTGTCCCTCCTCTGTACTGTTGCCATCCTCTCCCTGTGTTCCGTCCTTCCTCAGTTCTGTCCCCTCCCTGTGCCTGTCCCTCCTCTGTACTGCCACCATCCTCCCCCTGTGCACCGTTCCTCCACTGTACTCAGTCCCCTGTACAATGCCCCTCCATTGTACTGCTGCCATCCTCTCCCTGTGCCCCGTTCCTCCTCTCTACAGTCCCCTTTCCCTCCTCTGTATTGCTGCCATCCTCTCCCTGTGCCCCATCCTTCCTCAGTACTGTCCCCTCCCTGTGCCCCATCCTTCCTCAGTACTGTCCCCTCCCTGTGCCCCATCCCTCCTCTGTACTGCCGCCATCCTCTCCCTGTGACCTGTCCCTCCTCTGTACTGCCGCTATCCTCTCCCTATGCCCCATCCTTCCCCAGTACTGTCCCCTCCGTGCCCCATCCCTCCTCTGTACTGCTGCCATCCTTCTCCTGTGACCTGTCCCACCTCTGTACACAGTCCCTTTCTTGTGCCTCGTCCCTCCCCTGTACTACCGCCATCCTCCCCGTGCCCAATCCCTCTTCTGTACTGCCGCCATCCTCTCCCTGTGCCCCGTCCCTCCTCTGTACTGCCGCCATCCTCTCCCTGTGCTCAGTCCCTCCTCTGTACTGCCGCCATCCTCTCCCTGTGCCCCTTCCTTCCTCAGTACTGTCCATTCCATGTGCCCCATTCCTTCTCTGTATTGCCGCCATCCTCTCCCTGTGACCTTTCCCACCTCTGTACACAGTCCCTTTCTTGTGCTCTGTCCCTCCTTTGTACAGTCCCTTTCTTGTGCTCGGTCCCTCCTCTGTACATGGTCCATTTCTTGTGCCCAGTCTCTCCTCTGTCGTGCCACCATCCTCTCCCTGTGCCCCGTCCCTCATCTGTACTGCCACCATCCTCTCCCTGTGCCCCGTCCCTCCTCTGTACAGTCCCATGTGCCCTGGTCTTCCTCTGTATTGCCACCATCCTCTCTCTGTGTCCCGTCCCTCATCTGTATACAGTCCCTTTCTTGTGCCCCATCCCTCCTCTGTACTACCGCCATCCTCCCCTTGTGCCCCTTACCTCCTCTGTACTACCGCCATCCTCCCCTTGTGCCCCTTCCCTCCTCTGTACTACCGCCATACTCTCCCTGTGCCCCGTCCCTCCTCTGTTCCTTTCCCTCTACTGTACTTCCGCCATCCTCTCCTTGGGCCCCTTCACTTCTCAATACTGTCCCCTTCCTTGTGCACCGTCCCTCCTCTGTACTGCCACCATCCTCTTCCTGTGCCCCGTCCCTCCTCTGTACTGCCACCATCCTCTCCCTGTGCCCCGTCCCTCCTCTCTTCAGTCCCTTCCTTGTGCACCGTCCCTTCTCTGTACTGCCACCATCCTCTCCCTGTGCCCCGTCCCTCCTCTCTTCAGTCCCTTCCTTGTGCCCCGTCCCTCCTCTGTACTACCGCCATCCTCTCCCTGTGCCCCGTCCCTCCTCTGTACTGCTGCCATCCTCTCCCTGTGCCCCGTCCCTCCTCTGTACTGCTGCCATCCTCTCCCTGTGCCCCGTCCCTCCTCTGTACTGCTGCCATCCTCTCCCTGTGCCCAGTCCTTCCTCAGTACTGCCACCATCCTCTCCCTGTGCCTCTCCCTGTGCCCAGTCCTTCCTCAGTACTGTCCCCTTCCTGTGCCCCGTCCCTCCTCTGTACTGCCGCCGTCCTCTCCCTGTGCCCTGGCCCTCCCTCACGCAGTAGACTCAGTGTTCGGCCCCATGGAGACCACGTTGATCCCGCCTCTTCCTCGTTGACCTACACGTAGACATTGTGCGGTTGTTTCCGGGGCAGCAGTCACCGGTTTCCGCTTTGGATCCTCTTCGCCCCGATCCTCCTCCGCATCTGCCACGTACAGGAGCTGCTCGTCCCTACATCCGGGACACGGCCGGGGTGAGTGAGGACGGGGGCCCCGGGGACAGGAGTGCAGAGGCCAAGAGTGCAGGTGTCGGGGCCCGGTGACAGGAGTGCAGGTGCCGGCTCTGCACTGTAGTTATATGGGGGCGCACAGGAGCCACAAGCGGCCAAGAGCAAACTATTGTTCTGTGTTATCAGCTGTCTGTGATTGCTGTATGTCACCAGCCCCTCATTATTACTATCCTGCCCTCGTCTATATGAGCCTTGGTAATGGTGTCATCTGAGCCGGCTGTTTCTTATAGGGCCGGTTCTGTGTGCAGCTCTGCCTGTGCTCCACTGACTGGGGCTGATGAGGCCCCTACACGCAGGGGTGGCCGCTCTACACGCAGGGGTGGCCGCTCTACACGCAGGGGTGGCCGCTCTACACGCAGGGGTGGCCGCTCTACACGCAGGGGTGGCCGCTCTACACGCAGGGGTGGCCGCTCTACACGCAGGGGTGGCCGCTCTACACGCAGGGGTGGCCGCTCTACACGCTGGGGTGCCACATCTCTAGGGGTCATCAGGACGTGTATGGAGCGCAATCACCAGGTGACGGCACCTGGATCGTACAGCGGTGAACAAGGCTCCTTGGGTTGTGAGGGATCCATCCTACACATGACAGCCTGGTCCTGCACATACAGGTGCATCTTAATGAATTCGAATAACATCAAAAAGGTGATTTATTTAACTAATTCAATACATAAAGTGAAACACATATATGTGGCACAGTGGCTAAGGCCGGCTTCAGACTGCGTCTGAGATCCGATCCGTAGCTGTCCGCTTGAAGCAGACAGCTGCGAACCGGATCAGCACACAGGACTGGGGGCTATTATGCCCTCCGATCCTGTGTGCAGCCGCTGACAGGTTAGGACCGCGGGTGACCGCAGCACCCGCGGTCCTCACCTATCAGCAGCAGGAACTGCGTGCGGCTGCACACAGGATCGGAGGGCATAATAGCCCCCCGGTCCTGTGTGCTGATCCGGTCCGCGGCTGTCTGCTTCAAGCGGACAGCTACGGATCGGATCTCAGACGCAGTCTGAAGCCAGCATTAGTGGTTAGCACTTCTAGTCTTGCTGAAGTCCTGGGTTCAATTCCTACCAAGGACAACATCTGCAAGGAGTTTGTATGTTCTCCCCGTGATGGCGTGGGTGTCCTCTGGGCACTCCGGTTTCCTTCGAGTAAAGACATACTGAATGAATAAATATTATTATTATATTATATAGAGTCATTACAAAGGCCAATTTCACACATTCGTGCTGACACATGCCAGAGGCACAGACATATGGGGACACATGATCCCCTATGGCCCCCTTCAGATGTCCATTATTCAGCAAGGGCCGTGTGGAGCAGATGCATGTCAGTCTGCTCCACACGGCGACATGTCTGTTTTTCAGTAGAAGCACAGACCCATTCAGGTCAATGGGTCCATGCAAAAACGTCCCGCACACGGATGTCATCCATATGATATCCATGTGCACGGACCAGAATCAGAGTTTGTAAGTTAAAAAATAAAGAATTTCATACTCTCCTCCCTCCAGCGCTGTCTGCTCCTCTCATTTCTGGGGCCGCTCATTACACTTATCTAATATTCACTGCTGTCAGAGCTGCAGCAGCCCTGTAAGAGAGAGGAGCAGCAGCGCTTGAGGGAGGAGAGTATGAAATGACAGGCTGTCCGTGTGCTATCGACATATGCGTGACACCACAAAAGCATCATCCCCATAAAACGACCTGTCTCACACATCTTATGTTTTGCACGGATGTGTGAAACAGGCCAAACAGAGTGATCTATTTCAAGTGTGCATTTCTGTTAATGTTGATGGTTATAACTTACACCCAATGAAAACCCAAAGGTCATTATCTCAGAAAATTAAAGTAGGGAGGATAAAGGGTCTGAGAGATAAAATATTACCTAAATAAGTATCAGAGGCTTCACCTTGTGAGGTTGTGAGAGTCACAACCACTATAAAAGCATATCATGGCTGCTGCAGTCCCCAGCATGGTGCATATAGAGTAGGAAGGATGAAGGGTTAAAAACCACGCTGCCGTATTCCACAAGACATCAAGGGGTGAATATAATATTGATTTATTAGGCAATGCTTTTCAGGGCTCCCTGAAACACCCTGAATTATGGCAATATGATATTGATTTGTCCTGAGGAAGGGGCCAGGGAGCCCTGAAACGCGTTGACTAATGAATCAATATTATATTAACCCTTTGATGTCTCATGGAATACGACAGTGCAGTTTTTAACCCTTCATCCTCCCTACTCTATATGCACCACGCTGGGGACTGCAGTGGCTGTGATATGCTTTTATAGTGGTTGTGACTCTCACAACCACACAAGGTGAAGCCTCTGATACCTATTTAGGTGATATTTTATCAGACCCTTCATCCTCACTACTTTAATTTTCTGAGATAATGACCTTTGGGTTTTCCTTGGTTGTAAGCCATAATCATCAAAATTTACAGAAAAAAACACTTAAAATAGATCACTCTTTAATGACTCTATATTACACATGCGTTTCACTTTCACTTAACTTTCTGATAATATTCTAATTCATTGAGATGCACCAGTTTGTCTGGTTTGTAACCTCACTCCCCTACATAGAACAGGCCCAGAGACATCCGCACAAGTCCACCATGTGTGAACATACCGTTACTAGAAAGCGCAGTGTATTCGTTATGTGAGGCAATCCATAGGATGCTGCATATAGTGGCGTCTGTAGACTTCCATATATCACCTCACTCAGTGCCTCTGTATAGACCAGTGCAGTGGACCGCATTATGCCGTAAAGGGAAGGTAGTGTATACTGGCAAAGAGCAGCCACCTGAGGCTAAAGGGACACTTGTCTTCTGGTGAGTCAGGGCCAATGGAAACCTGCCCCCCGGGAGCTGTCCCAGCACACATGGTTACAGGATCGCATGCCTGCTTCACAAGGGCTCGCTTACTTTAGCCGATTTGCTGCATTTAGTGAGTCTGGTGGGACACACGTCTGCTGATTGGCGCTTACATTGCTCACTGAACCCTCTGTAAAAGGCTACCACCGTTCTCAGCACAGATCCTGTTTACACAGGGCAATGTGCTGCCAGAAGAATGATTTTAAAACAAGTAAAAAAACTAATTTCACTTAATGAGCATTTAGCTCATTTATCAGGTGATCGACAGCTTGTTTACACTATATGATTGTCAGGAAAGCATTCATAATGGTGGGTTTACACGTCGCGATATCGTATTACGATTTCAATCAAAAGTCACGTGGTTCAATCGTCGGAGCCGAAATCGTTCCTGCGTTGTATGGTGTGAACGTCCAATACGATGCAGGAACGATGTCAATGCGATATCGGGGATTGAATGAGCTTGCTATTCAATGCCCCGATATTGCATAGCGATTGAAGCCGGATCGTGCTGTGTAAACGCCCAATTACGATGCGATTTCATACGTCACCCATTCACTCCCATGTTAACTATGCGATCCTGGGTTGGGAGGCGGAGACATCGCACGGACGTTGTAATCCGATATCGCAGCGTCTAAACATTCAATGCGATGCGGGAGGAACGTGCACTAATTGCGCGCTCCCGCGCCATTGAGTTGCGATATTGAAACGATATTGCAGCGTGTAAACCCACCATAAGATCATTTATAACATGTAAATGCACCTGCATAAATTGTCACTTTACTGAATGGCTGTGCTGTGCAGAGTGTCTGTCTAAGGCCGGCTTCACACCACGGTAGAAGCAGGTCTGGGGCTGTCCGATGTAAACCTGACAGCCCCGGACCCGATTTTGCTGTAATGCAGCCCTATGGAACTGGATGGCCGCTATGTGCCATCCGGTTTCCATCTGTCCGGGAGGATCCAGGTGAATTTGGATTTTCCTACCGGACACAAAAATGTTGCTTGCAACGTTTTTGTTTCCGGGGTGAAAAATCTGCGCTCCGGATTCGGCGCTCCCAAACATGGTAGTCTATGGCGCCAAATTGCCCCAGATCAGGGAACCCGACACTGGTGGCTGAAGTTTAGCACCGAGCACTACTAAACTTCAGCACCACCGGCTGTCCCCTTCTGAGTTTTTAGGACCACGGCTGGCTCCCCGCTAGCCGCAATCTTGAAAAATCAGCAGCAGCGATTCTCTGAAGCCAGAATCACATCGGACAGCCCCGGACCAGATCACACCACGGTGTGAAGCTGGCCTAAAGCTGGTTTCACACCACAGTTTTTTACCTGATCAGGTTCCATCAGGTTTCTGTGTCAAAACCAGGAGTATCTCCAAAACTCAGACCAGGTGTCAATCTTTCAATTAGACTTTTTCTCTGCAAGTTCCTCTCCTGGTTTTGGCACACAAACCGGATGGAACCTGATCAGTGAAAAATCGTGGTGTGAAGCCAGCCTAACCTGTCTGCCTGCAAATGAGATTTATTATATCCCAGTGATCCTCACCAGAATTGTTCCTTCACGCCCCCATACACCTGCACGGTCAGCTCTTCTTCAGTATGTGTTAGATGAGTAGAGTGAGCTGCTGCCAGACATGTCAGGTGCTGAAATGTAAGATGGCCAGGGTGGGAGGCCAATACACATAAGGGATCTTCTTTTTCCCAAATCTGGTTTGTACAACTGTGCATGGGACCTAAGGCCATGTGCCCAATGTGCGCTTCTGCTGCCATTTCTGCACCAAAATCACATGTCCCACAGTCTTGTAATGAGTCAATGTGTTTTTCCAAAATCTGTGCCTTCTGTGCGTTTTTAGGTGGTGCCAAAATCGCCTGCGTTTATAAAAGTCCCTGTCGATTGTCTTGTGTTTTTTGGGGCTGTGTTTTCCTATTGCCAGTCATTCTAATGAGCTGAAAAACGCAGCTCTTACAAAAATGCAGCAAACACACCCCAGAAAAGCATGCGTTTGTAAAACAGCTGAAAAAAACAGCACAAAAATACATACACACAGTGTGCACTTAGCCTAAGGCCCACGTCACACACACAGATATCTGGGCAGATATTGTTCACAGATCTCTGGTTGCAGTGAAATTATGGACACATTAATCCATTTATACACAGCCACAAAATGGAGCAATGTATCCATGATTTCACTGCAACCAGAGATCTGTGAACAATATCTGCACAAATATGTGTGTGTGACGTGGGCCTAAGACATATAATGTGGTCCTTTTATAGGGCCACTAAAATGTGATTGGCAGTACAAAACATGGGAGTCTTAACCAAGTAAGCAAAACTATTTAGAAAATGTTCCCTTATATGTGTAGAAGGGATGCAGTCCCAAACTTGGTACTAATCAGAGCGCATATAGTATAGCTCGACCACCGTTTAGGTGCACAAGGGAAAAATAGGCCACAAAGTCTTTAAATATATCCCCGGCACACAATAAAAGAAGAGAGATGATTATCCTTTTTGTGTTTTTTATTTTTGAAGGTGAAAAACAGGTTGTATCACACAACGTTTCGGCTCCAGTTGAGCCTTTCTCAAGTGAGTCTTCTGTATATATAGAAAGGGGGTTTGTGGTTCAGTTCCCACATGAGCAACTGCTCAGGCCAGTACCTGCCTGTTTGAGGTACTCAGCATATGACTCCGTCCTTTGTGTCAGTGCAGCAGCATGGTGGCTGGTCTGGGTGGATGAACCCTGCACCATTTGCCCGTGTCCGATTCCAGGTATTCTGAACTGTGCATTACACCTTTTACCCTGCCAGGAGCAGCCCGACCCGCAGCGGGCTCATCCATCTAGCTGCAGCCCATCCATCCCTCCATCCTCCTGGTAGAGCTATGCAGCAGCGGTGGTCCCCTCACTGACCACCGCCCATGGGTGGCGTCACGACAAACTATCCTTGTAAATACCCTTTACTTGTGAGAACCCGGGCCATGGTTCGGCTCCTGTCCATCCACCCAGACCAGCCACCATGCTGCTGCACTGACACAAAGGACGGAGTCATATGCTGAGTACCTCAAACAGGCAGGTACTGGCCTGAGCAGTTGCTCATGTGGGAACTGAACCACAAACCCCCTTTCTATATATACAGAAGACTCACTTGAGAAAGGCTCAACTGGAGCCGAAACGTTGTGTGATACAACCTGTTTTTCACCTTCAAAAATAAAAAACACAAAAAGGATAATCACCAAACTTGGTACTAATGACGCATGTACAAAGAACATCTGGTGTAGCCTTTAAGGTGTCCTTGCTGTGGACAATGGTTTGCAGTTGGTCTATGATTGCCCGATATTATAGATGCAAGTGAGAGGTCACATGACCACATGTTTCTATCTACATTTTTGCAGATATATGTCAACTAGATGTGTTCAGCCTCTCTCAATGGAAGTGAATTGGGAAACGCAGTGTAAGACTGGTCATCTTGTGTCTGCAACAGCAAGTATGCAAATGGCATACATATTGCCAAAGTGAGCGGAAGGTCACGTGACTACAACAGGGACTCATGATGCCGTGCACAGAGCACACTGTCATGATTCTGCAGTCACATTTGTCCCAAGTCTGGACAATCCCTCTAAGGAGTTCTACATAACATTAGACTACAGTTGGTTGATGTCGGTGGGGTAGTCAGGCAGTCTAATGTGTATGGGGACCCTGACTTTCCTCTGACTTGAGATGTTCGGGAAGATGAGGATCAGGTGTTGTCTTTTTCAGTAGCTAAATTTTTACCATTTGTTGCAGATTTCTGCACTTTCCCCATTGAAAACACATTAATGCTCAGCTGAGCTGAACATTCATGTGAATGCGGGAAGTCGTGGAGACTGACAGCCAAGAGCCTATTCACTGTCCGCTATAATGTGTCTGGGGCAGCTTTAGGCTCCACACAGTTTATCCTGACTTGAAATAAAAACACCCGATGTTATCGAGGTCCAAGATGCAGCTAAAGTGACATCAAGGGACACTTCTCGGGCCTGGACACCTCTCGGGCCTGGACCTGTCTAAAATGTGTTCCCCATGCATAGAGGTGTTATCATTGTGCCCACATTTATCACATTGTTTTTCACATTTTTCACAATCGTGCACTTTCATATGTTTTTTTGTACTGGATCTTTGTAGGTGCTGATTGTTTTCTGTGGATTGTGACCAGTAATAACCTGAAGATGCTGCATCATGCGATGACTGACTCCAGGGTCGGCTCCGTGCTGTCACTATTCCTGCTTATTCTGGGTTGTGCCACTGCCTCCGAAATAACCTTTGAATTGCCCGATAACGCCAAGCAGTGCTTCTATGAAGACATCACTCAGGGCACCAAGTGTACGCTCGAATTCCAGGTAAATGCCGTTCACCATATATTTCTCAGCTTTCTCTAGTCCGCATGTCTCCCATACCATGTCCTAATTGTCATGAACTAGATGTTGGATTTTGGGCGGTTCCCTCATATTCTGGCTTTAGATCAGTTCACCTTTGTAGCTTTTCCAATACATTGGTGTTCTATGGGGTTCTATTGGTGTTTATTTTTGACATAAACCAAATATTTTGTAAGTTCCTGAATGAATAGCGCCCTCTTCCACTAATTAAAAGTGTCTAAATGCCTCTGCTGAAATGAAGGGTAAAACATCCTGTGTTGTCTGAAGCCTATATATTCTTCTGATTAACCCTGCTGTTCTGCTTGAGTCTACTATACACTTATAATGTTGCGGTCATTTTGACCGGACCTGTCACTCCCCCACCCAACTGCATGGCAAAGTAAATGCAGCACTGAATGCAGCATGTATGCTGCATTCAGGGAAGGGGTCCCCCATGGCTCTAGTTCCCCTGTACCCTGAGAAATACACCTTAGAAAGCTTTCAGATACCTAGTCTAATAGGTGGGGTCTTATTACCAGCTCTTCGCCGCTGGCACAGTCCTCCAGCCTCCTCCTCCTCCCCCTAAATGTGAATGCTGCTGCCTCCTGTCAATCACGCTGCCGCATAGAGCGGCACTGCGTCATGTCAGCGGCAGAGCCGCACTGCTTTATGCTTTATTCAAACAGCAGGGCGGGTTCTGCTGCTGACGTGACGCAATGCTGCTCTATGCGGCAGCGAGGAGGGCAGAACAGGAGGCGGCAGCATTCATATATAGGTGGAGGAACAAACACGGAGGAGGCTGGAGGACTGTGCCAGCGGCGAAGAGCTGGTAATAAGACCTCACCTATTAGACTAGTTATCTGAAAGCTTTCTAAGGTGTATTTCTCAGGGTACTGGGGGGCTAGGGCCATGGGGGACCCCTTCCCAGAATGCAGCATACATGCTGCATTTACTTTGCCACGCAGCAGGGGGTGACAGGTCCTCTTTAAAGTCTTGATTTTTAGCAAATTTTAAGTGTTTTATTTGAATATCTGTTGCATTATTATACTGTATTTGAACATGGGTGTTCATAAACAAATGAAAAATGAAATGACAAAACTTCAGATTCAGCCATTTTTGACCGAACAGAACAGCAGGGTTAATGGGATATGTAATGCATGTCCCTTCTTCATTGGGAGGCGAGGGGAACTACTGACATGATGTCAATCTGCTGCTTGCTGATTGCAGCCAAATGTAATCTAGCAATGCACTTGGCAGGATGTGGTCAGACCCCATTAAATAATGCAGAAGCTGGTGCACAGAATTAACCTCAATCTGGCATAACATGGAGGAGGTGATTTAACTATGCACAAGTTAATCTGCACACACAGGACACCATTCCCACTGATATCAATGATGCAGAGTGTCTGTATGCCACCCACTAGTCCCTGCCACCAGACCAAATGGGCAGCCAGGACGATGCATCCGCACCACTAGATGAATGACACCCCATGAGGCCCAGCCACACCCTGCAAAAATGATAAGAAAAAGATCCTGCTAAGTGCATTGCTACATTTAATTTGGCTGCTATCGGTGAGTTTTTCTGGACACTGCCTTATACTGTATCCTTTGTTTATTTAGTTCTTTAACATTTTTGATGGGGACTGGTAAGCGTGAGGATTTTTTGCACTTTTTTAAATATTTTTTTGCGGGGAGCCAAAATGTTGCCATAAGAGCGGAGTTACTGAAGAACCCTGTGCCTATCATTATGTGACTCCTTCCCCGTGCAGATGGGAGCCAGCACTCCACTAGGACCGGACACATCTGGCATAGCTAATCTGCCCTCCCTCACAGTTATGAGCCATTGAGCTTTCTGATTGGGCACATTATGACCAGTGTTTGTGGTACCTTGTATCCGGTTTCTTATCTGGATCTTTTTATTATGCCAAACAATCAATTCCTCTGTTGCCTATCTTTTATAGGGGGCTCACAGGTACCCATGAATGGCTTCTGGGAGATTCTGTTGTCTTACCTGTATTCACCCATGTATCATGCTGAACTGTATATATCCTGAACTGTTTAGGGAACTTGCAGCCCTTTTCATCTCCTCCCTCCACCTTGAGATTTTGAAACTGAATCCTCTACCAATACGGCTTGTTTTTTTTTCTTTTGTTTTTTTTTTTTTTGCCAAAGCATCAATATGACCCAGGGCCATTAACAAGGACATATTGGATACCCGCACAACCAGCTGTGTGTCCCCGAGATATATACATCCAGTGGTTTCATTAGAGGTGCAGTTTTGTTTTCGGCCTGGTATCATTGACTGTAGAGACTCTGAGAACTTCTATCTTGGATTTACAACTGACCTATTTGTACAGATGTTCATCAGGAACCCTATATTACTGTATAATGGGCCATTTTGAATATTAAGTACAGCTTTTTATGATATATCCATCATGCAAGCGACTTGGGCTCTGAGACCTTATGGGTCATATAATATAATATAAATAATATGTCCAGTAAGCTCAACTATTACTATGTACATTGTATAGCTGTACATACTAATTAGGATACCTATTTTTTCTGTATAACCTTTGATACCTGTGTGGAATTTACATATACTTCTTTACTAAGTTTAGGCCCTTGAAGAACGTGTTGGATCGCTCTTGTTGGGAATTTTTGTTTCCTTCTATTAGGTGTCAACTTATACCCATCTCTAGTGTATCCCTCTGAGTGTGTTGTTTTCATTCTGCTCCTTGGGTATTTTCTGGCTTCCACCTGCTGCTCTCCTTTTGTATATACCCCCTCTACCATTTACCCTTGTTTGATTCTTGTTTAGTTGGCAGGGCCATATAGGGCTATCAACGCTAACTGCTGTGTAGTAGGGGCGCCATTGGCATAGGACCTTTAGGCAGATAGGGACCCATTTAAATGTCACACAACAGGAAAAGGTATTCTTCATATATTTTATTCATATTCTTTGATGCGTATTTTGCACAATGTTTAATTGGTTGTAATGAAGTGATATCTTAGGAGTTGTTTGTTTTTCCCCTTCTGATGACTGCAAATCCCAAGTGGTCTAATCCTAAATCTTTCAGATAATTGTATGCATGTACTTATATCACCAAACGATGGACAGACAGTGTCCACTCAATCATCACTGCAGCTGTAGAAAGACCATGAGAAACGCTGGTGTTTTCTTCCAAATCTTGTATTAGGTTACAATGGAACGATAGGTGAAAAGGAATAATCTGTACAGGGTTGCACATATGCGTCTTCAGTAATGGTTTCTCTAAACTAAACTGGTGAAGAAGGGAGGGGCATCCTGTACAGAGACAAACTAAGGGAGGGAAGTAGAGATAGATTTTAGACTGTATGAAGTTTATCTAGCAACAACAGGGAATTTCGTGATTGGAGGAAATACACAATGCAGAGAAATACATACAACAGGTTGTTCCCATTCTTAGGACACAACAGTATTGTTCCTGTGAGTTTGTGACGTTGTGACAAGCTGCCTATTGGAGAGTTTGGCAGTAATGTGCAGGAGACGGCATTAATGTTCTTCTCACTACTGTTGTTTCTCATCAGTTTTGTGTTTATCTTTAAAGGAGTTTAGGCACGCCGCCCGTCAGACCGGAAAATTCACTTCTGCTAATAATCCACTTAGGAAGGGGAGCTGCGGCCATTGTGTGTAAGCTGCTTCTGCTAACGCTGGTTTACAGTGATTACGATTTACCTCTGATCTGAGGTTCCCCAGTAGATACTCAGTTGTAACGTTCCTTTGATTCCTACACCAATTATAACGTGTCATTAGATCTTTGATTTTCTTTTTCTTGTGATGATGTCGGACTTTCTTGTGCTGTTTAGTTGATGATCTGGCAGTGATTTGTCTGTTATCTGTGTAATTCTGGCCCATCAATCTTGCGTCAGCGTACTAATCTGAATCCACCCTGCTCTGCCATCAGTGTATTATGTGCCAATATTCTACCTTCAGAATAAGGCCACATTTACACATTTTTGCGACACCCTAGTGCTCAGACAGCACTGAGGCCAACGAGATTTAGCTTCATTCATGGGCTATTTTGCCTATAATCAAAATCGCAATATGGTTTTTAAGACAATTTGGTATCAAGAAGTTTTTTTGCAAAAATCCTTTTTTGTTTTTTTGTCTTTTTGAGTGGAGCTTAGTAGGCAGGTACAGTCATCCACAGCCCATCAAATGATGATACGGATATGCAGCAACTACTTTGCTTTCAGGAGGTCAGTGCAGGTGACCCAGAGAGATCTTCACTCCTGGCCATTTTCTCGGGTGTCCCGATGATCTCCTTTCACTCTCCCGGCACAGCGTTCGCTTGGGTTAGAGCTGCTGCTCACACAAAGCTCGGCAGCTCTTCTCTTCCTTCTACAATGCCCGCTCTACTAATGAGGAGAAGGGGCACATCTAAAACTGAAGTTTTCATTTAGCAAAAATAACAGTTGAACTGAGCTGAATCCAACGAACTTCATCTGATCACGGACTCTACGGGTCATTGATTGGGAAGTCTCACACAAACCAGAGAGGCTTCAATGAAAGTGACACCTTTTTAAAAGGGTTTTCCTAAGAACAACGTTCATTTTAAGGTAGATTGTAATCAATAGATCTTGAAATAATAGCAAGTTCCAGTGTGTGTGTAAACAGCTCCTGGGCCACGGAGGAGGCAAGAGAGTATATAGACATTACAGCACAGGATAGCAGCTAAATCTTTTTGTGAGGTAAAACATTTCTGTCTATTTTGAAAAAATGTTTTACCTCAAAGAATTACTTGTGATCCCATGCTGTACTGTCTGTATATTTATTTACTTCCTCCCCTGACCAGGAGATGTGGTATGATCAGGCCATGTCCCTGTATGGTCAGGCACATCCATTACACATTACATAGCAGGGGCACATATATAAGATTATCTCAGCACAGGAGATGTGGTATGATCAGACCATGTCCCTGTATGGTCAGACACATCCATTACACATTACATAGCAGGGGCACATATATAAGATTATCTCAGCACAGGAGATGTGGTATGATCAGACCATGTCCCTGTATGGTCAGACACATCCATTACACATTACATAGCAGAGACACATATATATGATTATCTCAGCACAGGAGATGTGGTATGATCAGACCATGTCCCTGTATGGTCAGACACATCCATTACACAGTACATATCAGGGACCCATATACGCACGTGGTCAAAATTGTTGGCACCTCTTGTTTAATAAAAGAAAAACCCACAATCGTCACAGAAATAACTTGAATCTGACAAAAGTAATAATAAAAAAATCTATGAAAATGTACAAATGAAAGTCAGGCATTGCTTTTCAACCCTGCTTCCACAGAATTAAAAAAACAAAACTCATAAAATCGGCCTGGACAGAAATGATTGTACCCTTAACTTAATATTTTGTTGCACATTCTTTTGAGCCAATCACTGCAATCAAACGATTCCTGTAATTGTCAATGGGACTTCTGCACCTGGATGGTATTTTGGCGACTCTTCAAGAGCAAACTGCTCCAGTTGTCTCGTGTTTGTTGGTTGCCTTTTCCAGATGGAATGTTTCAGCTCTTTCCAAAGATGCTCAATAGGATTTAGGTGAGGGCTCATAGAAAGCAACTTCAGAATAATCCAATGTTTTCCTCTTAGCCATTCATAGGTGTTTTTAGCTGTGTGTTTTGGATCATTATCCTGTTGCAAGACCCATGACCTGCGACTTAGACCAAGCTTTCTGAGAGATTTCATTGTACCCTGCACAGATTCAAGACACCCTGTGCCAGATGCAGCAAGGCAGCCCCAGAACATAACAGAACCTCCTCCATGTTTCACAATAGGGACAGTGTTCTTTTTTTGATATGCTTTATTTTTCCATCTGTGAACATAGAGCTGATGTGTCTTGCCAAAAAGTTCAATTTTTGTCTCCTCTATCCATAGGATTTTCTCCCAGAAGCTTTGTGGCTTGTCAACATGTAGTTTGACAAATTCCAGTCTGACATTTTTATGATTTTTTTTTTTTTTCAACAATGGTGTCCTCTTTGGTCATCCCCCATGAAGTCTGCCTTGGCTCAAATAACTACAGATGGTGTGATCTGACACTGATGTTCCTTGAGCTTGAAGTTCACCTTTAATCTCTCTAGTAGATTTTATGGGCTCTTTTGTTACCGTTCATATTATCCGTGTCTTTGATTTGTCATCAATTTTCCTCCTGTGGCCATGTCCAGGGAGGTTGGCTACAGTCCCATGGATCTTAAATTTCTGAATTCTATGTGCAACTGTAGTCACAGGAACATCAAGATGCTTGGAAATGGTCTTATAACCTTTACTTTTAACATGCTTGTCTATAATTTTCTTTCTAATCTCCTGAGACAACTCTTTCCTTTGCTTCCTCTGGTCCATGTTGA
This sequence comes from Allobates femoralis, assembly GCA_033576535.1. Taxonomy (NCBI): domain Eukaryota; kingdom Metazoa; phylum Chordata; class Amphibia; order Anura; family Aromobatidae; genus Allobates; species Allobates femoralis. The sequence continues at coordinate 416,769,550 of JARQOC010000004.1, read as the reverse complement.
GTGTGGTACACACCATGTCACCAAACAGCACAGTGAGTATACAGGCCCAGTGACTGATTACAAGACTGTAGACACCTGTGATGCTAATTAGTGGACACACCTTGATTTAGCATGTCCCTTTTGTCACATTATTTTCAGGTGGACCATCATTTCTGTCCAGGCCTATTTCATGAGTTGAATTTTTTTAATTCTGTGGAGGCAGGGTTGAAAAGCAATGTCTCACATTCATTTGTTCCTTTTCATAGATTTTTTGTTTTCTTTTGTCAGATTCAAGTAATTTCTGTGACAATCATGGGTTTTTCTTTCATTAAACGAGGGGTACCAACAATTTTCACCATTTTGTGTATGAGATTATCTCAGCACAGGAACATTTTCTTTACACATCCAATTGTGGAACTTCTTATTATTCCAAGATCTATTAATTAAAATTAACTTTGCGAATGGGAGAGCCTCTTTAACCCCTTTGCTCCAATTTTAATCCATGCCCTGTATTTTGTGGGTGCATGTCTATTGTCAGTTGACAGCACTGTAGTAGTTGGCCAATTTTAGAATTTACTACTGAAGGCCTTTTTGCTATCTGATGCATGCCCATGATGTCCTCACACCTTTCAGTGACCATCCCAATTTGTCAGCATACCTGTGCCTTTAAAACTCTTGTGGGAAATGTTGTTGCTGTTTCATATTCTAGTCTTACTGAAGGCGTTGCAGGAATAAGGGCCCTTTCACATCAGCGTTTTTCGTAATTCGCGGCAGATGCGGTGAAAAAACCGCATCTGCCGCGTTTGCCGCATAACCGTTCCACTTGCGGCGCGGTTGCGGTTTTTTCTATGCAAAGTATAGGCATACTTGCGGCAGGTGCAGCAAGTGCGGTTTTGCACTTGCGGCAGGTGCGGCCGCGAAAAAAACCGCAGTAAGCCGCGGTTTTTTTCGCGGCCGCACCTGCCGCAAGTGCAAAACCGCACTTGCCGCACCTGCCGCAAGTATGCCTATACTTTGCATAGAAAAAACCGCAACCGCGCCGCAAGTGGAACGGTTATGCGGCAGATGCGTTTTTTTCACCGCATCTACCGCGAATTACGAAAAACGCTGATGTGAAAGCACCCTAAGATGCATTCAGTTCATTAAAAGGGTTGTCCACTACTCACAATCCTTTTTCAATCTGTAAGTTTCTCATAATTTATACTCCCCTTCAGTGTCAGCGCTGTCTCTTCCAAGATCGCTGAACGGAGTTACATCACATAATCCCTGCAGGCAATCGGCATCCGCTTCACTCACCACCTTCAGACAGGTCACTCCCATCTGGAGGAAGGCTCTCGCTGCTTGGAATGTATGTGATCCGTTCGATATCTGGGCGAGTGAAGCAGCTACTGATTGGCCACCAGGATCACGTGGCGTAACTCTATTACACACAGTGCTGACACCACTGGAATGGTGCTGGCACCAGGTTAATAAAAATAATAATAAATGTTATTATTTTAAAAGGGGCAAATATGTGGATTGAGAATGGGTTATTTGAGTAGCGGACAACCCCTTTAAGGGTCATGCACCTCCATGTGCCTTACCAGGAATGTTTACCCAATCAAGGACTGAAGTAAAGTTTCTGGCATAAGTAACGCCACCACTTACAACTTTAACAGGTTAATGTAGTTACGCTCCACACTGGCTCATTTCAAGGCACTGTTTTGCAGCGGCCTGAAATTGGTGATTACACTCTAAAAGTTGCAAAATTTTAGTGCAACTCCATGTTGTGCAAAAATATTGTGACGAAAGTGTTTTGTAGAGTGAACTCGCTGATGCTTCGGCCCCCATTTTATTTTTATTAATCATTGTCTCACATCTCCTAAGGCTGCTTTCACATCTAAATTTTTGCAAATCCGGCAGAATTCCACCTTGTTTGCAAAAACCAGATGTCCACAGTTGCGCCAAGATTGCGTTTCATCTAATGCATTTGTATAGGAGTCCCGGACATGTGTGGACACTTGTGTTTTTATCATGATTCGGCACTTGCGGCATGTCTTAAAACCGCATATAGCAGTAGTATTTGTCCGGTGCCGGATTTGCCGGATCGCAGTGAAAATGCAAGTGCCGCACATGTCCAGAACTCCTATACAAATGCATTAGACAACATGCAATCTTGCCGCAAGACAGATCAGGGAAACCTAAAGTCCAGGTCTGCCTGATCTGCTGGAACTGAAACAAACTGTTGATGTGAAACGTGCCACATGGTGGATTTCAGTTACACATTTATGGGTGACAATAGGAGGTGGTGATGCCCAATTTTTTTTTTCTTCATAAACACTTGTCTATTTAAAGACTATTTTCTTCTTTTCATTCTGTTCTATATGACATACATTTTAATCAGATTTCACCATACTTTTTGGAGAATTAGTATAAGCCATTGGACCACTCAAATGTATATTCGATGTGCAAGAATATATCAAAACCTGAATCAGAATCTCCAGTGTTTCATTACATTGACTAAGATCTGTAGCATTTGTGCAGGAAACACTGGAGCCGGGGGACGGCAAGGTAAATGTGGGCGAGGTTGGCATTCATTATATAACCACACAATCATATTAACCTGCCAATCTGTTTTGAACCTCTGGCAGCTAGATGACAATCCCTGCTGCTAAGCTACATTTGTGCTACAAAGGCAGATATAAAAGGGAGCCTGTCAGGGTTTTACCCCTTAACCCATCGCTGCCTGTTTTTGCAGCTTCCTAGCACATCCCATTCTGACCTAAAACTGTCCTGTAATATTTGTTAAAAATGAGCTTGATACTTACATCTCCATATGGCAGGGGTGGGGAACCTCAGGCCCCTCGGTGACCTTTTCTGCGTCCCTCGGGCAGATTTCTGGGGACCACAGTGCTCCAGCTGGCAGCCACGTTTTGCCGACTGTCTGCCCTTTAACCCCTTCCAGACCCTTGGCCCACCCCCTGGGCCATGGATTGATCGGGCTCCTGCAGGTCGAGTGAGGGTGTCACTGACCTGTCACTCGGCCTGCAGGTACATGGGGAGTTGTATAACACCCCAGGTGGGGTCGATTTGCCCCCACCCCCACCCCCCCGGCTACAGGCGCGGTGATTGGCACTCAAAAGTGAAAGTGAAAATCACCGCGCCTGTAATGCTTCCCTGTCTGCCGCTGCTATCCCTACCCTCCAATCGTCTCCCCTGTCATCCTTTAACTGTCCCCCTGCCCCCCACCTCTCTTTCCTGCCCCCTCTTCATCTTTCTTACCCCCCCGCTTCCTTTTCCTGCCGCCTGCTTCCTGTCCCTGCCGCCCGCTTCCTCTTCCTGCCGCCCACCTCCTCCTACCTGCCCCCGCTTCCTCCTGCCTGCCCCCGCTTCCTCCTAAGTGCCCCCCTACTTCTCCTGTCACCCCCCCTCTTCCCCCTTCCTGCCCCCCCGATCACCGGAGCGGCGATCGCCTCTCCCACTCACCCCTCCGGCGGCCGCTCTGTCTCCACTGCGTCCCGCTCCTCCTCCTCCTCCTCTTCACCGGATCTGACAGCTCTGTGCTGGAGCTGCCAGATCACTTTCTACAGCTAGATCCTGAGGATCTAGCTGCAGGAAGTGATCTGACAGCTCCAGCACAGTGATCCACAGTGACCATTATGTGATCACTGTGGATCACTGTGCTGGATCTGTCAGATCACTTTCTACAGCTGGATCCTGAGGATCTAGCTGCAGGAAGTGATCTGACAGCTCCAGCACAGTGATCCACAGTGACCATTATGTGATCACTGTGGATCACTGTGCTGGATCTGTCAGATCACTTTCTACAGCTGGATCCTGAGGATCTAGCTGCAGGAAATGATCTGACAGCTCCACCACAGTGATCCACAGTGACCATTATGTGATCACTGTGCTGGAGCTGTCAGATCACTTTCTGCAGCTGGATCCTGGGGATCGAGCTGCAGAAAGCAATCTGACAGCCCGGGCGCACTGATGCACATAGTGGGTCTCTGCGCCCGGGCTCTTTGATCGCTGCTCTACAGCCCGATCTCCCTGCATGGGCATCGAGCTGCAGAAAGTGAATGACACCCCGGGCGCAGTGACCCACTATGTGCATCACATGCGCCTGGGCTGCCAGATCGCTTCCCGCAACTCGATCCCCATGCAGGGGGATCGAGCTGCAGAAAGCAATCTGACAGCCTGGGCGCAGTGATGCACATAGTGGGTCACTGTGCCCAGGCTCTTAGATCGCTGCTCTGCAGCCCGATTTCCCTGCATGGGCATCGAGCTGCAGAAAGCGATCTGACAGCCCGGACGCAGTGATGCACATAGTGGGTCAAAGCGCCTGTGCTGCCAGATCGCTTTCCGCAGCTAGATCCCCATGCATGGGGATCGAGCTGCGGAAAGCGATCTGGCAGCCCAGGCGCAGTGATGCACATAGTGGGTCACTGCGCCCGGGGTGTCAGATCACTTTCTGCAGCTCGATCACCATGCTGGCGGATTGGGCTTCAGAGTAGCGATCTGAAAGCAAAGGCGATCGAGCGGCGTGGGACCTTCGTTGTGGACTACGTCGGAGACAATCGAACGTCGTGGGACCTTTATTATGGACTACGTCGGAGCGATCGGGCGTCGTGGGACCTTCGTTGTGGACTACGTCGGATCTTTTTATAATAAAGATGGAGTCCGAATTGTGTCTGTGTTTTTTTTTCAAATAAAAAGATTTTTCTCTGTGTGTATTTATTGACTATTTACCGTACTAGAGATTCCTAATGGCGGGTCTAACATTGGCCCTATATTATGAATCTCGGGCTTAGTGCCAGCTGCCAATAAAAAGCTGGCATTAATCCCTTTATTACCCAGTTAGCCACTGGCACCAGGGCAACTAGAAGAGCGTGGGTACAGCGCCAGAAAATGGTGCTTCAATGAATGCGCCATTTTCTGGGGTGGCTGCGGGCTGCAATTCGCACCAGGGGGGGCCCAGAACGCTTGGGCCTCTCTATGCTGAAGATTCCATCCCCCAGCTGCCTAGTTGTACCTGGCTGGACCAAAAATATGGCGGAGCCCCACGTAATTTTTTTTCTAGAATTAGTTCTAGAAATTTTTTAAAAAAAAGGGCTTCGCTGTATTTTTGGTTCCAGCCAGGTATGACGAGGCAGCTGGGGGCTGGTGGCAGTCCGTAGCTGCCAAGTTGTACCTGGCTGGACCAAAAATATGGCGGAGCCCTATGTCATTTTTTTTCTAGAAATAATTCTAGAAATAAAAAAAAAAATAGGCTTCGCTGTATTTTTGGTTCCAGCCAGGTACAATGAGGCAGCTGGGGGCTGGTGGCAGTCCGTAGCTGCCAAGTTGTACCTGGCTGGACCAAAAATTGGCAGAGCCTCATGTCATTTTTTTTTTTTTTAATTCTACAAATAAAATTACATGGAGCTTTGCCGTATTTTTGGTTGCCAGCCAGGTACAACTTGGCAGCTAGGGGGCTGGAATCCTCAGCATGGAGAGACCCAAATGTATTGAGTCTCCTATGCTGCGAATTGTAACTACTAGACTAGTATGTTTTTTCACAAAACGTTTCTTTATTCATTTATACGTCTCAATTTGTGAAGCACATGGGGGTTCAAAGTGCTCACTGTGCATCTAGATATGTTCCCTGGGGGGTCTAGTTTCCAAAATGGGGTCACTTGTGGGGGATCTCAAATGTTTAGGCACACAGGGGCTCTCCATACGCGACCTGGTGTCCGCTAACAATTCCAATTGTTGGCAAACACCAGGTTGTGTATGGAGAGCCCCTGTGTGCCTAAACATTGGAGCTCCCCCACAAGTGACCCCATTTTGGAAACTAGACCCCCCAAGGAACCTATCTAGATGCATAGTGAGCACTTTAAATCCCCAGGTGCTTCACAAACTGATCCGTAATAAGGTAAAAATACTTTTTTTTCACACAAATTTTCTTTTTTAATTTGTACGGATCAATTTGTGAAGCACCTGGGGGTTCAAAGGGCTCACTATGCATCTAGATATGTTCCCTGGGGGGTCTAGTTTCCAAAATGGGGTCACTTGTGGGGGAGCCCCAATGTTTAGGCACACAGGAGCTCTCCAAATGCGACATGGTGTCTGCTAACAATTTGAGCTGATTTTCCATTCAAATTGTTAGCGGACACCATGTCGCGTTTGGTGAGCCCCTGTGTGCCTAAACTTTGGAGCTCCCCCACAAGTGACCCCATTTCGGAAACTAGACCCCCCAGGGAACTTATTTAGATGGGTGGTGAGCATATTGAACCCCCACATGCTTTACAAATTGATCTGTGAATATGGAAAAAGTACTTTTTTTTCACAAAAATGTTCTTTTAGCCTCAATTCTTTCATTTTCACATGGGTAACAGGATAAAATTCATCCTAAAATTTGTTGGGCAATTTCTCCTGAGTACACCGATACCTCATATGTCATCATAAACCACTGTTTTGACGCGCGGCAGGGCTCAGAAGTGAAGGAGCGCCATTTCACTTTTTGAATGGAAAATTAGCTCCAAAAGTCAAATTGCTCTCTTTCCCTTCAGAGCCCTGCCGTGCGCCCAAACCGTGGTTTATGATCACATATGTGGTATCGATATACTCAGGAGAAATTGCCCAACAAATTTTAGGATCCATTTTATCTTGTTGCCCATGTGAAAATGAAAAAATTGAGGATACAAGAACATTTTTGTTAGAAAAATTAAAATATCCATTTTTTTGTTTCCAATTTGCTTAGTTCCTGTGAAGCACCTGAAGGGTTAATAATCTTCTTGAATGTAGTTTTGAGTAGCTTGAGGGGTGCAGTTTTTGGAATGGTGTCACTTTTGGGTGTTTTCTGTCATGTAAACCCCTCAAAGGAACTTCAAATGGGATGTGGTCACTAAAAAAAATGGTTTTGTAAATTTTGGTGGAAAAATGAAAAATTGCTCATGAACTTTGAACCCTTATAACTTCCTAACAAAATTTTTTTTTTTCAAAAATTGTGCTGATGTAAAGTAGACATGTGGGAAATATTATTTCATAACTATTTTGTGTCACATAACTCTCTGGTTTACCAGAGGAAAAATTCAAAATGTGAAAATTGCAAAATTTTCAAAATTTTTGCCATATTTTTTATATTTTCACAAATAAACGCAAAAATTATCGACCTAAATTTAATACTAACATTAAGCCCAATATGTCACGAAAAAACAGTCTCAGAATCGCTAGGACCCGTTGAAGCGTTCCCGAGTTATAACCTCATAAAGGGACGCTGGTCAGAATTGCAAAAAATGGCAAGGTCATGAAGGGGTTAAATCCAGCTCCTAGTGATCTCTATGTCTCAGCCTCACCTGTAATGTATATGCCCCCAGCCTCCTGTGATGTCTAGGGATCTAGTCGGTACATCAAACCACCAAGTCCGACTCGGACTCCTGAATTTCCCGGACTCCGACTTCAAGACCTTCATACACGGCTCATGATTAAGGGATAAATTTATTGTAGTACAATGTGAACATCAGGCATTCATCATTATTATGATACAATAATCAACATATTTAGATGGAACATAAATCATAATAATAGTAGCACATTCTGCATTGAACTACTGTACCCAATGTATTATATATTTTAGGAGTCGGTCCATTTTTTACCGACTCCACCAAAATTGGCTCCGACTCCACGACTCCGACTCCACAGAAGCAACATGATCAATACCACATGACATCATCTAACATCACAGCCATGCCAAAGAGAAGCAGCCCCAGCCACCACTGTAGGGGGAGATGATTGTTTAACCAAATACATTACGGTAATTTTCAAGTTATGTTTTGTATGGCCCCCGAAGAATTGTAAAAATTTCCAAATGGCCCCCGGCAGAAAAAAGGTTCTGCCATATAGTAATTAGTCTTCTAGACTACATATGTAGTCTGACTGGACGGTGTCCACGGCTGCATTCTCCCCACCCACTTCGATTCTGGGATCACGCCCCGGTGGGCTCGATCATTCAGTCAGGTGTGTGCACCCGATGCAAAATTCTTGTTCCTCCTCCCGGGTATGATGTGCTGCCAGCCGTGTGTCATATCCAGTTGGTGCATTGTGGGGGATTATCAGGTGTATGGGATTGCTTCGGAGTGTGCACTGCGCGTGCTCCAGACCCGGCCTGTACGCCAATACACACCCCACACTGTGCTGAACCGGAAATGACATGCTGGCAGTGCATCATACCCGGAAGGAGGAACATGAATTTTGAATCCGGTGCGCACGCCTGACTGAATGATTGAGCCCACCGGGCGTGATCCCAGCAATCGAGTGGGAGAGAATCTAGATGTGGAGAACGCCCATCGGGGCATGATACCAGCAGTGAGGGGGGAGAATGCAGCCTTGGAGTATGCGTGGCGGGGCGTGACACCAGCAGTGAGGGGAGAGAATGCGGTCGTGTAGAGCGCCCAGGGTGACTAATTGCCATACGGAGATTTAAGTATCAATCTCATGTTTTACAAACATTATAGGACCGTTTTAGCTTAGACAGGGATGGTAAGGGATGTGCTAGTAAGCTGCAGGAACAGGTAGTGATAGGTTTGGGGTTAAAAACACCTGACTGGGTTCCCTTTAATGCATGCTGAAACCTATGAAGAATAGGTGACATTGGTTTGGAAGGAACTTGATTCTAAGACACACAAACTCTTCACAAAAAACCCACAGCAAACTGTGCAGATTATAATCATATTCTCTAAAAATTATAGGGAAAGTAAATGTTTTGGGATAAAAAGAGGAACACTGTTGCCGGCTAGGGTAGACTTCTCTATCATCTTTTTAATGTAGCTCCATTCCACACGGACTCTACACACATGGCTCTGCCTTAAGCATGAGGCCGAAGAGATTTGTTGCATGGCAGCCACAATCTATAAGAATACAAGTCACTCACTTTCATCTGCTGCTTATCTATCCATTTAAGGCCTCTTTCACATCAGCGTTTTTTGCAAAATGCGGCAGATCCAGCAGATTTACTGCGTCGGCCGCACTTGTGGCAAGCCCCATGCATTGTCTATGGGGCTTGCGGCTGGTGCGGTATTGCCGCGGCCGGCAGTGGCGGCCGCAGAAAAAACCGCAAGTGCCAGAACCGAAGCAATACCGCACTTGCCGCACCTGCTGCAAGCCCCATAAACAATGCATGGGATATGCCGCAAGTTCGGCCGATGCAGTAAGTCTGCTGGATCTGCCGCATTTTGCAAAAAAAGCTGATGTGAAAGGGGCCTAAAATGGGCGTTTCAGCTGGCAAACACATGAAGGACCTATCTGTTGTATCTCCTTCTCCACAATAAGGGCTAATTCAGATAAGCGTGTTATATAGACCTTTGCTGTCTAAGTGAAAAAAATGGTCAATGTGATGTACTGATTTTTACTGATTGTCGGTGTGGAAAAAAATACAGCATGCACTATTCTCTTCCATAATTCTGAGACTCGCCTATCCAAGTCTAAAGCCCATGTTACACGCTTCAATATCCCAGTGATCCCACCAACGATCGAGATCACTGGGACATTGAAGGCTGATCGCTGATGAGCTGTCACACAGGCAGACTCCCCAGCGAGTACGCTGGTATCCAAGGTAAACAGCGGTTAACTAAGCTGCACGTGGCGCTTAGTTACCCGCAGTTTTTTCTTGGATACCTGCTCCCAGCGCTTGCCGTGCGGCGCTGGGAGCTCGCTGATCGTTGGTCTACCGCTGTCAAATGCAGCGATGCTGTGCGTTCAATGGGTGAACAACGATGGCTTTATGAACCGGTTCATAAATCTGCAATCAACGGACTCATTGTTGATCGTTGTCACACACATCAATGTCATTTAGACATCGCTGCAACATCACCAAACCGGTAACGTTGCAATGTTGTGTGTGACGGGCCCTTAAGGGTTCACAAAGCAAATTAGACCCCATACAGGTGGATCATCCATTGAACACCTGATTTTTGCAGGTACATTGCTATTATTAAGCTAGGATACTATACTTGGTCATGTACATATTAAAATGTTGCTCTATGTATCTTCTTATCCATAGAGCATACAGATCCCTGGAGTTTCTATATAGGATTGGTGTGAGAAGCACTTCTGAATGTCAGATGTATGAATGAGGGGGCAGGCATTCTACATACGATGTGGGAATGCCCGAGGTTACAGGCTTTTTGGATGGTAGTGCCCAATCTAATTGAAGGACGGTATGAATGTTGTGCCTAGAACGCAGATGGTGTGCGTGTTGGGGTATGTGAAAGAAATTGGGGTTACAAATTCACAGAAGATAGAGGTGGCTTGATTACTTTTTGTAGCCAGAAAATTGATTGCCAGGCGCTGGATCAGGGCTGAGCCGCCCTCTAGGACAGAATATCTGCAACAAGTAGACTATACAGTATACATACAGAAGAGCGTATATATTGGAGAAGGAATGCAATGAAAAGGTTGGAAAAAATTTTGGAGTTATGGCTGAGGCCGGCGTAAAAAAGGGTAATGTGGAAGCCGAGAACACATATATAACTGGGCCAAACATTTGTCTGACTCCTGTGCAGACGGTCTACTGTACTGTTATTGTAATAGTCATTACCATTAGTTATCTAAAGGAAGACGATATACTTACTGCTGTCAATAAGGGGGGGGGGGGGGGGGGGGAGTTGATCCTGCGATCCATTGTTAGGGAATTCTACATGTATAAATTATGATAATTGGTATGAGCTGTAATGTTTCCAAAAAATTTTTGGTTTAATAAAAAATATCTGATTTAACAGATGCAACACTGATGAAATATTTGTGTTGCGTCAAAAACACTCCGTCACACGGACACACGCTGATCCATGTCTATATGCTTGGACTTAAAGTGAAGCTCTATGGACCACAGATCCAGGACAACATGGATCCGTGTGCTTCTGTGTGCAGCGATCTGTTTTGTGGGACTGAGCATGCTTGGAAACAAGGTTGAGCACCTCCCACCACTATGTCTGCAGACTGTTGACTAATCCATGTAAATAACATTGCGTGGGCATCCGTTTTCACAATTCCATGTGTGTCCCTGCGTATCCAGAAAGCTTCAGGTTTAAAATACACCCACACGGATTGTGAAATACATAAGTGTGAAACCTGCCTAACATGAACGTTCGCAAAAATGTTGTAAATTTTACCCCCCATCTTTTCTTTTTTTTTTGTTTTTGTTTTCGGCAGCTCGGCTGACTTTGATAAGTGTCCATCCAGAGCTTAGCAGCGGGCACATTGCTGGAACTCCACAAATTCATTATAACTTACTCTAGAACAGGGGTCTCAAACTCGGCTGGGTTGGTGGGCCGCACATAGAAAAACATTTTCAGCGGGGGGCCACATCCCTTGTAGGACTAAGTGATATTTTTAGTAATACCAGAATTTTTTGCTCAGTGTAGTAAAGTACAAATCCTGATCCCCTTCATGTAGTAATGTCCCCATCCTGTAGTAATGCCCTTTCTCTACTAATGGCCCACATCCTGATCCATTTTTCTAGTGATGTCCCCCATCCCGATCCCCTTTAGTAGTGATGTCCCTCATCCCGGTTCCCTTTTGTAGTGATGTCCCCATCCTGATACCCTTTTCTAGGTATGTCCCCTATCCTGATTTACTTTTATAGTGATGCCCCCATCCAGTTTTACCTTCTTTTTACACACTCACATACACACTCATTCACACTCACATACACAAACCCTCTCACACACACAAACCCTCACACACACATACACACTCTCATACACACACTCACACACTCTCATACACACACTGAAACTCACACACACACCTCATACACACTTTCTTATAAACACATCCTCACTCACATACTCACACCCTCACACACTCGCCCTCAAACACACACCCACTCACACTTTTCTCACTTTAATGATACATCGCTCCAGTGCAGGGGGCTGCCGCAGTCCCCGCTGTGCTATGACTTCCTCCAGCCGCCGCTCAGACAAGCTCTGTTGCTCAGCAAGATCAATGCAAGGTGCCAGCCAATGAGAGGCCCGCAGCTGATGGTGGAATAGGATGTCACATGCGGGCCTCTCATTGGCTGGCAGCTTGCATTGATCTTGCTGAGTGGCAGAGCTTGTTAGTGCCGCGGACGGAAGTCATCACACATGGGGACTGCAGCGACCCCCTGCACTGGAGTGATGCATCATTAAATTGTCCAAGGTGCCGCGGGCCGCATAGTGAAGCCCCAGGGGCCGCATGCGGCCCTCGGGCCGCGAGTTTGAGACCCCTGCTCTAGAAAGTGGCATATATGTAGCAGAAATGTGCTACAGCTTATTACCGCAGTACACGTTCTGACTGTGGTGTATTGGCAGCCCAAAAGGACTTCCCTTCCCCCACCCTTACTGTGGATTTGGCTTCTCCGGCGGACTTTTTCTTTTTGCATAAAACACAATTGTATTTTTTTAAAACAGTTGGGTCCTGCACACAGCGAACAAGTCTGTAAGAACATGTTCACACCGCCAACATATTGGAACAAAAGCTAAATGCAACAAAAACAACAGTACACTGCAGTAAAAATATTAAATGCGAGTGTCTGACATGGGCTGAAGGCGACGACAGCTATATGTGTGCAGGGCCCCCTCTCTTGGGCCCTGCACACATATAGCTGTCGTCGCCTTCAGCCCATGTCAGACACTGGTCCTGCTGGCTCCTGCTCACTGGTAAGCATTCACACTAGTCAGGTTTTTAAATACAACAGTTAGGACTGCGTCATAGATGGGTACACTTTGAAGTTAGTGACGTGGCTTGAAATAACTTTTTTTGCGCAAAAAAACGGATGGACTAAGTACCCTGTATTTGTTACATTAATTTTTATACTGCACTCGCATTTAATATTTTTACTGCAGTGTACTGTTGTTTTTGTTGCATTTAGCTTTTGTTACAATTGTATTTTTGTATCTTAAGGTCAGACTACAGAGTAGTATAGTGCTGACTGTATTGGTGTGTTGAAGGGATTTTTCCCTATAAAGTGGTCCCCAAATGCTTTCAGTACTCTCCCTCCCCGGTTCACCCTGCTCTCCTCTGCTGCGATCCCTGGCACAGTAGTGATGTCGATGTGACATCCCTGAGCACCACGGCTCATGCCGTCTACAGCGCACAGACCACAGTATTGGTGGAGTGCCAGCGCTGGATCCAGAGGGTGCAAGTAAATGCTCAGTTCATTTTACAAGTATGAAAGCATGTGGGGGCATTTTCTTAAGAAAGCCCCATTAAAATGGTTGTCCTCTACCTGGACCGCTCCTTTAAGTTACACCCTTTGTAAAATATAAATAACAGACACTCAACTCCTGGATTGGCACTTTTCTGGGGTTGTCGGTGCCAGTGCTTCATTACACTCTGAGCCCTTCAGCCAATCAGGAGCCTCTTTTGGACTGCCGCGCTCTCAATGCAGGGTTTCGCTGATTGTCTGCAGCGCTCACAACAATGTAACCCTGGAGCCCCATAGAGATAGGGAGCTTATGTTATTTTTAATTTTACATGGTGGACTACGTTAAAAGTGGTTATCCGGGTAATGAACATCTTTTAAGTGTCATTCAATTTGGAAATCCTGAAACTTCTATTACATTGTGTTTTGTTTTTTTGTTTGTTGTTAAAGCATAATGAATACTTGACGCCTCCGATAAAACACTGGGAATCCTGATTTTCTTTGTGCTCTGACATTGTCCTTTTCTACAGGTCATCACCGGTGGCCATTATGATGTGGATTGCCGGTTGGAAGATGCAGATGGGATCGTGCTGTACAAAGAGATGAAGAAACAATACGATAGCTTCACTTTTACGGCCTCTCGCAATGGAACATACAAGTTCTGCTTCAGCAATGAGTTCTCGACTTTTACTCACAAGACTGTCTATTTTGACTTCCAAGTTGGTGAAGATCCTCCTCTTTTTCCAAGTGAAAATCGGGCCACTGCCCTCACACAGGTCAGATTTGTTCTTCTAATTTAGATATTTTCATTAAGTTAATCAGTGGAGCTGCTGACTAAATTGCATTGTTGTCCCTGTGTCGCCCATATATGGTAATAGTGCTCCCTGTGCCCATATATGGTAATAGGACTGTGTCCTTCATGGTAATAGTGCCCACTGTGCCCATATATGGTATTAGGACTGTGTCCCTCATGGTAATAGTGCCCCCTGTGTGCATATATGATAATAGGATGGTGTCCCTCATAGTAATAGTGGGCAATTAGATTTTTGAAACTGTTAGCCCATGTACAAAAACGTGCCCCAAGCAGGAAATAAATTTAAAAATTTCCGAAATGTACAGGTCTCAAAATAAGGATACAAACGAAAATTTAGTTTTTTAGAAAGTGTTAAAAAAACAAACAAAAAACACTAAAATATAATAAGTTATAGAAGTTTGGGGTCCATTGTTTTTCGTGCTAGAGAATTTTGTCCAATAAAAAGCCGAAAGTAATATATTCCCTTAGGCCTAGTTCACATCACTGGTGTAACTTGAAGCTCATGGGGCCCTGATGCGAAAGCTCCAATGGGGCCTCCAAATATTGCAAATATTTATTAGCAGTAGTCTTTTTCTATAGGCCAAAGGAACATTTGGGGCCCCTAAGCTCCAGGGCCCAGGTGCGATTGCAACCTTAAGGGTATGGACACACATGCGAGTGTAAAAAACGGTCGGATTGACGTATCCGAGAGTCGGACGAGTGTCATCTGATTTTTGCTCCGTTTTGCATCCAACTGCTATGCCACTGTCCGACATTTTCTTGGATCATATCCGAGTGCCATCAGTGTGTTGTTCGTGTGTAATGCGATTTTTAACATGGCATTTCTCATGCTGTATAAAGTGAGAAAAGAGTTGACAGAATAGATAGAATAGACAGGCTAGAATAGCTAGATAGGGTTCACCTGTCTCCCGCTGCTACTTCCGGGGCCGCCTTTAGGCTAATTACATATTCACTGCACTGTCAGACAAACAGCCAATCAGAGAAGCTCACACTGTTTGAGAGCTTCTGTGATTGGCTGCTGTAGTCAGACCATATTTCCTCAATCTGGACAGTGATTCTGCTTGGTCGCCATACACATTAGTGTATGGCAACCAACCAGGCGTTATAGGGTGTTTAATTAATTATTAAAATAAAAAAATGCGTGGGACTTTGCAGCAATTTTAAGTCAAGCCTGATAAAGGCAGACAGCTGTAAGCTGCCACCCTCCGCTGCCTAATTATCCCTTGGCTGGCAAAAAAAAATGTGTGGGCTTCGCCCTATTTTTCAAAGCCAGCCAAGGTGAAACTAGGCAGCTGAGGGCTGGAATTACCAGCGGGGTGAGGGCCCATTGTTAATGGGTTCCCCACGCTAAAGAACATCAGCCCACAGCCGCCCCTGAAAATGGTGCATTAATAAGTGCCATTTCCAAGCGCCTTACCAGGCTCTTCCAGCGGCCCTGGTGGGCGGTGGCTTGCTGGGTAATAAAGGGGTTAATATCAGTTTTGTTATACAAGTTGGTATTAAGCCCGAGATTTTTGATGTCAGGGGTGACCCGGCCATTAAGAATCTCCAATAAAGGGTTAAAAAGACACCATAAAGAGAAAAAAGTATTTATTAGAAATAGTCACAGACAACCTTAGGGACTCCATCTTTATTACTCCCCTTTACAGCCCTCCTGGTCTTCATTCTTCGGTCTTCTTTCTTCGGTCTTCTTTCTTCGGTCTTCTTTCTTCGGTCTTCTTTCTTCGGTCTCTTTCTTCGGTCTACTTTCTTCGGTCTACTTTCTTCGGTCTACTTTCTTCGGTCTACTTTCTTCGGTCTACTTTCTTCGGTCTACTTTCTTCGGTCTACTTTCTTCGGTCTACTTTCTTCGGTCTACTTTCTTCGGTCTTCTTTCTTCGGTCGTCTTCTTCGTCTTTCTTCGGTCGTCTTTCTTCGGTCGTCTTTCTTCGGTCGTCTTTCTTCGGTCGTCTTTCTTCGGTCGTCTTCCCTTAACTCCAGCGGCTCCTGTATGAGCCTTTCATTCAGAAGACGCTGTTCTGTTCCTGGACACTGTTGCTATAGTAACCGCTTATTAGGTTACTATGGCAACGGTGTAAGCGATGTCATCGCTTAGCCACCGCTGACTCTGCTCATTCAGTCATCACAGAGCAGGCGGAGGAAGCGTTCTTCCTTCTGCTTTGTGATGTAGCAGAGCTAAACATTTGGAGGAGACAGAAGAAAGAAGACCAGCAGGGCTGTAAAGGGGATTAATAAAGATGGAGTCCCTAAGGTTGTCTGTGTCTTTATTTCTAATAAATACCTTTTTCTCTGTGTGGCGTTTTTTTAACCCTTTTATTGGAGATACTTAATGGCTGGGTCAAACTTGGCCTCACATTAAGAATCTCGGGCTTAATACCAGCTTGTATAACAAAGCTGGTATTAACCCCTTTATTACCCAGTGTGCCACCGCCACCAGGGCACTGGAAGAGCCTGGTAAGGCGCCTGGAAATGGCGCTTACTGATGCGCCATTTTTACAAGGGCGGCTGTGGGATGATGTTATTTAGTGTGGGGGGGGCCTATAACTATGGGCCCTCACCCCACTGGGAATACCAGTCCTCAGCTGCCTACTTTTACCTTGGCTGGCATTGAAAAATAGGGCGAAGCCCATGCATTTTATTTTTTGCCAGCCAAGGGAAAATTAGGCAGCTGAGGGTGGCAGCTCACAGCTGTCTGCCTTTATTGGGCTAGACTTAAAATTGCTGCGAAGCCCCATGCATATTTTTTTTTTTTTTCAATTTATTAATTTCACACCCTATAACACCAGGTTGGTTGCCCTACACTAATGTGTACGGCAACCAAGCAGAATCACTGTCCAGATTGAGGAAATCCAGTTTGACTACAACAGCCAATCACAGAAGCTCTCAAACAGTGTGAGCTTCTCTGATTGGCTGATTGGCTGACATTGCAGTGAATATGTAATTAGCTTAATGGACAACCCCGGAAGTAGCAGCCGGAGACAATATAGAATAGCTAGATAGGGTTCACCTATCTATCCTGTCTACTGTTATCTCTGCGAGAAAATCAATGTTAAAATCGCTCTCCCTACGCTGTCCCTGTGCTGTCTTTGTGTGCGGTCCGTGATTTTTGTCAGACCCATAGACTTGCATTGGCGAGTCTCGTCTGACACTCGCATGAAATCGCAGCGTGTTGCGACTGACTTGTCATCCGAGTGTTGGACGAGGAAAAAAACGTCCGACACTCGGAAATGTGCTCTCGGACATTGGTTAGCATTGGTCCAACTGCAATGCGATTTTAACTCGCACTACAGTCGTCCGAGTTTCACGGATGTGTGTCCGTACCCTCACACCTATTGTAGTTATGCCCCTGGTTCACATGAATGTTGAATTGCATGGACCTGCATACAGACTGGTACATGGATTTCCTACTACAGGCATACCGTGCATTGGTCTGCTCATAGTGTTTGCTGTGGGTTTTTTTTTTTTTTTGTAAATGTACCCAAAGTCCATGTGGAAAATTTCCCATATGCACTAGCACATAGGCTACAATCGGTGAATCTGCAGTCCAGTGTACACCCATGTGAAAATATGAGCCCTAACTCTTAAAATTACAATATAATTACCGTATTTTTCGCATTATAACTGTTCCCCCAAATTTTGGGGGGGAAGTGGGGGTGCGTCTTATAATGCGAAACAACAATAATGCGGTGGGGGACCTGTGGAGCGGTGTTTCGGGCTGTCAGGAGGCTGCAGCTGTGGTAACGTGGGGTTGCTTATTTGCTCCTGTAATATGCACTGCATCCCGCTGTCAATCACCAGCGGGAGCAGCGCATATGACATGAGCGGGTCCGCAGCCCAGCGGCTGTGATCCTGTGTGGGTAGTCGGTGCTTTCCATGCAATGAAAGTGTGGAAAGCACTGACTATCCCTGGATGGACAAGCATACTCGCTCACCCCTCTCCTCACACTCTGCTGTCCGCACCATCCCCGCTGTCTTTGCCAGCATTCGGTCCTGCGAGCGTCGCTGCAGAGTGAAGTAATCACCGCGCGCTGCTCAAAGGACCGGATGCCGACACAGAAGAAAGCAGGGATGGCGCGGACAGCAGGGAGCGAGGAGAGGGGTGAGTATGCTCATTTATTTTTTTAAGTGTGCGGCACCATGCCACCGTGGGGGATAGGGACAGTGCCAGCATGGGTGACAGTGACAGCATTGGGGGGACAGCATGCCAGGATGGGGGGGCAGTGTGGCAACATGAAGGCTATGTGTACCAGGATGAGGGACATATATACTGATTGTAAGACGTAAACTGGCATTATAAGGCAAACCCCATTTAACATTAAAAATTATTTTTTTCCTCTTTTCCTTCATCAAATGTGGGGGTGCGTCTTATAAAGCGAAAAATACGGTATCCTGTATGTTTGATAATGTTTGATAATCATGCAGTTTAATATGCCACAAGGCCTGGCTTTATGAAGTCAAGTTATGTTTACCTGACAGTCACCGGAAAGAGAGTGTATTCTTTTATACAGTTGCTTTTCACCAGCTGCTATTACCATTGTTGTGTAAGGGCTAATAATTTGACCCTCAAGTGAAGGGACGTAGAGCTGTCATCCTGATGGGGCCACATTGTCAGTAAGGAAGTTTGGTTGGTTACGATATTGACATCCGACCGTCAATGAATATGATAGAGCGGTGTGACTGTCATCATGAATGGAAATAATGTGAACAAAGCCTCGCGGGGAGACGACCTGGAATGGGGTCTTCATGTAATTAATACATAGAACAAGATCTGTAATGTCTAATATTTAGCATCATTTTGTTTAGAATTATAAATGAATTATCATATTCTAATATTTAGGTTTTTATTTTGTATATCATACAGATGGAATCCGCTTGTGTCTCAATCCATGAAGCTCTGAAGTCGGTCATCGATTACCAGACACACTTCCGTTTACGAGAGGCACAAGGCCGCAGCAGGGCAGAGGATCTGAACACCCGTGTAGCCTATTGGTCTGTAGGGGAGGCCGTTATACTCCTAGTTGTCAGCATTGGACAGGTGTTCCTTCTTAAAAGCTTCTTTTCCGATAAAAGAACAACCACAACGCGCGTTGGATCATAACCCTGACTTACTCGGATAGTTTTCTTTCTTTACACATTGTTGTCCCATCTGCAAATTATTTTTGTTTCCTTTTCCTAATCGGGAAAAGACTGTATATATTGCTGAAGCTAGGTTTTACCTTTTAAACTCCACTATAGCCATCCCTGAAAGGAAAAAAAAAGGAATAAAAAAAGAAAGGTGTTAAGGCATAACGTTATTTTTAACTGTTTCAGGGTTTTTTTTTCCCAAAGGGGATTTGGATTTTGATCTTTAATGTTAATATATTTCCCTCTGAAGGATGATCTGACCTCTTGATTTTCTTTCAAAGCAAATGTCTTTTTATGACTAGTTCCAGGAGAGCAGCTTTAGTGGTGTCCAGAGTGCGACTTGGGAAAGACCTTCACGTATCGGCTAGCTGATGTGAAGTGTACATTTGTAGCCGCACGCTCAGGTTTGCTTTAGCTCTTTTGGTCTAGTTATGGGGGCAGAAATCTGCAGTCTTTCACAGTTGCGCTTTTAGGGCTATGTTTAGTTTTTTTTGTACTTTGGATCTGTATAAAAAGTGTGTTGTGTTCCTTATAAATATAAGTTGTTAATTTTCACACATTCAGTTGAGACTTTCCACAAACGCCAAGGCCAGTTTCACACGAGTATGGACCATGATGTTAGGACCAGGAGTCGTTGCCGGGCTCCTAACCCACATTTAACATCCTCATGTATGCCTGTGACCGGGCCAGACGACATGGTCTGTACTCGGACTGTAAATATCGGATGTAACAGGCCTAAACCCATGTGCACACTTGTCAATGTTGGTCAATATAGTCGTGCACTTCGGTGATTTTTTTGTATTCCCATTTGGAAACCATTACAGAAATGCAGCACTCCAGGTGAACAAAGTAGGATTTTTTTGTAGAGCAATCCAAACAATGTTTAGACCCCAGACTATCATCAGACAGATTGCTTTAGTACAAGGTGGGTGGGTGGGGGGACACAAAGTAAAGCAAAGTTCTATATTGATGGGTCGTGTCCCTATTAAATGGTGCACCATTCATCTGGGCCACTGTCCATTATCTTTTCTTTGTTTCCCCCTTTATACTAAGGCAATCTGTTTTTGCATTATCCATGGAGTGGTATCCATCCGAGTACCCAATAACACTGAATGATGTATATACTGATTGTGGAGACAATTGCACTTCTCATCTATTTAACACAAGTGTGTTTATTTTAATTTTTGGCATGAAACAGACACGCTCCCGGGGCGTCATGTGGACTCAGTCATGTAAACACTTGGTAAATGTGACTGGTCCCAGGATTCAGAACTTGTGTGAACTTGGCCCTATGCTTACCTACAGATCTGATGTCAGGAGAGGGGTATCTCGTAGTGATTTTCTGTATGGAAAATTTGCTTGTAATGTTGTAAATATTTTTGATATGTTCCCATCTTTTGAACTCTCTCAACGGCATCAACACTACAGTACTACAGTCATGGGGTTAATATTAGTTTTGCTTCTATGCCTGGTCACCTTGAGCCACAGAAATTCAGCTGTTACCTATATTTTCTCTCATAAGCACAGTTAGGCCTCATTCACTTTGTTCTGCTGTATGTTGCCATATGTTGTTCATTTTTACAAAGAATATTAGGGAAGAACATCTCCATTACACCATGTAATCGGAAATTTATCCAGAGGCATGTAGGTATAGTAAGAGCCCATTGATGTCTTTGGGCACTCCATGAAACTCCAAAATTGCACGGAGGATTATTCAGGTCATGAGCGTGAGCCCTGACAGCTGAAATAAGTTTTGCAATGATATTTTGCATCTTTCTTCAAGTATTCACCAAAAAAAGTGAAAATTGGAAAAGGTGTGTCTTTCTGTTTAGGAAAAAAAATATTTTTATGACACTGTAACTTGTGTAAGACAACATGCCGCCATAAATTTGCTTTGGATTAAAATTGTATCGAGAAAGAAGGAGGAAGCATTCCGTACAGTACAATGGGAGGTTTGTGGTAATGAAATATGTAGACATAATTTTTATCTTATTTAATTATTCATGAAGGGGAAAGGATATCACTAGTTTGCTGTGGGATGCTGCAGGTTGAGGCTTGGAATAAAGGGGACAATGTCTGTATTTTCTGGTATTACCAGATATCTGAGCGATCCATCTGAGGGAGTAAATAAAATAAGTGAATAAAATGATACCTTGTCTTGTGGTATTTTAATGGCGTCTATGTCGGTCAGTGTACTTCAGCTATCTGTTCTACTCCTTTATCAGTTCATATAGCAATTTAGGTAAAAACCAGGGCTGTGGAGTCAGTAAGCCAAACATTGACTCCTCAATTACCCTGAATCCAACTCCAACTCTACAACCAGGGCTGTGAAGTCAGTAAGCCAAACATCCGACGACTCCATTTCCCAGAATCTGACTTTGACTCCACCGCCCAGATGAAAGCAAAGTTTCTTAATCTTTCCAAGGCTGGGTACACACAGGTCATCAAAAACTCCCTAAAAAAGAGCATTTTCTGAAGCCGGTTTCAGTAGAAAACTTGTTGCTTTTGGAGAAAGTCTTTTGTTTCTTGAAGCTGTTTTAAAAAGCAGGGCTGTGGAGTCGGTAAATCAAACCACCAACTCCGACTCCGACTCCTGAATTTCCCTGGCTCCGACTCCGACTCCAACTCCGACTCCTTTGACTCCGACTCCGACTCCTTCAGTCATGGCTGGTTTTGAAGTGATAAAATTATTGTAGGTCAATGGTAACATTAGGCTTTAATCATTATAATGACATAATAATCAATATATTTAGATAGAACATAATAAGAAATCATAATAATAATATTCAGCACATTCTGCATTGAAATACTATTTCATATTTTAGGAGTCGGAGTCGGAACATTTTCTACCGACTCCAACTCCGACTCCGACTCCACCAAAATGGGCAGCGACTCCGACTCCGACTCCACAGCCCTGTTAAAAAGCATTTCGAACGTTTTCCTCTAATGCGTTTTTGTGGCTTTCTGATTGGTCATTGCTTAGTTTGGGATATCTTTCCATCAGGAAATTCTTAAATACGTGACATGCATTTTTTCCTCCCGCCAGAGGTTTTTGATAACCAGTCACAGAAGGAAAACTTTGTAAAGACTGATCATATGATCAAAAATAAATGTGAAGTCTCTCTGGTGTTTTTCTGAATAGACCCGCTCCAGAAGGTGTGAGACAGTGCAGGGGATCATATGCGAGGGGCGCTAGGTCTCCCCCAGAATGCGCACTGTCACATATTGAGCCCGGTATAGGGTGTAGGAAAGAGTAACGGTCCACTCCCTCGGCTACAGGTCTTGCAGGTTTCCCTGGAAGGAGACACAGGGTTAAAAGCATGGTTAGAAGACAGGGCGGGGTTCCCTGTGGACAGTTTTGGCCTGAAGCTGAAGCAGCAGCATCTAACGACTGGACAGGACAAGAGCTCCAGGGTCCGTGTGCAGTAATAACATGGCCTAGCCTGGGAGGACTGGGAGCTCAGTGCGACCTCAGCCGAAGAGCTCATAACCGGAAGGGACCGGGTTACTATCTGTGAACTGTATCCATTGTACCCGGCTGCGACCCGGATTCTGGCATCTTGTGCCACAGCTGTGTTCTCAGCAATAAATCAGGTACTGTGTGCACTACTACCGGGCTCAACGTTTTTTCCTGTCTTGCAATCCCCGGCGCTGCCCCACAAAGGCTTTTTAAAAAAAATAAATAACTCATGATACATGGCTTTAGTCATCAGGTCAGAACTGGGTCATAGAGGAACAGGAGGGCTCTCAGCTCCTAATCATCATACATGAGCAGTGTTTGTCACACTTGATGCATTGAATACACACAGAGGCAGCATCCCATGACACCCACTTGTCACAGCAGGATGTTGTGCGATGAGGCGGTTTGGATTGACAACATACAATTCTGATTGTGAGGCTCCTTCACGGGAGCCACATTACTGTACAGAAGAAAGGCCTGGCAATCTACTTCCGTATTATGCCAAGAAAACTTGAAAGATGCACCCCTAGATTGGAAGGCACTCAACAAGCCACTAGGGAAGAACTGGTAGAATACACACAGGGTCCAATGATTTAGTTAACAAACAACACATTTTATTTATTACTTTTTAGATACATACTTTGAGATGACATTAAAGAGCACTAGCAGCTTACATAATATTTTCCAGGTCACCTTCTCAACGCTGATACAAGGAACCCTTTACCAGCAAACATCAGGCACTTCTTGCTGTTTCTTAAATAGGATCTGTATCTTGCTCCAAAAAATTGTTATATACTTTGTAAAAATTCTGCTTCTTCTGTTTTGCTGTGTCACTCCATTGCAAACATATTTGCATTCCATGTTTTTGGAGCCCAGTATGTGAAATTTCTACTTGTAGTCAAACTCGGCAATTCTTCATCATAGACTTCTTTGGGAGTATGCATTTTCACCCTTCCAATGATTGCACTTGCAGTCCCTATGGCTGCTGGCTCTCTGGACTGGAACATGCAGCTGCATGTATTTCTATGGAGCTACACACTCCTGTCCAGAGAGCTGGCAGCCATGCCAAGTGAAGCATGCAAGACTTCCATGAGTCTCTCGTCCTGTGTGACTCCAGCCTATCACTGCCAGCTTTGATTGGGACCTCTGGGCTGGAGGGTGAAAGCACATGCTTCCATAGAAAACTCTGGTTGCACAATAAGCAGTGATTGTACATTGCACTCCTAAATCAATAAATGTGAATATCTCTGCGATGGAGGGAGCAAAATGGAGAAAAAAAGAGGCAGAATCGGACGCTCGGACATTTTTAAAAGGTATTTAGCTCCGTTTTTGTAAGTGACAGGTACTTTTTTAAGAAATTGTCGAGCACTGATCTGTTGGTTTCTGCTGTGGTAGGTAGAGACACAGTTCTGTATATTGTGTAGTGGGCATTTCTAGGAATCTTTGCTCACATTGAAGAGAATGGAAGCTGAACTGCAGAACCCCATACTTTGCCACTCCAGTGTACACCGCTGTGCTGGTCTGGTTCCATATACAGTTTACATGAGGCCACCACAGGGCCTGATAACGGCTTAGCTGTTATAGTATTAAACTGCCTTTTAGCGACAAAAAGTGTACACCCGTTAGCAGTCGTTATTTAAATTGCAAGCAGCCAACTTTGAGTCTGGATCATATGTTGGCCTGGAGCGCAGATGGAAAGGTAACATTTGAATGTACAGTGACAATCAAAATTAGAGAACACCATATTTTTCTTGATGTTGAGGTCATTGTATTGTCCTATGTGAAAACATCCTAACCTGAATAAAATAGCAGTATTTTAAGCTTATTTCATACTAGCTGGGTGCCCGATGCACATGCATCGGGATTCTAGAAGAGCGAGTCTCTGACTCGCAATGGCCGCTTCGCGGGCAATGCTTCGCGCTGCTAAGGCGACTCGCCATGCCCGCTGCGCGGGCATAGCGAGTCGCCTTAGAACTGCTCGCAATGGCCGCTGCGCGGCCAATGCTTCAGGCGTATCCACATGACCACGCCGACTCGCATTGCGAGTGGACTCAGAAGGGGCAAAAAACCCATTCGCAATTATATAATAGATATTGAATATATTGTAAAGCACAGAATAAAAATCTAAAGGACATAAATGAAAGAGACACTGATCAAAATTTGAGAACACTTTCAGATACCTGCAAGTTATTGATGCCAATTTCTTTAATTATCTGACAATTATCATGTGATAGGTATATATGAGAGGGTAGAGCAGGGGCCCCTCATCCACTTGAGAAAGACGCCGAATTGTGTGTCGAAACGCGTTGTGGTCGCACCCTGCAGCTTTGTGTAATAAACTTAAGGTAATTCTATGAAGGCTTGATCTTGTGTTACCTAGCTCCGCATTCTAACACCGCTCCTTCTATCATTCAAACCCTATTTAACTGGCAGCCTAACTTTCCAGTATGGAATGGCGCAAAGTGACTGAAACACTCCAGTAGCAGGTTGTTGTCCAGATGAAGGCCACAGGGGTCACCCTATTGGCCATAGCAACAGAAGTTGGTCATTCCAAGTCTATGATTTCTAAAATATTGCATCTTTACAACATCACAAACTCTTTCAAGTCCCCTAAGAAGGCAGGTTGTCCTCAAAAGATTAATGCAAGTGAGGACAGGATAATGCAGACAATCTCCATGGTAAATTTTTTTTTAACACTCCAGCTGGAATAGCTTGCCAGTTCAGCACTGAACAGGTTAAGGCTAAGTTCACATCACGTTTCTGCTGTGTTTTGATGCAGTGCGTTTTTTCAGCTGCATTAAGGCATAGAAACTCAGTTGAACGCATGCGTTAACGCGCCCATAGACTTGTATGGCTGAATGCATGCAAATAAAATGCGGTTGCGTTTGAGCACATGCGTTTTTTACACCGCACAGGAAACATTGCTAGCCACACTGTGGTGCGAAGCCGGCCTTATTCATCTACCTACTTGGTGATGGATATCGCTGACTGAAGGCAGTATTACCTGCATATCCCATACTGCCTTTCCAACATTTCACAAAAAGAGGTGATTGTCTAGAGCCGAGGTCTGTAACCTTTCTGATCTTGAGTCACATCCAGCACCCACTTCCAAACAATAGTGATACCTGGAGCCCCCATTACCAGTGTAATGATAGCCAAAGCTTTTCCACAGACATCATACCAAGATCTAGGGGTTCCTGCCATTCAGAGCTGCACTACTACGGTACGTGGGACCAGTCACAAAAGTTGCAATCTGAGCACCCCCTCTTTATAGATGTTTTCTAGACCTGGTGCTAATGCAACAAGCTGGTAGACAGCCGCGAGTCAAACATCACTGGCCTGTGATCCAAATGTGACTCCTGGTTTGGAAGTTCTAATAGTAAAGATATGGATGGAATGGAGGAGATCAACTAATGCTGGGATAAGGGAAGCAAAAGCACATAAAATAATGTGAGACTATGTCCTCTATCTGAGACATGCAAAACATTGGAGGGAGTAAGCCCAATTCTGTCTAAGGCCGGATTCAGGCAGCCATACTAAAATCGGGGCCAGTCAGGTACGTAGCTTCTTAGGCTGTGTTCAAACGCTGTGTTTTTTTGAGGATCCGTTTTTTGAGCAGGTGAAAAAACACATTGCGTTCACATGCTGCGTTTTTTTATGTGTTTTTTTGAGGATCCCTGATGTCATTTCCTGTTCTCCATTTCATAGGATGGAGATAGAGGGGAGCCCTAATTCATTCTTTTATTGTATTTTATAATTTTTTTTATTTTATTTTTGTTTTATCAATTTGTATTATTTTATTATTCTTTTTATTTTATTTATTATATTTTTTGGACTCGGGCTGACACATCAGCTCAGCTTTTAAACCACCTGCCAAAACTGCTCAGCTGATGTGCCAGCTGATCATGTAAACAACCCAGCAAAACCGATCAGCTGACATATCAGCTGAGCGGTTTTGGCAGGCGGTTTAAATGCTCAGGTGACACATCAGCTGATCGATTTGCCGTCCGATCAGCTGATTAAGGTCCTTGCAGCGATCGAA